>OZ014519.1:11320813-12520813 GCA_963966055.1 Lathyrus aphaca
GGTTCAATTATTTCTAAACACCTATTAAAAATTATTTATATATAAAATTTAGATTATAAACAAATTAGAAAAAATATTTACATATTATATAAAGAAAATAAGTTATAAGTATATTTACAAAATTAATTATACTAAATAAATATGTACATTATATTTATATTTATGAAAAAATTAGAAATTAAAATTGTTTAGAGAAAAATAAATTAGGGTTTGATTATAATTAGGGTTTTATGTACACTTTTTTTTTTAGAATAATAAGATAATTATATATATAATTTAATAATAATATTAAAAAATTTTAAAAAAAGAAAGAATATATAAAAACAAAATGAGTTTAACCTAATATCAATATACTATTTTAATTTTTTTTATATTTTTCTTTAAGATAAAACATTAATTAAATTAAGAAAAGAAAATAAGGAAAAGAATGAGAAAGTAAAAAAAACCTGCTGGGGCTGGGATTTGAACCCAGTCCCCTTAGCTTGCAACTTCCAAGACCTGCCCTCCATCCACTGGGCTGCGCGTGCGCCAGTGATAACAATGCACTTCATATGGTTTTGTTGTTGTTCTGGAAAACAAGAATAAATCAAACCAAAAAAATTGCCTTGGCTGGTCTTGAACTCATGACCTTTACCCCATACGCGCATATGTCCACCAACTGAGCTACACAACTTTTATGAAATAAATTACAAACAGAATCATAAAATATTAAAACAAATATTCAAATTTCATCCGCGCGCCAAACTCCTTCTTCCTCCTTGAAACTTGCGAACTTAGTTGCGAAATCATCCACAGAATTTCCTGCGAATTTACCTGCACACATTCAAAACTAGAATTCCTATATTTTTTGAACATCACTCAAATCGCAACATTCAGTCAAATTAACAGCCCAGATTAACTACACAAGGATCATAGGTCACGGCCATGTGTTTAGATTTCATTTAAGTGTCCTAAAACTCAAGATCCCAAACTCGAGCTTCAAACCCTAGCCATGGCATCTCTTCGATTCTGTAACAAAAACTCAATTCAAGTATGCAAAAACACTCCAGAGACATCAACAAACAAGAATTAGTGCACAAAAATCATTTATATTAGATGAATTACTGAAATCGAAAAACTCAAAAATTCAAGAAAGTGATGATTCGGTTTCAATGGATTATGATGCTTTGAATGATGAGAGTAATTGGGATAGCTTCAGTGATGTCCCAGGAACCTTTTACAACCTTCACAATGCTTTGGAGTGACCTCTAGCAAGGAATCTGAATCAAGCTTTTTGGATGATTTTTTGAAGTTGGAGTGTGTTGTTTGAGGCTGCAAAAATCCGTGCCAATGCTTGTGATGTGCTTATGTACTTATAGTGAAGAGAATTAGGTCAAAATATATGATCATTCTTTGGACTTTTTGATCATTGAAGATTGAAAAAGATAATGTCTTAAAATTCAAATATTTTTTGATATAACATTGCTATTTTAAGATAATCATCATAATTTTCATATCAATCTAATTCAATCAAGGTTTATGACTTTCTAGAATCTTAATCCAAATCAAATCTTACATTTTCATATTTTATTTTTATTTAAAATGATTTTTAATGAATTAAATCAAAATAAATAAAAATAAAATAATAAAAATTCTGATTTTTAATGGTTTGGGTCGTGCATGAAGTCATTGTATGGGTTGGGTCATTATTTGGCAAGCCCATTTGGAAGAAATTGGTTTTAGACCTCCTTTTTCATCATAAACCAACTCAAAATTTCCCAACTTTGCAAGGGCACATATCCTTCAATTTTAAAGCTATGAGAGTGTTCTTGGACATTTTGGAAAGCTTGAAGAGTCCTCTAACCAACCCCACTGGTTTCATGTCCATATCATTTACCAATCTCAAGTTATGCCCTTTTGAAGTTGTTGACTTTTTGTTGACTTTCAAAAGGACCTATAATGTCTTAGCTCATATTTTCCAAATGAAGCATTTTTGGGCTTGGCTTGTGAGACACAAAGTTGTAGAGAATTAAATTTCCTTCAAAATGAGCTTTGGATGGAGACTTGGTGATGAAGTATGTGAAAGTTATGGCTGGTCAAAGTTCAGTTGACTTTTACTGAGGAAACCCTAATTTAGAAACTCCTGATTCTTGATGATCTGGAATCTCCTTGATGAATCATGATCAACCCTTGATCAAATGATGAATTTTACTTCATATACTTGATGTTGGCAAAAAATCATGAAGTTTGACTTTGGTTTGACCACAGTTGACCTCAGTTTGACTTTTTAACTACTTTGACTGATTTTGACTTATCTGATCATCTGACTGAGCAAACTTCTGAGAAAAGTCTTGAAACTTGTCATGGGGATTCTTACACACATATAAGATGTTATGAAGCTCACTTGAAGTCTTGGAAGTCCATTTAGCCTGATTAAAATCAAAACCCTAGTTTTGGATGCACTGCTTAGGAGGTGCATTGTCTGAGGGAATTGTCAACTCTTCTGACCAATTGTGAACTTTGTGAACCTTGTGAACCATCATAAGATGTCTTGTGAACCTCATGGGAAGCATTGTGAACCTTGTGAACCTTGTGAACCTTCATAAAGTGACTTGTAGACCTCATGAACCTCAGGAAGAATTTGTAAGCATTGTGAAACTTGTGAACCTTGTGAACCTTCATGAAGTGACTTGTAGACTTCATGAACCTCATGAAAGGTATTGAAAGTATTGTGAATCTTGTGAACCTTGTGAACCTTCATGAAGTGACTTGTAGACTTCATGAACCTCATGAAAGGTCTTGAAAGCATTGTGAATCTTGTGAACCTTGTGAACCTTCATGAAGTGACTTGTAGACTTCATGAACCTAATGAAAGGTCTTGAAAGCATTGTGAAGCTTGTGAACCTTGTGAACCTTCATAAAGTTACTTGTAGACTTCATGAACTTCATGAAAGGTCTTGAAAGCATTGTGAAGCTTGTGAACCTTGTGAACCTTCTTAAAACACAAAGTCTTGTATTGTGAGGGCAAATTTTGGGGTGCAACAGCTGCCCCTGTTCAATTTTCTGAAACCTGAGAGGTTAGATTGGTATATTTGCCAGTCGTGACCTGGAAGGTTGAAGGGGATTGAACACAAAAGCCCAAAAATTTGCACTCACCAGTGCATAGAGTGATACTGATGGTTGGTTGTATATGCTTGAGTGGGCTTAAAGATGCCACTTGGAAGAACTGGAGATGGGCTTAGAGATGCCATCTAAAGAACTGGATGTGATGATAGCTTTGTGTTGATACTGGATCTCAGTACTAGGTCTTCGTATAGGCCGTCTCTGAATCGTTTATAATTTGAATTTGTTGAATAGACCAGTAGAAATAAATCTTCGTGACGATTATCTCTTCTGGAAATATCTTGGATTAGGGAATAGATCTTTTTACAGACCGTTTGCCTACTCTCCAAGGTCAAAAGAACGTCAGGATTTGTTCTTTTGAAAAATATCTTGAACCAGGGAATGGATCTTTGTACAGATCGTTTGCCTGCTATTCAAGGGCCAATAGATTAAATCTTCTGAAAATATCTTGAACCAGGGAATGGATCCTTGTACAGACCGTTTGCCTGCTATTCAAGACTAGATAGATGAAATCTTCTGGAAATATCCTGGATTAGGGAATGGATCTTCTTACAGACCGTTTGCCTACTCTCCGAGGACAAAAAAATGTCAGGATCAAGTCTCCTGAAAATATCCTGGATTAGGGAATGGATCTTTGTACAGACCGTTTGCCTACTCTCCGAGGAAATAGATTAAATCTTCTGAAAATATCTTGAACCAGGGAGTACAGATCGTTTGCCTGCTATTCAAGACCAGATAGATGAAATCTTCTGGAAATATCCTGGATTAGGGAATGGATCTTCTTACAGACCGTTTGCCTACTCTCCGAGGACATCTTGAGTAATGTATGGATCGTCTTTGACCCATTGTGAATTGTTGATATTGTTTTATCTGCATATAACTATCCTGCAAGGAGAATGTTAGTTTATGCAATATGTATGCGTGCATAGTATGATGCACCTAAGTAAATGTATTATGTATTTATGGATATGTATGTTATGATATGATGTAAATGATGTATGATGTATGATATATGATATGACACTGCCGGAAACGCCTGGATATCTTCGTATAACAACTGCTGGCCTGGGAAAATAAATCCCAATTCGTTGTTGAAGAATATATTATACATAACCTTCCATATGCTGGGGATGGCAAGGTATAGATAACCTTCCCGTATGCTGGGGATAGTAAGGTATACATAACCTTCGTCTTCGTTTGATAGTAGGGCAAATATAACCTCCCGTCTTCGTCCGTCGTACCCTTATTGGAAAGTAAATTCCCGTATATCCGTATGAGGATAAAAGAGATGGATATAAATTCCAGGGGAGATGAGACTTTATGAAGATGGATCCGTCCTTCTGAGGATTTGTAACTGTCTTGTAAAGGTGAACCGGCGAAGCTTCGTTGAAATCCTTCCCTCGTTCGTCCTTAGTAAATACTATTACTGCATTTTCATGCATTTCTGGTAAACATCAATCATATTAAGCATACACGCATTTCTTGTAAACATCAATCATATTCAAAAGCATACATACATTCAATCACAACCAATGGACGTTTCGCTTATGTAAATAGGGTAAAAGTAAATCTGGATTCAAAAGATGGAATTTATTTATATCAAAAAGTGACCCATACACGGGTAAGTTTGTACAAGGAGACATAAACCCTAGTAAGAGGATTTTGCCATGAAGTTTTTACAGAACAAAGAGAATCAGCTATGTGAGAAATGATCCTATTGAGTTTCAATTCTACTATTGCCATTATCTTCAAGTATCTCATCTTCTGCTGTTGAGACGGAAACAATTGGATTGAGCTTTATCTGTTCGAACTTGAATAGGTAACACAACTGGTTGCAGTTTCATGGGTGATCCTAAACGAGACATAGTCATATGCTTTAATCCCTAACTTTTGCCTGGATTGCCCTTTCAGGTTTTCAATCCACCGGGATACCCTTTTTTGCCCAAGCCGTCTTTTCAGGTTTTCGACTTGCCGGGTGTACATCTTTTTGTATATATCCCTAATTTTTTCCCAAACCCTTTTGGTTTGCCAGGATGCCCTTATTTTTGCCTAGGCCTGTCAACCTAGCGGGTCTCTTTTCATGCGTAGTATTTTTTAACTATGTCTGCGTTTACAGGCTGTGGGAAGTCTTCACCATCCATTGTAGTGAGTATCATGGCACCTCCTGAGAACACTGTCTTGACTACAAATGGTCCTTCATATGTTGGAGTCCACTTGCCCCTAGGATCTCCCTGTGGTAATATGATACGCTTGATTACCAAGTCACCAGCCTGATATACCTTTGGCTTAACCTTCTTGTTAAAAGCTTTGATCATTCGTTTCTGGTACATCTGGCCATGACAAACTGCTGCTAGCCTCTTCTCATCAATCAAATTTAACTGGTCCAGTCGAGTCTGAATCCACTCATCTTCATCCAAGCCTGCATCCTTCATAATTCTCAAGGAGGGAATCTGAACTTCAATGGGCAGAACTGCTTCCATACCATAGACTAAGGAGAATGGGGTTGCCCCTGTTGAAGTTCGTATTGTGGTACGATAACCATGAAGAGCAAATGGTAACATCTCATGCCAATCCTTATAAGTAACAGTCATTTTCTGTACAATCTTCTTAATGTTCTTATTAGCAGCTTCAACTGCCCCATTCATCTTCGGACGATACGGAGAAGAGTTATGATGCTTAATCTTGAACTGCGTGCAGAGATCAGTAATCATAGTGTTGTTCAGATTAGAGCCATTGTCAGTGATAATCCTTTCAAGGATGCCATACCTACATATGAGATTATTCTTAATGAACCGAGCCACAACATTCTTAGTAACAGATGCAAATGAAGCTGCCTCCACCCACTTTGTGAAGTAATCAATAGCAACCAGGATGAAACGATGTCCATTAGAAGCAGTAGGCTTGATCTCACCAATCATATCAATGCCCCACATGGCAAAGGGCCAAGGAGTAGTCAACACATTCAATGGTGATGGAGGTACATGGACTTTATCAGCATAGATTTGACACTTGTGACATGTTCTGGAATGTTGATAGCAATCAGCTTCCATGGTAGACCAATAGTAACCTGCTCTCAATATCTTCTTTGCCATAGTATGACCACTAGAATGAGTGCCAAAGATCCCATCATGCATATCTTCCATAATCTCAGTTGCTTCTTTCTTATCCACACAACGAAGCAAAGTTGAATCA
Source organism: Lathyrus aphaca (assembly GCA_963966055.1). Classification (NCBI taxonomy): domain Eukaryota; kingdom Viridiplantae; phylum Streptophyta; class Magnoliopsida; order Fabales; family Fabaceae; genus Lathyrus; species Lathyrus aphaca. Next base: position 11,327,108 of record OZ014519.1, read on the forward strand.
TGATTGCGCTTGTACAAAATGCCATTACTCAAAAAGAACTTAGCAGAAAACCTTCTCAGAAATTTCTTATCTTTGACAGATGCCCCTTCAGGGAACTCCTGAGCTTCAAGATATCTTTTTACTTCATAGAACCAAGGTTTCTCCTCTGCCCCTTCTGTATCAATCTTATTACAATATGCAGGCTTTTCAAACCTATCAATAGTAATCTTGGGAGCTTCATCATCCCAACTGATCTCAAACATGGATGCCATGGTGGCCAAAGCATCTGCCAACTGATTCTCTCTTCGTGGAATATGTCCAAAGGTAATCTCTTTAAAATTTGGGATCAAAGACAACACATGCTCTCTGTAAGGAATGAGGTTATCATGTTTGGTATCCCAATCTCCTTTAATCTGACTTACTACCAGGGCTGAATCTCCATACACGTCAAGGAATTGAATCTTCATATCAATGGCAGCTTTAATACCCAGGATACATGCCTCATACTCTACCATGTTATTGGTACAATAGAAACAAAGTCTGGCAGTAATCGGGGTATGACAACCTTCAGGGGAACTAATCACAACACCAACACCATTACCAAGTGCATTGGAGGCACCATCAAAAACCATAGTCCATCGGGATCCTTGTTCAGGTCCGTCATATTGTCCAGGTTCTTTGGTAATAATCATAATATCTTCATCAGGGAACTCAAAACTCATTGACTGGTAATCATCCACTGCTTGATGAGCCAAATGATCAGCAACAACACTTCCCTTAATGGCCTTCTGAGTAGTATACTGTATGTCATATTCTGACAAGATCATTTGCCATCTTGCAATTCTTCCGGAGAGAGCAGGTTTCTCAAATATGTACTTGATTGGATCCATCTTTGAAATCAATAAGGTAGTATGGGTCAACATATACTGTCTTAGTCGGCGAGCAGCCCATGCCAAAGCGCAACAAGTTTTCTCGAGCAGTGAGTATCTTGTTTCACAGTCGGTAAACTTTTTGCTAAGGTAGTATATTGCCTGCTCTTTTCGACCAGACTCGTCATGTTGCCCCAACACACACCCCATTGAGTTGTCTAACACTGTTAAGTACATAATCAAGGGTCTTCCATCAACTGGTGGCATCAAAATTGGTGGTTCCAGCAGATATCTCTTGATTTCATCAAAGGCAATCTGGCACTCATCATTCCATTCCATCACCTGATCTTTTTTCAACAACTTGAAGATTGGCTCACAGATGGCAGTTAATTGGGAAATAAATCTTGCAATGTAGTTCAATCGTCCCAAGAAACCTCTAACCTCCTTCTCAGTACGGGGAGCTGGCATCTCTCGTATAGCTTTCACTTTTGCAGGATCCACTTCAATACCTTTTCCACTGCCAATGAAACCCAGGAGCTTTCCAGATCTAACTCCAAAAGTACACTTGTTTGGATTCAATCTCAACTTGTATTTCTTCAACCTCTCAAACAATTTATGCAAATGATCAAGATGTTGTTCTTCATTCTGAGACCTGGCTATCATATCATCCACATATACCTCTATCTCATGATGAATCATATCATGAAACAAAGCCACCATAGCACGCTGATATGTTGCCCCTGCATTCTTCAAACCAAACGGCATCACCTTATAGCAAAAGGTGCCCCACTGTGTCACAAATGTTGTCTTCTCCATATCTTCAGGAGCCATCTTGATTTGATTGTAACCAGAGAAACCATCCATAAAAGAGAATACCTTATGCTGAGCAGTGTTGTCTACCAGAACATCAATATGAGGAAGTGGGAAGTCATCTTTGGGGCTAGCCTTGTTCAAATCTCTGTAGTCTACACACATACGCACCTTACCATCTTTCTTGGGAACCGGTACCACATTTGCAACCCACTGAGGATATGAAGTCACTGCTAAGAACCCTGCATCAAACTGTTTCATTACCTCTGCTTTGATCTTTTCTGACATCTCAGGACGCATATGACGAACCTTCTGCTTCTTTGGACGACAATCTTCTTTTACTGGTAAGCGATGAACCACAATGTTTGTATCTAACCCTGGCATATCTTCATAAGACCAAGCAAAGATCTCCACATAGTCACGTAACATCTGAATCAACCTGCTCTTGACTCTGTCCTCTAAATCAGCCCCTATCTTGACCTCTTTCCTGTTTTCTTCAGTTCCCAGATTCACAACTTCGACTGGCTCTTCATGTGGCTGTATAGCTTTCTCTTCTTGTTGTAACAACCTAGCAAGCTCTACAGGTACTTCACAATCGTCCTCATTTCCGTCTTCAGTTTGATAGATCGGATTCTCGAAATTATAATTGGCAATAGTAAAACTGTTATCAACAGGATCCAAAGTGGATGAAGATCTGCATTTTAGTGATGTGGGTGTGTGTAAGAACACATAGCTGATAAAACAAAAATAAAAGAAAAGAAAGACAAGGAACACAATATTTACGAAAACGAAACGTCCACTGATTTTATTGAATGAAGTATGCAAATGAAATGACAGCCCGTAACAAGCACACCATTGTGCCCCGGGTAAGGCACAAGGCTTAAGATTTCAATTGTTCAAGAAATTACAAATTTAAAAGCAACAACACAGTAATAGTATTTACTCCTGACTAAAGGAGATAGGGATAACATCTTCAGCTTTCCAATTATTGAGTCCAACACCCACAGTAGGAAAAATCCAAGCATCCAAGTTGTAGTCTTCATCATAGTCTCCCACAGCATTGACCTGATCTTTCATAACCCCTTGATTGGTGATACGAACAGCACGAGCACGACGAACAGCCTTCTGGGACTCTGCAGTGAAACCCAAACCAAACTTGTCAGACTTGTATGGAATATCAGGAAGCTGACCCCAAATAGTACAACCACCTTCATCCACCACAGCTCTAGCGTCATTGAGGGAGGCCATTGCCATTGTTGGAGGTTTTCTGGTGACCACGGGAACTTTCTTTGCAACAGGAGGAGCTACATAATCATTAACAACCCAAGGAACCACTTCAAATGTCTGACACGGAGTCTCAATGTATTCACCTTCCATTTCCAGATACTTGAAAGTATTCACATGGCTGACAAAGTATTCTTCTTCTCCGTAGACAGTAACAACCCTTCCTTCTACCGGATATCTCAACTTCTGATGTAATGTGGAGGTTACAGCACCTGCCCCATGGATCCAGGGATGACCAAGCAGACAAGAGTATGAAGGACGAATATCCATCACATAAAATGTAGCAGTAAAAACCTGGGAGCCAACTTTGATTGGAAGATCAATTTCCCCATGCACTACTCTTCTAGAACCATCAAAAGCCTTCACCACAATATTGCTGGGCTTCAGCACAGCATCTTCAGGACTCAGCTTATTCATGACTTCCTTGGGCAACACATTCAGAGAGGAACCATTGTCTATCAGTACGTGTGACAGGGTAGTGCCCCTGCATTCAATTGAGATATGCAAGGCCCTGTTATGATCCCTCTTGGCAGGGGTCAAATCAGCATCAGAAAATCCTAACCCATTGTCATAGGTCAGGTGGGCAACACAATTCTCAAACTGATCCACAGAAATTGCACTGGGTACATGAGCAGTCTTCAGAAACTTGATCAAAGCTTTTGCATGAGCTTCAGAACATAACAACAAGGACAGTATAGAAATCTTAGAGGGAGTATGCCCCAACTGATCAACAATGTCATAATCACTCTTGCGAATGATTTTCAATACTTCTTCCATCTGCTTAGCAAGATCATCAGCAGCTGGCACATCAGTAGATACTGGTTCAATAACAGGGCCTTTGCCCCTAGCATCAGTGGTGGAAGTAGCAGCAGGAGTAACTGCATTCTTGGAAGCAACTGGAGGTGAGAAGACTCTTCCACTACGTGTGATCTTACTAGATCCAGCAATATTGTCAACATCAACAGGCACATCAGCTACAGGCTCTTGCTTAACACCATGGATGTAAACATCAGATCCATAATGCCAAGGCACAGCTTTGTCAGACGTATACGGGATAGGACCAGGAGTAGTAATGACCATAGGAGCAACTCTGGCTTCAGCAACAACTTTCACGGGACCTTCAGCAGTAATTTTGATTGGACCTTGATGAGTGATTTTAATAGGTCCCTTTGAAGTGATTCTCACCGGCACTTTGTCAACCATGTCAACCTCTTCAATCTTCTTACCTTGCGTAATATGATCTACCATACTTTCCACGGAAGATGGTCTTCTTTCGAACACTATGGTGTAATTATTCATGAGACGTTGAATTCCGTCCTTCAACCTCCAACATTTATTTGGATTATACTCACAATAAACACAATCTTCACGACAACCTGGAAAGAACCCGGCTTGCACTAACTTCTTTCTGATGACAGACAATGGTGTGGTCAATTCATCAACTGAATGGATATGTACATTCTCATCAATGGCATTGACAGTCTTCTCGTGATTTGGCATTGGAGCAGTAATCACATTTGGAGTACCCGGAGGATCAAACTCAATTTCTCCAGCATCAATCATATCTTGAATTTTGTTCTTCAAGACCCAGCAATTATTAGTATCATGTCCCTGACAATTTGAATGGTATGCACACCGTGCATTGGGATTGTACCTGGGAGAGGTAACATTGGGATTCTGAGGAGCCTCTTTTAAGGTAATGAGTTCAGCCTTCAACAAGTGTTGCAATGCCTGAGCCATTGACATGTTGATCTTCGTGAACTGCCTTCTAGCCCTCTGTTGGTTGCCCTGTGGCTGCTCTGTTGTTGCAGGAGTTGGATTTGAAATATGAACTGCACTAACAGACTGATGCCTTCTGTTACGATCAGGCTGACCATAAACGGCATTGGATTCTTTCTTCCCAGTGGGAGGCTTCTTTGCAGCACCTGATGAAGAAGTGCCCACATGGATCTTACCATTCTTTATACCATTTTCTACTCGCTCTCCTGTCATTATCAACTCAGTGAAGCCAGATGATGAGCTTCCAATGAGATGACTGTAAAACGGACCATTCAGCGTACACATGAACATATCAACCAATTCCCTGTCAGTTAAAGGGGGTTGAACTCTTCCAGCTAAGTCTCTCCACTTCTGAGCATACTCTTTAAAACTTTCTTTGGCACCCATAGACATGCTCTGAAGCTGCATGCGAGTGGGGGCTAAGTCAGCATTGTATTGATACTGCTTATAGAAAGCCTCAGCAAGATCATTCCAGTCTCTGATGTTGACACTCTCCAACTGATAATACCACTCCAACTGAGCTCCAGATAAGCTCTCTTGAAAGAAATGGATCCACAGTTTCTTATCAGCAGTGTGAGGTTGAATTCTTCTGACATAGGACCTCAGATGCAGCTTGGGACAAGAGACCCCATCATAAACAACAAAGGTAGGAACCTTGAAACCAATGGGTATGACTACCCCAGATATCAAACTCAAATCCTCAAAATCCAGCCCAGAAGATTTCTGCAACTCCATAGCATCCATTATATCCACCAGCATTTTGAATTTGTCTTCATTAGGCTCATGGTAGTAATTAGCCTCAGAATCAGAGTCCCCCATAGTGTTGTGGAGACTGCCTCCCTCTTTTTCAGATTCCTCAGATTCATAGTCTTCAACTGGTTCTTTGGTCTTGGCAAGACCTTTGAACCTTCTTCCCATGTTGATCAAACCAGCTGACCTTCTAGTCTTCTTAGTCTTCTTGGCCAGCAGTGCCTTCAATTCATCCTGCCCCTTGGACAGGTTCAAGATCAGCTCTTGGAACTGTGCATTTTGTGCCTGGAGATCCTTAACTGATTGTTCAAGAGCCATTGCTGAAATAAACAGCGAGAAGATGAGAAACCTGTGCACAATTATAAACCTGTGATGTAATGAAATGATATGTGAATGCATATGCAATGTTTTCAAGGACCGCCAGATTTAAATTTGCTTAAATAAACAAGAAGGTAAACTTTTATTAGTAATAAATTTGTTTTGCCTTTTAGGCTTACAAAAATGAAATGAAATAAGTACAAAAGATGGGGTTTTAAGTCTCCCATGGACGTTTCCTCTTTGTGTTGAGGTATGAGTTGAGGTTCCGTTCCTCGTGAAGTTGCTTTGTTAGTTCCAGGATTCTTTCTTGGCTTGCTTTGTAATGAGCCTCGAAAGTATCCCTTTGCTCCTTCAGTTGGATCCATGATCTCTGCAAGTCTTCCATATCAGTAGGCATGTCTGGGTGAAGGATGGTATAAGCTGTGTCTCCTTCAGCAACAGGTTCCATGGTAACTGGTAGGACGGTAGGATATGGCATCATGAGAGTCTGAGCACGAGATCGTACCCATCTGAGATAAGCCTCCATAGGAATAGTGTACTTAGGCTCCAGTGTCTTGCTGTCAACCCTGTTTACTTTTCCCCATGCTCGTATGAATCTCTGACGGTAACCCTGATGATCGTTGTCGTAATCAAACACAATGCCCTGAATCAACATGTCATGTGGACCATCACTCCGGGCGTAACCAAACTGTCGTAAAGCTAGAGAGGGGTTGTAAGTGATGCCTCCTCTTATGCCTAGAAGTGGCACATTAGGAAACTCCCCACAACGGTCAATGATGGTGACATTCTCCATAGATCTGGAGCACCAATGAATGTCTGAGTGAGAAAGTGACATGATCCTCTTGGACCATCTGAACCCTTGCTCATTCTTCATTACTGAGCGAGGAAGGTGAGAAATAAACCATCTAGAAAGCAAAGGTATGCAGCACATCAAAGTCCCTCTTGCCCTTGTAGTACGGGTATGGAGAGAATGTAGGATGTCTCCAAGCAATGTAGGTACTGGATTGTGACTCAGGAATATGTTGATGGCATGAACATCTATGAACTGATCTGGATTGGGGAACAATACTAAGCCATAAATTAGCAAGGCTAAGATCTCCTCAAAAGCATCATAGCTCATGGCCTTCAAGAACACCTGAGCTTTATCCATTAATACTTTAGCAAGAATACCCTTGACTCCGCTTCTCGTTTCTAGAACAATGTCAGACTTCTTCAGATGTAGAGCTGCAGCAATAATCTCTGGTTTAGGCTCTTTCTCCAAGCCTGTGAATGGTCTTTGATCAAGAACAGGTATACCCAGAAGTTTAGAGAACTCTTCCATTGTAGGGACCAGCTGATAGTCAGGGAATGTAAAGCAGTGGTGCTTAGGGTCAAAGAACTGAAACAGCACACTCATCATGTCTTCATTGAACCCTGAAGTGACTAGATCCAATAGGTGACCATGTCTCTTGATGAACTGGGAATGATCAGACACTTGAGAAACCAACTCTTTAAGCTTGGGAGGTATCCCTACAAAGTTGATCCTGATGGTGTTTCTACGAGCAGAAGCCATGACCTGCAACAAAGAACAAAGATAAATCCTTTGGTCCTTGAAATGGTTAGTGAAAATGCTATGCTTATGATGCATGATGATGTCATGATGTTATGTTCAATCACAAACATGTGGCACACACAAACAAGTCACACCATAGCCCTAGGTTTAAAGGCTTGCATGAGGTTTAAGGTAAGTACCCTCCCCTGAAGTTAGATGGTTCATCCTGTCCTACAAAAGTAACCAGGTTCTAAGGGGTCTCAATATCATTGATCCTTCACAAGGGTGGTTGTTCAGAAGGCAACTTACTTGCCAACCAAAACCCTCCAAGTTTAGAATCTCAATGAGCGTAGTATCGAGTGTCAACCAACTTCAGTCTGCACCAAAGCCGGTTACCTCACTACCTTCTAAAGGCCAAGATGGGATAACTAGGGTTCTAAAAGTTAGTTAGTGCATTGACAACATATGGCAGCCTCATATTATCCTCAACTTGACTTAAGGAACATAAGCACCAACCAAGAAGTCGCACTAACTATGGCCACCAGATCAACCGTATCGATATACGTCGTACAGTTTCCTTGGTCTATTGCCATTTACCTAAGGTACACTAGATCCGGGTTAGGACCTTTCACACATAAGAGCACCCCAACAAGATAATATAAAGCAAACAAGGCAAACAATTTAAAGTGATCTAATTCCTAAGGGTACCCCTCTTAAATTTAAATCCCTAGCAGAGTCGCCAGTTCTGTAACACGGTGGGAGAACTGACTTTAGTTATGTTGCGGATAGCAAGAGTCGCCACCGACTTTTATTTTATCCAAAGGAAAGGCATAAAAGAACAGGAAAGACCTTTTAAAAGATTTTCGGGTCCGGGGGGTAGGTTATACAAAGGGAAGGTGTTAGCACCCTTTATATCCATGGTTATCCATGGGCTCTTAGTTGCTTAGCTCACTTTAAATTGTTTTTGAAAAGGTGAAGTGTGTGAATAGGAATTTTCATAAGAGTTAATAATGATCCATGTACGGATGCGTAAAAACTGGTGTTTGAAAATTGTTTGAAAATTTGTGAAGTATTTGAAAAGTTTTTGAATGAAGTGAGCAAGCAACTATGAGGAACCTACCCTAAAGATTTAAGTCTTCCTGTTCTTTATCCTTTAAATGGTAAGACTATCCCTATTATTAAGGAATAGGTAGTCATTACCTTGGATGTGAGGGACATATGAGGGACATCTATTTTATGAAGGCAACTGTGGGGTGTATTAAGCATTTAGGAGGGACTGTCATCATTATTCGAAAGGGACTTGATCTTTATGAAAGGCAACCATTAGGGACTTGATGACTTTTCTTTTAAGGGACTTGCTTTGTACACCCCACTTGACCTTATGATTAGGCAACATTGAGGGATAGCCCTAGAAAGTGAGATGGCGATTAAAAATCGACTTACGTGTGTGAGTGTTTAATTTTATTTATCTTTTAATTAAAATGATCTAAATTCAATTTTTAAATAGAATACATGTTTACACTCCCTATTTTACTAACCATAGCAAGCAAATTAAATAATTTAAATATTTACAAAAATTACATCCAAGGAGCAATTACAATAATAATTAATAAGCAATTAAAATAATAAATAGCAAAAAATAAATATATAAGCAAAATATAAATAATAAGCAAAATAAATAAATAGGCAATAAATAAATATAATAAGGGGTTAATAATAATAATAATAAAATAAAAAAGAAATAAGGTTAGTGGAATAATAATAATAAGCATAATAAAAAAAATAAATGGATTAGTAATAATATGATTAGTAATAATAACAATAATTAATTAAAATAAATGGAATTAGCAAGAACATAATTAAAATAATAAACAAAAGATTAGATTTTTAATATAGACAATTATTTAGAAATAAGAAGAAATATGAACAATTAAATAATTATTATAACATCTTAATTTATGTACAAATTATTAAATTATTTTTAAACATATTATAATTACAAAATAAAATTATCATAGGTTCAATTATTTCTAAACACCTATTAAAAATTATTTATATATAAAATTTAGATTATAAACAAATTAGAAAAAATATTTACATATTATATAAAGAAAATAAGTTATAAGTATATTTACAAAATTAATTATACTAAATAAATATGTACATTATATTTATATTTATGAAAAAATTAGAAATTAAAATTGTTTAGAGAAAAATAAATTAGGGTTTGATTATAATTAGGGTTTTATGTACACTTTTTTTTTTAGAATAATAAGATAATTATATATATAATTTAATAATAATATTAAAAAATTTTAAAAAAAGAAAGAATATATAAAAACAAAATGAGTTTAACCTAATATCAATATACTATTTTAATTTTTTTTATATTTTTCTTTAAGATAAAACATTAATTAAATTAAGAAAAGAAAATAAGGAAAAGAATGAGAAAGTAAAAAAAACCTGCTGGGGCTGGGATTTGAACCCAGTCCCCTTAGCTTGCAACTTCCAAGACCTGCCCTCCATCCACTGGGCTGCGCGTGCGCCAGTGATAACAATGCACTTCATATGGTTTTGTTGTTGTTCTGGAAAACAAGAATAAATCAAACCAAAAAAATTGCCTTGGCTGGTCTTGAACTCATGACCTTTACCCCATACGCGCATATGTCCACCAACTGAGCTACACAACTTTTATGAAATAAATTACAAACAGAATCATAAAATATTAAAACAAATATTCAAATTTCATCCGCGCGCCAAACTCCTTCTTCCTCCTTGAAACTTGCGAACTTAGCTGCGAAATCATCCACAGAATTTCCTGCGAATTTACCTGCACACATTCAAAACCAGAATTCCTATATTTTTTGAACATCACTCAAATCGCAACATTCAGTCAAATTAACAGCCCAGATTAACTACACAAGGATCATAGGTCACGGCCATGTGTTTAGATTTCATTTAAGTGTCCTAAAACTCAAGATCCCAAACTCGAGCTTCAAACCCTAGCCATGGCATCTCTTCGATTCTGTAACAAAAACTCAATTCAAGTATGCAAAAACACTCCAGAGACATCAACAAACAAGAATTAGTGCACAAAAATCATTTATATTAGATGAATTACTGAAATCGAAAAACTCAAAAATTCAAGAAAGTGATGATTCGGTTTCAATGGATTATGATGTTTTGAATGATGAGAGTAATTGGGATAGCTTCAGTGATGTCCCAGGAACCTTTTACAACCTTCACAATGCTTTGGAGTGACCTCTAGCAAGGAATCCGAATCAAGCTTTTTGGATGATTTTTTGAAGTTGGAGTGTGTTGTTTGAGGCTGCAAAAATCCGTGCCAATGCTTGTGATGTGCTTATGTACTTATAGTGAAGAGAATTAGGTCAAAATATATGATCATTCTTTGGACTTTTTGATCATTGAAGATTGAAAAAGATAATGTCTTAAAATTCAAATATTTTTTGATATAACATTGCTATTTTAAGACAATCATCATAATTTTCATATCAATCTAATTCAATCAAGGTTTATGACTTTCTAGAATCTTAATCCAAATCAAATCTTACATTTTCATATTTTATTTTTATTTAAAATGATTTTTAATGAATTAAATCAAAATAAATAAAAATAAAATAATAAAAATTCTGATTTTTAATGGTTTGGGTCGTGCATGAAGTCATTGTATGGGTTGGGTCATTATTTGGCAAGCCCATTTGGAAGAAATTGGTTTTAGACCTCCTTTTTCATCATAAACCAACTCAAAATTTCCCAACTTTGCAAGGGCACATATCCTTCAATTTTAAAGCTATGAGAGTGTTCTTGGACATTTTGGAAATCTTGAAGAGTCCTCTAACCAACCCCACTGGTTTCATGTCCATATCATTTACCAATCTCAAGTTATGCCCTTTTGAAGTTGTTGACTTTTTGTTGACTTTCAAAAGGACCTATAATGTCTTAGCTCATATTTTCCAAATGAAGCATTTTTGGGCTTGGCTTGTGAGACACAAAGTTGTAGAGAATTAAATTTCCTTCAAAATGAGCTTTGGATGGAGACTTGGTGATGAAGTATGTGAAAGTTATGGCTGGTCAAAGTTCAGTTGACTTTTACTGAGGAAACCCTAATTTAGAAACTCCTGATTCTTGATGATCTGGAATCTCCTTGATGAATCATGATCAACCCTTGATCAAATGATGAATTTTACTTCATATACTTGATGTTGGCAAAAAATCATGAAGTTTGACTTTGGTTTGACCACAGTTGACCTCAATTTGACTTTTTAACTGCTTTGACTGATTTTGACTTATCTGATCATCTGACTGAGCAAACTTCTGAGAAAAGTCTTGAAACTTGTCATGGGGATTCTTACACACATATAAGATGTTATGAAGCTCACTTGAAGTCTTGGAAGTCCATTTAGCCTGATTAAAATCAAAACCCTAGTTTTGGATGCACTGCTTAGGAGGTGCATTGTCTGAGGGAATTGTCAACTCTTCTGACCAATTGTGAACTTTGTGAACCTTGTGAACCATCATAAGATGTCTTGTGAACCTCATGGGAAGCATTGTGAACCTTGTGAACCTTCATAAAGTGACTTGTAGACCTCGTGAACCTCAGGAAGAATTTGTAAGCATTGTGAAACTTGTGAACCTTGTGAACCTTCATGAAGTGACTTGTAGACTTCATGAACCTCATGAAAGGTTTTGTAAGCATTGTGAAACTTGTGAACCTTGTGAACCTTCATGAAGTGACTTGTAGACTTCATGAACCTCATGAAAGGTATTGAAAGTATTGTGAATCTTGTGAACCTTGTGAACCTTCATGAAGTGACTTGTAGACTTCATGAACCTCATGAAAGGTCTTGAAAGCATTGTGAATCTTGTGAACCTTGTGAACCTTCATGAAGTGACTTGTAGACTTCATGAACCTCATGAAAGGTCTTGAAAGCATTGTGAAGCTTGTGAACCTTCATAAAGTGACTTGTAGACTTCATGAACTTCATGAAAGGTCTTGAAAGCATTGTGAAGCTTGTGAACCTTGTGAACCTTCTTAAAACACAAAGTCTTGTATTGTGAGGGCAAATTTTGGGGTGCAACACCGCGCGCGAATGAATGGACCAGATTCACCATTAAAACCCTAATCCTGATTTATTAAATTAATTAATTAGGTTTAATTCAAATCCAGCCAGTTTGAATCTGGGCCACAGGATCTGGCGCCAGTCAATTCCCTCCAAATTCGTTTAAACCTCAGCCTCAGGATTTGCATACTTTCCATTTTATTCATTTTTATTTCATTTTATTCATATTTAATTTCTACGAATTTTTAAAAATAGTAAAACATATTTAAAAATTCTGAAATTTTTTGTCAAACATTTCACTAATTTTCAGAACCCAAAAATATTTTAATTTGTATTTTTTTCATTGAAAATCATTTTTAAATCATTTAAATGTTTATTTTTAATTAGTTAATGGAAATTAATTAATTAAAAATGCATTTAGGTATTTAAAAATCACAAATAAATTCACATTGCATTTTAAAACATTTAGAAACATTATCAAACTCTCAAAACAAATTTCTTTTTGGTTCTTGAACTATTTTGACCTTTTTCATTGGAATTAAATTCATTTTAAGGCAATATTTTTGTTCAAACTTGGAAAATTTCATTCTGCCTAATCATTAAGAGTTTGATGATGGTTCTTCTTGCATTGCATCCTTCATAGCATGAAGTTTATAGGTTAAAATTGGTTTGAATTTATCTCCCATTTTCAATTTGTTTTGCATTTTTCATTGTGAGGTACTTTGAAACCCTAGTTAACTTAGAAAAATCACAACTTTCACTAGGTTAAGAGTTAGGTCCCCTCCTTTGGGCAGTGAACTTGTGTGGGGTTAGGGTACCTTTGATCCCATTTTCAATTTTTTATCTTGTCATTTGCTTCTGGTTTTGAATTTTTGCATTGCATGTTGTATGTAAACCCTAATTTGTGCCTTCCTTTGCATCCATCTCTCATTTGCTTGCATTTAAGAACTTGCCATGACATTTTGTGCATCCACATGATTCATAAGACATCTTAGGACATATTAGAATCATGTTTGATCATTGCATCTTTCATTTGCCATGTTATATGTCCATTCCATTTCTTAAACTTTCATGAACTTCCATGGTTCAAGGCATGCCTCATTTGCATCCTTATGCTTGTATGATCATTCTCATCTCTTGACATGTGTTTGCATCATCTCTTAGCATCATTAACATCATGTTTATGCTTCTGACTTTGGTTTATATCATGACATTTCATCTCATTCTCATTGCATTTCATTTCTTTTGCTAACTTTTCAGGTGGTAAGTTGTTTTGAGAAGTGAATTTGCCTTCACTTCTCACAATCTCTTCTCATCTCTCTTGCATCATTGCTGCATTTTATCTTGTGTATTGGAGTGGGTTTGCTCATTCATGTTCATCTTTTGCTTTCTTCCTTCAAGCAACTTGTCTTCTTAAGTGAAGCAAGTTGTCTTGCTTCTCTCTGTTTCTTTCTCCTTTCATCTGCTTCTCTCCTTGGTGGCTCTTTGAAGATTCTTTCTCTCTTAAGCCTCACAAACCCTAGGATCTCCAAGTATGATAACAATTAGGGCTTGATTAGTTCCCCATTTAGTTTTGCCTTTGTGTCATCTTTGATTTTTCTCTCCTCATCTCATGATCAAGGACTAAACCTTAAAGGTTTTAAGGCTTTGTGATTAAGCTTATGCCTGCATCCTTCTATTAGGATGGAGTGTATTACTTTAATCCTAAGTGTTAAACCCTTAATGTGTTTAAATCCTCTAATCAATTCACTTAATAACCATCAAGACATCAAGCTTGTAACTTGGGCCTTGCATTAGGGTTCTAATTCTTCCTTAATTGGTTAAGAAGGACTAACCCTAGTGTTAATGGACAAGTCCCCCTCAAGTTGTCTTACAAACCATAAAAATCACTTCTTCGTATTATCATTAGCTAAAATCCAGTTAATAAAGGCTTTGTTTTGTCATTAGGTTAATCCCTAATCATGGATTAAGTTGACGAGCCTTTCTCAGCTTAAATGTTCTCATCTATTATCCTTCTATTAGGATAGTGTAATGAGTCCATTAAATCCTTGATTATGGCTTAAACTCATTACTTAACACTAAACAAAAACAACAAAAACATCTAAATAATTGCAAGTAGGTTAATGATCTTAATCCTACATCATGGTGATTAAGTGTGAGGTGTTTACATTATACTTAAGGTATTCACATTACCCCTAATCAGAGGGAAGATGTGATGAGTTTACTAACCCCTTGGTTTAGGCTTAAGCTCATTAACTTATGACAAACTCACAAAAATCAATAAAAGATTGAAAACACCAAAAACAAACAATAATCGTCTCCTCCGGGATTCTTTTCTCATCTCATTCACTCACAAACGAGAACTCGCTTCTTCCGTCTGATGCAAGACAGTTTGCACCTGAGCCAGACAGGTCATACACTTGAGCATAGACAAGCAAGCAGTTCATCAGTCAATTCATCTTTCAATCTCTTTGAGTCGAACTACGGTGTTCTGACTTCCTCATTGCATGAGAGGATACGTAGGCATAACTTAACAGTTATCGAACAAAAGTCTCTGTATATTCCCCCCTCCTTCCAGCATTATCCTTTAAGACTCATAGTCTTGGGCAATTCATTCTTATCCTTACACTGACACCTCTCTTATACACTTCACATTTCTTTTACACTGACACTTGCATTCTTTCCAGCTTTGATACACAAATTGCACTGACACTACCCCTTTAAAACACAAAGCTTTTAAGCGTGGATCCCGTCGAGTACGACGGACAATCTGGGTGCTAATACCTTCCCAGGTTGTAACCAACCCCCTTTCTCAGTTTCTCTGGTTCGCGACCGACTTATCCATATCTTTCTAGGTTTATGCATCATTACCTTTCCTTCGGGATAAAAATGCCTAGCTGGCGACTCTATTCATTTCTTTCTCTTTCGCCGACCGTTCGCGTCTGTACCCCTCTTGGCCCTGTGTCATTTGGTGGGAGCGACAGCTTGGCGACTCTGCTGGGGATCCTTATACTGTAACCAGGGCTTCTGGTTCTTTTTGTGGGTTCCTCCTAGCGCTTGTTTGATTTGTGTTTACTGGGGTGTTATGTGCTACATGTGTTTTTGTATTTATTTTATTGCTTTATGTACAGTCTTGTTTACTGCTTTCCTTACAGTTTTATACATCATACTGTCATACTATCATTTTGCTGGATCTGGTTTGTTGTTTTGATGGGTGGGGGTTCCATTGAGAGTTTGAGGTCCTATACCTGGGACCTGAGTGACACCTAGGCTAGAGTGGTTCATATTCTTTCCCATTCCATTTCGGTCTGGTGCGGGAATATGAAACACGGTTCAGATGTGGGTTTCTTCTTGAGAACTCTGTGCTACAGATTTCCTGTAGTGCTAGAGCTATCTGGGAAGCCTGCTATGTCTGGATGACCTTTATTATGACCTTCAGAAACTGAGGCGAATTAGAGGAGGATCTTTTATGTTTATTGTAAACATTGTACCTCCGGGTTAGAAGTGTTTACACTTCTCATAACTGATCCAAGTCTGAGGATCCTTGTTTTAGAACACTACCTGTGAGGGGGTTGGGCTGTTTGCAGGTTTGCAGGTACCATTGTCCACATCACACCCTGTTATTTGTTTTGGTTAAGAGTACCTCATTTTGGACAGTTCTTGTGATTTAACCCTGGATATGTGACTCTTTATTTGAGTCCCCCACCTTGGTTACTGGATTTCTGAACCTCCACCTGGACTTCTTGAACATACATGGGCTTTATATCAAGACAGATAATCAGATCCAGCTTGATCACAAACCCTTGCATATCATTTGCATTCATTATCATTTCATCATTTGACATTTGTTTATTTGTTTTTCAGGGTATCCACATTATATCTGGCTTGGTTTTGACCCCTTCATCTACATAGACCTCTGTTTCATCAGTTATCTGCTTCAGCTATCTTCATCAGTTGTCTGCTTCAGTCATCTTCATCATCACCAGCATCAGCCTATCAGTGGCTCATCTCCAGCATTAGTATTGATCTTCATCAGCACCTATCTTCATCCTCATCAGTACTCATGACCACTCCCAGGAAGAGCAACGTATCTTACCATTTCTTTGAGCCTGTGTTGACTGGTATCAGGCAGGTCCAGTCACTTATCACCCCTGACCACATCCTTTTGTTCAGAGAGCATTATGGAGGTATCCTTGATATGGTTATGGACCTAGACCCTTCTCAGAGGAGCCTGATCCACACCTACCTACAGTTTTATGACCCTCCTTTGAGATGCTTCACATTCCCAGACTTTCAGCTAGGACCTCTGCTAGAGGAGTTTTCATCATTTATTGGGATACCTGTCAGGGGTGGAATCCCCTTCAACCCAGAGATGCCAGCTCCCAGCAATGAAGAAGTAGCAAAAGCACTGTACCTGGAGCCTACTTTGATTGAGCAAAATATGACAACAAAGGCTGGGATCCCTGGTTTGCACTTAGACTTCTTGATTTCCCAGGCCATCTTGAAATCCTCCTTGAGGGAATGGAGGGCAGTCTGTGCACTTTTAGCCCTCAGTATATATGGGGTTATACTGTTTGCAGATGAGCCCAAATTTATCAGCAAGAATGCTATTCATCTTTTCCTTCTGAGGAACCCAGTACCCACATTGATGGGAGACTTTTATTATTCCATCCATCAGAGGAATGAGAAACAGAGGGGGAAGTTAGTGAGATGTTGTGCTCCTTTGTTTCACACCTGGCTGCTCAGACACCTACCTAAGACAGATGCTTTTTTGAATCCGCACCAGCAGAAGAATTGGGCCAAGATGCTCATTGCTTTGACTTCAGATGACATCAGATGGTGCACCCAGAGCACCAAAGGCAAAGACATAATCACCAGCTGTGGGCAATACCCAAATGTACCTCTGATAGGAGTAAAGGGTTGCATCAACTACAATCCTTTGCTATTTAAGAGACAACTGGGCTATGCTTTGGTCCACCCTCCTAGGGTGCAAGATTTAGCTGAGACCCTGTATTGTGAAATAAAACCAAATCTAGCTGCTGTCAGACAAGCATCCTGGGCTTGGGACAACATCCAGACGAAGGGGATGGCCATTCTTGGAAGATGTAATAATGTTGCTTCAGCTCAGTACTATGATTGGTCCCGTACTAGAGCTCAGGTTACTGGAATGCCTTTCACCATTGAGGATATACCTGGACCATCCACAGCACAGCCAGCAGCAACTGTCAGCCTGGAAGAATTTGAGAAGCTGAAGGAAAGGAATGAGAATCTGTCTCAAGCTCTGAAGAAGACCCTTTGGGAAAGGAGTGATGGTCGCCTGGACATTGAGAGGTTGGAGAAGCTTAGGGTGGAGCATCTGGCCAAGATTGAGAAAACAGAAGACTACATCAGAAAAGCAAGAGCTGGGGAACAAATATTGAAGAATGCATGTAAAGAGGCCAAGCTTCAGAAGCCTAGGACTGACCTTTATTTGAAAGAAAGTCAGGCTAGGTGGGTCAGGATCACTGAAGCCCGGACACAAGAAGATCAGAGAACTCAGGCCAGGATTGAACAGTTAGAGGCTAATGAAAAGAAGCAACAGGAAACTTTGCTGGCAGCCCAGAAGGAGATTTCAGAGCTGAAGCTTAGGGCTGGGTTGAAGAGATCAAAGGATCAAGACAGGCACAAGAAGCTGACCACTGCCATTGCCATCAGAAACCTCCTCATCAGGACCATTACAGAGCATCTGGCTGGTCCAGTGACTGAGGCACTCTTAAAGGAGGTTAAGGAGGATGAGTTTGGACTAGATGTCTGACTTTTTGATTGTTGTTGTTTTCATTTGATGTACTTTTCTATTGTGTTGTATTTTTACCCTTCAGGGGCATGTGTTGTAAAAGCAAACTATGCATTGTTCAGTATTTGTAATATACTTTAGTTTGTTTCCATTTTGGGTTTTCTTTTCTCAACAAAGTCAAAAGCATCTTCCTCGGGGTCTGGAAAGGTCAAAACCAAGAACCAAGCCGGATACCTTGGAAAACAATATAAGCATACTGCATTGCATACTAACTTTTGTTTTGTTTTGTAGGTTTTGTATTTATTTTGTTTGTTTCTAACTCTGTTGTGTCTCAGGAAATATTGCTCGTCGCCGGGTGTTCCCTGTCAACCGCACGCACCGGTACCCTACTCACAACAACCTTCCTGGTATCCAAATGGATCAAGTGCAGCAGGACCTGACTGAGGTCAGAACTCAGATGGCTAATGAAAGAGTGGAGATGAGGAACCAAATGGCTCAATTCATGACTGTGATGACTGGCTTGGCCCAAAGTCAAGAAAGGTTAAGGGCATTAGTGGAAAGACAAACTCCCGAGGAACCTCATCCTGGAACTGGAGGAACTAGTAATAATGAGGGAGGTCAGCCTCATGTTAATCCACCAGTATTTGGACCTCATCTAGATCTGGAAGTCAACATCCCAAGGAATGTACAGGGCAACACTGCTGCAGGCAGGATCTTGCAAGAAGATCCTCAAGAAGAGCAGTTTACTGTAATGGGAGCTAGAGATGAAGTCTATGATAGGAGGTTTGATGAAATTGCTGAGAAATTGAGATCTTTGGAGTCTCAAAACTCCTTGGGTTTCGATGTAATGGATATGGGGTTAGTAGACGGGGTGAGAATTCTCCACAAGTTCAAGCCCCCGTGCTTTGAGAAATACAATGGAACTTCCTGTCCCCGAACTCACCTGCAGTCCTTCCTGGGGAGACTTAAAGCTTATACTATGGATGAGAAGCTGTGGATGTTCTACTTTGAATACAGTTTGACTGGGGCTTCAAGAGAGTGGTATTCACACCTGACCAGAGCCACTATCAGATGCTGGAAGGACCTAGCTGAAGCCTTCATCAGATAGTATCAATACAATCTGGACATGGCTCCCAACAGGACCCTCCTAATGGGAATGTCTCAATCCTCCAGAGAAAGCTTCAGAGAATATGCCCAAAGGTGGAGACAGCTTGCTGCTGCTGTCCAACCACCCATGTCGGAAAGAGAAATGGCCGACATGTTCATGAATACTTTGCAAGGGACATATATTGATAGATTGGCTGCCTTTTCTTCTACCAGTTTCGTAGACGTAGTTATAGCTGGGGAAAGGATTGAAAGTCTGCTAAAAATGGGCAAAATTTCTGATAATGGTGCAAGTTCGTCCAGTAATCCCAGGAAGCCTTTTGTGGGACCTCGAAGAACCGGTGAGACAAATGCCATTCATGCCAGCAGGGGCAGACCTCAGTATGTTCACAGGTCAGTGGCAGCTGTCACTATTCCAGCTCCGATTCCTCAGCAATCAACATATCAACAACAACAACAACCACATTATCAACAGCAAGTTCAGTATCCGCCACATAGAACCTACAACAACAACAATAACAATCAACAACAACGACCCTTTCAACAAAGACCATCACAGGCAAGCAGGGTGATTGACCCCATCCCTATGCCTTATGCTGCCTTATTGCCACAACTCCTGAAGCTTAACTTGGTTGAGTTAAGGACGTTGGCACCACCGGATCCCTCCAATCTCCCAAGGAATTATGATGTCAACGCCAGGTGTGCTTTCCACTCCAATGCACCTGGTCACAATACAGAAAAATGCAGGGCCTTACAAATGAAAGTCCAAGATCTAGTGGATTCTAAAGCCCTCAACTTTGCACCTCCTCCGAACGTCAACAAAAATCATATGCCTAATCATGGCGGGCCGAGGATTAATGCCATTGAGGAAGACAAGCCATCTACCTTGATCACCAGTGTTGCACAAATTCGAACACCTTTGGTCGAAATTAAATCCCAGCTTCTAGAGTGCCAAGTGTTCCCCGGGTGTGAGCTCGGTTGTGGGTATTGCAACATTGCAGTCAACGGGTGTGAAAAGTTGAGAAGCGGCATAGATGGTCTTATTAAGGATGGTATCCTTCAAATCTCAACAACGGCGCCTACAAATCCAGCAATTCCTTTAACAACAATTCCTGATTCTTCTACAACAGCAGCAACAATTATTCCTACCGATTCATCAATATCATCAGCAATGGCTCTGTCCATCACTTCAACAAATCAAATGTCAACAACTTTTTCTTCTACAACATCAGCATCCATTTATTCAGCAGAATCTTCTACAACACCAGCAAGACTTAATGAAGATGTCTCCGCAGTTACCATCTACTATGATCCATCAAATTTTCCTCCCAGCAACAATTTCCAGCAACAAACAGTGGCACCTCCTACCAGATCACCAGTCACAATTTACTACGATCCGCACACCATTACAGTACCCTCCTCTACAGCAGTCAATCCAGTTACTATTACGGTGCCTGGACCAGTTCCCTATGAAAGTAGTAATGCCATACCTTGGCATTATGGCTCTGATCTTTACTGCAACAGGGAGAAAATCACTCTGGATTCATCAACCTCTTCTCCACAGATTGATAATGTTGGGGGAGGCGGAGGCTTCACCAGAAGCGGACGCCTTTTTGCCTCACAAGTGCAAATACCTAATGCCGAAGCAGAAGCTGCTGCCAAAGCAAAGGGAAAGAGTGTGGTACCTGAAGAGCCAACTGTCAAAGAAACTCAGAAGACATATTTTGAACAGGATGTAGATGAGTTCATGAGAATCATAAAGAGGAGTGATTACAAGGTGGTGGATCAGCTTCACCAAACTCCCTCAAAAATCTCCATATTATCATTGTTGATGTGTTCTGAAGCTCACAGGAATGCATTATTGAAAGTCCTGCACGCAGCATACATGCCAGAGGAGATTACCGTTAATCAGCTAGAAACTGTGGTAGCAAATGTCAACACCAGTCATGGACTGGGTTTTACCAATGCTGACTTAACAACTGAGGGACGTAACCACAACAAGGCTTTACACATCACCCTAGAGTGCAAGGGTGCTGTTTTATCTCATGTACTGGTGGACACTGGGTCGTCACTCAATGTTCTACCAAAGAAAGCCTTAGTGAAGCTGGAGTATGATGGCTTGGCATTGCGACCGAGTAATTTGGTGGTGAGAGCATTCGATGGCTCTAAAAGATCAGTGCTTGGGGAGATTGATCTGCCTGTGATGATTGGCCCGCAGACTTTCAAAATTACCTTCTATGTGATGGACATTCAGCCGGCCTACAGCTATTTGTTGGGTAGACCTTGGATCCATGCCGCTGGCGTTGTTACGTCTACCCTTCACCAGAAGCTGAAATTCAAGTGGGAAGGCCAGATCATCACCATCTGTGGGGAAGAAGACATCTTTGTTAGCCATCTGGCTACGTATAAGTACATTGAAATGGATGGGGAGATCCATGAAACCATGAGCCAGGGGTTTGAGGCCCTAAACATTAATGAAGCATCTGCTGTACTGGGAACTTCCATGACGTCTTATCGGCAAGCCCGGAAGGTTGTTGAAGATGGTACAACCCAAGGTTGGGGCAAGCTGCTGCCCGTGGAGAAGAAAGAATACAGATTTGGGTTGGGTTACAGACCAACTCAACAAGATCAATCAGAGGCTGCCAAAGAGCCCAATTTTGTCAGCGGGGGAATGCTCACCCCAGATGCTGTGAACAACTTGGAAGACGAGGAGGAAAGCGACCGCAACCTGGAGAGTTGGATACGTCCAAGGATTCCGGGGAGCCAAGTCCTTAACTGGTCTTCCCAGGAAATTATAAGGGTTACTCCTGCAAAGTAATTATTATTTCCTGTATTTTTAAGCATGCATCAAGTCTTTCATCTTGCCCAAGATGTCAAGACTCATTTTGTAATCGGGCCATCTTGTAATTTTGTGCAAATAGATCAATCAATGAATATCGGACATCTTTTGCAAACGAGTCTCTTTTTCGCTCACTGTCTTTTCATTTTTTCTTTTTTGTACAAAATGGCAATGTTTTTCAAAATAAATAACTTCATTTTTACTTTTTCTAAACAAGATTAAAATTGATCACTAAAATAAACCAATCTAAACCCTTGCAGAGAGTGCCTTTCAGATTGCACCGACAACAACACAGCTATGACTTCGTATGACTTTGACAATCCAATCAATCAAGCCGATGAAGGGGTTGAAGAAGATTGTGAGCTACCTGAAGAGCTAGCCAGGTTGTTAAGGCAAGAGGAGAAGGTTATCACTCCTCATCAGGAGGAGGTTGAAACGGTTAATCTTGGTACAGAAGAAGAAGTGAAAGAAGTCAAGATCGGGGCCTGCCTGCAAGATTCAGTAAAAGAGCAACTGATTGATATGCTTCGGGAGTATGTGGATGTTTTCGCTTGGTCTTATCAAGATATGCCAGGGTTGGACACCGACATTGTCATGCACAAACTGCCTTTAAAAGAAGACTGCCCGCCAGTAAAACAGAAACTGCGTCGTACTCGCCCAGATATGGCAATGAAGATTAAAGAAGAGGTACAAAAGCAGTGGGACACCGGCTTCCTTGCTGTGACTAGCTATCCGCCGTGGGTGGCCAATATTGTACTTGTGCCTAAGAAAGACGGCAAGGTGAGAATGTGTGTGGATTATCGGGATCTGAACAGAGCCAGCCCGAAAGATGACTTCCCTTTACCTCACATTGATGTATTGGTTGATAATACGGCTCAGTTCTCGGTGTTCTTCTTCATGGACGGATTTTCAGGATACAATCAGATCAAGATGTCACCTGAAGACATGGAGAAGACAACTTTCATCACACCCTGGGGCACGTTCTGTTATAAGGTAATGCCATTCGGACTGAAGAATGCTGGTGCCACTTATCAACGGGCTATGGTAACATTATTCCATGACATGATCCATAAAGAAATCGAATGTTATGTGGATGACATGATTGCCAAGTCCCTCACAGAAGAAGACCACCTGGTAAATCTGTTGAAGCTATTCAAGCGTCTGAGGAAGTACCAACTGAAGTTAAACCCCAACAAATGCACATTCGGGGTGCAATCCGGTAAGTTGCTGGGATTTATTGTAAGTGAAAAAGGGATTGAAGTTGACCCTGATAAAGTCAAAGCCATCCAAGAAATGCCTGCACCTAAGACTGAAAAAGAAGTTCGGGGTTTCTTAGGCAGATTGAACTACATTTCAAGGTTCATATCTCACCTTACAGCAACCTGTGAACCTTTGTTTAAGCTGTTAAGAAAAGAACAAACGGTCAGGTGGAATGAAGACTGCCAGAGGGCTTTTGACAAAATCAAGGGATACTTACAGGAGCCTCCAATCCTTATGCCTCCAATTGAAGGAAGACCTCTAATCATGTACTTGACAGTATTAGAAGAGTCAATGGGGTGTGTGCTGGGCCAGCATGACGAGTCTGGTCGAAAAGAGTATGCAATATACTACCTAAGCAAAAAGTTTACCGACTGTGAACAACGTTATTCACTGCTCGAGAAAACTTGCTGTGCTTTAGCGTGGGCTGCTCGCCGACTGAGACAGTATATGTTGACCCACACTACTTTATTGATCTCAAAAATGGATCCAGTTAAGTACATTTTTGAGAAGCCAGCACTTACCGGACGGGTTGCAAGATGGCAAATGATCCTAACGGAGTATGATATTCAATACACATCTCAAAAAGCCATCAAGGGCAGTGTATTGTCTGATTATCTCGCTGAGCAACCCATTGATGATTACCAGCCTATGAGATTTGACTTCCCTAATGAAAACATCATGTTCATAAAAGCAAAAGATCATGAAGAGCCTATTCACACTGAAGGGCCTGACCCGGAAGAAGAATGGACGATGATGTTTGACGGGGCTGTTAATATGAACGGTCGTGGTGTCGGTGCAGTACTCATTACACCTAAGGGAGTTCACATGCCTTTCTCGGCAAAACTCACCTTTAACTGCACTAACAACGAAGCTGAATACGAAGCTTGTATTATGGGTCTTGAGGAAGCCATTGACCTCAGGATCAAGACTTTGACTGTGTTCGGAGATTCAGCTCTGGTAATTAATCAAACCAACGGCAAATGGTACACCCACCAGGATCATTTGATACCTTATCGGGATTATACAAGGAGGTTATTGACTTTCTTCACAACAGTCAAGCTTGATTATATCCCTCGGGATGAAAATCAGTTTGCAGATGCTCTGGCTACATTTCATCCATGATCAAAGTACAAGCTGCCAACTTTGTGCCTCGGATTTCAGTGCCCAGACTTGACAGACCAGCGTATGTATTCTCAAAAGATATTGTCAAAGATGATAAGCCTTGGTTCCATGACATTAAGTGCTTTTTGGAGGATCAGACATACCCACCTGGGGCATCATCCAATGACAAGAAGACCTTAAGAAGGCTAGCTAGTAGTTTCTTCCTGAATACTGATGGTTCCTTGTACAAGAGAAACTTTGATATGGTACTTCTCAGATGTGTTGATAAGACAAAGGCAGACTTGTTGATGCACGAGGTGCACGAAGGATCTTTTGGTACCCATGCTGAAGGGCTTGCTATGGCTAAAAAGTTGCTAAGATCAGGCTATTACTGGATCACAATGGATGCAGACTGTTGTGCTTATGCCAGGAAATGCCATAAATGCCAGATTTATGCGGATAAAGTACATGTGCCTCCCAATCCTCTGAATGTGATGTCTTCACCCTGGCCCTTTGCCATGTGGGGCATTGATATGATTGGCAAGATCGAACCGACTGCTTCAAATGGCCACAGATTCATCCTGGTTGCCATTGACTATTTTACCAAATGGGTCGAAGCAGCTTCTTATGCAAATGTTACAAGGCAAGTGGTAGCCCGATTTCTGAAGAGAGATATCATCTGTCGGTATGGAGTGCCCGAGCGAATCATTACTGATAATGGTTCTAACTTGAAAAACAAAATGATGGCAGAACTGTGCCGGGACTTCAAAATCCAACACCACAATTCTTCTCCTTACAGGCCAAAAATGAATGGCGCTGTTGAGGCAGCTAACAAGAATATCAAGAAGATCGTGCAAAAGATGGTAGTCACCTACAAAGACTGGCATGAAATGCTACCGTTTGCCTTGCATGGGTACCGTACGTCAATCAGAACATCCACTGGGGAAACACCGTATCAGCTTGTGTATGGTATGGAAGCAGTCCTACCTGTTGAAGTTGAACTACCCTCTCTACGGGTATTGATGGATGTTAAGCTGAATGAAGCAGAATGGGTCCGATCCCGATACGAACAACTAAGTCTGATTGAAGAAAGGAGGTTGGCTGCAATTTGTCATGGGCAGCTGTATCAGAAAAGAATGAAGAAAGCCTTCGATCAGAAAGTCAGGCTCCGAGAGTACCAAGTAGGAGATCTTGTGTTGAAAAGACTCCTCCCTCCTCATACAGACCACAGGGGGAAAGTGGACTCCGAATTATGATGGTCCGTTCATAGTAAAGAAAGTTTTCTCTGGTGGAGCACTGATGCTTAGTACTATGGATGGTGAAGACTTCCTGTCCCCTGTGAATTCAGATGCAGTTAAAAAATACTTCGCATAAATGACCCGCTGGACATAAAAACAGAATGTAAGTCCAGGCAAAAATAGGGCATCCCGGTGAGTCAAAAAAACAGAATAAAAGACTCGGGTAAAAATAAGGGAAAATAAATAAAAAAATGTACACCCGCTGAGTTGAAAAGCCGCATTGGACAACTCAGGCAAAAATGGGTATCCCGGTGGATTGAAAACCCGAAAGGGCGATCCACGCAAAATAAGGGAATAAGCAAACAACTGCATTCTGAATTCATCTGTATCACTTGTAACATGGTAAGCTTCGAAGGGTTCAGGCATCGGTCAGAATCAGTCTTCTTCAGAAAGCAAGATGAGAAGAACGTCAAAGTCATACGAGTCATAGTAAAAGGGAAGCTCACTAAAGCGTCATCAACATTGCCAGCATCTCTTTGTTTCTCAATTTGTAACAATCTCCTCATTTTAGGGGATTTGTTTCTATGACTGTGTTTTGCCAATTCAGGGCACACAAATTAATAAAATCAGATTTTCAGTCATGTTTCGTCTCGTACATTTTATTTTCGTTTGCAAAAATATTCGATGTCGTTAATATATTGATTGCATAAAAAACAGATGCTCCCCTTCTAAAAATACGTGCTTACAGGAAATATACTTACTCCCGGGAGTGTTTAAGTTCCTATGACGGAATCCAGTAAGGGATACCTAGGGATACTTGTATGTTTCTTTGTCATACAGGATTGCAGGTGTTCAAAGCGCAACATGGGGCACGAAAAAACAACTCCCCAGCCAGCTGTCAAATCATTATATACTTAGTCTATCTTCCGATTAGCACCGGAGGTGTTTTCTCCCCAGCTGAGTTGCCAGTCATCATTCCTCCTCAGCCGAGTGCTAGACAGGGAATCAGCCCCCGCAGAGTTTCAACTTATATCCAGAAGAGCAACGCCCGGAGACCTCACAACAGAGTGACGAGAGCTTCCGCAAACCCCAGATGGGTCCCTTATTACTGAGATAGGTTTATCAATGACCTACTTCCCCACGCAGAGTCATATACGTCAGATCTACCAATGATCCCATCCCCAGCTGGGATGTCTACTTCAAGCAGACCAGCCAGAGATCTCCACCGCAACGGGATCCGAATCCCGGATCGGCATCTGTGCATAATCATAGCATCCGCATCATATTTTCCCCACAAAGCGTAGCATTCCGTCTGATACGGAGCATTACGGCAAAAATCAAACATATTGCATAATCATAAGCCATATGTCGAACCAAACACTTGCAAAATACTGGCAATCCATCGGCAATATACGGAATATTTCCCAATTCCCCACCAGAGAGCCAAAGCATTTCACCCACAAATACTGATGCATGCTCCTTTTGGCACTCGTCTATGTCATCATCCCCCAGTAAATTGCCCGAGCAAACAAATACTTATATATTACAGGTGCTTCTTGACACCCGTCCGTGTCACCTCCCCCAGCACAGTTGCCTAAATACTTGTTTCTAATACGCTTCTTCCGACACCCGACTGTGTCGTGCTCTCCACAGCAAGTTGGACACTCGTCTATGTCTCACTCATCACTTTTTACTCATACAGATACTCGTCCGTATCTTGTATACACCACTTAAATCCCCTCAGAGTCGACACTCGTCCGTTTTCTTTGTTAACTAGTTGGTACTCGTCCGTATCATCATCTCTGAACATGCGTCAAGCGTTTGTTTCTACTGATACTCGTCCGTATCGTAGTCTTAAGAATGCTCGTCCGCATCTTTAATCTATACACCATGTCAAACACTTACGTCTTCTTGAATTAGACACTCGTCTGTGTCTACCATTCCCCAGAAGGATTCCCGGCAAATCTTGATAAACTATTTCCTTTCTATCTGACATTCGTCCTATGTCATGATACCTTCCGGCAGCCGTACCCTGCCAGGTGATCGTCCTTCACCTTTCTGATGATCGTCCTTCATCATTCCCAGTGGAGTCTCTATTCATTAGAACCCTTTCTTATCCGACATTCGTCCTATGTCGTGATTTTTTTGGCAGTCGTCCCCTGCTAGGTGATCGTCCTTCACCTCTTGATGATCGTCCTTCATCATTCTATCTGATGGCCGTCCCCATCGTTGAGTCTGTTATCTGACATTCGTCCTATGTCACGATAAACCCTCAGAGAAGCCGTACCCTGCTAGGTGATCGTCCTTCACCTCTTGATGATCGTCCTTCATCATGCTTATCCGATGGCCGTCCCCATCGTCGACCCTTTTTATCCGGCATTCGTCCTATGTCGCGATACTTTTTGGCAACCGTACCTTGCCAGGTGATCGTCCTTCACCTTGGACGACCGTCCCTCATCCCTATCCCTAACAGAGCAGCCGTCCCCTGCTAGGTGATCGTCCTTCACCTTTGATGACCGTACCTCATCATTTATTTCATTTATGCTTTGAACTCGATGGTCGTCCCCATCATCCCCAGAAGGCCTTATTTCCTTACTTGATGGCCGCCCCCATCATAGTCTCTTATATCCCCAGCTTGTCGGCCGTCCCCGTCGTTGCTTCCCGCATCTTCCCCAGCATGTCGGCCGTCCCCGCCATTGCTTTATCCCCAGCAGTCGTCCTCTGCTCGACGGTCGTCCTCCGTTGCCCGCACTTCATAAATACACTTTATTTTCTTTTACAATCTATATCCCTTTTCTTCTTCATTCAGTGAGTGCAAATTTTGGACTGTCTTTGGTATTCAACCACAAGTTATCTTGTTTGCCTGTTAAGCCGTTGCTTACATCCTGCACAGCTAACTCATGCTTGAATAGGGGCAGCTGTAAACACCCCAAATTTTCCCTCACCCATTCACACCATGGCTTGTGATCTCTTCATATGCATAAGTTCAATCATGGCATCTCATATTACATTTTTACTTCACTGCATTGTTTCTAAGTCATCTGCATCTAGGGTTTGTGATCTGAACCATCCCTGAGCCATTTGAGCCACTCAAAAGGTCTTCAATCATCTCAAAGGGGTCCATGTATGTTCAATCATCATATCATATCCTCACAAAGTCAAGAAAATCAAAGAATCACAAGAACTGAGAAAGGCATGGAAGCAGAGCCAGGTTTAACTGCACAGATAACCTGAAATTAGGGTTTTGGTTTCAAAGGCCATAACTCCAAATTTTTTGGTCATTCTTGTTTCTATTGGTCTCTATATGATATAAGGATCATGAATATCAATTTTCATGAAGAAATTCAATGGGGAAGGCATCTGATCAAGGGATGACTTCTTGAGCAAGTCAGTGCAAAATCAGGGCATCTAAGGCCCCCAATGACCCACCCAAAGGGTGTTCCCCATCATTTTGAATGTGTATGATCTTTATTTGATCATAGAAGAGATTAGAAGTTCACAAAATTGAAGAATTTCAAGCCATTTGCAAAATTGCCTTTTTGGGAAAGTGACTTGTAATGAAAACTTGCCATTTTGGGAAAAATTTTCAACCTCCTCTTTTTGATTCAAAAATGCTTCAAATGAAAGAACTTTGGTCATGAAAGTTGTAGAATGGATCCTCCCATTTTCAAAAAGTACAAGAACTCATTCTAATTCATTTTGGATCAAAAGTTATGGCTTGTCAAAGTTGGACAAAATCATGAAATTTCACTTTTGCACCAAAGGGGAAAATTTGCAAGAACCCTTGCCAAACCAATTTGTGACTTCAAAGTGACTTCTACGCATTACACAAACCTCACACATGACCCAAAACTCAGAATTGCACAAGATTTTCTCAAGTTTCATGCCATGAACTTCACAAATTTCAAAAGGGGCCAAACTTCCCTAAAAATTGAAAAATGGATCAAAGCTTCTCATCCACTTGTGCCAGCTGCCAAAAGTGACTTCCATGGACCTCCTTGAAGCATGATGATCCAAGCCATGCCCTTGTACCTTGACTGAACCAGCCCATACCTCTTCTTACACAAAAGTTGACTTTATGCAAGTTGAGCCATACCAATCAAGCTAGGCCAGCAACAACTCTCTGACCAATCACAACTTCACATACATGCCTCATGGATCATTTTTCATACAATCTTGGAGCCTGAAATCACAGCATTGCCATAGTTCCCAAAAAACTCTCCCCTTTGCATTTTCATTCGAAACCCAGCACTCAAGTCTCAAACATCAAAACAAACTTCACAAAACCACTCACCATGGCCCTCTGATCATTTCCCAATCCTCATTTAACCCTGAAACCACCCCAAGCAGAAACACAATTTTTCACCCCTTCTGAACAGAACTTCATCAATCTCTTAAACCAGCCATAAGAAATTCCAAACAAGCATTGCAAACTTCTCAGGGGGTCCATTAAAGGCATCTTGGACCAAAGAAGCAGCCAGAAAGCTTCAAAGACCAAAGCTTCAGTTCAGGTGAGCTCAAGAACATTTTTTCCAGAAACTTGTTTTTAAGTTCCTAAATGAATCTATGTGATGTGCTGATCATGCTGATATGTTTATTTTTGCAAATGGTTAAGTATTAAGTATGTATGAAGCTTCTGAAATTTTTTGACCTAAAAACGTTTTGATTCGATTCAACTTTAATACGTGAAATAAATTTGTTTTAGTGAGTGATTCTTGTTGAGTGATGTATGGGGATGGATTCTGGGCAGAAAAATTAAGTTTTAGAAGCTTGGGGAGAGAGATAGCAAAATCTCAGGGGAAGTGTGGTCGGAGAAGATGACCGGAGGTCATTTCCGGCCACCTGAAGGTCATTAGTGCATTAATTGTGATTAGGGCTCAGTTTGAATGTGAGCCATAGATCCTGTTGACTTGGGTTGACCCGCGCGCGAATGAATGGACCAGATTCACCATTAAAACCCTAATCCTGATTTATTAAATTAATTAATTAGGTTTAATTCAAATCCAGCCAGTTTGAATCTGGGCCACAGGATCTGGCGCCAGTCAATTCCCTCCAAATTCGTTTAAACCTCAGCCTCAGGATTTGCATACTTTCCATTTTATTCATTTTTATTTCATTTTATTCATATTTAATTTCTACGAATTTTTAAAAATAGTAAAACATATTTAAAAATTTTGAAATTTTTTGTCAAACATTTCACTAATTTTCAGAACTCAAAAATATTTTAATTTGTATTTTTTGCATTGAAAATCATTTTTAAATCATTTAAATGTTTATTTTTAATTAGTTAATGGAAATTAATTAATTAAAAATGCATTTAGGTATTTAAAAATCACAAAAAAAATCACATTGCATTTTAAAACATTTAGAAACATTATCAAACTCTCAAAACAAATTTCTTTTTGGTTCTTGAACTATTTTGACCTTTTTCATTGGAATTAAATTCATTTTAAGGCAATATTTTTGTTCAAACTTGGAAAATTTCATTCTGCCTAATCATTAAGAGTTTGATGATGGTTCTTCTTGCATTGCATCCTTCATAGCATGAAGTTTTTAGGTTAAAATTGGTTTGAATTTATCTCCCATTTTCAATTTGTTTTGCATTTTTCATTGTGAGGTACTTTGAAACCCTAGTTAACTTAGAAAATTCACAACTTTCACTAGGTTAAGAGTTAGGTCCCCTCCTTTGGGCAGTGAACTTGTGTGGGGTTAGGGTACCTTTGATCCCATTTTCAATTTTTTATCTTGTCATTTGCTTCTGGTTTTGAATTTTTGCATTGCATGTTGTATGTAAACCCTAATTTGTGCCTTCCTTTGCATCCATCTCTCATTTGCTTGCATTTAAGAACTTGCCATGACATTTTGTGCATCCACATGATTCATAAGACATCTTAGGACATATTAGAATCATGTTTGATCATTGCATCTTTCATTTGCCATGTTATATGTCCATTCCATTTCTTAAACTTTCATGAACTTCCATGGTTCAAGGCATGCCTCATTTGCATCCTTATGCTTGTATGATCATTCTCATCTCTTGACATGTGTTTGCATCATCTCTTAGCATCATTAAAATCATTTTTATGCTTCTGACTTTGGTTTATATCATGACATTTCATCTCATTCTCATTGCATTTCATTTCTTTTGCTAACTTTTCAGGTGGTAAGTTGTTTTGAGAAGTGAATTTGCCTTCACTTCTCACAATCTCTTCTCATCTCTCTTGCATCATTGCTGCATTTTATCTTGTGTATTGGAGTGGGTTTTCTCATTCATGTTCATCTTTTGCTTTATTCCTTCAAGCAACTTGTCTTCTTAAGTGAAGCAAGTTGTCTTGCTTCTCTCTGTTTCTTTCTCCTTTCATCTGCTTCTCTCTTTGGTGGCTCTTTGAAGATTCTTTCTCTCTTAACCCTCACAAACCCTAGGATCTCCAAGTATGATAACAATTAGGGCTTGATTAGTTCCCCATTTAGTTTTGCCTTTGTGTCATCTTTGAGTTTTCTTTCCTCATCTCATGATCAAGGACTAAACCTTAAAGGTTTTAAGGCTTTGTGATTAAGCTTATGCCTGTATCCTTCTATTAGGATGGAGTGTATAACTATAATCCTAAGTGTTAAACCCTTAATGTGTTTAAATCCTCTAATCAATTCACTTAATAACCATCAAGACATCAAGCTTGTAACTTGGGCCTTGCATTAGGGTTCTAATTCTTCCTTAATTGGTTAAGAAGGACTAACCCTAGTGTTAATGGACAAGTCCCCCTCAAGTTGTCTTACAAACCATAAAAATCACTTCTTCGTCTTATCATTAGCTAAAATCCAGTTAATAAAGGCTTTGTTTTGTCATGAGGTTAATCCCTAATCATGGATTAAGTTGAGGAGCCTTTCTCAGCTTAAATGTTCTCATCTATTATCCTTCTATTAGGATGGTGTAATGAGTCCATTAAATCCTTGATTATGGCTTAAACTCATTACTTAACACTAAACAAAAACAACAAAAACATCTAAATAATTGCAAGTAGGTTAATGATCTTAATCCTACATCATGGTGATTAAGTGTGAGGTGTTTACATCATACTTAAGGTATTCTCATTACCCCTAATCAGAGGGAAGATGTGATGAGTTTACTAACCCCTTGGTTTAGGCTTAAGCTCATTAACTTATGACAAACTCACAAAAAGCAATAAAAGATTGAAAACACCAAAAACAAACAATAATCGTCTCCTCCGGGATTCTTTTCTCATCTCATTCACTCACAAACGAGAACTCGCTTCTTCCGTCTGATGCAAGACAATTTGCACCTGAGCCAGACAGGTCATACACTTGAGCATAGACAAGCAAGCAGTTCATCAGTCAATTCATCTTTCAGTCTCTTTGAGTCGAACTACGGTGTTCTGACTTCCTCATTGCACGAGAGGATACGTAGGCATAACTTAACAGTTATCGAACAAAAGTCTCTGTATATTCCCCCCCTCCTTCCAGCATTATCCTTTAAGACTCATAGTCTTGGGCAATTCATTCTTATCCTTACACTGACACCTCTCTTATACACTTCACATTTTGTTTACACTGACACTTGCATTCTTTCCAGCTTTGATACACAAATTGCACTGACACTACCCCTTTAAAACACAAATCTTTTAAGCGTGGATCCCGTCGAGTACGACGGAAAATCTGGGTGCTAATACCTTCCCAGGTTGTAACCAACCCCCTTTCTCAGTTTCTCTGGTTCGCGACCGTCTTATCCATATCTTTCTAGGTTTATGCAGCATTACCTTTCCTTCAGGATAAAAATGCCTAGCTGGCGACTCTATTCATTTCTTTCTCTTTCGTCGACCGTTCGCGTCTGTACCCGTCTTGGCCCTGTGTCATTTGGTGGGAGCGACAATGGGATGTGTGATAATTGATGAAGATCATGAGGATCGTGAAGGCATGACTGTTGTCATGCATATTTGTATTATGGTGTATATGTTTGAGTCTGCATATGCATACACATTTCATGGAATGATCATGTCTCGGTGGAGCGTAAGTGATCATTCGGATTCATTGCGAATCGTTGGTGCAGGGATGATCGTGTCTCGGTGGAGCGTAAGCGATACATCCGGGTTCAAATTAATGAACCATTATTGAAAGTCGGTACCGCATTTGCATTGTGTCATTGAGTCACTTTGCATTGATTGAATTAATGATGTATGATATGTGTTGATGAACTATTTGAGATATCGATTAATAGTATGATGTATGGTGTGTATTTGATGAATAGAGGTGAGACTACCCTGTAAGATGTTATTTGCACCGTCAATTTAATGAATTGTTTTCTCACCCCTTTGTTGTTTGGTTGCGTCTGGGCTTCTTCGGAAGTACAGATGATTCAGGTACTTGAGTATGCTCGGAGTACAAGTTGTTTGGTCGAGTCCTAGGAGTCGCTCTGATACGTAACACGGGAAATGGGGATAGTTGTTATTTAATTATTCTTGTTGTAATAGTTACGTATCATATTTTGTTGAAACTTATAAATTAAGTGAATTGACGAGATATGTGGATATTTGGCGAATTGCCGATTGTTGAATAAAAAGATATTTCCGCTGTTTTTAATAAATGATTATACTTTTGGTTGATTTTGAAAATGTAACTACTCACTTGTTAATTAAACTCTGATTTATCTGAAAACTTATGTTATTTTAGAAAATGGGAAAAGTGGGTGTTACAATCCTCATTAGCTTTCTCTTGGTCTCTCTGAGACAAGTCCACCATGTTGATGTATATCTTTTGTCCATCAGTAATACTTAATTCATTCATTTTTTCAGCAAGAGTTCCTTCGACTTCAATCTGGTTCTTTGTCAAGTAGAAACTTTTCTCTTTGATTTGTTTCTCTTTAGGATCCTCCATTGTTCTGTGTAGGATTCCATAAGTGGCAGGTTTTACAGGGCCTTCAACAGTTTCTTCCTTGATTCTTGTAATGTCCTTATTGACAGGTCCCACAGTGTTGACGCAGTTTGCGTCATTACTCATCTTTATTTGGTCAGGGTCAAGACCCTTAACAACCTTGTCTCCAATGATGAGGCCTTCAGAAGCCTTATTTTCGATGCTAAGGAGACTGTTAGCTGTTTCTTCATTAGTGCTCACATGAACATCTTCCTATCCAGTTGGTTGGATTTCGTTGATGTCAATGCGAGAGCTTGTGGGAGCAGTGTATTTCAAGAGATAATCAAACTTTCCACTGGGCTCTCTTAAAGTATCCCATATTATTCCATCTTCATCCCACTGGGCGTGCCAATTTGTTCGCTGTCGAATTTGGCGAACAACCTCTGGTTTTCCAATCTTACTAAATTAGTTTACTTGCAGGACCAACCACACAAATCCTAGGACACATGTGCAAATTTATATGAAATTTTGAACTCTTAGAGTAAAAAGTCTTTTTTATCCTTTATTTGGTTGGTTAATTTTTTCATATATGAATGATTTTGATTAGGTTATTTAAGTAAAGGTTTTGACAAAGTAAATTTGACAAAGTTGAAATTTGCATGAAGTAAATAATGAAGAATAAATGGCTGGTAAATGTAAAGGGAAAAATTGATAAAGAACTTTGAATTTGATAAAAACTTAAATAAATGGTGTTGTTCACACGTACATTTTCCAGATAAAACTCTTTTTCTCTCACACAGGTACTTTAGAGTATTTTGCAGGAATTTTGTACAAGTTTTTCACCCTTTTCTGGTTATCAAAGTCTTCAATAACTTCAATTTTGTCCTGACTGTCGAAACCTTCAGTACTCTCAACTTTGTTGTGATTGTCGAAACCTTCAGTAGTCGAAACCTTGTTGTGTTTATCGAGACCTTCAGTAGACTCAACTTTGTTGATGTAGTCATTCAGTTTCTTCACATCAAGGCATTCAGTAACCTTGATCATTATTGGCAGGGTCACACAATCTTTGGATACTTCTTCCACTTCAGGTTGGTCTAAGAGATCATCAGCAATCCTCACCATGTTAATGTAGGTGTCGAAACCTTCAGTAGCTTCTATCATTTCAAAACTATCCCCAGACACCTTTTCGACTTCGACCATATTCACAATGAATGGTTCAACATAATTGGCTTCGACAATCTGCATAAGATTTGAATCAATCCTCATTTGTTGTTTTGATTTGTCTCCAAATTTCAGTCTTCCATCACGGATTGCATTCTGAACAAGATCCCTGAAAAGGAAACATTGAGAAGTTTTATGACACAAAAGGTTATGGTATTTACAAAAACCTCTCTTTTTCTGTTGGTCGACAGGAGGCTCTTTAGCGCCTGGTGGTTTTATTAACTGACCATCTTTAACCACGACGTCGAAAATTTCGTCACACTTGGTGACGTCGAACATATAAGTTCGTTTAGGAAACTTATCATTATTTTCCGGTTCGACTGGATTCTTTCTGTTCGATGGAACCAGCACTTTACAAGAGTATGGTGGGCCTTGCTTTAGTTCTGCTAAGTCAATTTCTTGTTCGTCGAAACTAATTGGTTCATTTTCGTCTTAATCATCATCTTGGCAAACTCCTACATAGGCCACCCTCTCTTTTTTACTTTTATTTGGTCTAGATTTTCCAGCTTTTAACCTTTCGATTTGTCTCACCCTATTGACTAGTTGTGCCATGTCTCTCAAATATTGAGTGTCTAATTTCTTTCTTATAGAATAATCTTCACCTCCTGCAGCCATTTCGACTAACTCTTGTTCTGGCACTTATGTGAAACATCTTGCTTTTAGCAATCTAAACCTATTTAGGTAATCATCTATGGGCTCTGAAAATTTCCTCTTAACACTGGCTAATTCTTTCAAACTTATTTTAGTCTGTCCCATATAAAATTGTTCGTGGAACAATATTTCTAACTGGGTCCACGTATATATGGAGTTTGCAGGCAAGGTTGTAAACCAAGTAAATGTATTTTTTGTCAAAGAACTTGGGAAGTATTTCATTCTTAAATTTTCGTTTTGGGATATTTCCCATGCTTCGATCAAATAACGTGCTACATGTTCTATGGTGGATTCGCTAGTGTCCCCTGAAAATTTGGTAAATTTGGGGATTTTCCACCTTAGGGGTAATTCCTGTTGTAGAACATATTCAGATAATGGGGAAGCATAACTAGGCCTGTGTAATCATACATTTACCCCATTTTGCGCCATTATCCTTTCGACCATGGCTGCCAAATTGCTTTCGGCAGGCAAGTTGTTATACCATATTCGTTGTTGCAACACATCATCAGCATCTTGACCTCTCTGGACTATTACCCTCCTAGGCTCTTGTTGGACAGGGATTTCAACACAAGGTTGTTTGACCACTTCTCCTTGGTTCCTAGGGTTGGGTTGGGGATTGTCTAAAGGCCTCTGATTTATTGCGGATTCCTCTTCGACATTCACTAATGGGTTCTGAATTATTTGTTCTCTTTGTCGAATTTAAGGGACACCAAAAAAGTCAGCAATACGCGTCATCTGCGCTGCCAACATTTGGTTTGTTTGGGTAGTGTTTTGTATCAAAGGATTAAAAACTACTCCCATTTGTTGTGTCAAAATTTGAACCATATAATGATTACTTTCGTCCATTTGTTGTCGTATTACTTGCACAGAATTATTCGTAATTGCTGGCATTTGGAAGCCTGGCGGGGGCTGATTCAATCTCATATTCCCACCAGATACTGATCCTTGCAATGGTGATGACCTATTCAACAAGGAATCAGAATAGACTGGGGATGCATTTTGCAAACTTGCCTTAATGGTAGTAGGCATCCCATAAGGTTGTTCCCTACCAAACAAGGGCATTGTAAAGTTCGTCAAAAATGACCTATGAATGTTCCCTATAGGGGAGGTGTTCCCATGGACATTTGGTGTCCCATGGAAGAAAAACTAAGCGCATTCTGAGATACTGCAAACGCAGGTGTTGTCCCTGACGAATAGGGTATGGCTTCTGATACAGAAATTGACCATGTATTTCCTCCAGTCGAAGGAGTGGGAGTAAGTAGCGTAGGATTTTCATTTTGACTATGTGGCTGATTTGTCATTCTTCTTATTCTTGTTCGTTTAGGTCTTTCTACGTCGGTTACGGCTAATTTACCGCTTCTTAGAATCATACAACAAAGTAGAAACTTTTTAACTAAGAGTTATTCTATTAAATTTTCAAAATTTGCACCTGTCCCACTGGGCGTGCCAATTTGTTCGCTGTCGAATTTGGCGAGCAACCTCTGGTTTTTCAATCTTACTGAATTGGTTTACTTGCAGGACCACCCACACAAATCCTAGAATACATGTGCAAGTTTATATGAAATTCTGAACTCTTAGAGTAAAAAGTCTTTTGATCCTTTATTTGGTTGGTTAAGTTTTTCATATATGAATGATTTTGATTAGGTTATTTAAGTAAAAGTTTTGACAAAGTAAATTTGACAAAGTTGAAATTTGCATGAAGTAAATAATGGAGAATAAATGGCTGGTAAATGTAAAGGAAAAAATTGATAAATAACTTTGAATTTGATAAAAACTTAAATAAATGGTGTTGTTCACACGTACATTTTCCAGATAAAACCTTTTTTCTCTCACACGGGTACTTTAGAGTATTTTGCAGGAATTTTGTACAAGTTTTTCACCCTTCTCAATCTAACAAACATTATCCTATTTATATACAAAATAAAATAACTGCTATCAACGAAAAAATCCTAAGACTAATGACACTTGGCATTCTGCATGTTTTCTTTCTTCAAAAAGCTTCCACGCGTCCTTCTGCCAAACGGAATAACTGTCTGAATTTTGAATTTATCCTTAATGTCGAAACAACACGTCCCTTCAGGCTTGTCGAAGTGTCGAAACATAACATATTTGTAGAAACAATGCATCATCTCGCTTTTTTTCCGAAAACGTCGAACACTTCAGTTGTCACCCAACTCTGTCGAATTGTCGAAAACAATATGTTAACTAAAACTGTCGAAATTATCTTTTTAAATATATTTCTTCAGTTCTCTTCCTTTGTGAATATCTTCTTCTGTCAAAGAGTATCATTTCATCTTTCAAAATCTTGGTGTCGAATTTATGTGTCTACACCCTCAGACAAAGACTTTCTTTTACCCAATCAGCCTAGGTTAATATGATTTTTACAACTCAAGCGGTTAAGTATTGAGACTTACGTAGCTCAAACATCTTGGCTCGAGGCTTGTTGCTTGAATCCCAATGAGACAAGACTTCTGCTCAAACACATAACAAGATAATTTAATCTAAATTGCTGAATAGGTTTAACATAATAGATAATAAGGTGTATATGATACAAGTATCAGAGTTACGGGAAATCACCAAAACAAAGATCTAAAGCACTTAAGATTTCTAAGATATTCAATGGTAGGAAATCTTAAGGCTTTTACAATTATAACCTACAAATATAAAATACGCATATACAATAGATTTTGAACTCAGTGTGTAACGTGTTTAACCTTTAAGTCTTCAAGAGATTTTGTACTGATAAAGTCGTTGAAAAATAAAATAAAGTGATTAATAATTAAGATTTGACTTATTTAATGAAATAGTTATTATAAAAAATAAAGATAATATTAATTTATTAAACAAGTGAAGACAAATGAGACATAAATAGTTAATTAGCTAAAAGTAAAATGAAAAGGACATGGGATAAGAATATATGAAATTAGAAAAAGAAGTTGCTTACAAAAAAATAGGAGTCAGAAACACGTCATAAGATAGAAGAAACAATTAGACAAAGCAAGTACTTTAACAACAAAAAGAATTGGCGTTATTTGCAAAAGAATGGCACAAACTTTGGCAACCAAGTTTTTGTCTTTGTTATAAGTGTACGTATCTATTATCACTAATTATAACATCTACACAAATACAACATATTTTAATGTAATAAATATTGTAAACGAAAAAAGCATATACTTCCAATGAAAACAGTTTTGAGACAAGTTTCAATTATGTAAAGTCTTTTGAGATATATTTTTGACGAAATACATATCTATAATTTATTTCAACTTTTTTTTATAAAAAAAATTATGATTTAAATTCATGTGAAATATTAAGGCGAAATTCATGTGACAAGACAGATTTGGAACATATATTTTGTGTTTTTATGAGATCCAATTTAAATTTGTATACAATTTCGAGAATAATAAGAGACAACTTATATACTATTATTTACTTTTAATTTGAAGTGAGTTTCGTCCAAAATGTGTTGGAATATTTTGGATTCTTTTCTTATTCTCACAATTGCATATTTCCACGATCTTTGAATTTATTTCAAAATCTGAAATTTGGGACAGATTTGTGAAAAAATCTATCGGATACATAACTTTAAGCAGTTTACTATGAACTTGATTTCTCGAAAAGTGAAAATTTATGTTAATATGCTTACTTCTTTCATGTAACACTGAATTCTTGAAAAGACTTGTAACTTATTTGTTGTCATTCATCAACTTCGCATGCTTGTTCACCTTGATCTTCAGATCGTACAACAAGTTCAGAATCCAAATAGCTTGACAAGCAGACAAAGCACCTGCAATGTACTTAGTTTCACATGTTGACAATGCAACCATTGGTTGCTTCTTTGAGTACCAAGAAATGAGACCTCCCAGATACTTGAAGAAATATCCAAAAATTCTTCTTCTATCAACTTTGTCTCCACACAAATCAAAGTTTTAATAGCATACAGGCTCTGAATCAGATTCAACACTAGAAGGGAACAAAACTTCATACTTCAGAGTCAACTTAATATACTTCAGTATCTTGACATCAACTTGGTAATGTGACCATTTTGGTTTGTTCATAAATCTACTCATCATTCCAACTACATAGCAAATGTCAGGCCTGGTATTGCAGAGATATCTCAATGAGCCCACCAATTGTTTAAAATTTGTATAATCTAATCATCACCCTCAATATCAGAATCCAACTTGTGATTTGTTTCAGCAGGTGTGTGTCGCTACGCAAAAGAAAAAATTGGGATAAACATAGTTTTCATCGAACGTTATTCATTCCAACGGGGAAAGGGAAACATCGAGAAAACCTCAGAAAGGAAAGAACATGGTCTCGCAACCAAATTCAGGGTTCAAGAGTCGATTACACAAGAGGAAAGTGTTAGCACCCCTCGCGTACGTTGTACTCAACGGGATCCACTCCTGGTATTTTAATTAAAAAAATGTGTATATCAAAAGACTTACTTGCTAAGGGAATGCATGAATGAGAAGGGGAGAAACAAAAAGGGGTTTTCCACGATCTTGCAATCATGTGCCTATGTATCCTTAATGAATGTGTGAGAAAACACCAAAATGTGGGGTTTGAATTGGGTTTTAAAATGAAAGCTTTTTGTGAAAACACAACAAGTAAACCAATGAAAAAACAAGAGAGAAAAACACACGATATATCCTGGTTCACTTGAAAACTATCAAGTTAATCTAGTCCACCCGCCAAGGTGATTTTGCCTTATCACAAGGACTTAATCCAATATAATCAATTGATTACAATCTGCACAAGCAACAATTAGTTACTAAAACCACTTAGAATAACCTTCTAAGTCTTCTTAAGAATATTGATCACACTAATCTCTTAAGGTAAACTAACAAAAGTTTGAATGAAAAG
Organism: Lathyrus aphaca; assembly: GCA_963966055.1. NCBI lineage: Eukaryota > Viridiplantae > Streptophyta > Magnoliopsida > Fabales > Fabaceae > Lathyrus > Lathyrus aphaca. Next base: position 11,368,427 of record OZ014519.1, read on the forward strand.
AGTTTTACAATATGGTGCTTCTACACAAGTAGAAAAAACACAATGAAAACTTGGAATAAATGCACAACTGAATAAGAATGTTATGTTGTGTATTTGCGCATATTAAGTGTTATGGAGTTTTCTTCATATGACATTCCTTATATAAGCACTTGAACAGTCTATATTTCAAGCCAAAAATTAAAGGTTTTTTTTTTATATTTAGCAATTACTTGTCCTTAAGAGAATAACCGAACCGATTGTAACATTTACAAAGTGAATATAATTCACTAGATCATTAGGGCTAATCGATAGTTAAGTTGTAAAATTACCCCAATTGATAAGACAATTCCTTAACTAATTGACTAGATATTAAAAATCTTTTCAAAGGATGAAATACCTAAAACCTTATTTGGAACAAGTATCTGGTAAGACAAACGTTTTAAGATGCCATGATCTTCCAAATCGATCAAATTGTTGTAGCTCGTTCAACTACGATCCCATGATGTGTTTTAGGGCATGTTCATCTCCTAGTCCACTAGAGGCATGTCCACCAAATATTTTTGTAAATATATTTTATTATATGAATGATGTGAATAATATTAGAGAGTAACCTTTGTCATACTAAAATTAAATACAGATCAACAAAATATTTATCTTACTATACATTCTCTTTGTGCATAAACACTTTATTTCCCCAAAGTTGAATTTCAACAACTAAGTTATTGCTCATGTTTTAAAATATTTTTTAGATACTAAATTATTTCTGGTGGGGTGGGGGGGAATAACAATAGGGGAATAAGATGGTTGTCGTGGAAGAAGTTTACATGTACAAAGAACGATGGAGGTTTAGAATTTCGAGAACTCAGAGCTTTTAATTTGGCTATGGTGGATAAACAGGGGTGGCATCTATTGACAAAATCTCAATTCCTTGTATCCAGAGTTCTTAAAGCAATGTACTGTCCTAGATCATATTTCTTTGAAGCTAATTTGGGTAATAACTCGAGTTGTGTTTAGATGAGCCTTTAGCAAGATAGGAAAATTTTAACTCTTGGTTGCAGGTGGAGTATTGGAGATAGAAGTAACATTATGGTGATGAATGCACCTTGGCTTCGAGGTAATAGAAGGTTTTCTCATTGGTCCATAAGTTCAAGGTGTGTATGTAATTATTGTTCAAAATATTTTATTGCCTAATGCTAAACAATGAGATGCCCATATGATAAGAGAGTTGTTTGATCATGTAGTGGTTCAGGACATCCTTCAGGCCCCTTTAATTGACGAAGTGGTAGAAGATAAGTGGACTTGAAAATAAGAGCAAAATGGTTGTTATAATGGGAGAACTGATTATAGTTGGTGGAGAAATGTCCAAAAGAATTTAAAATATAGAAGAGATAATGAGGATTGGAGTAGCATTTGGAATATTAAGGCACCTCCTAGAGTATAAAATCTTATGTGAAGAATCTGTAGGGACTGCCTACCCACTCGTTTGAGACTCTATCAACATTATATCCAGTGCCCATAAGGTTGTCATCAGCTTTATGGGAATGTATATGGTAGAAGACATCTGTCATGTTTTATTTGGATGTGATGTCCCTAATCACTATTAGTGGGCATCAAGTTTGTCGAATATTATTATTCCTCATTTACATTCTTTTGATGATGCTAAATCTTTGATACCTGATATTTTTAGTCATGAGGATAAAAGGATGGCAGATAGAGTTACAATTATGTTAGATGTGATTTGGAGGAATATAAATAACCTGATTTGGAATAATGAGCAAGATGAAGGATCTAAACATGTGGCATGCTTTCTTTTTGGAATTGGAACGATTGTTTTACTGCTCAAGAGAGTCATGATAGTTATTTTACCCAACATCCTCTAACCACCTGGGGTCTGCCAGATGAAGGGAAGGTGAAGTGCAACGTCGATGTGGGTTTTAACATTAATTGTGGAATTACAAATAGGGGTTGGTGTGTTAGAGATAACTTGGATAGATTTGTGTATGCATGTGTAACTTGGGATTTCGGTATCCACTACATGTTAGAACTAGAAGTCTTGGTCCTCAAAGAGGCAATCCATTGAGCTATATCAGTGCAGTTGGAGAATGTTCGAAAGTGACTTCTAAATAGTGATCAAAGTTATTCGGTCCAATAAAAGTGGTATTTATGAGTTTAGTTTAATTATTATGTCCATCTAAATCTTGTTGCAATTTTATCTCTACTTTAAGGTCAAGTTTGTTAAACACCAAGCGAATATGGTTGTTCGCTCCTTATCAAAGACGACTAATTCTTGGACTAGACGTAATGTTATTAATTTGATTCTTCGTTATATTGAACACTATTTGATGAATCAAATGAGTTAAGTTTGTTGTTGTAAAAATAAACTTTTTTGTTTTGTTTTACTAAATTATCAAAGAGTTTGAAATTAATACAAAATACAATAATAAAAGGTTAAAAAAGTTAAGATAATCAAAGACTAAAATGAAACTATTCAATTTATTATTATGTAACTTACTTATTAGGTGAGTTAAAGAGACAAAAAAAAACATTACACTTATGAAAGGATAAAAGTAATGAAAAGTTAGGAGTATTGAAATGAAAAAGAAAAAAAAATATATTTATTATTGTTTGACCAAACTATTACATTTATTATTGTTTGACCTATTTACTAGGTGAGTTAAAGAGGCAAACACAACGCACTAATATACTTAAGAGATATATTTAGTGAAAATTTAAATATAAATTAATATGTGCTAAGAAAATTATTTAATTATTTATAGGCAAGTATGAAATTTTAACTTTATAAAGATATTAAGTTGCATTCTAGTTTTTACATGCAAAGTAGAAAAAATATGATTGAAATTCTCAAAAATTTTAAAATCTTGATTCTATATTATTCCTTATTGCTTATGCATGTTGTAGGTAGGACAATTTTTTCATTATTCTTATAATTTTTTTTGTTTATTTTGAATTTTTCTCACATTCTATTATTATTTTATCATCTTTTTTTGTTACAGGAGAAGATATAAAATGCGAAACAAGTCTCGATTGTCCGAATTTTGTGGTCGACTTCATATATTTTCGCTGCATTCGTAATGTATGTTATATTTTTGTTCTTCCTTATTGATTCAATGAGTACTAAATCCATGAAAGTTCAAAAATGTCATATTAAGGAGATAGAGATATCATGTTAGAAAAATAAATGTGTAATATATTTTAGGAAATAATTTCTTATAAGTTTTTATTATGTCACTATAAAATTATAATTAGCTACTAAATATTGAAAATGAAGTAAATAATATTTTATAAAACTATAAAATTAGGAAAGGTCTAATAAACTATAAAATTATAAATTTTTGACAGCATGAATTGCAAGTAGACTAAAAAATATTAATGAGATGCATTCAAGAAAAAAAGACTAAGATCATTAGTTGGTTGGAGTTTTATCAAGAATATAGAATCCTTATTACTATAATATTTGATAATAATTTAATAATAAGGATTAATCTGTCTATCTTAAAACTAATTTAGAGGTAGATGGTCTTTCTAAAATAGAATGCAATTGATAGATTAAGTTAAGGCTACACTAAGATCTAGGGTTGCATAAAAGAATAACACAACATAAGAAAATAACTTATTCATTCTTTAAAAAACTTAAATCAGTCACCATTACACTTTTAATAGTAGGATTTTTAACATACTAATGGACCAAAGTCTCTAAGGATCATTAACCCAATGAAAACTATTACTACTTAGAAACAATTCATAATACACCTCCATTAATCTAAATAAAAATTATCCAAGTAACTGGGCTTCTTTGGGTTTCTTTTAGCCTTAAAATTGTATCTTGTTACTGTTAACAACAATTAAGAAAAGTGAATTTTTTAATCCATGTCATGATACTCTTAATTATCTGGCGCATTTTCTTTTATACTTCCTGCTTTCGGAGATATATATCTAGATGCATAATTTTTTCTCTAAATTTTAATTTTTTTTTCTGGAGATGCATATACGAAAGTATAAATGCTGGGTAAAATTTAAATAAAAAAAAATCAAGTCAGAGAAACTTACGTATATGCATCTCCGGAACGTGTTGTGGCAGATTATTCCGGAAGTCCATATCCGGAAGATTATACTATATTTTAAACCTGCATGATCATTCTTCCATTGTTGTCTTTTTTTCTTCCACACTCATCTTCATCAACCAAAAAAACCTACTTCATCAATATCATTTTTCATTCCAAAACTCCAACTTTTTCGTGCAACAAATCAAATGGAGTAAGAGAATATTCAATTTCAAGTAAAGATTCAACTTTGTCCACTACATTGATCACATTAATAATCAAAGTTTTGTAAAAAAAATGTAATGTTGCTTCTTGATGTACATCTACGGAACGTGTTGATGAAGAACACTTTCGGATGTACATCACCGGAACAATTGATGTTACCTCTGTTTTGTTTTGCTGCAACCGTTTAATAATTTTGTTTATTTTTCTTATAATTTACAAATAGATATGGTGCACCCCGATAATATCTCAAAAGTATTAGTTTCTACGAATGATGTTGCTTTGAATGTTCAAGGGGTTGTAGTGAAGATGGTAGATGTCGGCAGTGACTTTAATCACAAGCAAGAGTTTGATGATCGTGATAGCATGATCACACGGATTCGTAGAAAAATGTGAATGTCCTTCTAAAATTCGTGATTACATGTTGGCTAGCAAAAAATGGAGATTTAGTGTTATTTGTGGTTTGCATAATCATGAATTGTGCTCAAAGTTACAAGGTAATCTTAGTGTATGCAGGATCAAACCGGAAGACAATACATGTATCGATGACATGACCTTGAATCTTTCACACAGGAAAATATCCTTGCCACATTGAAACGGAAGGAACCCGACAATATTTCAAATATTAGGTAAGTTTATAATATTCGGTACCGCAATAACAAGGCTATTAGGGAAGACAAATCAGAGATACAACAACTATTTAAATTGTTGAATGATAACAATTACGTGTCCCGATAGCGAACTTGTGCCGATGAAGTTACAGTTAGAGATATTTTTTGGACTCATCCAGAATCGATAAAGTTATTCAACATGTTTTCGAAGATGCTCATTCTGATTCTATCTACAAGACCAACAAGTGTAGGCTTCCGTTATTTGAGATGGTTGGTGTAACCTCCATCGAGAAGACATATTCTATTGATTTTTCTTTTCTGGAGTGCGAAAAAAAGGATAACTTTACTTGGGATTTAGAGGCATGTTAGTCACTTTTGAAAGATCAAGTTAAGTTGTCGAAGGCTATTATTATAGATCGTGATACCACCTTGATGAACGTTGTTGCAAAGGTGTTCCCTTCTTCTTATGCATTACTTTGTAGGTATCACATAACAAAGAATGTGAGAAGTCAGGTTAAACCCGCAGTAGGGACGAAACAAGTGGAATCCAAAGACTGAAAATTGGTGAAGTCTAGTGTGATTGTTGAAAAGATAATGGATGCTTGGAACTGTATTATAAATTCTTTCATAAAATATTTATACGTTGATTTCTTCATTAATTTCCGGAAGGTGTGTGAAAAGTATTTGGCTTTGTTGATCTACGTTGAAAGCACCATTCTTTATCAAGTGAAAGAAAAAATTTCTTGTGCGTGGACCGATAATGTATGACACCTTGGAAATACAACCACCAATAGATTTGAGTCGGCACATGCAACTTTGAAAAATTGGTTGGACACTAGCAAGGGATATTTGTGTCGAGATTGAGACTCAGTGAATCTCATGATTGACAAACAATATAATGAAATACAAACAACTTTTGGTCGGAGCATTATGGTATTGGAACATCAGTTTAAAGACAACATGATTTATTCTCAGTTGGTAGGAAATGTTTCTCGGGCGGGGTTGAACTATATCTTTCACGAGGCCAAACGAGCCGAATATGTAGGTTCGGATAGTACAAAATGTGGTTGTACTATTGTGAAAACATATGGTCTCCCATTGTAGCGGTAAAATCATGAGTGTAAGTTATTGATTAACTTAACTCAAGGTAAACAGAGTCGCCACCGCGCTTTTATTTTATTCCAAATGGAAAAGGTAAAAAGAACGAGTAAAACCTAATGAATCTAAAAGCAAAAGCTAAAAGAGACAAACAGAGAACGGGTAAGGGGATAGGTTACAAATCGGGAAGGTTTTACGCACCCAAAATGTCCATGGTACTCCACGGGAGCCCTTTGACATATTTATTGCTTTTTGGTTTGAAATTGGTTTGCTTGAAAAAGATTGAAGGGATGAGACGAAGAATGTTTTTTAAGATTTTGTGTTTGAAGAGGTTTTAACGCCTCATGCCTACGTACCCACAAAGTGCAATGCGAGATCAAAACCTCGTAGTTCGTGGTACAAAATTTGAAAAGAAACAATGAGTTGAATTGATTTTAAAATGTAGAGATAAGTCATCATTCTTTAGCGAATAATTCCGCTAGAAAGAATGAATCATATCTAAACAAATGAAAAGAAAAGTGCACAAAAGGCACAAAAATAATTGAATGAGTTTTGGATTTTTTAAAGTATTTAGGAAAAGAATTTCGATATATTTACATGGATTAAAATTTATTAAGAAAATAAAGTGAAAATGATAAAATCACTTGACCTAAGTCAAGGTTTGATTGCGAAAGCGTTTGAAGTTTGAAAACAAAGAAGATTTGAAAATAGAGAGAAGTTTTGAAAATTTAAGAAGTGGGAGGAGATGAAGGGACTATCCTAATACTTGAATTTAAAAGTTAAGAGAAGAGCGATCAAACCATATTATGAACATTTCTTCAAGGTAAACGGAATTCCATCTTCAAAGACAAATGAAGTTAATTCGAGGCCAAAGTCTTCAATCGATCACAATTTGAGCAAAGGGAGAGATCCTAAAATCTAAGTCCAAACTCCAATGCTAAGGATAGTAACCATAGTCCGAAATTAAAGTCACCAATCTTTTTTAATGTTTAATCCTTTATTAATGTTTTGTGTCCAAATGGACAAAAGAAAAAAATCACAAGCAACAATATAAACATAAACAATATGATATATGATATAATATGATAATAGCATAATAAAAGAGATAAGGAGCGAGAAATTGAAATAAAGAGGATAAGGTGCGAGAGATTGAATTTAAATGGTTAGTATATTAATATTATTATAATATTTATATATAAGTGGTATGATGAACTTAATCAAGCACAACCACGAAAGATAACAAAAATCGAGGCAACCGGATCCAAGTGGATCTTATTCCGAATCGGGACAAATTTAGGTCTATGTTAAGCAATCGCCGAGTAATTTACGAAGTAATCACCCTACAAATGAGGCCGGCCACCACCAATTAAGGTGGAAAATATTTGTGCTAATACATGTTAGAGAAATGATATTATTGATCATTCTCCGAAAACATGTCACACTAAAAGAAAAAGAACGGTCTAATCTTAATCGAGATTTTCGTTGAATTATCGAATGCAACCTATCACGATCCCAAAGTATGGAGAATGATCCAAATGATCATTCATCCATAGATTTGAAATAATGAAGATTAAGCATATTTGAAATTCAATAATCAACGAATCGGAGATTTTCATCGACCAAAAATAAAATAATAAAAGGAAATGAAAAGAAATATAGATTTTAAAATAAAATCCATAACAAATGAAACAATAAAAAAAACTTTATAAATTTCTTTTTTTTTTAAACTTTTCTAAAATATCATTTCTAACTTTCTTATATCCAAAATAAATTGAAACAATATCATTTTAAAAAAACAAACAAAAAAAACTAAAGAATAAAAAAAAGAAAATAGAATGGGAGGGGGAGGTGGATCGTAGGTTGATGGTGCTGGAATAGCAAACCAATCCTATGGCCCTAAGGCCCAAACAGAATCATCAGGTTATATAAAAAATAAAAAACCTAAAGAAAGAAAACGAAAAAAAGAGAGGTATCTTCTTCTTCAATAACGCAAAACAGGGCAACGGCATGGTGGTTTTTTCTTCCTCACCTTCGAAAATCAATGAAGCACAAACAATCCGCAGTGAATAAATCGTTTCTTCACTCAATCTCTTCAAAGTCTCATCGCGGCTCTCTCTTCTTCTATTCCGATTTTGTTTTGCAATCCTTTTCTTTTCACTTCTTCTTTTTCAGATTCGGTTTAATGTTGTGGTTGTGATTGATGAACGATATGGAGGTAAGTATTGGCAAGAAGAGGTTAATGGTGGATTAATGGAGCTTGAAGAAATTGAAGTGAAGGGATTTGGAATTGGGATTATGAAGACTTTGTTTTGATTTTGACAGAAGTTTTGGGGGCTTTTGAAGCTTGAGGATTGAAAGGAGGAAGGGGTTCTATTTATAGATGGATGGAGAATTTTGAAGCTGAGTTTTGAATGAAGAAACTTTTTTGCGTTTTTGAGAAATTTGCCGCGTTTTGAAGTCACGGTGTTCTCGTGCTTCCTTCACTGAGCTCGCGTTTTGAACTTGCGTTTTGTTTGATTTTGTGATGCGTTTTGATGTTTATTCAAATTTGCTTTGCTGCATTTTGGAATGGTGAGTTCCGCGTGTGAGCTGCTGTGTTTAATTTCTGCGTTTTACTCATAATTGTTTGCGTTTTGTGCAGCTGGTGTTGTACTTGTGATACTGAAGGTGTGATGCAGCTTGGGCCTGTGCGTACAGTTCGTGCGGGAAGCATGTTGGGCTGCGGCGTGTTGTAGTTGGTGTGTGTCTTGAAAGTCACGTTTTGCTTTCTCAGGTTTGGTGTGATGTGTTATTATTCGGCTGGTGTTTCATTTGGCTTAGGCTTGTGTTTGGATGGAAGCTGGAAGTGTGATGCGGCTTGCAGCATGTTGGCGTACGGCCTTGGAGAAGCTGTGTGCAAGATGTGGCTGAGGCTTGAAGGCGTGGGATGACTGAGGCTGACTTGTTGACTTTGGTGGCTGCTTGTGAGGATGGGAACTTGCTAGAAGTAAGATGGACCGATGGGCCTAAGACAAAAGCTCTTGTATTTTTTTATTAATGAGATGGGATCAAAGGAATAAACCTTGATAAAAACATATGGATTTTTTTTATGGACTTGTATTGGACTTAAGAGGAAGATAATTGAGAAAATAAAATGGATCATTTTATGCAATGGTAATATAAAAAAATGGATTTATTGATATTAGGAAAAAATGTATAAAATCGAAAAGAAAAAAATAATGGTTATAATTTGGGAATTATTTGTATGTAATGGATTGGATAGAGAATTGATTAAAAGAAATAAAAGAAAATGGATGGATAATTAGAAGAGAGAAAAAAATTAGAATATGGAGATTTGTTTTAAATGGATATGAATCATGGAATTCTAAATACTTATGGAAATGGATATGGATCAAACGAAAAAATAGACTTTGACGTGATTTATGAATAAGGATAATGAAAAATGGATGGAAATAATATGGGCACTAAAAAAAATGGTTTATGAAACGAAAATGAATTGATAACGGATACTAAATCTTGATTTTAGCCCAAAACCAAATCTTGATTTTTCTTACAAGCCACTGATGAAAACAGCCTTTAATGAACCACTGAACCACTGAATAATTCGCAACTTGCCATTCAAGCCACAACCATTGACTTTTGAACTTCTGAACATTTTCAAATACTTCTGAATCGATCTCTGGAAAATAAATCCACAGATGAACTGATGACCACTCAATCAAGACAATCTGGATCACACTTCTCACAAACCACAGCTCAATAAACCAGAGAATTTCCGCACTCACCACAACTTATCATTGAATACGCATCGCATGAGAAATAAACCACTGGCACACATAATTTGCGGTCGAAACAATTTTTGATAGTTTGACCATGATTAGGTCAAACGTCCATCTGAACTGAATCGTGACTGAACCAACGCCTCTGAATTGAAATCAATGCCCTGTCTTTGAAAATTTGCAACACAGAGAAGAAGAAGAAGAACACTGCAACATATTTTTGGTATTTTGGTTAGAGATCACTAAATATAAACAAATATAAAGAAGTAAAAACAATGGTGATCCCCTGCGAAGCATAGACCCTTCATCTGAGAAGAAACTGAGAAACCTGTGTGATCTTGCTTGTATGCAAAATGCAAATGAAATGCGAAGAAAATCTTAGGGCAAAAATTAGGGTGTTACAGCTGCCCCTATTTAAGTTTCTTCAATCCGGAGATATGAAGATTGACATCTTCGTCTCTACAAGATGGGAGAGACTTAAATACAGAATACCCAATTTTTGTCCTAAGAGAACATGATATGATATGAATATGATATGCAAGCCCAAGATCTCTGTGGGGAAAATATGACCACCAGAGGAAAGCAAAACTTGGGGACACAGAAGAAAATCCCGCTGGGGAAACAACAGACAACAAAAGAGTTTACCAGGAAAATAAATCACTGGATAGCTGACTCCACTTGGGTAAAGATATGAAATAATCAGGGAACAAATTTAACGAGGGAAAGTAAACACCCTGCCAGGAAATATCAATCAAACAAAGTATTCGAGTCCAAGAATGGAGAAATACTGAGTTGGATAAGAATCATCAACTACCGGTTTACTGGGTAGGAAAACAAAGGACTCGACTATCGATTTACTGGATAGGAGCAAAATACAGAGGGATAACCTCCACTACCTTTTTACTGGGCAGAAAAATTCTCAACTACCTGATTTACTGGGTAGGAGCATGATCAACTACCTGATTTACTGGGTAGGAGCTCAATCAAAGGGAAACTGCTTCTATTACCTTTTTACTGAGTAAGAAGAAATCTCGACTACCGGATTTACTGGGTAGGAACTCAATCAAAGAGAAACAGCTTCTATTACCTTTTTACTTGGTAAGAAGAAGAAATCTCGACTACCAGATTTACTGGGTAGGAGTACAAGTAAAAGAACTTGATCAATTTGGTAATATTACCCACTATCGATTAACTGATAGCTTAATTCCAAAGTAATATACTCAAGCTGGAGAAAACTGCCCACTATCAAACAATGATAGCTTAATTCCAAAGCAAAATTACTCACCAAAAGGGGACCAAAGTTCAATCTAAGAACAAATTGGAGAGAAACGGTCAAACAAGACTCATCCCGAGGAGGAAATATCTCAATTGGGGAAAATTCCATCCAGATAATAAACTGGGGAGGAAGCTGAATCAAAATCATCCACGAGAAACAAGCTCAGTGGGGAATTAGAAAGGATTAACACTTTCTGCTTAATGGTCGACACTCTAAACTTGAGAGGAAGACAACACACACACTCTATGAGGAAAGTCCACACCAAAAAGCAGGGAACAATGATAACTGCAAGAATGCAAGCAAACGATGCTATGCTTATGCGTATGAATATGCTTATGAATATGCTGACAAAACAGACATAAAGATAAGAAAAAGGGGACATGAACACCACAACAACCAGATACTCGGCTAATCCCCAGGCAACAATGCAGGGAATCATGCTGGAGATTCAACTTGAAATCTTGCAGGGGACTGTCATAAGCCATCAAAGGAATAAAATCCTACTACAAGGCTCAAATCATGATGAGACATCATCTGCTAGGGATATCATCCTGCTGAGGAAAGGTAATAATCTGCTGAGGATGGAAGTATTCTTGATAAAATTGAATTTTGCGGGGAATAACTGTCATACCACTCCTGCTTCACTGGGGATAGAGTGCAAGACCTGCTGAAAATCACATAGGAATCTGTTGGAAACCAACATATGCAGACCTACTGGGGATCCACATGAGGATATCAGAAGTTAACATCATAGCCAAAACGCAGTTACGAGGGATTTTAAATCTATACCCACCATCAGGTAAAAGAAAACCTCTAAACTGACTGCTATATCAATACTTCTATATTCAAGGATGCAAACGATTCAAGCTGAAGAATAAGAGCTCGGTTGAGGATTCCCAATGCTTCTCATTTTAAAGATAACTTGCTGAGGAAGAGATCAAAACTCAGCTAGGGATTCTTAAGAACATCCTTTCCAACAATTCTTCTGGAGAAAATATGGGAACTCAGAACAAACACCTCCGTTCAACATCATTAACATCAACCTGTCAAGATTATTCAGGAACTTCACATGGACACAACCGAATCAAACCCTACTTTGGGAGAACACATCCAGACTTTACCATCCTCGGAGTCACTATCGATATCCTTTCTTTGTTCATATATCAAAAGAAAAATGTTTTTAAAATCTTCAAACATTAAATTTATTAAGTTTGTTTCAAAAATCATCATCAACAATAAATTGAAGTTTTGTAAACAGAAACAATATAAAGAATCGCAAACAATTGGATAAAAGCTCAAATTCATTGATAGAATGGTAGTCAACAAATGGCATGACTCCATGGATCATTACAAGTTTGAAAAATGGTAAATACATGGAAAAGGGCTACATTGAGATACAATGATCACTATTCTCCCTATCAACTTTGAACTCCACTGTGTCCGAAACTTCGATCAAGGATGAGTGAATACGAATCTTTGATGGGGAATTCTTCTGAGGGATAGAATCTGAAATCCTCGGTTGCTATAAGTGATCCAGTCTGTCGACGCAGTTACTTGCCATGATCCCTAACTTTTGCCTAGATTGCCCTTTCGGGTTTTCAATCTACCGGGATAATTATTTATGTTTATGTCTCTAATTTTTGCCTGGACCGCCCTTTCGGGTTTTCAATCCACCGAGACGCTCATTTTTGCCTAAGCCGCCCTTTCGGGTTTTCAACTTAGCGAGTTGTTCTTTTATTTTTTTTAGGCGAAGTATTTCTTGACTGCATCCGCATTCACAGGGCGAGTGATCTCCTCACCATCCATAGTTGCAAGAATTAAAGAACCGCCAGAGAAGGCTTTCTTAACAACATATGGGCCATCATAGTTCGGAGTCCACTTGCCCCGAGAATCTTTAAGGAAAGACTGAATCTTTTTTAGCACGAGGTCGCCTTCTCTGAATACACGAGGTTTGACCTTCTTGTCAAAAGTTTTCTTCATTCTTTGCCGGTACAACCGACCATGACACAGAGCTGTAATCCTCTTTTCCTCAATCAAATTCAACTGATCAAATCTACTCTGACACCATTCAGCCTCAATCAACTTGGCTTCCATCAGAACTCTCATTGATGGGATCTCAACTTCGACGGGGAGCACTGCTTCTGTACCATAAACAAGTGAGAAGGGGGTTGCCCCTGTTGAAGTGCGGACAGATGTACGATACCCATTCAAAGCAAAAGGGAGCATCTCATGCCAGTCCTTGTACGTCACAACCATCTTCTGAATGATCTTCTTAATGTTCTTATTCGCAGCTTCAACAGCCTCATTCATCTTCGGTCTATAAGGAGAGGAATTATGGTGTTGAATCTTGAATTCTTCACAGAGTTCTTTCATCATCTTATTATTCAAGTTCGAACCATTATCAGTAATGATTCTATTTTGAACACCATATCTGCAGATAATATTATTCTTGATAAACCGAACCACAACTTGCTTGGTCACATTAACATACGATGCTGCTTCCACCCACTTGGTGAAGTAGTCAATTGCCACAAGAATAAAACGATGTCCATTCGAAGCCTTGGGTTCAATCATGCCAATCATATCAATTCCCCACATAGAGAAAGGCCATGGGGAAGAAATCACATTGAGATACGCTGGTGGCACATGAATCTTATCAGCATACACTTTACACTTATGGCACTTTTTCACATACTTGCAACAATCAGATTCCATTGTCAGCCAATAGTAACCTGCTCTCAACATCTTTTTAGCCATTGCATGCCCATTAGCATTAGTGCCAAAAGATCCTTCATGAATTTCTTTCATTAACATGTCTGCTTCGTGTCTATCCACGCATCTGAGCAAGACCATGTCAAAATTTCTCTTATAAAGCACATTTCCATTCAGGAAGAAATTGCCTGCCAATCTCCTCAAAGTCCTTTTATCTTTATCAGATGCCCCAAGCGGGTATTCTTGACTCTGGAGAAAACATCTAATATCATGATACCAAGGCTTGTCATCATGGACCTCTTCAACTGCAAACACATGAGCTGGTCTTTCAAGTCGCATCACACTGATCATGGGAACATCATTCCACTGGTGCACCTTTATCATAGAAGCTATAGTTGCTAAAGAATCTGCCATCTGATTCTCATCACAAGGAACATAATGAAACTCAACTTGAGTGAAGAAAGTTGATATCTTCCTGGCATAATCTCTATAAGGGATCAAGTGGGGTTGATGAGTTACCCACGTACCCTGGATCTGATTAATTACCAAGGCAGAATCTCCATACACATCAAGATGCTTAATCCTCAGATCAATAGCTTCCTCAAGACCCATAATGCAGGCTTCATACTCAGCTTCATTATTGGTACAAGGAAAAGTCAACCTTGCGGCAAAAGGAATATGTGAACCATGGGGAGTAATGATCATTGCCCCAATTCCTCTTCCGCGTGCATTCACAGCACCATCAAAAACTAAACCCCATCGAGATCCAGGCTCCGGCCCTTCCTCAATCAAAGGTTCATCATAATCTTTCACTTTCAAAAACATCACATCCTCATCTGGAAAATCAAACTTGATAGGCTGGTAATCATCAATCGGTTGATGTACCAAATGGTCAGCCAAGATACTACCTTTTATGGTTTTTTGAGCTCGGTATTCGATATCATATTCTGACAACAACATTTGCCAACGAGCAATCCTCCCAGTCAAAGCAGGCTTTTCAAAGATATACTTGATTGGATCCATTTTATAGATCAACCAAGTTGTATGATTCAGCATATACTGGCGAAGACGCTTTGCAGCCCAAGCTAAGGCACAACAAGTTTTTTCAAGCATGGAATACCGAGACTCACAATCAGTGAATTTCTTACTCAAGTAGTAAATTGCATATTCTTTTCTTCCAGATTCATCTTGCTGACCAAGCACACAACCCATGGAATCTTCCAACACAGTCAAATACATGATCATCGGTCTACCTTCCACCGGAGGAGACAAGATAGGAGGTTCAAGCAGATATTCTTTGATACTTTCAAACACTTTCTGACAATCATCTGTCCAGACACAACCTTTGTCTTTCCGAAGCAACTTGAAGATCGGAGCACATGTGGCAGTCATGTGAGAAATAAACCTCGAAATATAATTCAAACGGCCCAAGAATCCTCTTACTTGCTTTTCAGTTCTTGGAGCAGGCATTTCCTGAATAGCTTTCACTTTATCAGGATCAACTTCAATACCTCTTTGGCTGACAATGAAACCTAACAACTTTCCAGAACGTACACCAAATGTGCACTTGTTCGGATTCAAACGAAGCTTAAACTTCCTTAACCTCTGAAACAACTTCAGCAAATGTTCAACATGATCCTCTTCAGTCTTCGACTTAACGATCATATCATCAACATATACTTCGATTTCTTTGTGCATCATATCATGGAAAAGTGTAGTCATAGCTCTTTGGTACGTCGCACCAGTATTCTTCAATCCAAAGGGCATCACTCTGTAGCAGAATGTTCCCCATGGTGTAATAAATGTGGTCTTTTCCATGTCCTCGGGTGCCATCTTTATTTGATTATAACCGGAAAATCCGTCCATAAAAGAGAACACATCAAACTTAGCCGTATTATCTACCAACATATCAATGTGTGGCAATGGAAAATCATCTTTCGGACTGACTTTGTTCAAATCTCTGTAATCAACGCACATTCGGACTTTTCCGTCTTTCTTCGGAACAGGAACGATATTGGCCACCCATTCAGGATAAGTTGACGTCACAAGAAAACCTGCATTAATCTGCTTTTGAACCTCCTCTTTGATCTTTACTGCCATGTCGGGATGAGTTCTTCTCAGCTTCTGCTTTACAGGTGGACATTCAGGCTTCAACGGCAATCTATGCTCCACAATATCAGTATCAAGACCTGGCATGTCTTGATAAGACCAAGCGAATACATCAGCATACTCTATGAGAAGCTCTACAATCCTCTTCTTAACATCAGGACCAAACAATGCTCCAACTTTGACTTCTTTCTTATCATCTTCAGAACCTAAGTTGACCATCTCTATAGACTCTCCATGAGGCTGAATAATCTTCTCCTCGTGCTCAAGCAACCGAGAAATCTCATCAGGAATCTCTTCAACATCCTCTTCCTCAGCTTCAAACACAGGGAATTCAAAGTTGGGAGAGGGCATAGGATCATTGTTTTCAATGGGTTTATCAATCAATCTGCACAATGATTTAATTTTTATTTTAGAGTATGAACAAAAGTGCAAACATTATGCAAATAAACAATTATTATTATTTTGGGTTTTTTATGTTACCATTTTTCAGAATAAAGCAAAAAGGAAAACACATATATGGAAATAACAAAATAACACTTTATTGATGATGATAAAATTTGAAACAAAGCCCGACAAACATCACTTTCACCTTGGGCAGAGTGAAAGGATTTTTGAAAGAAAATAAAACAAATTACTTTGAAGCATGAACAATAAAAGGAACATCAACAACGATCCAGTTCTGGCAAATCTTTCCATGCGTAACAAAGTCAGGCATTTCTTCATATTCACCATCTTCAATGATGGCAGCAGCGGAATGATCGTTGATAAATCCAGCACTTCGGAAACCTTCCTGAATAGTCTTCGGGTCATTGAGAACTGCACCTGGTGCAAAGCCGATACCAAATCCTTCCTTGTTGTCGAAAGCATCAATAACTCGTCCCCAACCATCAGACTGACCAGCTTCAAGCACTCGCAGAGCATCCTTGAAAGAAGACATGGGCATGGCATTCTTCTTAGCAACATTATCCACAATAGAAAGAGCTTGAAACAAAGTTCCCACCTCTTCTTCAACATCAATATAGGAGAAGGAAGACAAATTGCTCACAAGCATCGCCCTTTCACCTCCAATGGTCACCAATTTCCCCTCTTTCACAAACTTCAACTCCTGATGAAGAGTGGATGTCACAGCTCCTGCCTCATGGATCCAGGGTCTTCCGAGGAGACAACTGTAAGCAGGACGTATATCCATTACTTGAAAAGTAATTTTGAATATAAACGGTCCAATAAGAATAGGAAGATCCACTTCACCAATCACTGTCTTCTTCGACCCGTCAAACGCTTTCACAATAATCCCACTATGCTTCATGGGAGCACCTTGATACGCAAGCTTTGACAAAGTCGACTTTGGCATTACGTTCAGAGAAGATCCGATATCAACTAACACCTTGGACATAGCATCTTCCTGACAGTTCACCGAAATATGCAAAGCCAAGTTATGATTCCTTCCTTCTTCAGGCAAATCATCATCACAGAAACTTAAATAGTTGCACGATGTGATATTAGCCACAATACTATCAAACTGATCAACAGTCACATCATGGTCAACATAAGCTTGATCAAGAATCTTCTGCAAAGACTGCCTATGAGCCTCAGAGCACATCAAGAGTGATAAAACTGATATCTTCGACGAAGTATGCAACAATTGCTCAGTAAAGTTGTACTCACTTTTCTTTATCAATTTTAGCACCTCATCCTCATTATCACCAGGTTGGCCTTATTGGGCAACAACATCCATAATCTGTTTACTCGCACTTGTATCTTCAACTCTCTTCGGAGGATCTGAAGCATACACTCTACCACTTCGAGTAACCTTTGTCACATCAGCAATTCTAACCACAGACTTTGGAGTAGGAATAGGAACTTCCCTACCATTTTTTATCATCGTAGCATTATACCGGTACGTAACAGCTTTATCAGACTCATATGGCACTGGACCAGGCAAATTAATCACCAATAGAGTAACAACATTTTTGCGACTATCAAAAGAAATAACCACCCTCTCAGGAACAGCTCTCTCAGGAAGATTGAACTGAGGCATAATGACATTCACTTCCTTTTCATACTCATCTCTTTTTGCTGTCACTTCAATCAACTTATCATCCATCATCTTTTGAATATCTCTTTTAACAATCACGCAACCACGAGGATTCACCGAGCAGATACAACATCCAACATAATCGTGATCAATATCGTGATATTCACTTAAGAAAGCATGCATCTCCACCAAAGACCTTCGAATATGATGAACCTCATAGATTTTGAACAAACCAGGACAACCATCAACCATATTCATAGACGCATTACCATGCTTCGGCAACGGATTTTTCTGCACATTTGGATTAACATCATTGAAATACAGAACATTGTTCCTCATCAATTTCTGTACTTCAAACTTCAATGGATAACAGTTCTCAACATCGTGCCCCGGGGCACCTTGATGAAAAGCACAGCGAGCCTCTGGCTTATACCACCACGGGATAGTCTCTGGAACTGGAGGTGGAGGACGTGTTTGCACAAGATTCTTTGCAATCAAAGATGGAAGTAAGTCCGCATACAACATTGGAATAGGATCAAAACTCGGCTTAGCCCGAACTTGCTGATTACCACCTTGTTGCACAAAAGGTTGCTGATAACGAGGTTGATACTTTGGAATTGCTGGCACAGCTGGAGCCACATTAATCATTGGAGTTACAGAAGCTACATGCTACGAATGGTGATTCCCACGACTGTGAGGTCTTCTATAACTTTCACGAGACACTGCATTAGTCTCACCTTCTTTCTTTTTCCCAAAGTTGAATCTTCTAGAGCTTGAGCCATTACTATTATTTTGACTCAATCGTCCCTCACTGACACCTTCTTCTAAACGCATCCCCATACTCACCATTTCAGTGAAATCGGAAGGAGCGCTTGCTATCATCCTTTCATAATAAAACGAACCTAAAGTCTTCAAGAAGATCTTTGTCATTTCTTTTTCTTCCAGCGGAGGAACAATCTGGGCTGCCAGCTCGCGCCATCTCTGCGCATATTCTTTAAAAGTCTCTGTCCTTTTGGGACATAGCACGAAGCTGATCTCTATCTGGCGCCATATCAACGTTATACTTGTATTGCCTCACAAAATCTTCTCCCAAATCATTGAAGGTCTTGATTTGACTATTATCTAGACTCATATACCACCTCATGGGTGCACCGGTCAAACTATCCTGGAAATAGTGAATCAGCAGCTTATCATTATCTGTCTGAGCAGACATCTTCCTAGCATACATAGTCAAATGACTCAATGGACAAGTGTTGCCTTTGTACTTCTCAAACTCAGGCAACTTGAATTTGTACGGAACTTTAACATTAGGGACCAGACAAAGATCATAGGCATCTTTTCCGAACAAATCCTTATGCTTCAAGGCTCTCATCTCCCTCTGTATCTCAACAAAGCGTCCTTGGAAATCATCAAGTCTTTCAGCCACTCCAGCACCTTCACTAGGCTCAGCATGGTAAATCATTTCATCATGGTGCGGAATAGTGTGCACCACAGGCGGTGCAGTAGTCATAACTGGAGGAAGAGTAGTCCACACTGGTGGGAGAGTATTAAATGCAGCAGTCTCAGGAGGAGGAGGACGATAACCAACAGGAATAAAATCAACTAGCATGCCCCAAGGTGTGCTAGCAGGCATACGATAGCGAGGAGAAATTACAGTCTCAACAGGGATTGATGCGGTAACAATCTTGGAGATGACGGTATTCTGAACAGGAGAATTAGGAGGTGGCTGATTCTGAGCAGCCACCAAACTTTCCATCATAGCAGAAACTCTTTCCAAGCTTTCCCTCAGATAAGTAACCTCTTCGCGCAGCTCACGATTCTCTTGTTGTAAAGTTTCCATCACCTTCCTCCGATTAGCTCGAGTATCAAATCGGTGAGTCAGCTTGACAGGCGAACTGAATGAAGACCATGAAACAACATAAGATCCCTGGAGAACACTCAAAAAGCAAGACAAATGCGGGTATGATGCATGGTATGCGTATGCAAATGCAAAGATTTCAAAGGACTATAAGATAACTTGCAATATTCATAAAGAGTCATTTTTTTTGAAGTACTTAAAAAAACTCATTCTCATTAAAATCAAAGTAAGGATTACAAGTGACGTACAAACATCAATAACCCTAATACATGAGAGAAAAAGTAAACTAGGCCTAGGGAATCATATCCGAAAAAGTTTCGAATCCTGGCTGATACTTCATGCGAATCCTCTTGATCTCTTTCTTGTACCGATCTTCCATATCTTCATTATCTTTCACCAACTTGTCGACAATGGCCTTCCAAGCACCGGATGTAGGAGGAATGGTAGATGGAGTACTAGAGGAAGATAAATCCTCTCTTGGCCTCTTCGTGATACGCCGCTCAAGTAACTCAATGAGATCATCCTTCTCCTTCAGTTGCTCTTTCATCGTAGTCTTCTCAAGTAGCCATTCTTCTTTCTCTTTCATCATCTTGTCCAACTCTTCTTGAAGAGCCATCTTCTCATCAACGGGAGGTAGAAAAGCGGACAATGGTAATATGGGAAACAAAGGCTCCTCAGGTGGATAGGGCATCTTGAGCTTGGAAGCCCTAGATCGAACCCACTGGATGTAACATTCAGAAGGAGCAAGGTGTTGTCTTCCCAATTGACCTTTCTCTTTCCGATGAACCGCATGCCAAGAATGAGCAATCCTTTTCTTCATTTCTACATGATCAACACCATTAAGAAAGAAGAAACGGGATAAGGAAAGATTGTTTGGTATGTCCTTCAAACAATATCCCAACTGTCGTCTAGCAAGAATGGGGTTGTAGCTAATTCCCCCACGTGTACCAAGAAGAGGTACATTAGGAAATTCTCCACAACTATCAATAAGCACTCCAGTGTGTTGCACCCCAAAATTTGCCCTCACAAGACAAGACTTTGTGTATTATGAGGTTCATAAGGTTCACAAGACATCTTATGAGGTTCACAAGGTTCACAAGACATATTATGAGGTTCACAAGGTTCACAAGACATTTCATGAGGTTCACAAAGTTCACAATTAGTCAGAGGATTTGGCAATTCCCTCAGACAATGCATCCTCCTAAGCAGTGCATCCTAAACTAGGGTTTTGACTTTAATCAGGCTAAATGGACTTCCAAGACTTCAAGTGAGCTTCATAACATATTATATGTGTTTAAGAACCCCCATGACAAGTTTCAGAATTTTTCTCAAAGGTTTGCTCAGTCAGATGATCAGATAAGTCAAAATCAGTCAAAGCAGTTAAAAAGTCAAACAGAGGTCAATTGTGGTCAAACCAAAGTCAAACTTCATGATTTTTTGTCAACATCAAGTATATGAAGTAAAATTCATCATTTGATCAAGGGTTGATCTGAAGGAAAATCGCGATCTAAACGCAGCGGAAAACAAAATTTTCCTTTAGTGATCCTTACGAATGAGCATGGTCAGTGATAGAATCGTTACCTCTTTGTGGCGATTCAGATCTTTGATGCAGCGATCACAAGCGTTGATGAAGTGCAACGCCTCTACTCAGTCCACACGAACAGCTTCCGGTCACAGTGCTAGCTGCTTACGAACGGAATTATTTGAGTGAGAAAAGAGAATCAAAAACGAAATTGCATCAAGTGAAAGCTTCATCACAAGGGTTCCTTTTATAGACTCTCTTGTGGGCTGCGGGCTAAAAGCCCAATTCACATGATCCATAATAATATTATATATTATTATAATAACTATTATTATAATAAATATATTTATTTTATTATTATTTTATAACCATTATAAAATAACAATAATTATTATTATATTATCCGAATTTCTATTTTCACTTAAATGCACCGTACCTTACGGTGTTCCTTTGATTTCTCTATCTCTCATCAAACTGTCCTTATGTGTGTGACCCTGTAGGATTTCGTAACGTTGGTAATTATATTAAATTATATATTTAACATAATAAACAGTGAGCGGTATCTAGCAACACATCACTGCTACCCAAGTCACGAAAATGTCATGTGATCTGACAAAACCTTTTTCGTGATAATATATGTTTGTACAATTTCCCTTTTGCCCCTATGTCTATATTGAACACAAGGCATACACTGTGTCATCCTTGTCCAGTTCAATATTGGGCCCTTAGACATTTCTCCTGTTATGCAGGATTGGCAAATTCCATCTAGGACACTCATGTCCCTCAGCATGCTTCGTGGAGTGCCCATCAACTGTCTTTATGATTATCCAGTTACGGATAATGTTTGATCAGCAATAAAGCACCCGACTCTACATCTAGGGTCCATAGTGGTTTCAGGTCGAAGGGTGGTAATACACCATTATCACCATGAGAATAACTTATGACACTTTGCATAACATACTATGTAGTATTCTCATAGCGGGTCAATCCGGTATAAATATTACTCCTAATATTTATACCTATGTCAAGACTTGATAACTCTTTATCCATGATCCATGAGATGTGATCATCAGTCTATCTTTATAATAGTCTCAATGCTTTAATGTTATCCCACTTTGCAATAAAGCTTGACTACGGATATTTTAAGAATAATATCTTTATGTTTAATGGGATCTCATGATTAAGTCACACTTAACATTTCATTAAACAGACTAACTATTCTAGGGACTTTATTATTCTGAAAGACAAACATAATAAAGAAATGCCTTTTATTATTAAACGAATAATCCGATACAAGTACCAAAAAGTATTGGCCTCTAGGGCTTACACCAACATGATCATGATTCATCAAGGATACTTCAGATCATCAAGAATCAGAGGTTTCTAAATTAGGGTTTCCTCAGGAAAAGTCAACTGAACTTTGACCAGCCATAACTTTCACATGCTTCATCAAATTTTTTCCATCCAAAGCTCATTTTGAAGGAAATTGAATTCTCTACAACTTTGTGTCTCACAAGCCAAGCCCAAAAATGCTTCATTTGGAAGGTATGAGCTAAGACATTATAGGTCCTTTTAAAAGTCAACAAAAAGTCAACAACTTCAAAAGAGCATAACTTGAGAATGGTAAAAGGTATGGACATGAAACCAATGAGGTTGGTTAGAGGACTCCTTAAGCTTTCCAAAATGTCCAATAACACCCTCATAGCATTAAAATTGAAGGATTTGTGCCCTTGCAAAGTTGGGAAATTTTTGGGAGGTTTATGAAGCAAATAGGGCTTTAAAACCAATTTCTTCCAAATGGGCTTGCAAATTTGTGATCCAAACTTCAACATGACATCATGCACGACCCAATCCTCATTTATTCATATTTTTATTATTTTTTATTTTATTTATTTTGATTTTATTCATTTAAAACCATTTTAAATTAAAATAAAATATATAAATTAAATATTTGAGTGAGATATTGTTTCTAGAAGGTCATAAACATGGATTAAATCAGATTGATATGCAATTTATGGTGATTGTCTTAAGATAGAAAGGTTATATCAAAGAATATATGAAATTCAAGGCATGATCTTTTTCAATCTCTTGGATCCAAAAAGTCCAAAGAGCAATCACATGTTTTGACCTAATTTCATCAAGTAATATATATACAACATAAACACAAGCATTGCAGACGAATTGGCTGCCTCCAAGACAAGTTCCAAAGTTTCAAATTTCATAAAAAAAAACCAATTTTCGGATTTTTATTTGCAGGGGTTTTCAAGGTATTCTAAGGACACTACAAGCTTCCTTAAGCTTCCCTGAATCAAAACCACCCATTACATGCCTTTGAATCATGCCATATTGCACAACCCGAACGCATCTTCTCTTCTTGTTTTTGATTTTCGATTTCATACTTTTATGCACTCTCAATTAATTCTAATGATTGTTTTGTGTTTGTAATGATCTAAGCAAGCTTTCTGGATAATTGGATTGAAGAATAATGACCTGAATCGAAAATAGCCATTATTAGGGTTTCGGCCAAGCTTTAGGGCTTCTTGATTCATCAAAGATAAATGAATTCTGGAAACGTGGTTGTATTGTGTGGATCTTGAGGATCATGTTTCACTAATTAATTTGAGAAAATTGTACTGTTTTGTTGATATTCGAATTTCGTAGGTTTTATGTATTATGAAGTTCGCAGGAAAATTCGTGGATGAATTGGTAAGAAATTTCACAGGAAATATGAAGAAGATGAAGGCATTTGGCGCGCTGGCTGGAATTCAAATTTTGTTTTAATATTTTATTGTATTGTTTGTAATTTGTTTCATAGAAGCATGCCTGGCCCAATGGTGATGGCTGCGCGTATTATGGTTCAAGACTTGGGTTCGATCCTGGGAGGCAGCATTCTTTTTATTTGATTTTCTCATTTATTCACATAACTTAATATATTATTATTTGTTGTGGTTATATAACAGATGCGCCCTTCTGGCTGGATGGTTGGAGTGTGTGTTTGTTTGGTTGAGGGTCCTGGGTTCGAATTCTCCCCAGGCCCTTTTGTATTATTTTTGCTTTTGTTGTGATTTTTTCCAGGATTTGAAACAAAGCAACATGATTCTCATTTTATATCACCTGCGTGTGCTGGCCAGAGTGGTTTTGGTGTTGAGTTTGGAGGTAAGGGACCTGGGTTCAAATCCCAGGTCCTTTCTTTTTTTTGATTAATTTTCCATTTGTTTTTCTTATTATAATTTATTCTATTATATTATTTATATTTTATTTAAATTAGTAAATATAATTTATAAATACTATTAAAATATTTTTATTCATATTCTTAAAACTTCATAATTTCTTTTTCTAAAAAATATTTTTTTATTTATAATATGTATATATATATATATATATATATATATATATATATATATATATATATATATATATATATATATATATATATATATATATATATATATATATAATTTGTAAATAAATTGATTTAATGTGTAGATAAATAAGTAAAACCCTAATATTTTCATAAACCCTAATTTATTTTGATTAACCCTAATAATATTTTTAAACTCTAATTATTTTATATAAATGTTAATTATGTCCATTTATTTTTATAATTTGTTTGTAGTATTATTATTATGCATGCTTTTATATAAATAATGTGAATAGTTTAATTAATTAATTAACCTTAATATATTTTTCTAAATAACTAAACTCAATTTTATTTTTATAATTCAATATTTGTTTAGTTAATAATAATTAGATATTTTTAATATGTATATAAAATTAAATAATTAGACTATTAATCATATTTTATTGGTATATAATTGTTATTATTCACTTCTTTCATTTTAAATTCTTAAAAAATATTTATTGGATGAATTGTGAATTTTTAATTTATTTCTATATTATTATACTAACCATATTATATTTATTTATTTTGTTTATTATTATTAGCTTTCTTATATTTATTTTTTTAGTTATTATTACTAACCCCCTTAATTATTTATTTATTTACTTATTTATTTTAATTATTTTAATGTAATTGTATCCCTTATGTAATAGTTGTAGTAATTTTTATTATTTATTTTTAAATGCTATGGTTAGTAAAATAGGGAGTGTAAAACATGTTTGTATGTAAATTTGAATTTAGATCATTAAAATTTCAAGATAAATATTTGAATTGGTACACTCACACACGTAAGTCGATCTTGGATCGCCATCTCACTTCTTAAGGGTTACCTCTCAAGTTGTCTAAACAAAAGGTCAAGTAAGGTGTAAAGCAAAGTCCCTTCTTTCATATCATCTAGTCCCTTAACAGATAAAAAGATCAAGTCCCTTCGTGGTTGCCTTCGTAATGATCTTGTCCCTTTCGAATAAAGATGATAAGTCCCTTCGAATTGCTTATACACCTTACAGTTGCCTAAATAACAGATGTCCCTTCATTTGTCCCTCACATCCAAGGTAATGACTACCTATTCCTTAATAATAGGGATAGTCTTACCACTTAAAGGATATTTAAGAACAGAAAAGACTTAACTTAGGGTAGGTTCCTCTTATGTACTTGCTCACTTTTCAAAAACATTTCAAACACTTCACATTTCAAACAATTTTCAAAACAAAGGCTTTATATATATCCGTACATGGATCATTATAAAGCACTTAAGAAAATTTCTAAACACACACTACACTTTTCAAAAACATTTTAAAGTGAGCTAAGTAACTAAGAGCCCATGGATAACCATGGATGTAAAGGGTGCTAACACCTTCCCTTTACATAACCTACCCCCCGAACCCAAAAATCTTTTAAAGGTCTTTCCTATTCTTTTTTGCCTTTCCTTTGGATAAAATAAAAGTCGGTGGCGACTCTTGGTATCTGCAACATAACTAAAGTCAGTTCTCCCACCGTATTACAGAACTGGCGACTCTGCTAAGGATTTAATCTAAGAGGGGTACCCTTAGGAATTAGATCACTTAAATTGTTTGTTTTGTTTGCTTTATACTTATCTGTTGGGGTGCTCTTATGTGTGAAAGATCCTAACCCGGATCTAGTGTACCTTAGGTAAATGGCAATAGACCAAGGAAACTGTACGGCGTATACCGATATGGTTGATCTGGTGGCCATAGTTAGTGTGACTTCTTGGTTGGTGCTTATGTTCCTTAAGTCAAGTTGAGGATAATATGAGGCTGCCATATGTTGTCAATACACTAACTAACTTTTAGAACCCTAGTTATCCCATCTTGGCCTTTAGAAAAGTAGTGAGATAACCGGCTTTAGTGCAGACTGAAGTTGGTTGATACTCGATGCTACGCTCATTGAGATTTTAAACTTGGAGGGTTTTGGTGGGCAAGTAAGTTGCCTGCTGAACAACCACCCTTGTGAAGGATCAATGATATTGAGATCCCTTAGAACCTGGTTACTTTTTATAGGACAGGATGAACCAACTAAACTTCAGGGGAGGGTACTTACCTTTAAACCTCATGCAAGCCTTCAAACCTAGGGCTATGGTATGACTTGTTTGTGTGTGCCACATGTTTGTGATTGAGCATATCATCATAACATCATCATGCATCATAAGCATAGCATTTTCACTAACCATTTCAAGGACCAAAGGATCTATCTTTGTCCTTTGTTGTAGGTCATGGCTTCTGTTCGTAGGAATACTATCAGGACCAGCTTTGTAAGAGACTCATTACAAAGTAAGTCAAGAAAGAATTCTGGAGTTAACAAAGCAACTTCACGAAGAGCGGAATCTCAACTCATACCTCAACACAAAGAGGAAACGTCCATAGGAGACTTAAAACCCCATCTTTTGTATTTATTTCATTTCATTTTGTAAGCCCAAAGGGCAAACAAATTTATTACTAATAAAAGTTTACTTTCTTGGTTGTTTAAACAAATTTAGATCCTGCGGTCCCTGAAAACATTGCATACGCATTTACATACCATATCATTGCATCACAGGTTTCTTACGTGCAGGTTTCTTATCTTCTCACTGTTTATTTCAGCAATGGCTCTTGAACAAACAATTAAAGATCTCCAGGCACAAAATGCACAGTTCCAAGAGCTGATCCTGAACTTGTCCAAGGGGCAGGATGAATTGAAGACACTGCTGGCCAAGAAGACTAAGAAGACTAGAAGGTCAGGAGGCCTGATCAACATAGGAAGAAGGTTCAGAGGTCCTGTCAAGACCAAAGAACAGGTTGAAGATTATGAGTCTGAAGTGTCTGAGAAAGAGGGAGGCAGTCTCCACAACACTATGGGGGACTCTGATTCTGAAGCTAACTACTATCATGAGCCTAATGAAGATAAGTTCAAGATGCTGGTGGATAGAATGGATGCTATGGAATTGCAAAAGTCTTCTGGGTTGGATTTTGAAGACCTGAGTTTGATATCTGGGGTAGTTATACCCATTGGTTTCAAGGTTCCTACTTTCGTAGTTTATGATGGTGTCTCTTGTTCCAAGCTGCATCTGAGGTCTTATGTCAGGAGAATCCAACCCCATACTGCTGATAAGAAGTTGTGGATCCATTTCTTCCAAGAGAGCTTATCTGGAGCTCAATTGGAATGGTACTATTAGTTGGAGAGTGTCAACATCCGTGATTGGAATGATCTTGCTGAAGCCTTCTATAAGCAATATCAATACAATACTGATCTAGCCCCGACTCGCATGCAACTACAAAGCATGTCTATGGGTGCTAAAGAAAATTTCAAGGAGTATGCCCAGAAGTGGAGAGACTTGGCTGGAAGAGTGCAACCCCCTCTAACTGACAGAGAGTTGGTGGATATGTTCATGTGCACGTTGAATGGTCAACCTGATCGTAATAGGAAGCATTAGTCTGTGAGTGCAGTTCATATCTCCCATCCAACTCCTGCAACATCTGGCTTCACTGAGTTGATAATGACAGGAGAGCGCGTAGAAAGTGGTATAAGGAGTGGCAAGATCCAAGTGGGTGCTTCTTCTTCAAGTACTGCAAAGAAGCCTCCCAGTGGGAAGAAAGAGTCAAATGTTGTTTATGGTCAACCTGATCGTAATAGGAAGCATTAGTCTGTGAGTGCAGTTCATATCTCCCATCCAACTCCTGCAACACCAGAGCCACCACAAGGAAATCAACAGAGGCCTAGAAGGTAGTTCACTAAGATCAACATGTCAATGGCCCAAGCCTTGCAACACTTGTTAAAGGGTGAACTTATCACTTTGAGGGACCCTCCTCAGAATCCCAATGTTACCTCTCCCAGGTACAATCCTAATGCACGATGTGCATATCATTCAAATTGTCAGGGACATGATACCAATAGTCGCTGGGTATTGAAGAATAAGATTCAGGATATGATTGATGCTGGAGAAATTGAGTTCGACCCTCCGGGTACTCCAAATGTGATTACTGCTCCCATGCCAAATCATGAAAAGACTGTTAATGCCATTGATGAAGTTTCACATATTTCCTCAGTTACAGACGTGACTACACCATTGTCTGTTATTAAGGAGAAGTTGGTACAAGCTGGGTTCTTTCCAGGTTGTCGTGAAGATTGTTTATATTGTGCTTATAGGCCGGATAGTTGCTGGAAGTTGAAGGACGGAATTCAACGCCTCATGGACAATTACACAATATTGTTTGAAAGGACCCCACCTTCTGTGGAGAGCATGGTTGAGCATATAACTAAAAGTGCGAAGGTTGAAGAGGTGGATATGGTTGATAAAGTGCCGGTAAGAATCACTTCCAAGGGACCTGTCAAAATCACTCATAAGGGTCCAATTAAGATTACTGCTGAAGGCCCTGTGAAGATTGTTGCTGAAGCTAGAGTGGCTCCTATGATCATTACCACTCCGGGTCCTATTCCATATACTTCTGATAAAGCTGTGCCTTGGCATTATGGGTCCGATGTTTATATCCATGGTGTTAAGCAGGAATCCTTAGCTGATACACCTATTGTTGGTGAAAATCTGGATGTTGATAATATTGCTAGCTCTAGTAAGATCACACGAAGTGGAAGAGTTTTCTCTCCTCCAGTTACCTCCAAGAATACAGTCCCAGGTCCTGTTATTGAACCTATACAAAATGATGTACCAGCTGCTGATGATCTCTCTAAGCAGATGGAAGAAGTATTGAAGATCATTCGCAAGAGTGATTATGACATTGTTGACCAATTGGGGCATACTCCCTCCAAGATTTCTATGTTGTCTTTGTTGTTGTGTTCTGAGGCTCATGCCAAAGCCTTGATTAAATTCTTGAAGACTGCTCACGTACCAAATGAGATTTCTATAGACCAGTTCGAAAATTGTGTTGCACACTTGACCTATGATAATGGGTTAGGTTTCTCCGATGCTGATTTGACTCCGGCCAAGAGGGATCATAACAGGGCTCTACATATCTCTATTGAATGTAGGGGAACTACCCTGTCACATGTGTTAATAGACAATGGTTCTTCGTTGAATGTACTGCCAAAAGAAGTTCTGAATAAGCTTAATCCTGAAGATGTTGTGTTGAAGCCCAGTAATATAGTGGTGAAAGCTTTTGATGGCTCGAGAAGAGTGGTGCATGGAGAAATTGATCTCCCAATCAAAGTAGGTTCTCAGGTCTTCAATGCTACCTTTTATGTCATGGATATTCGTCTGTCGTATTCTTGTTTGCTTGGGCGTCCCTGGATCCATGGGGCAGGTGCTGTAACCTCCACTTTACATCAGAAGCTGAGATATCCAGTAGAAGGAAAGGTTGTTACTTTTTACAGAGAGGAAGGATATATGATTAGCCATGTGAACACCTTTAAATATCTTGAAGTGGAAGGAGAATATGTTGAAACTCCGTGCCAGACATTCGAAGTAGTTCCTTGGGTTGTTAATAATCATGAAACTCCTCCTGTTGTCAAGAAAGTTCCTGTGGTCACCAGAGTACCTCCAACAATGGCCTCCCTCAAAGATGCTAGAGCTGTGGTGGATGAAGGTGGTTGTACTATTTGGGGTCAGCTTCCTGACATTCCTTACAAGTCTGACAAATTTGGTTTGGGTTTCACTGCAGAGTCCCAAAAGGTTGTTCGTCGTGCTCATGTTGTTCGTATCACCAGTCAAGGGATTATGAAGGATCAGATCAATGTTGTGGGTGACTATGATGAAGACTACAACTTGGATGCTTGGATTTTCCCTACTGTGGGTGATGGGCTCAATAACTGGAAGGCTGAAGATGTTATTCCAATCTCCTTTAGTCAGGAGTAAATACTATTACTGTGTTGTTACTTTTAAGTTTGTAATTTTTTGAACAATTAAACTCTTAAGCCTTATGCCTTACCCGGGGCACAATGGTGTGCTTGTTTCGGGATTTCATTTCATTTGCATACTTCATTCAATAAAAATCAGTGGACGTTTCGTTTTCGTAAATATTGTGTTCCTTGTTTTTCTTTTATTATTTTTGCTTTATCAGCTATGTGTTCTTACACACACCCACATCACTAAAATGCAGATCCTCATCCACTCTGGATCCTGTTGATAACAGTTCTACTATTGCCAACTATAATTTCGAGAATCCGATCTATCAAGCTGAAGATGGAAATGAGGACGATTGTGAAGTACCTGTAGAGCTTGCTAGGTTGTTACAACAAGAAGAGAAAGCTATACAGCCACATGAAGAGCCAATCGAAGTTGTGAATTTGGGAACTGAAGAAAATAGGAAAGAAGTCAAGATAGGGGCTGAATTAGAGGATGGTGTTAAGAGCAGATTGATTCAGATGTTACATGACTATGTGGAGATCTTTGCTTGGTCCTATGAAGATATGCCAGGGTTAGATACAGACATTGTGGTTCACCGTTTACCAGTAAAAGAAGATTGTCGTCCAAAGAAGCAGAAGGTTCGTCGCATGCATCCTGAAATGTCAGAGAAGATTAAAGCAGAGGTGATGAAACAATTTGATGCAGGGTTCTTAACTGTGACTTCTTATCCTCAATGGGTTGCAAATGTGGTACCGATACCAAAGAAAGATGGTAAGGTACGTATGTGTGTAGACTACAGGGATTTGAACAAGGCCAGCCCCAAAGATGACTTTCCACTTCCTCATATTGATGTTCTGGTAGACAACACTGCTCAGCATAAGGTATTCTCTTTTATGGATGGTTTCTCTGGTTACAATCAAATCAAGATGGCACCTGAAGATATGGAGAAGACTACATTTGTTACACAGTGGGGCACTTTTTGTTATAAAGTAATGCCATTTGGTTTGAAGAATGCAGGGGCAACATATCAGCGTGTTATGATGGCTTTGTTTCATGATATGATTCATCACGAGATAGAGGTGTATGTGGATGATATGATAGCCAGGTCCCAAAATGAAGAGCAACATCTTAATCATCTGCATAAGCTGTTTGAAAGATTGAAGAAATACAAGTTGAGACTAAACCCAAACAAATGTACTTTTGGAGTTAGGTCTGGTAAACTCCTGGGTTTCATTGTCAGTGGAAAAGGTATTGAAGTAGACCCTACTAAGGTGAAAGCTATACAAGAGATGCCAGCTCCCCGTACTGAGAAGGAAGTCAGAGGTTTCTTGGGACGATTGAATTACATTGCAAGATTTATTTCCCAATTAACTGCCACCTGTGAGCCAATCTTCAAGTTGTTGAAGAAAGATCAGGTGATGGAATGGAATGATGAATGCCAGACTGCCTTTGATGAAATCAAGAAATATCTGCTAGAACCTCCAATTTTGATGCCACCAGTTGATGGAAGACCCTTGATTATGTACTTAACAGTGTTAGACAACTCAATGGGGTGTGTGTTGGGGCAACATGAAGAGTCTGATCGAAAAGAGCAGGCAATATACTACCTTAGCAAAAAGTTTACCGACTGTGAAACAAGATACTCACTGCTCGAGAAAACTTGATGCGCTTTGGCATGGGCTGATCGCCGACTATGACAGTATATGTTGACTCATACTACCTTATTGATTTCGAAGATGGATCCAATCAAGTACATATTCGAGAAACCTGCTCTCTCCGGACGAATAGTGAGATGGAAAATGATCTTAACAGAATATGATATACAGTATACTACTCAGAAGGCCATTAAAGGAAGTGTTGTAGCTGATCATTTGGCTCATCAAGCAGTGGATGATTATCAGTCAATGAGTTTTGAGTTCCCTGATGAAGACATTATGATTATTACCAAAGAACCTGGACAATATGACGGACCTGAACAAGGATCCCGATGGACTATGGTTTTTGATGGAGCTTCTAATGCACTTGGTAATGGTGTTGGTGTTGTGATCAGTTCCCCTGAAGGTTGTCATACCCCGATTACTGCCAGACTTTGTTTCTATTGTACCAATAACATGGCTGAGTATGAGGCATGTATCCTGGGTATTAAAGCTGCCATTGATATGAAGATTCAGTTCCTTGACGTATATGGAGATTCAGCCCTGGTAGTAAGTCAGATCAAAGGAGAATGGGATACCAAGCATGATAATCTCATTCCTTACAAAGAGTATGTGTTGTCTTTGTGTAACACGGTGGGAGAACTGACTTTAGTTATGTTGCGGATAGCAAGAGTCGCCACCGACTTTTATTTTATCCAAAGGAAAGGCATAAAAGAACAGGAAAGACCTTTTAAAAGATTTTTGGATTCGGGGGGTAGGTTATGTAAAGGGAAGGTGTTAGCACCCTTTACATCCATGGTTATCCATGGGCTCTTAGTTACTTAGCTCACTTTAAAATGTTTTTGAAATGTGTAGTGTGTGTTTAGAAATTTTCTTAAGTGTTTTATAATGATCCATGTACGGATATATAAAAAAACTGTTTTGAAAATTGCTTGAAAAATGTGAGGTGTTTGAAATGTTTTGAAGAGTGAGCAAGTACATAAGAGGAACCTACCCTAAGTTAAGTCTTTTTTGTTCTTGAATATCCTTTAAGTGGTAAGACTATCCCTATTATTAAGGAATAGGTAGTCATTACCTTGGATGTGTGAGGGACAAGTGAAGGGACATTTGTTATTTAGGCAACTGTGAGGTGTATAAGCAATTCGAAGGGACTTATCATCTTTATTCGAAGGGACAAGATCATTACGAAGGCAACATTCGAAGGGACTTGATCTTTTTATCCGTTAAGGGACTAGATGATATAAGATGAGGGACTTTGCTTTACACCTTACTTGACCTTTTGTTTAGGCAACTTGAGAGGTAACCCTTAAGAAGTGAGATGGCGATCCAAGATCGACTTACGTGTGTGAGTGTACCAATTCAAATATTTATCTTTAAGTTAATGATCTAAATTCAATTTTTAAGCACAAACATGTTTCACTCCCTATTTTACTAACCATAGCATTTAAAATATAAACATTAAAAATTACTACAACTATTACATATGAGATACAATTACATAATAATAATAATTAAAATAAATTAAATAAGCAAATAAATAATAATAAATAATTGGGTTAGTAATAATAATAATAATGAAAATAATATAATATATAAATAAATGGGGTTAGTAATAATAAAATAAACAAGAATAAAAATAAAGAAATTAGCATAATAATGAATAATAAATTAAAAGTTCAATTTTTTTAATAAATAATTTTTTTTTTAAGATTTTAAGAAGAAAAATAAACAATTCATATACTAATTATTCTAAAGATTTAAATTTATATACATGTTTAATTAAACAAACATATTATAAAAATAAGTTATATTTAGAATATCAAATTAGGAGTTTTTAATTATTTTAAGCATAATCTAAAATTATTTACATGATTTATATAAAATTATGGATAATGATAATATAAACAAATAATTGAAATAAAGAAACATAATTAACATTGATATAAAAATATTTAGAGTTTTTTTTTAGAAAAATATTATTAGGGTTAATCACATTAAATTAGGGTTTATGAAAATATTAGGGTTTATATGTTTAGAAAAATAAATTAGGGTTAATTATCTAATATAAATTAATTATACAAAATTATATAATTTTAATAATATACAACAAGATAAATATTAAATAATTTTACTAATAAAGTTTAATTTTTGAAAAGATGAATTTTGAATTATAGAAAAGAAAATAATATAAACATTTTATTTTTATCATTTAAATTTATTTAACTATAATATAAACAAATTAAATAGAAAAACAAGAAAAAGTGAAAAAACTTACCTGGGTTGGGATTCGAACCCAGTCCCTGTGCTTCCACACTCTCCAGACCAACAAGCCAGCCACTGGGCTACGCGCGCGCAGGTGATATGGGATGGATACCAATGTGTTTTGTTTCAAATCCTGTGGAAATCATAACAAAAACGAAATAACACAAAAAAGGGCCTGGGGGGGATTCGAACCCAGGACCCTCTACCAACAAACACACACTCCAACCATCCAGCCAGAAGGGCGCACCTGATATATAATATACAGCAAATAATAATATAGTAAGTCTAATAATTAAATGAACTTTTGAACAAAAAAAAAACCTGACCAAGGAATCGAACCCTGGCCCTCTATCATCACACACCAATGTCAAAACCAACTGAGCCACGCGCTCACTTTGAAACATAAACAGAAAAAAATACATAATATTTTAAACCATTTTTTTGAATCAATTTTTCGCGCCACTGGTCTTCATCTTCAACCTCGGTACCTACGAATTTTGTTGCAAAGTTTCCTATGAACTTTCCTGCGAATAAAACCTGCCCATTCCGTATCATCATAAATATGTAAAATTCCATCAAATTGATCACATTATCATGATCCCTAGACATCACACAGTTCATTCATAGTTTTAGAATTAATTTATATTAGTTAAATCGAAGAATCCCAAATTTGATTCAGAAACCCTAACAATGGCAACTTGCGGTTTAAGGCATGGTTCTTCAATCTTCTTGCCCAGAAATCATCTAAGCATCATACTCAACACAAATATACGGTTAGAATGCATTATTATTACACAAATAATCAAAATCGAAAAAAATAAGAACAAGAGTAATTTTGATTCGGTTTATGCAAATTGGGATGCTTTGGATGCAAATGAGTATTGAAACAGTATCAGTGATGATCAAGGAGTCTTTTGCAACCTTCAAATTGTCTTGAAAGGGCTTGAGGAATGGAATCCGAATTGAGCTTTTTGGTGAGTTTTGAAAAATTGGAAACTTACTCTTGAGGCAGAAATTTCGTCCCCCTGCATTGTGTTATGTTTGTGTATATATAATGAATCAAATTAGGTCAAAATACTTGTGGGTTCTATGGGCTTTTTGGATACCTTGATGATGAAGAAATCTCATTCCAAATATTGAAAAATATCTTATCTAACCTTGCCAAATCAAGCTAGCACGAAATTGGATTAAATCAATCAGCTTTGAATGGTTATTAAAACTTTCTAGAAGAAGAATCACATTCAAATATTGAGTTTTCATATTTTATTTAGATTTAATTTGATTTTTAATGGATAAAATCAAAATAAATAATAAAAAATCAGAACTTTGTTGCTTTGGGTCGTGCTTGAGGTATTTGTATGGATTGGATCACCACATGGCAAGCCCATTTGGAAAAATTTGGTTTTAAGCCCCCATTTGCTTCATAAACTTCCCTAAAATTTC
Organism: Lathyrus aphaca; assembly: GCA_963966055.1. Lineage (NCBI taxonomy): Eukaryota > Viridiplantae > Streptophyta > Magnoliopsida > Fabales > Fabaceae > Lathyrus > Lathyrus aphaca. The sequence continues at coordinate 11,404,240 of OZ014519.1, forward strand.
CCAACTTTGCAAGGGCACAAATCTTTCAATTTTAATGCTATGAGGGTGTTCTTGGACATTTTGGAAAGCTTAAGGAGTCCTCTAACCAACCCCATTTGTTTCATGTCCATACCTTTTACCATTCTCAAGTTATGCTCTTTTGAAGTTGTTGACTTTTTGTTGACTTTTAAAAGGACCTATAATGTCTTAGCTCATACCTTCCAAATGAAGCATTTTTGGGCTTGGCTTGTGAGACACAAAGTTGTAGAGAATTCAATTTCCTTCAAAATGAGCTTTGGATGGGAAAAATTTGATGAAGCATGTGAAATTTATGGCTGGTCAAAGTTCAGTTGACTTTTCCTGAGGAAACCCTAATTTAGAAACTCCTGATTCTTGATGATCTGAAATATCCTTGATGAATCATGATCAACCCTTGATCAAATGATTAATTTTACTTCATATACTTGATGTTGGAAAAAAATCATGAAGTTTGACTTTGGTTTGACCACAGTTGACCTCAGTTTGACTTTTTAACTGCTTTGACTGATTTTGACTTATCTGATCATCTGACTGAGCAAACCTTTGGGAAATGTTCTGAAACTTGTAATGGGGGTTCTTAAACACATATAAGATGTTATGAAGCTCACTTGAAGTCTTGGAAGTCCATTTAGCCTGATTAAAGCCAAAACCCTAGTTTAGGATGTATTGCTTAGGAGGATGCATTGTCTAAGGGAATTGTCAAATCTTCTGACTAATTGTGAACTTTGTGAACCTTGTGAACCTCATAAGTTGTCTTGTAAACCTTATGAACTTCATAAGAGGTCTTGTGAACCTTGTGAACCTCATAAGATGTCTTGTGAACCTTGTGAACCTCATAAGATGTCTTGTGAATCTTATAAGATGTCTTGTGAATCTTGTGAACCTTGTAGCACACAAAGTCTTGTATTGTGAGGGCAAATTTTGGGGTGCAACAGCTGACCCTGTTCAATTTTCTGAAACCTGAGGGGTTAGATTGGTATATGGACCATTCGTGACCTAGAAGGTTGAAGGGGATTGAACACAAACGCCCAAAAATTTGCACTCACCAGTGCATAAAGTAATACTGATGATATGTTGTATATGCTTGAGTGGGCTTAAAGATGCCACTTGGAGGAACAGGAGATGGGCTTAGAGATGCCATCTGGAGAAAAGTTCTTCAAATATACTTCTTGGAGAATAATGTAGTCCAAAGTATGAAGATATAGCCTTTTGGGAAGATAAACAACGTCCCAATATAACTTTTGGGAAGATAAACAACGGCCCAAAGTTATGATAGCTTTCAGGAGGATAAACAACGTCCCGAGGTAATGATACGACCTTTTGAGAAGATAAACAACGTCTCAAGATAGCCCTCGGGAAGATAAATGACGTCCCAAGATAATGATATAACCTTTGGGAAGATAAACAACGACCCAAGGTAAGGGTATAACTTTTGGGAAGATAAACAACGGCCCAAAGTCATGATAGCTTTCAGGAGGATAAACAACGTCCCGAGGTATAAACATAACTTTTGGGAAGATAAACAACGGCCCAAAGTCATGATAGCTTTCAGGAGGATAAACAACGTCCCGAGGTATAAGTATAACTTTTGGGAAGATAAACAACGGCCCAAAGTTATGATAGCTTTCAGGAGGATAAACAACGTCCTGAGGTATAAGTATAACTTTTGGGAAGATAAACAACGGCCTAAAGTCATGACATGGCTTTTGAGAAGATGAACGACGTCTCAAGATAGCCTTTGGGAGGATAAACGACGTCCCATGATAATGAGGTAACCTTTGGGAAGATAAACAACGGCCCAAGGTCACAAGTTGTTGATGAAGTTTGTCTGCTGGAGAATTAATCTGAAAAACAAGATTATAACATCCTGCATGATAATATTAGTTTATGCATTATGTATGCATGTATAATATGATGCACTTAAGTAATGTATTATGTACTTATGGATATGTATGTTATGGTATGATGTAAATGATGTATGTATGCATCATGCAGCTTGAAGTGTCTGGATATCTTCGTATAACAACTGCTGGCCAGGGAAAATAAATCCCGATTTGTAGCTGAATATGAGGAACTCGTTCCTGTCTCGTTTGATAATATAATATTCATAACCTCTCGTCTTTGTTTGATAGTAAGGTATCCATAACCTCCCGTCTTCGTGCGTCGTACTCCTATTGAAAGAATAAATTCTCGACTATCCGTCTGAGGATAAAAGAGATGGATATAAATTCCAGGGGAGATGTGACTCAAAGTATTTATGAAGATGGATTTGTCCTACTGGGGGACTTGTAATTGTCTTGTGGGGATGAACCGGCGAAGCTTCGTTGAATTCCTTCCCTCGTTCGTCCTTAGTAAATACTATTACTGCATTTTCATGCATTTCTGGTAAACATTAATCATATTAAGCATTTTATGCATTTCTGGTAAACATCAATCATATTCAAAAGCATACATACATTCAAACACAACCAATGGACGTTTCACTTATGAAAATAGGGTAAAAGTAAATCTGGATTCAAAGATGGAATTTTATTTATATCACAAAGTGACCGATACATAGGCAAGTTTGTACAAGGAGACAGAAATCCTAGTAAGAGGAATTTGTCATAAAAGTTTTTATAAAACAAAGAAAATCAGCTATGTGGGAAATAATCCTATTGAGTTTCAATTCTACTATTGCCATTATCTTCAAGTATCTCATCTTCTGCCGTCGAGATGGAAACGATTGGATTGATCTTTATCTGTTCGAGCTTGAGTAAGTAGCACAACTGGTAGTAGTTACATGGGTGATACAAACGAGACATAGTCATACGCTTTAATCCCTAAATTTTACCTGGATTTCCTTTTCAGGTTTTCAATCCACCGGGATACCCTTTTTTGCCCAAGCCGCCTTTTCAGGTTTTCGACTTGCCGGGTGTACATTTTTTTTTATATATTTTCCCTAATTTTTGCCCGAACCCTTTTGGTTCGCCGGGATGCCCTTATTTTTTCCTAGGCCAGTCAACCTAGCGGGTCTCTTTTTATGCGTAGTACTTTTTAACTATGTTTGCGTTTACAGGCTGCGGGAAGTCTTCACCATCCATAGTAGTAAGTATCATGGCACCTCCTGAGAATACTGTCTTGACTACAAATGGTCCTTCATATGTAGGAGTCCACTTGCCCCTAGGATCACCCTGTGGTAATATAATACGCTTGATTACCAAGTCACCAGCCTGATATACCTTTGGCTTAACCTTCTTATTAAAAGCCTTGATCATCCGTTTCTGGTACATCTGACCATGACAAACAGCTGCTAACCTCTTCTCATCAATCAAGTTTATCTGGTCAAGTCGAGTCTGAATCCATTCACCTTCATCCAAGCCTGCATCCTTCATAATTCTTAAGGAGGGAATCTGAACTTCAATGGGCAGAACTGCTTCCATACCATATACTAAGGAGAACGGGGTTGCCCCTGTTGAAGTACGTATTGTGGTACGATAACCATGAAGAGAAAATGGTAACATCTCATGCCAATCTTTATAAGTGACAGTCATCTTCTGTATAATCTTCTTAATGTTCTTATTAGCAGCTTCTACTGCCCCATTCATTTTTGGACGATACGGAGAGGAGTTGTGATGCTTAATCTTGAACTGCGTGCAGAGATCAGTAATCATAGTATTGTTCAGATTAGAGCCATTGTCAGTGATAATCCTTTCAGGGATGCCATACCTACATATGAGATTATTCTTAATGAATCGAGCCACCACATTCTTAGTAACAGATGCAAATGAAGCTGCCTCCACCCATTTTGTAAAGTAATCAATAGCAACCAGGATGAAACGATGCCCATTAGAAGCAGTAGGCTTGATCTCACCAATCATATCAATGCCCCACATAGCAAAAGGCCAAGGAGCAGTCAACACATTCAATGGTGATGGAGGTATACGTACTTTGTCAGCATAGATTTGACACTTGTGACATGTTCTGGAATGTTGGTAGCAGTCAGCTTCCATGGTAGACCAATAGTAACCTGCTCTCAGAATCTTCTTTGCCATGGTATGACCACTAGAATGAGTGCCAAAGATCCCATCATGCATATCTTCCATAATCTCTGTTGCTTCCTTCTTATCCACACAATGAAGCAAAGTTGAATCGTGATTGCGCTTGTACAAAATGCCATTACTCAAAAAGAACTTAGTAGAAAACCTTCTCAGAAACTTTCTATCTTTGACAGATGCCCCTTCAGGGAACTCCTGGGCTTCAAGATATCTTTTCACTTCGTAGAACCAAGGCTTATCCTCTACTTCTCTAGTGTCAATCTCATTGTAGTATGCATGCTTCTCAAATCTATCAATAGTAATCTTGGGAGCTTCATCATCCCGACTGATCTCAAACATGGATGCCATGGTGGCCAAGGCATCTGCCAACTGATTCTCTCTTCGTGGAATATGTCCAAAGGTAATCTCTTTGAAATGTGGGATCAAAGACAACACATGATCTCTGTAAGGAATGAGGTTATCATGCTTGGTATCCCAATCTCCTTTGATCTGACTTACTACCAGGGCTGAATCTCCATACACGTCAAGGAACTGAATTTTCATATCAATAGCAGCTTTAATACCCAGGATACATGCCTCATACTCAGCCATATTATTGGTACAATAGAAACAAAGTCTGGCAGTAATTGGGGTATGACAACCTTCAGGGGAGCTGATCACAACACCAACACCATTACCAAGTGCATTAGAAGCTCCATCAAAAACCATAGTCCATCGGGATCCTTGTTCAGGTCCGTCATATTGTCCAGGTTCTTTAGTAATAATCATAATATCTTCATCAGGGAACTCAAAACTCATTGACTGATAATCATCCACTGCTTGATGAGCCAAATGATCAGCCACAACACTTCCTTTAATGGCCTTCTGAGTAGTGTATTGTATATCATATTCTGTCAAGATCATTTGACATCTTGCAATTCTTCCGGAGAGAGCAGGTTTCTCGAATATGTACTTGATTGGGTCCATCTTCGAAATCAACAAGGTAGTATGGGTCAACATATACTGTCTTAGTTGGCGAGCAGCCCATGCCAAAGCGCAACAAGTTTTCTCAAGCAGTGAGTATCTTGTTTCACAGTCGGTAAACTTTTTGCTAAGGTAGTATATTGCCTGCTCTTTTCGACCAGACTCGTCATGTTGCCCCAACACACACCCCATTGAGTTGTCTAACACTGTTAAGTACATAATCAAGGGTCTTCCATCAACTGGTGGCATCAAAATTGGAGGTTCTAACAGATATTTCTTGATTTCATCAAAGGCTGTCTAGCACTCATCATTCCACTCCATTACCTGATCTTTCTTCAACAACTTGAAGATTGGATCACAGATAGCAGTTAATTGGGAAATAAATCTTGCAATGTAATTCAATCGTCCCAAGAAACCTCTAACTTCCTTCTCAGTACGGGGAGCTGGCATCTCTTGTATAGCTTTCACTTTTGCAGGATCTACTTCAATACCTTTTCCTCTGACAATGAAACCCATGAGTTTACCAGATCTAACTCCAAAAGTACACTTGTTTGGGTTCAATCTCAACTTGTATTTCTTCAACCTCTCAAACAACATATGCAGATGATCAAGATGTTGCTCTTCATTCTGGGACCTGGCTATCATATCATCCACATATACCTCTATCTCATGATGAATCATATCGTGAAACAAAGCCACCATAGCACGCTGATATGTTGCCCCTGCATTCTTCAAACCAAATGGCATTACTTTATAACAAAAAGTGTCCCACTGTGTAACAAATGTTGTCTTCTCCATATCTTCAGGTGCCATCTTGATTTGATTGTAACCAGAGAAACCATCCATAAAAGAGAATACCTTGTGCTGAGCAGTGTTGTCTACCAGAACATCAATATGAGGAAGTGGAAAGTCATCTTTGGGGCAGGCCTTGTTCAAATCCCTGTAATCTACACACATATGTACCTTACCATCTTTCTTAGGTACCGGCACCACATTTGCAACCCACTGAGGATAAGAAGTCACAGCTAAGAACCCTGCATCAAACTGTTTCATTACCTCTGCTTTAATCTTCTCTGACATTTCAGGACGCATGCGACGAACCTTCTGCTTCTTTGGACGACAATCTTCTTTTACTGGTAAATGGTGAACCACAATGTCTGTATCCAAACCTGGAAAATCTTCATAGGACCAAGCAAAGATCTCCACATAATCATGTAACATCTGAACCAATCTGCTCTTGACACCATCCTCTAATTCAGCCCCTATCTTGACTTCTTTCCTGTTTTCTTCAGTTCCCAGATTCACAACTTCGATTGGCTCTTCATGTGGATGTATAGCTTTCTCTTCTAGTTGTAACAACCTAGCAAGCTCTACAGGTACTTCACAGTCGTCCTCCTTTCCATCTTCAGCTTGATAGATCGGATTCTTGAAATTATAATTGGCAATAGTAGAACTGTTATCAACAGGATCCAGAGTGGATGAGGATCTGCATTTTAGTGATGTGGGTGTGTGTAAGAACACATAGCTGATAAAACAAAAATAAAAGAAAAGAAAGACAAGGAACACAATATTTATGCAAACGAAACGTCCACTGATTTTTATTGAATGAAGTATGCAAATGAAATGACATCCCGTAACAAGCACACCATTGTGCCCCGGGTAAGGTACAAGGCTTAAGAGTTTAAATTGTTCAAAAATTACAAACTTTAAAAAGTAACAACACAGTAATAGTATTTACTCCTGACTAAAGGAGATAGGAATAACATCTTCAGCTTTCCAATTATTGAGCCCAACACCCACAGTAGGAAAAATCCCAGCATCCAAGTTGTAGTCTTCATCATAGTCACTCACAACATTGATCTGATCTTTCATAATCCCCTGATTGGTGATACGAACAGCACGAGCATGACGAACAGCCTTCTGGGACTCTGCAGTGAAACCCAAACCAAACTTGTCAGACTTGTAAGGAATGTCAGGAAGCTGACCCCAAATAGTACAACCACCTTCATCCACCACAACTCTAGCATCTTTGAGGGAGGCCATTGTAGGAGGTACTCTGGTGACCACAGGAACTTTCTTGACAACAGGAGGAGCTTCATAATCATTAACAACCCAAGGAACTACTTCGAACGTTTGGCATGGAGTTTCAACATATTCACCCTCCACTTCAAGATATTTAAATGTGTTCACATGACTAACTATATATCCTTCCTCTCCGTAAACAGTGACAACTTTTCCTTCTACTGGATATCTCAACTTCTGATGTAAAGTGGAGGTTACAGCACCTGCCCCATGGATCCAGGGACGTCCAAGCAAACAAGAATACGACAGACGAATATCCATTACATAAAAGGTAGCATTGAAGACCTGAGAACCCACTTTGATTGGGAGATCAATTTCCCCATGCACCACTCTTCTCGAGCCGTCAAAAGCTTTCACCACTATATTACTGGGCTTCAACATAGCATCTTCAAGACTAAGCTTATTCAGCACTTCTTTGGGTAACACATTCAACGAGGAACCATTGTCTATTAACACATGTGACAGGGTAGTGCCCCTACATTCAATAGAGATATGTAGAGCCCTGTTATGATCCCTTTTGGCAGGAGTCAAATCAGCATCGGAGAAACCTAACCCATTATCATAGGTCAAGTGTGAAACACAATTTTCAAACTGGTCTACAGAAATCTCATTTGGTACGTGAGCAGTCTTCAAGAATTTAATCAAGGCTTTGGCATGAGCCTCAGAACACAACAATAAAGACAACATGGAAATCTTGGAGGGAGTATGCCCCAATTGATCAACAACATCATAATCACTCTTGCGAATGATCTTCAATACTTCTTCCATCTGCTTAGCAAGATCATCAGCAGCTGGCACATCAGTTTGTATAGGTTCAATAACAGGACCTTGGCCCCGAGCATCAGTAGTGGAGGTAGTAGTTGGAGTGACTGTATTCTTGGAGGTAACTGGAGGAGAGAAAACTCTTCCACTTCGTGTGATCTTACTAGATCCAGCAATATTATCAACATCAAGGTTCTCATCAGCAACAGGCGTATCAGCTAAGGGTTCCTACTTAACACCATGGATATAAACATCAGAACCATAATGCCAAGGCACAGCTTTATCAGAAGTGTACGGAATAGGACCAGGAGTGGTAATGATCATAGGAGCTATTCTAGCTTCAGCAACAATCTTCACAGGGCCTTCAGCAGTAATTTTAATTGGACCTTTATGAGTGATTTTTACAGGTCCCTTGGAAGTAATTCTTACCGGCACTTTATCAACCATATCCACCTCTTCAACCTTCGTACTTTTAGTTATATGGTCAACCATACCCTCCACAGAAGGTGGTGACCTCTCAAACACTATGGTGTAATTATTCATGAGGCGTTGAATTCCGTCCTTCAACCTCCAGCAACTATCCGGCTTATAGGCACAATAGACACAATCTTCACGACAACCTGGAAAGAAACCAGCTTGTACCAACTTCTTCTTAATAACAGACAATGGTGTAGTCAACTCTGCAACTGAGGAAATATGTGAATCTTCATCAATGGCATTGACAGACTTCTCATGATTTGGCATGGGAGCAGTGATCACATTTGGAGTACCCGGAGGGTCAAACTCAATCTCTCCAGCATCAATCATATCTTGAATTTTATTCTTCAATACCCAGCAACTATTGGTATCATGTCCCTGACAATTTGAGTGATATGCACATCGTGCATTAGGATTATACCTAGGTGAGGTAACATTGGGATTCTGAGGAGGATCCCTCAAAGTGATAAGTTCACCCTTCAACAAGTGTTGCAAGGCTTGGGCCATTGACATGTTAAGCTTGGTGAACTGTCTTCTATTCCTCTGTTGATTGCCCTGGGGTGGCTCTGTTGTTGCAGGAATTGGATTGGAGATATGAACTGCACTCACAGACTGATGCCTTCTACTACGATCAGGTTGACCATAAACAGCATTTGACTCTTTCTTCCCACTGGGAGGCTTCTTTGCAGCACCTGATGAAGAAGCACCCACTTGAATCTTGCCACTCCTTATACCACTTTCTACACGCTCCCCTGTCATTATCAACTCAGTGAAGCCAGATGATGAGCTTCCAATGAGATGACTGTAAAAAGGACCATTCAACGTACACATGAACATATCAACTAACTCCCTGTCAGTTAGAGGAGGTTGCACTCTACCAGCCAAATCTCTCCACTTCTGGGCATACTCCTTGAAATTTTCTTTAGCACCCATAGACATGCTCTGTAGTTGCATGCGAGTAGGGGCTAAATCAGCATTGTATTGATATTGCTTATAAAAGGCTTCAGCAAGATCATTCCAATCACGGATGTTGACACTCTCCAACTGATAGTACCATTCCAATTGAGCTCCAGATAAGCTTTCTTGGAAGAAATGGATCCACAACTTCTTATCAGCAGTATGGGGTTGGATTCTCCGAACATAAGACCTCAGATGCAGCTTGGGACAAGAGACACCATCATACACTACAAAAGCAGGAACTTTGAACCCAATGGGTATAACTACTCCAGATATCAAACTCAGGTCTTCAAAATCCAGCCCAGAAGACTTTTGCAATTCCATAGCATCCATTCTATCCACCAGCATCTTGAACTTATCTTCATTAGGCTCATGATAGTAATTAGCTTCAGAGTCAGAGTCCCCCATAGTGTTGTGGAGACTGCCTCCCTCTTTCTCAGACTCTTCAGACTTATAATCTTCAACCTGTTCTTTGGTCTTGATAGGACCTCTGAACCTTCTTCCCATGTTGATCATGCCTCCTGACCTTCTAGTCTTCTTAGTCTTCTTGGCCAGCAGTGTCTTCAATTCATCCTGCCCCTTGGACAAGTTCAGGATCAGCTCTTGGAACTGTGCATTTTGTGCCTGGAGATCTTTAATTGTTTGCTCAAGAGCCATTGCTGAAATAAACAGCGAGAAGATAAGAAACCTGTACACAATAAACCTGTGATGCAATGATATGATATGTGAATATATATGCAATGTTTTCAAGGACCGTAAGATTTAAATTTTCTTAAACAATCAAGAAGGTAGACTTTTATTAGTAATAAATTTGTTTGCCCCTTGGGCTTACAAAAAGAATGAAATGAAATAAATACAAAATATGGGGTTTTAAGTCTCCCATGGACGTTTCCTCTTTGTGTTGAGGTATGAGTTGAGATTCCGCTCCTCGTGAAGTTGCTTTGTTAGTTCCAGGATTCTTTCTTGACTTACTTTGTACTGAGTCTCTTACAAAGTTGGTCCTTATAGTATTCCTACGAACAAAAGCCATGACCTACAACAAAGAACAAAGATAAATCCTTTGATCCTTGAAACGGTTAGTGAAAATGCTATGCTTATGATGCATGATGATGTTATGATGTTATGCTCAATCACAAACATGTGGCACACACAAACAAGTCACACCATAGCCCTAGGTTTAAAGGCTTGCATGAGGTTCAAAGGTAAGTACCCTCCCCTGAAGTTTAGATGGTTCATCATGTCCTATAAAGTAACCAGGTTCTAAGGGATCTCAATATCATTGATCCTTCACAAGGGTGGTTGTTCAGTAGGCAACTTACTTGCCAACCAAAACCCTCCAAGTTTAGGATCTCAATGAGCGTAGTATCGAGTATCAACCAACTTCAGTCTGCACCAAAGCCGGTTATCTCACTACTTTCTAAAGGCCAAGATGGGATAACTAGGGTTCTAAAAGTTAGTTAGTGTATTGACAACATATGGCAGCCTCATATTATCCTCAACTTGACTTAAGGAATATAAGCACCAACCAAGAAGTCACACTAACTATGGCCACCAGATCAATCATATCGGTATACGCCGTACAGTTTCCTTGGTCTATTGCCATTTACCTAAGGTACACTAGATCCAGGTTAGGATCTTTCACACATAAGAGCACCCCAACAGATAAGTATAAAGCAAACAAGGCAAACAATTTAAAGTGATCTAATTCCTAAGGGTACCCCTCTTTTATTAAATCCCCAGCAGAGTCGCCAGTTCTGTAACACGGTGGGAGAACTGACTTTAGTTATGTTGCGGATAGCAAGAGTCGCCACCGACTTTTATTTTATCCAAAGGAAAGGCATAAAAGAACAGGAAAGACCTTTTAAAAGATTTTTGGATTCGGGGGGTAGGTTATGTAAAGGGAAGGTGTTAGCACCCTTTACATCCATGGTTATCCATGGGCTCTTAGTTACTTAGCTCACTTTAAAATGTTTTTGAAATGTGTAGTGTGTGTTTAGAAATTTTCTTAAGTGTTTTATAATGATCCATGTACGGATATATAAAAAAACTGTTTTGAAAATTGCTTGAAAAATGTGAGGTGTTTGAAATGTTTTGAAGAGTGAGCAAGTACATAAGAGGAACCTACCCTAAGTTAAGTCTTTTCTGTTCTTGAATATCCTTTAAGTGGTAAGACTATCCCTATTATTAAGGAATAGGTAGTCATTACCTTGGATGTGTGAGGGACAAGTGAAGGGACATTTGTTATTTAGGCAACTGTGAGGTGTATAAGCAATTCGAAGGGACTTATCATCTTTATTCGAAGGGACAAGATCATTACGAAGGCAACATTCGAAGGGACTTGATCTTTTTATCCGTTAAGGGACTAGATGATATAAGATGAGGGACTTTGCTTTACACCTTACTTGACCTTTTGTTTAGGCAACTTGAGAGGTAACCCTTAAGAAGTGAGATGGCGATCCAAGATCGACTTACGTGTGTGAGTGTACCAATTCAAATATTTATCTTTAAGTTAATGATCTAAATTCAATTTTTAAGCACAAACATGTTTCACTCCCTATTTTACTAACCATAGCATTTAAAATATAAACATTAAAAATTACTACAACTATTACATATGAGATACAATTACATAATAATAATAATTAAAATAAATTAAATAAGCAAATAAATAATTGGGTTAGTAACAATAATAATAATGAAAATAATATAATATATAAATAAATGGGGTTAGTAATAATAAAATAAACAAGAATAAAAATAAAGAAATTAGCATAATAATGAATAATAAATTAAAAGTTCAATTTTTTTAATAAATAATTATTTTTTTTTAAGATTTTAAGAAGAAAAATAAACAATTCATATACTAATTATTCTAAAGATTTAAATTTATATACATGTTTAATTAAACAAACATATTATAAAAATAAGTTATATTTAGAATATCAAATTAGGAGTTTTTAATTATTTTAAGCATAATCTAAAATTATTTACATGATTTATATAAAACTATGGATAATGATAATATAAACAAATAATTGAAATAAAGAAACATAATTAACATTGATATAAAAATATTTAGAATTTTTTTTTAGAAAAATATTATTATGGTTAATCACATTAAATTAGGGTTTATGAAAATATTAGGGTTTATATGTTTAGAAAAATAAATTAGGGTTAATTATCTAATATAAATTAATTATACAAAATTATATAATTTTAATAATATACAACAAGATAAATATTAAATAATTTTACTAATAAAGTTTAATTTTTGAAAAGATGAATTTTGAATTATAGAAAAGAAAATAATATAAACATTTTATTTTTATCATTTAAATTTATTTAACTATAATATAAACAAATTAAATAGAAAAACAAGAAAAAGTGATAAAACTTACCTGGGCTGGGATTCGAACCCAGTCCCTGTGCTTCCACACTCTCCAGACCAACAAGCCAGCCACTGGGCTATGCGCGCGCAGGTGATATGGGATGGATACCAATGTGTTTTGTTTCAAATCCTATGGAAATCATAACAAAAACGAAATAACACAAAAAAGGGCCTGGGGGGGATTCGAACCCAGGACCCTCTACCAACAAACACACACTCCAACCATCCAGCCAGAAGGGCGCACCTGATATATAATATACAACAAATAATAATATAGTAAGTCTAATAATTAAATGAACTTTTGAACACACAAAAAAACCTGACCAAGGAATCGAACCCTGGCCCTCTATCATCACACACCAATGTCAAAACCAACTGAGCCACGCGCTCACTTTGAAACATAAACAAAAACAAATACATAGTATTTTAAACCATTTTTTTGAATCAATTTTTCGCGCCACTGGTCTTCATCTTCAACCTCGGCACCTACGAATTTTGTTGCAAAATTTCCTATGAACTTTCCTGCGAATAAAACCTGCCCATTCCGTATCATCATAAATATGTAAAATTCCATCAAATTGATCACATTATCATGATCCCCAGACATCACACAGTTCATTCATAGTTTTAGAATTAATTTATATTAGTTAAATCGAAGAATCCCAAATTTGATTCAGAAACCCTAGCAATGGCAACTTGGGTTTTAAGGCATGGTTCTTCAATCTTCTTGCCCAGAAATCATCTAAGCATCATACTCAACACAAATATACAGTTAAAATGCATTATTATTACACAAACAATCAAAATCGAAAAAAATAAGAACAAGAGTAATTTTGATTCGGTTTATGCAAATTGGGATGCTTTGGATGCAAATGAGTATTGAAACAGTATCAGTGATGATCAAGGAGTCTTTTGCAACCTTCAAATTGTCTTGAAAGGGCTTGAGGAATGGAATCCGAATTGAGCTTTTTGGTGAGTTTTGAAAAATTGGAAACTTACTCTTGAGGCAGAAATTTCGTCCCCCTGCATTGTGTTATGTTTGTGTATATATAATGAATCAAATTAGGTCAAAATACTTGTGGGTTCTATGGGCTTTTTGGATACCTTGATGATGAAGAAATCTCATTCCAAATATTGAAAAATATCTTATCTAAACTTTCCAAATCAAGCTAGCACGAAATTGGATTAAATAAATCAGCTTTGAATGGTTATTAAAACTTTCTAGAAGAAGAATCACATTCAAATATTGAGTTTTCATATTTTATTTAGATTTAATTTGATTTTTAATGGATAAAATCAAAATAAATAATAAATAAATAATAAAAAATCAGAAATTTGTTGCTTTGGGTCGTGCTTGAGGTATTTGTATGGATTGGATCACCACATGGCAAGCCCATTTGGAAAAATTTGGTTTTAAGCCCCCATTTGCTTCATAAACTTCCCTAAAATTTCCCAACTTTTCAAGGGAACAAATGCTTCAATTTTAATGCTATGAGGGTGTTATTGGACATTTTGGAAAGATTAAGGAGTCCTCTAACCAACCCCATTGGTTTAATGTCCATACCTTTTACCATTCTCAAGTTATGCTCTTTTGAAGTTGTTGACTTTTTGTTGACTTTTAAAAGGACCTATAATGTCTTAGCTCATACCTTCCAAATGAAGCATTTTTGGGCTTGGCTTGTGAGACACAAAGTTGTAGAGAATTCAATTTCCTTCAAAATGAGCTTTGGATGGGAAAAATTTGATGAAGCATGTGAAAGTTATGGCTGGTCAAAGTTCAGTTGACTTTTCCTAAGGAAACCCTAATTTAGAAACTCCTGATTCTTGATGATCTGAAATATCCTTGATGAATCATGATCAACCCTTGATAAAATGATTAATTTTACTTCATATACTTGATGTTGGCAAAAAATAATGAAGTTTGACTTTGGATTGACCACAGTTGATCTCAGTTTGACTTTTTAACTGCTTTGACTGATTTTGACTTATCTGATCATCTGACTGAGCAAACCTTTGGGAGAAGTTCTGAAACTTGTCATGGGGGTTCTTAAACACATATAGGATGTTATGAAGCTCACTTGAAGTCTTGGAAGTCCATTTAGCCTGATTAAAGTCAAAACCCTAGTTTAGGATGCATTGCTTAGGAGGATGCATTGTCTAAGGGAATTGTCAAATCTTCTGACTAATTGTGAACTTTGTGAACCTTGTGAACCTCATAAGTTATCTTGTGAACCTTGTGAAATTCATAAGAGGTCTTTCGAACCTCATAAGATGTCTTGTGAACCTTGTGAACCTCATAAGATGTCTTGTGAATCTTATAAGATGTCTTGTGAATCTTGTGAACCTTGTAGCACACAAAGTCTTGTATTGTGAGGGAAAATTTTGGGGTGCAACACTTTGATCCCACATTTCAAAGAGATTACTTTTGGACATATTCCACGAAGAGAGAATCAGTTGGCAGATGCATTAGCCACCATGGCATCCATGTTTGAAATTAGCTGGGATGATGAAGCTCCCAAGATTACTATTAACAAATTTGAGAAGCCTGCATACTGCAATGAGATTGACACTGAAGAAGCATAAGAGAAGCCTTGGTTCTATGAAGTGAAAAGATATCTTGAAGCCCAAGAGTTCCCTGAAGGGGCATCTGTCAAAGATAGGAAGTTTTTGAGGAGGTTTTCTGCTAAGTTCTTTTTGAGTAATGGCATTTTGTACAAGCGCAATCATGATTCAACTTTGCTTCGTTGTGTGGATAAGAAGGAAGCAATAGAGATTATGAAAGATATGCATGATGGGATCTTTGGCACTCATTCTAGTGGTCATACTATGGCAAAGAAGATATTGAGAGCAGGTTACTATTGGTCTACCATGGAAGCTGATTGCTATCAACACTCCAGAACATGTCACAAGTGTCAAATTTATGCTGATAAAGTCCATATACCTCCATCACCATTGAATGTGTTGACTGCTCCTTGGCCCTTTGCCATGTGGGGCATTGATATGATTGGTGAGATCAAACCTACTGCTTCTAATGGGCATCGTTTCATCCTGGTTGCTATTGATTACTTTACTAAGTGGGCGGAGGCAGCTTCATTTACATCTGTTACTAAGAATGTGGTGGCTCGATTCATTAAGAATAATCTCATATGTAGGTATGGCATCCCTGAAAGGATTATTACTGACAATGGCTCTAATCTAAACAACACTATGATTACTGATCTCTGCACGCAGTTCAAGATTAAACATCACAACTCTTCTCCGTATCGTCCGAAGATGAATGGGGCAGTTGAAGCTGCTAACAAGAATATCAAGAAGATTATACAGAAGATGACTGTTACTTACAAAGATTGGCATGAGATGTTACCATTTGCTCTTCATGGTTATCGTACTACAATACGTACTTCAACAGGGGCAACCCCATTCTCCTTAGTATATGGTATGGAAGCAGTTCTGCCCATTGAAGTTCAGATTTCCTCCTTAAGAATTATGAAGGATGCAGGCTTGAATGAAGATGAGTGGATTCAGACTCGAATTGACCAGATAAATTTGATTGATGAGAAGAGGTTAGCAGCAGTTTGTCATGGCCAGATGTACCAGAAACGGATGATCAAAGCTTTTAATAAGAAGGTTAAGCCAAAGATATATCAGGCTGGTGATTTGGTAATCAAGCGTATCATATTACCACAAGGTGATCCTAGGGGAAAGTGGACTCCTACATATGAAGGACCATTTGTAGTCAAGACAGTATTCTCAGGAGGTGCCATGATACTTACTACTATGGATGGTGAAGACTTCCCACAGCCTGTAAACACAGACATAGTTAAAAAATACTACGCCTAAAAAGAGACCCGCTAGGTTGACTGGCCTAGGAAAAAATAAGGGCATCCCGGCGAACCAAAAGGGTTCGGGCAAAAATAAGGGATATATATAAAAAAAAATGTACACCCGACAAGTCGAAAAACTGAAAAGGCGGCTTGGGCAAAAAAGGGTATCCCGGTGGATTGAAAACCTGAAAGGGCAATCCAGGCAAAAGTTAGGGATTAAAGCGTATGACTATGTCTCGTTTGGATCACCCATGAAACTACAACCAGTTGTGCTACTTAACCAAGTTCAAACAGATAAGGATCAATCCAATCGTTTCCGTCTCGACAGCAGAAGATGAGATACTTAAAGATAATGACAATAGTAGAATTGAAACTCAATAGGATTATTTCCCACATAGTTGATTTTCCTTGTTTTGTAAAAATTGTTATGACAAAATCCTCTTACTAGGATTTCTATCTCCTTGTACAAACTTGTCTACGTATAGGTCACTTTGTGATATAAATAAAATTCCATCTTTGAATCCAGATTTACTTTTACCCTATTTACATAAGCGAAACGTCCATTGATTGTGTTTGAATGTATGTATGCTTAATATGATTGATGTTTACCAGAAATGCATGAAAATGCAGTAATAGTATTTACTAAGGACGAACGAGGAAAGGAATTCAACGAAGCTTCGCCGGTTCATCTCCACCAGAAAACTACAGACCCCCAGTAGGGCAAATCCATCTTCATAAAAACTTCGAGTCACATCTCCCCTGGAATTTATATCCATCTCTTTTATCCTCAGACGGATAGTCGGGAATTTATTCTTCCAATAGGAGTACGACGAACGAAGACGGGAGGTTATGAATACCTTACTATCAAACGAAGACGGGAGGTTATGAGTACTATATTATCAAACGAGAGGGGAACGAGTTCCTCATATTCTTCAACAATGAATCGAGATTTATGTTCCCTGGCCAGCAGTTGTTATACGAAAATATCCAGACGCTTCAGGCTGCATGGTTCATACATACATCATTCACATCATACCATACCATACATATCCATAATTACATAATACATTACTTAGGTGCATCATACTATGCACGCATACATAATGCATAAACTAATATTTTCCTTGCAGGATAGTTATGCAGGTAAAACAATATCAACAACTTATACCTCGGGATGTTGTTTATCCTCCTGAAAGCTATCATGACCTTGGGCCGTTGTTTATCTTCCCAAAGGTTATCTCATTATCTTAGGACGTCGTTTATCTTCCCGAGGGATATCTTGAGACGTCGTTTATCTTCTCAAAAGCCGTATTGTTACCTTGGGCCGTTGTTTATCTTCCCAAAGGTTATCTCATTATCTTGGGACGTCATTTATCTTCCCGAGGGCTATCTTGAGACGTCGTTTATCTTCTCAAAAGCCGTATTGTTACTTTGGGCCGTTGTTTATCTTCCCAAAGGTTATCTCATTATCTCGGGACGTCGTTTATCTTCCCGAGGGCTATCTTGAGACGTCGTTTATCTTCTCAAGAGCCGTATCATTACTTTGGGCCGTTGTTTATCCTCCCAAGTACCCTATCATGACTTTGGGCCGTTGTTTATCTTCCCAAAAGTTATACCCTCACCTTGGGCCGTTGTTTATCTTCCCAAAAGGTAATGTTGGGACGTTGTTTATCTTCCCAAAAGCTATATCTTCATACTTTGGATTACCTTATTCTCCAAGAAGTATATTTGAAGAAATTTTCTCTAGATGGCATCTTTAAGCCCATCTCCAGTTCATCCTAATGGCATCTCTAAGCCCATCTCCAGTTCATCCTGATGGCATCTTTAAACCCACTCAAGCATATGCAACATATCACCAGTATTACTCTATGCACTGGAGAGTGCAAATTTTTGGGCTTTTATGTTCAATCCCCTTCAACCTTCCAGGTCACGAATGGCACATATACCAATCTAACCCCTCAGGTTTCAGAAAATTGAACAGGGGCAGCTGTTTCACCCCAAAATTTGCCCTCACAAGACAAGACTTTGTGTATTATGAGGTTCATAAGGTTCACAAGACATCTTATGAGGTTCACAAGGTTCACAAGACATCTTATGAGGTTCACAAGGTTCACAAGACATTTCATGAGGTTCACAAAGTTCACAATTAGTCAGAGGATTTGGCAATTCCCTCAGACAATGCATCCTCCTAAGCAGTGCATCCTAAACTAGGGTTTTGACTTTAATCAGGCTAAATGGACTTCCAAGACTTCAATTGAGATTCATAACATCTTATATGTGTTTAAGAACCCCCATGACAAGTTTCAGAACTTTTCTCAAAGGTTTGCTCAGTCAGATGATCAGATAAGTCAAAATCAGTCAAAGCAGTTAAAAAGTCAAACTGAGGTCTATTGTGGTCAAACCAAAGTCAAACTTCATGATTTTTTGTCAACATCAAGTATATGAAGTAAAATTCATCATTTGATCAAGGGTTGATCATGATTCATCAAGGATACTTCAGATCATCAAGAATCAGAGGTTTCTAAATTAGGGTTTCCTTAGGAAAAGTCAACTGAACTTTGACCAGCCATAACTTTCACATGCTTCATCAAATTTTTCCCATCCAAAGCTCATTTTGAAGGAAATTGAATTCTCTACAACTTTGTGTCTCACAAGCCAAGCCCAAAAATGCTTCATTTGGAAGGTATGAGCTAAGACATTATAGGTCCTTTTAAAAGTCAACAAAAAGTCAACAACTTCAAAAGAGCATAACTTGAGAATGGTAAAAGGTATGGACATTAAACCAATGAGGTTGGTTAGAGGACTCCTTAAGCTTTCCAAAATGTCCAAGAACACCCTCATAGCATTAAAATTGAAGGATTTGTGCCCTTGCAAAGTTGGGAAATATTTGGGAGGTTTATGAAGCAAATAGGGCTTTAAAACCAATTTCTTCCAAATGGGCTTGCAAATTTGTGATCCAAACTTCAACATGACATCATGCACGACCCAATCCTCATTTATTCATATTTTTATTATTTTTTATTTTATTTATTTTGATTTTATTCATTTAAAACCATTTTAAATTAAAATAAAATATATAAATTAAATATTTGAGTGAGATATTATTTCTAGAAGGTCATAAACATGGATTAGATCAGATTGATATGCAATTTATGGTGATTGTCTTAAGATAGAAAGGTTATATCAAAGAATATATGAAATTCAAGGCATGATCTTTTTCAATCTCTTGGATCCAAAAAGTCCAAAGAGCAATCACATGTTTTGACCTAATTTCATCAAGTAATATATATATACAACATAAACACAAGCATTGCAGACGGATTGGCTGCCTCCAAGACAAGTTCCAAAGTTTCAAATTTCATAAAAAAAAACCAATTTTCGGATTTTTATTTGCAGGGGTTTTCAAGGTATTCTAAGGACACTACAAGCTTCCTTAAGCTTCCCTGAATCAAAACCACCCATTATATGCCTTTGAATCATGCCATATTGCACAACCCGAACGCATCTTCTCTTCTTGTTTTTTATTTTCGATTTCATACTTTTATGCACTCTCAATTAATTCTAATGATTGTTTTGTGTTTGTAATGATCTAAGCAAGCTTTCTGGATAATTGGATTGAAGAATAATGACCTGAATCGAAAATAGCCATTATTAGGGTTTCGGCCAAGCTTTAGGGCTTCTTGATTCATCAAAGATAAATGAATTCTGGAAACGTGGTTGTATTGTATGGATCTTGAGGATCATGTTTCACTAATTAATTTGAGAAAATTGTACAGTTTTGTTGATATTCGAATTTCGTAGGTTTTATGTATTATGAAGTTCGCAGGAAAATTCGTGGATGAATTGGTAAGAAATTTCGCAGGAAATATGAAGAAGATGAAGACATTTGGCGCGCTGGCTGGAATTCAAATTTTGTTTTAATATTTTATTATATTGTTTGTAATTTGTTTCACAGAAGCATGCCTGGCCCAATGGTGATGGCTGCGCGTATTATGGTTCAAGACTTGAGTTCGATCCTGGGAGGCAACATTCTTTTTATTTGATTTTCTCATTTATTCACATAACTTAATATATTATTATTTGTTGTGGTTATATAACAGATGCGCCCTTCTGGCTGGATGGTTGGAGTGTGTGTTTGTTTGGTTGAGGGTCCTGGGTTCGAATTCTCCCCAGGCCCTTTTGTATTATTTTTGCTTTTGTTGTGATTTTTTCCAGGATTTGAAACAAAGCAACATGATTCTCATTCTATATCACCTGCGTGTGCTGGCCAGAGTGGTTTTGGTGTTGAGTTTGGAGGTAAGGGACCTGGGTTCAAATCCCAGGTCCTTTCTTTTTTTTGATTAATTTTCCATTTGTTTTTCTTATTATAATTTATTCTATTATATTATTTATATTTTATTTAAATTAGTAAATATAATTTATAAATACTATTAAAATATTTTTATTCATATTCTTAAAACTTCATAATTTCTTTTTTCTAAAAAATAGTTTTTTATTTATAATATGTATATATATATATATATATATATATATATATATATATATATATATATATATATATATATATATATATATATATATATATATATATATATAATTTGTAAATAAATTGATTTAATGTGTAGATAAATAAGTAAAACCCTAATATTTTCATAAACCCTAATTTATTTTGATTAACCCTAATAATATTTTTAAACCCTAATTATTTTATATAAATGTTAATTATGTCCATTTATTTTTATAATTTGTTTGTAGTATTATTATTATGCATGCTTTTATATAAATAATGTGAATAGTTTAATTAATTAATTAACCTTAATATATTTTTCTAAATAACTAAACTCAATTTTATTTTTATAATTCAATATTTGTTTAGTTAATAATAATTAGATATTTTTAATATGTATATAAAATTAAATAATTAGACTATTAATCATATTTTATTGGTATATAATTGTTATTAATCACTTCTTTTATTTTAAATTCTTAAAAAATATTTATTGGATGAATTGTGAATTTTTAATTTATTTCTATATTATTATACTAACCATATTATATTTATTTATTTTGTTTATTATTATTATTAGCTTTCTTATATTTATTTTTTTAGTTATTATTACTAACCCCCTTAATTATTTATTTATTTACTTATTTATTTTAATTATTTTAATGTAATTGTATCCCTTATGTAATAGTTGTAGTAATTTTTATTATTTATTTTTAAATGCTATGGTTAGTAAAATAGGGAGTGTAAAACATGTTTGTATGTAAATTTGAATTTAGATCATTAAAATTTCAAGATAAATATTTGAATTGGTACACTCACACACGTAAGTCGATCTTGGATCGCCATCTCACTTCTTAAGGGTTACCTCTCAAGTTGTCTAAACAAAAGGTCAAGTAAGGTGTAAAGCAAAGTCCCTTCTCTCATATCATCTAGTCCCTTAACAGATAAAAAGATCAAGTCCCTTCGTGGTTGCCTTCGTAATGATCTTGTCCCTTTCGAATAAAGATGATAAGTCCCTTCGAATTGCTTATACACCTTACAGTTGCCTAAATAACAGATGTCCCTTCATTTGTCCCTCACATCCAAGGTAATGACTACCTATTCCTTAATAATAGGGATAGTCTTACCACTTAAAGGATATTTAAGAACAGAAAAGACTTAACTTAGGGTAGGTTCCTCTTATGTACTTGCTCACTTTTCAAAAACATTTCAAACACTTCACATTTCAAACAATTTACAAAACAAAGGCTTTATATATATCCGTACATGGATCATTATAAAGCACTTAAGAAAATTTCTAAACACACACTACACTTTTCAAAAACATTTTAAAGTGAGCTAAGTAACTAAGAGCCCATGGATAACCATGGATGTAAAGGGTGCTAACACCTTCCCTTTACATAACCTACCCCCCGAACCCAAAAATCATTTAAAGGTATTTCCTGTTCTTTTATGCCTTTCCTTTGGATAAAATAAAAGTCGGTGGCGACTCTTGCTATCCGCAACATAACTAAAGTCAGTTCTCCCACCGTGTTACACAATGTCATAATGAGAACAATACCATGTCATATCCTTATGAGAAAGTGACATCAACCTTTGAGACCATCTTCGATTCTCTCTATTGTCCTTGAAGACATCCGACTTGGGTAGGTGCGAAATAAACCACCTATAAAGAAGAGGCACACAACATATAATCTCTCCATCACCTTTGAAGGTCCTATAGTGAAAAGCATGATACATATCTCCAAGCAAAGTAGGCACTGGATTCTTCTACAAGAAGATCTGAATAGCATTCTCATCCACAATACCATCTAAGTTGGGAAATAAGACAATTCCATAAATGAGCAAAGCAAGAATAGCCTCAAATGCATCCTTATGACCCAAAGTAAGTGAAGTAGAAGCCTTTCCCATCAAGAACTTAGCATTAATACCACGAACACTCCCCTTTGGAAGAAACTTCCCATTAAGATCGGACTCCTTAAGAAAAAGTGCTTTGGCGATGACCTTGATAGTAAGCTCCTTCTCTAAACCAGTGAAAAGAAATTCCTTGTCCAAAATAGGTAGACCTATCCAATGAGAATACTCCTCCAAAGTCGGCACAAGCTGATAATCAGGAAAGGTGAAACAATGATGCAACGGATCATAAAACTGAGCCAAAGTAGGGAGAATCCCCTCAGGTACATCGGTATCCAACATAAACAAAAGCTTCCTATGACATTTCCGAAACTCCTGGGTATCAACAACCAATGCTCCTAGCTTTCTCAACTCTACTACATTAGGATTCTTGAAGGTGTACTTCTTTGTGTTCCTTCTTTCAAAATTCATAGCCATAGACATCTAAAATTTTGCAAAAGTTCCTTATGAGTCCCTTGAAATCTTAAACACAATGCTCATGAATGCATGATGACATGTATGCAACAACCACAAACAAGATCACACAAGGCACACGGGCTTAGGTTCCGAGTCACGAGCATGAAGTCAAGGTAACAGAACACCAATCCCACACAGGTAAGTACTAAGGTTTTGTCTTCATTGTACCTGCAGAAAACCAAAAGGGTGCTAACAGAGGTGCCCGGAGTTAACAGCCATCTTTAGAATATCATCAGTACGTTGGATTACTCCCCAACCGATAACACTCTTAAAATAGACCTCGTCCGAGTGTAGTATCGCGTGACAACCACCTTAGGTTTACACCCAGACAGTTTCCGCACTACGTTCCTAAATTGGCTTGGATGGGTTAAGGGTTCTACGGTCCTCAGTATGATCAGCTCAAGGTTGGAAAACAATGCCACGTATGATTACTCATCATGACATTGATAGTCCAAGAGAGCCTAACCGAGTGGAGATTATCAAATTGATATAGCTTTGGACTACTCCATCGATTATCGCTTCGAATATCGCCGTCCTATCATAAGTTCCACTCAGATCCGGGTTAGAATCTATCTCACACAGAGGATCACCAAAACCGAAACAGAACAACCAAATAACAAACAAATCAAACCAAAGCAATAAATAAATCAAAGTAGGCTAAATCAAAGTATCCTAATACTTGAATTTAAAAGTTAAGAGAAGAGCGATCAAACCATATTATGAACATTTCTTCAAGGTAAACAGAATTCCATCTTCAAAGACAAATGAAGTTAATTCGAGGCCAAGGTCTTCAATCGATCACAACTTGAGCAAAGGGAGAGATCCTAAAATCTAAGTCCAAACTCCAATGCTAAGGATAGTAACCATAGTCCGAAATTAAAGTCACCAATCTTTTTTAATGTTTAATCCTTTATTAATGTTTTGTGTCCAAATGGACAAAAGAAAAAAATCACAAGCAACAATATAAACATAAACAATATGATATATGATATAATATGATAATAGCATAATAAAAGAGATAAGGAGCGAGAAATTGAAATAAAGAGGATAAGGTGCGAGAGATTGAATTTAAATGGTTAGTATATTAATATTATTATAATATTTACATATAAGTGGTATGATGAACTTAATCAAGCACAACCACGAAAGATAACAAAAATCGAGGCAACCGGATCCAAGTGGATCTTATTCCGAATCGGGACAAATTTAGGTCTATGTTAAGCAATCGCCGAGTAATTTACGAAGTAATCACCCTACAAATGAGGCCGGCCACCACCAATTAAGGTGGAAAATATTTGTGCTAATACATGTTAGAGAAATGATATTATTGATCATTCTCCGAAAACATGTCACACTAAAAGAAAAAGAACGGTCTAATCTTAATCGAGATTTTCGTTGAATTATCGAATGCAACCTATCACGATCCCAAAGTATGGAGAATGATCTAAATGATCATTCATCCATAGATTTGAAATAATGAAGATTAAGCATATTCGAAATTCAACAATCAACGAATCGGAGATTTTCATCGACCAAAAATAAAATAATAAAAGGAAATGAAAAGAAATATAGATTTTAAAATAAAATCCATAACAAATGAAACAATAAAAAAAACTTTATAAATTTCTTTTTTTTAAAACTTTTCTAAAATATCATTTCTAACTTTCTTATATCCAAAATAAATTGAAACAATAACATTTTAAAAAAACAAACAAAAAAAACTAAAGAATAAAAAAAAGAAAATAGAATGGGAGGGGGAGGTGGATCGTAGGTTGATGGTGTTGGAATAGCAAACCAATCCTATGGCCCTAAGGCCCAAACAGAATCATCAGGTTATATAAAAAATAAAAAAACCTAAAGAAAGAAAACGAAAAAAAGAGAGGTCTCTTCTTCTCCAATAACGCAAAACAGGACAACGGCACGGTGGTTTTTTCTTCCTCACCTTCGAAAATCAATGAAGCATAAACAAGCCGCAGTGAATAAATCGTTTCTTCACTCAATCTCTTCAAAGTCTCATCGCGGCTCTCTCTTCTTCTGTTCCGATTTTGTTTTGCAATCCTTTTCTTTTCACTTCTTCTTATTCAGATTCAGTTTAATGTTGTGGTTGTGATTGATGAACGATATGGAGGTAAGTATTGGCAAGAAGAGGTTAATGGTGGATTAATGGAGCTTGAAGAAATTGAAGTGAAGGGATTTGGAATTGGGATTATGAAGACTTTGTTTTGATTTTGACAGAAGTTTTGGGGGCTTTTGAAGCTTGAGGATTGAAAGGAGGAAGGGGTTCTATTTATAGATGGATGGAGAATTTTGAAGCTGAGTTTTGAATGAAGAAACTTTTTTGCGTTTTTGAGAAATTTGCCGCGTTTTGAAGTCACGGTGTTCTCGTGCTTCCTTCGCTGAGCTTGCGTTTTGAACTTGCATTTTGTTTGATTTTGTGATGCGTTTTGATGTTTATTCAAATTTGCTTTGCTGCATTTTGGAATGGTGAGTTCCGCGTGTGAGCTGCTGTGTTTAATTTCTGCGTTTTACTCATAATTGTTTGCGTTTTGTGCAGCTGGTGTTGTACTTGTGATAGTGAAGGTGTGATGCGGCTTGGGCCTGTGCGTACAGTTCGTGCGGGAAGCGTGTTGGGCTGCGGCGTGTTGTAGTTGGTGTGTGTGTTGGAAGTCACGTTTTGCTTGCTCAGGTTTGGTGTGATGTGTTATTATTCGGCTGGTGTTTCATTTGGCTTAGGCTTGTGTTTGGATGGAAGCTGGAAGTGTGATGCGGCTTGCAGCATGTTGGCGTACGGCCTTGGAGAAGCTGTGTGCAAGATGTGGCTGAGGCTTGAAGGCGTGGGATGACTGAGGCTGACTTGTTGACTTTGGTGGCTGCTTGTGAGGATGGGAACTTGCTAGAAGTAAGATGGGCCGATGGGCCTAAGACAAAAGCTCTTGTATTTTTTATTAATGAGATGGGATCAAAGGAATAAACCTTGATAAAAACATATGGATTTTTTTATGGACTTGTATTGGACTTAAGAGGAAGATAATTGAGAAAATAAAATGGATCATTTTATGCAATGGTAATATAAAAAAAATGGATTTATTGATATTAGGAAAAAATGTATAAAATCGAAAAGAAAAAAATAATGGTTATAATTTGGGAATTATTTGTATGTAATGGATTGGATAGAGAATTGATTAAAAGAAATAAAAGAAAATGGATGGATAATTGGAAGAGAGAAAAAAATTAGAATATGGAGATTTGTTTTAAATGGATATGAATCATGAAATTCTAAATACTTATGGAAATGGATATGGATTAAACAAAAAAATAGACTTTGACGTGATTTATGAATAAGGATAATGAAAAATGGATGGAAATAATATGGGCACTAAAAAAAATGGTTTATGAAACGAAAATGAATTGATAACGGATACTAAATCTTGATTTTAGCCCAAAACCAAATCTTGATTTTTCTTACAAGCCACTGATGAAAACAACCTTTAATGAACCACTGAACCACTGAATAATTTGCAACTTGCCATTCAAGCCACAACCATTGACTTTTGAACTTCTGAACATTTTCAAATACTTCTGAATCGATCTCTGGAAAATAAATCCACAGATGAACTGATGACCACTCAATCAAGACAATCTGGATCACACTTCTCACAAACCACAACTCAATAAACCAGATAATTTCCGCACTCACCACAACTTATCATTGAATATGCATCGCCTGGGAAATAAACCACTGGCACACATAATTTGCGGTCGAAACAATTTTTGATAGTTTGACCATGATTAGGTCAAACGTCCATCTGAATTGAATCGTGACTGAACCAACGCCTCTGAATTGAAATCAATGCCCTGTCTTTGAAAATCTGCAACACAGAGAAGAAGAAGAAGAACACTGCAACATATTTTTGGTATTTTGGTTAGAGATCAGTAAATATAAACAAATTTAAAGAAGTAAAAACAATGGTGATCCCCCGCGAAGCATAGACCCTTCATCTGAGAAGAAACTGAGAAACCTGTGTGATCTTGCTTGTATGCAAAATGCAGATGAAATGCGAAGAAAATATTAGGGCAAAAATTAGGGTGTTACACCCATGTGCTTATGTTATTTAAAAAAATATGAAATTAGGTGAGCCAATAAAAATTGACAATGTTTACCCTCATTGGAAAAGGCTAAAGTTTGATGATGATGGTTACATGGAAGGAGGTAATTCAAATATCTCCATTTTAAGCGAATGGAAAGCGATACACGAGTGATTTGCAAAGGTTGATGATAAGATGAAACTCCACATCAAAGAACAATTGAGGAAGATTTCCTTTCTGGAAACAACTGACATGAAACCGCCTTCTCAACCGGTAAAGACAAAAGGTGCTCTAAAAAAGTGAAACCTATACCGAATGATAACTCGACTACCCGGTCTCCCTCATATTATGAGCACGTCGAAAAAAAAATTCCCAACTCACCGACTCCTAAATCTCAAAGAAGTGTCATGAAAGGAACCCACATAAGCAAACCTCCTCCGACACCGATTCCACCGAAAATTCCATTTATCAACGAGATGTCGGTTTTTATGTATAAATACATCGATCGTATCGTCAATGTTGATGAGGATGGTAATTTCAGATAACGAGATGTTTCGGCATTGCTTGGTAAAGGAGAGGATATCCATGCGCTTGTCCAACATCAAATTATCCAAGAGTTAAAGAAAAATAAAGAATCGTACACACGGTTGTACGCAAAGAAAGAAAAATTGATGCGGTCTATGAATATCTCGTTCCTTGCTTGAGCGGACCAACACCGATGTCGAAATGGATGAACTTCTCTGAAATGGATCATCTAATTTTATGCACATATGATAGGGTGTGTATTGATCTGACACACTATGGATTTTCGGGAAAAAAAAATTTACACTCCGCACCGCACCAACCAAAAATCCAAATGAGTGCATCATGTACATTGAATGGCTTTCTAGATCAAATTATTTTTTTCAAGTGTACTTGAAACCTGGATGTTCTAAATCCCTAAAGTCAATACATACCCTTAAAGTACCATTTTTCTTAATAACATGTACAATGTTAGAAATCTATTCGACATATCTGGTCGTACAAATGAATTTACATATGAGAAGTCTTTCGCCTCTTCTTTGATCTTAGAGAGAACCTCAGGTGCAAAGTGTCTTGAGGTATGCTTTATTGACTTCTTCCCAGACTTTATAGGCAGCTTTAGTTCGACAAGATCTCTGCTTAAACTATGTTATAAATAAGATTCAAGTTCTTCATTCAAAGATGCGTCAATCAAAATCACATTAAGATTGTATTTTACTTTCTTTATTCTCTTATACTCTTATATTATAGTTTTGTGAGATGTAGTTAAATTTTTGTTTTGAAGAGTGTGAGTGTATTAGGGGCATGAGTTAGTTAAAGATATATTATGTGTTGTAATAATTTTTATATATGTTATTCGCTTGTTGTCTATTGACAACAATCATGTGTTTTCTCCAATTTTGAAATTTCCACATTATGTTCTTGAATAGTGAATGTGTTAATATTTTTTTCTCTATACTTGCTTTGTTTTTTCCCAACAGACAAGTCCATCAAAAAAAAATTTAATTCAATTTAATTATATAAATTATATCAATAATAATGAAAACAACATCTGTATCACACATCTAAATACATATTATTTTTTATTTATTAGTTTTATTAACAAAAATATTTATCTTAAATACATTCTCCTTGTGTATAAATATTTTCTTGCCCCAAAGGTGCATTATTGCAACAAATTTATTTACAATGTTCTATTTTTTATTCATTATTGCAACAAATTTATTTACAATGTTCTATTTTTTATTCATTTACTAAACTATCAGAATTTTTAAGAGTAATGCAATTTTTGAAGTAATAAAAGGCTAAAATAGAAACTATTTCATTTAATGTCAAACAATGAAAGGCAAACGAATTAGAAATAATGAAAGGTTAAAAATGAAACTATTCCATTTATTATTATGTGACTTATTTATTAAGTGAATTAAAAAGACAAAAACAATACACTAATGAAAGATAAAGATAATTAAAATATAGGAGTAATAAAGTTCTAAAAAATAGTAAAAAAAAATGAAATTCTAAAAAAGAAATTATCACATCTATTATTATGTGATCTCTTTTCTAGATGAGTTAAAAGGCAAATGAAATACCATGGAATATTAAGAGACACTTAGTGAAAATTAATAATATAAATTCATAAATGCAAAAATTTATATTTAATTTTATAAAATTTAGTATAAACTTTTAATGCTATAAAAATATCAAATTGCATTCTAGATTTTCCATGCAAAGTAAAAAAAATATGCCTGAAATTCTTAAGTTGTTTAAAATTTGTATTATATACTATTCTTTGTTCCTTGTCGCATCACATGTTATTGGTAGGTCAAAATTTTCATTCTTATAAGATTTTATAGTTTTCATAAAATCTATTATCATTTTTATCATCTTTTTTAATTATAGGGGAAGATATAAAATGCGAAACAAATCTTGATTGTGTCGATGTTGGGACAGAGACCATGTATTTTCTTTGCATTCATAAGGTGTGTCGTGGTTTTGTTCTTTATGACTGATTCTATAATTTTTATAATTTTTATATTTCTAATTTCATGTACCTTGCATCTTCTATTTTTTTTCTTTAAAAAGACAATAAGCAAACAAAGATTATTCCAATTATCTAATTCTCTTTTTTTTTTTTTTGGAAGTTTCATTGATCACATCCAATTCTTGTGTATAATGCAATATTCACAATCGTGCTCTCCTATAAAAATAATTTTAGTAGTTAGGTTGAAGACAAGTTTCTGTTAGATAGATTTGAAATGAACAAGAGGAAACTTATGTACCAATGAGAAAACTTAAATAAACACACAAAAATTCAAAATAAAAAATCATTACTTGGAGATATCAGAAAGGGCGTAAGTACTAGATTTCAAGTTAAAATATTATGTATGTATTCTACTTCCACTTTTTAGATTGAAAGGATTCGAGACATATGTTCCAATTTTATTTCTTGAGACAATTTGACTCCTTTTGGAATTTTTTGGTTGCCTAGATTTAAGTTGTAGATGGATGTTAAATCAACCTTCCTTAAAGAATTTAGAAAGGAAGAAATCTAAGTCTCTCAACCTCCTAGGTTAAAATCCTAATTTTCCTTTTAAGCTAAAATGAACACTCTATGGTTTCAAACAAGTTTCTAGAGCTTTGTATGAGCACTTCACTGACTTTTTTATTATGAAATGATTTGTATGAACAAGTACCAAAGACTGAAGACTTGGGTTCTTTGAAGACCCAAGTATCAACGTCTCTAACTCATGCTTCATTCAATCATCTGCAACCAAAAGTCTCTGAAGTTCAGAAGACAATATTATCGTTATCAAGGATAATACATAGTACGAAAATACTTTATTTCACTACCTCTCCACTAACCGTGTATTACGGGAAAAAGACAGACGTGGCAATACTATTTTCGTCCTTAAGTAATGGCATTCCTTAGTACCCAATTATGTTGTAACGACTCTATTATACTTGGCTATATAAGGAAAGAATCACATGTTATCTGATGTTGTTCATGTTTTGATCGATCGATTGTTAACTGATTGATTGGCTGGTTGTTGATTAATCCACAACAAAAGATGTAGACTTGAAGTTGTTGGAAACAACCATGGGTTGATGTGTTGATATTGAATGATATAACCAGAAAGGTTAACTCACACACACACAACCAAGTTGTCAAGATGGCTCTTGATTCATGTTGTTGATGTTTTCATACAATCACATAAGGTTGATGATTAACAAGATTACAATAGAACAAACCATTAAGAGTTTGATTGAATATCCAGATCACAAGCCGATTACTCTTTAACAACAATCTTTTTATGCAGAGAAATATCTGATTTACAATGTGCTTAACTTCATATGCTGCAAAAGACTTGCAAAGTCGCAGAAGACAAGAAGATGATTATGGAAGTTCCAATTTCAAATCCACAACATGAATGTTGTGTATCTGAAGTGATCATTAGATTGAAGAATAACAAGGGTTGATGTCCAGAATGTTCTTAAGTGAATCAAGATGAAGAAGTCCTTCTTACGCTCAAATGGAGATCAACAAAACTGGCAAAGGTTTTAAAGACTGAGACTTCAACAACTCAAGTACTCATGGACGTTGTCCAAGAAGAAGCAACTTGAAGAAGAAGATAACACAACTAAACAAGAATTCAACGTAATATTCTTAGTGTGTATTAGGATCTTCTAATGTATTTAAATTGTGAGTTTACACATGCTTATGTAAGAAGCAAACTCTTGTAAACATTTACCCACTTACCTAAATGATCGAGTGAAGGTAAAAAATTTAGGAGATTCAGAATTTAGTAGTTAGCGCATTCTCAGAACTAGGTGTTCTGGTGTATTGATATGGGGCTAAGGTTCTGGTGTTGCTCATAACTATGTGTTCTAGAGCCTGAAGTAACAACAGGTTGTTGTGCAGTTAGTCACGATTGTATGTCACGCAAGGAAGTCACAACATTTGTTGTGTAGTTAGTCACAGTTGTAGGTCGTGCAATTAAGTCACGACATGTTGTTGTGCAGTTAGTCACAACAGGTTTCCGTGCAAGGAAGTCACGACAGGTTATTATGCAGTGAGTCACGACAGGTAGCCGCACAAGGAAGTCGCAACTTTGGTTGTGCAGTTAGTCACAAAAGTAGCCGTGAAATTGTAATCATATGTTGGTTATTGTGGATTAAGTCCTTGTTTAAGGTTAAATCACCTTGGCGGGTGGAATGTACTAGCTTGAGAAGTCCTCAAGTGAACCATGATATATCGTGTATTCTTTACTTTTGCTTTATGCTTTACATTATGTTTATGCTTCCGCAACACAATCATAACTTAGCTTAACACAATCCTACCATTTGCAAAAAGTATTAAATAGTGTAAACCTCATTTCAAACCCCCATTTTCTTGTGTTTTTCTCACACCTTCAATTGGTATCAGAGTCTGGTTCTGTTATTGATGGATATCAAACACTTAACAGTGTTAGATAAAGATCTTTATGTTGTGTGTAGAAACAACCAAGGTGATATTTTCATCCACTTACAATTTTAGTCTCATATCAATTTATGATGATAAAGATTGAGTATTGAATTGTAAACCAACATATTACATTGAGCAAGTCATTGATTCTTGAAGATGGTCAAAATATTTTCCATTGGAGTTTGGAAGAAGATTACAGAATCAGCTGACAAGATAGATTCATCAGATAAGGAGATATATCTATTGAATGCTTATCTTAAATATGATTGGATGATCAACGTATTTTGCTCAAAGATCAAATCATCAGAAAACAAGAAATCTTGTTTGTTGAAGATCATTTCTATATGAGTATGAGATGTTTTCAAGAAACGGGTTAGTCCACCCTTGAATTTCTCATGTGAAGCTCATTAGAAGTTTTATAAAGTGAAAAGGATGATTGTTGACCTATAATTTTGATTCATAAAAACTTCAGAATGAGTCTGCAAAAGGAATCTCAGAAATCATGATCAGAAGGACGATAAGTCTAAGGGATTATTCTCTGATAGAAATACTGTAGAAGTTTAGATGCCTAATAGAAGATGTTCTGAAGAATTATGATATCCCAAAACGTATCTCATCAGAACCTCCAAGGTGTCATTCTAAAGAAGAAAGAGAAGAAGGAATGATTAGAAGAAAAGGTCAAGTCAGAAGCAGAATATGAGTTGTTCATAATCAACATAGAAGATGTTCTAAAATGCTAAGGTATGTTCTCCTTTTATCTTTAACGCATTTTGCAGTACATTTTGATAAAGATACTTCTGCTAGTTAGAGGATGTTTTTATTCAGAACAATAGTTGTCAGATGTTTGTGAAACGTTTAAGTTAGAACTTTCTAATTAGTGGAAGTGTCACGATTTAAAATGGTTCCTATTCATAAGGTAAATATTTTGATTTATTTTCTGAGTAATTAGTAGTCATAACATTAAATATGGTAATTTCATCTAAGATCGTGTGAACGTGATTGTGACATTTTTCCCACTCACTAAGCATGTGTGATTAGGAAAAGACGCTTTAGGTGCAATTAAGTAATCTTGAAAAAGAACCCAAATCTTTTCAGATTCTCATATGTATTATGTGTTTAGTGCTTCATTAATTTTCTTGAAAAACTATATATACACACCTTCTCACACTTCAGACACTATGTTACTACACAACCACACTCGTCTCTTAGTAAACCCAAAACCTAAACCCTAACATCTCTCTCGTTCCAAGAAGTCCTATTGTGCGCCTGAACATGTTGAGTTGAAGTGTTTCAACATTTGGAGAAACATGTCAAGGAAGATGTCATATGCAATCCATTCGACATCATGAACTGGTACAGGTGGATTGGAGATTCTGTTATAATTTAACAGAAACAGAATATTCAGAGAATATAAAGGAATCCAATGTGGCGCTGATTTAAAGATCTTGAAGATTCAAATATGAAATATAGAATAATATTGAATAAATATAGACTTTCTAAATATAGAGATATTTTAGGAAGTAATAGATTGAAGATCTTTTTGCAGCAGATTTTTCGGCATATTTGTAGAAGCTTTTATGCTGAGTTTTAGAAGGTGCAAATCCAGTTGGAAATAAGTTATAAAAAGAAGCCTTGTAACCTAGGTTGAATAACTAACTAAATATGTAAAAGTTGTATTATTAGGGTTGAATTCTTGTAGCATCCGTATGCTAAAAGATGTAATCTTTAGGGTTGTTTCTTTGTAAACCTCAAAGCGGTTAAGTAAGAGGTATATTGTTCTTGGAGGAAGCTTTTAAGCAAACTCTAAGGTATTGTCATGGAAGTGTGTCTTCTAGTTCTTGATTATTAGTTTGATATCACTATTGTGATTGAGGGGGAGTGAGATGGGTTTCTCATATCTAAGTGTTGTTTAGATAGAAGTTGCACTGATAGAGATTAAGTGAGAAGATCGTAAACTGAGTGGTTTGATGTGGATCTTTGAATTGATACTACATAATAGATTTCCTTCCTGGCTAGGTAGTCCCTAGAGAAGATGTGTTTTCATCGAACTGGGTTAACAATCTTGATGTGTTGTTTATACTTTATTGTATTGTATTATAATTTAGTATGTATTGTCTTACTGGATATGTCAGCTCAGATGTCTAAACATCCTGTAGGATATTTGAATTCTGTCATATCAGAATGCAGTACTGTTATTGTTTGTACCTTGCCATGTTATCTATTTCAGAACAGATTTCTTGACATCTAACTCGATATCTAGTTCTTCTATTCCATAATTTCAATTGGTATTAGAGCGGGCATCTTGTCTATTTCTGGATGAGATCCAAAGATGATACTTTCCGGTCCATTCTCAAGGTAGAATATTAATACTAAAAGGTTGTTTGAACATGATAGGTTCATATTGTTGATAGAATGGTCCCTAGAAATGTAGGATGGACTATTCTGTTGTTGTAGACTGGTGGTGTGTTACGTTTGTGGAAGGAGTTTATGTTTTGATCAGTTATGTATCTATCTGAAAACTCCTGATGTTGAGAAGGTTGTTCTTATCTGGAGATATATCCTATGGTGATGAGATATATGCATATCTTCTTTAGTTGACTTTGCCAAAGATACTTGAAGAATATTGTTCAAATCCACTCATAAAGGAATTATTAAGTAAAGTTTGGTGTAAAGAGATCGAAGATAGAAGAAGCATTTTTTTCTAACAGACCTATCTCTAATCTGTAGATCTCTGGGTGTGTTCCTTGGAATGTTATCATATCTCAAGATAGAACATCACATCAGAATTGTGCATAATTCTGCTGTCTAAAGGAAAGGTTTTATATATGCTTTGGGAGCTAAATTCATGTGGTTGAATCACATGTGTTTGGAACCTACTCCTGATCTAGAAGAGAAGGCCTCTAAGTGGTGTGTCTGAGAAGGTTCTAGCCCTGGAAGTTCTCTTAGATGTGTGTGGTATCAGTGATCAACATGTTTGTTACTCCTGAGGACAGTTTATTTCTGGTCCTTACTGTAGGAGTGAAGAACTTGAGCTTCAAGGAGTATTTTCCCTAAGAGACTCCCTGTACATTAAGTTTTTTTTGTCATCTATAAGATTCACCTGTTAAGATGTGAATCCAGAAGATTTTTGACTATATGTGCTAAAGGAAGATTTGATCTAACCACAGTCTGTGTTGCTTTTGAAGGGAAAATAATGCGATTCTCTGAAATGCTCTTACTGAGGGGGAGTTCTTGATGTGTTGACATAGCAAACACGGTGTCTTGACACCTCTATTTTGAAGATTCATTCCTCTCAACAGGTCTGGCTACTAGATTCTACAAACAAGATAGCGGTTGTTTACTCAAACTTGATATAACCTATCAAGTCTATGAGAACATGGAACTCTTATTTTGGTGTTGTGGAGTTCTATCAACCTGCATAAGTTGATTGGTGTCAGTGTGGTTGGAGGGTCTTCCAAGTTGTCTAGGATGAGGGGTCCAGTTGTTGACTAGAAGAGGCAAATTGGGTGTGAAGACATCTATAAATAAGAAAAAAGGTTTATCTATTGAGCTCTAATTAGAAGATCCTTAAGATGTTCTTACTGCTGGATGTGTTTGTGTTTCTACATGGAAGTTTGATCAACTTTTGGTGGTTGATCCCCTTGTGTTCCCTTGCATATGTTTTTGTAGATTACTATGGAGGTTGGCTTCAGAGCCATAGTAATATTTGAAGTCTTATGTGACTAAGAACGATGTCTGAAAATATGTTAGAACATTATCTCAGGTGTGTGTGACAGTTCAACCAAGGCTGCTTTCCTCAGGATAGAGTTCATGATTAAGCCACTGATTTATTTGGATGTCACGATTGATTATTATTAGAAGGTGTCTGACGCCTACACAAGAAGAAGTCAGACTACTTGCCCTACCTTGTGTGAGAAGGTAATCTTATCTGACTAATAGTAAATACCTTGACGGGAGACTTAGTATTTGTTTATTATTGTTATGATGCATATGATTAAAGGTGAATACTTTGATGGTAGACTTAGTATTTGTCTGGAAGTTATGCATATCTGCAGTCTGAACATTATAATTCAGGAAGTGTACTGAGAATTTGTTTTTAGTGGTTGTGTTTGATTTGATTTGGATAAGAAGATGACAACTTGAGGTGGCCTTATTCAGCTGATTGTATCAGTGTGTGCAAAAAGAAGATAACATCATCTGCCGTTTGTTTGTGAATCCTTCTTGGATAACAAATACCTTATCGGGAGCTAGGTATGAGTATAATCTGATAAAGATGTGCATGTGACTGATGGTAAAGACCTTGTTGTGAGGTGGGTATTTATCTGATGTGTGGATGCAATTTAGGTTTCTAAAGTCTCTGTTTTAGAAATTGTGTGAGAGTTTATTTCTCTCTCGTGTGATCAGGAAATTATGATAACCTGATTGTAATGCAGACAATGTGTTCTTCTGTCTGTAATGTGAAGCTGATGACCTACATGATGTTACAACATTATTGTGGTATTATCCTAGAAGGTGATCTGGGACTATGAAGTTGGAAGAGCAACATTATTGTCAAGAGTGGCGGTTTTAAAATAATGTGGATTACAATGGGTTGATTCTGATCTTTGTGGTATGTTCTGGAAATACATAACTGCTTTCATGTTGAATACCTCAATTGGTGTAAGGAAAGAAGTTTGTAGTGTGATCTGATCAGAAGGGCTATATTGTGTGGTTGTTGAACTTGTAGTTTCTCTACTACTAGTCATGGATAGTGGCTATCTGGATCCTATGTAGCAAGCAAGCTAAGAGCATTTGTTTTGAAATCAAGTGTGTCGTGTGTGGATATATAAGGATATTTATCAGTTGTACTCTTGATGAAACTCTCAGAGAGCTAGTGTATTTGAATTTATAGAAGTCATGATTGATCTCTCAGTTTAACAGTATGTTCATCAGGTGTGTGAAGCTGAAAATTAGTGGAGTTTATGCTCAACTGGAGTATTATTTATCCAAGACTTGAGGAGAGCTGATTAATCTTAACTGGAGATAACCTTAAAATCTTTCAAAATTAAAAGATCATATTGTTGTAGAACTATCGGACTGGTGATGTTCAACAAGATGTTTGGAACATCTCATAGTTTGTGCAGAATCATGAGAGGGATTCTGTTATTTCTTGGAAGTTAGCCTGAGATTTGGCTCCAGTCTTGTGTGACAGGAGTTATGTTTTTCGGGAAAGTTTCATGGCAAGAAGTTGGTCTGGATGTTGTTGATGCTGAAGATGGAGATGAAATACTATGAAGACATCACTCTTGATGAATATTTGGATTGGTTTATTTCTGATCCAATTACATTTCAGAATGATCATCATGGAGTTAAGATAGGTGGCATCCTTGGTATAACTATGAGGTGTAATTCTTAACTATACCTTCAGAAGGTTCTGACAGTGGCAGGTTTGAGGGCTTTGGAGAAGCACCGACAAATTTTCATCAATGGTTAGAATTACTGCAAAATCAACATAATGGAGGTTGTCTACTCAAACTTGGTTGGTGAAACAAGTCTATGAGAGCATGTAACTCTTGTTCTATTAAGGGAGGATGTTCTTTCAAGTGGCGGAATAATGAGCTGAATTTAACAACTAGATATTTACTCATAATGTTCTAACATCTAGTCCAACATCAGAATCTCAGTTGGTGAAGTGACGCATCAACTTAAGATAGGATGATCTATAGTAATGAAAAATGGAATGCTTCGAGAAGATTACTCTCTTGTTAGTTGGCTGGAGCTGCAAGAAGAAAAAGATATCACATGACTTAGAGATTCAAAGTGTGTAAGTGAAACATGTGATTTAAAGATCATTTTTAGTGAGTAGATCAGGATATCTTTGTGAGAATTTTGACAAACATGAAGAAGAAAATTTGTGGTAGTTGGATTTTTCATATGAGGATTCATAATTGAGGTGATCAAACTATGGAAATTGGTTGATCTCTATAGTGGATTCAATGAATCAAGATAATCAGAGTGTGGCAGCTGGTTAGCCTTGAGGATTGTCTTGGAACAAGTTGCTCTTGGGCAGAAGAGTAATGAGTTGAAGACTCATGGAGTTTTGTACTTATTGAAGGTGGATGATATATTATTTCTCTTTCTGGAATTTTGTTTCAAGCTGGTGGCACATCATTGTTGAAGGTTTTCGGTTCATGGATTACTATGCTATAGTAAGTCTAGTTGGTGGAGCATATCAAGAATCATGGTGATGATGTCTTGGTGTGTGGAAGATGTTCTAACTTATGTTAAGACATTATCTGGGATGATTTTCTACATTGTATCTAAATAGAGTCTACCTAATCATACGGGAGAATGATGAAGTATAAGGCCTGCCTTGAAAGAAGAATGTAGAGAAAACTGAGTAGATCAGGTAGTGATTGCTTGAAAGTATGAATGTGGATATTCTTCAATTGATCCTAATGTCAAAGTTAGATGATTGGATGAGTATTGTTTGAGTGTCTGGCTAAGAAGAAAAGTTTGTTAAGGTGACATAGCCCTATTGTCAAGTCATGCTAGTTGATCAGCTTGTCAAGATGTGATGTTTTGGAGCATGTAAAGATAACAAACCAAGAGAGAATCTTGTGAGATTTGGTACAAGGAATGATTGTGTTCAACTTATAGGTTAAACAAAGAATGAGCTCTTGAAGACAAGAAGATGCGTCTTATGTTTTCCAGTAATTAAGGTACAAATGAGAACATGTCACTTTTGATAGGAGGAGAGTATCACAAATTTGTGCAGCTGGACTTATGAAGTTAAAGGGGGGAAGTGTTTCTCTTGATGTTCTAGACAGTGCATCTCATGGCTAATAAGAGAGAGAAGTAAGAAATATTAAGTTTCCTTTGGTTATTCATGATTAGGTTTGTACAAAATGGTTGCTTTTGATAAGGATCTGGGATCTCACACATCATGTTATAACATGTTCTTCTAAGTGTGGTTGATTGTTTCTCAGTTTGTATGTTTTCTTAGCTGTGTGAAGTTAGTTGAGTTGGAACATAAGCTCGCTCAGGAGGAGTCTTAAGAACAGTTGTGGTTTTGTTGGGTAAGATTAGTTGTTGGCTATAATGATGTCATGACTCTGAATTATGATAGACCCGAGTCTTTGTTTTGTCTCTTTTATTGTTGTGTGCCCATATCCTTTGGTTGGATAGAGTTCGTTTTTGTTATGTTTGTCAAATTGTGGCAAACATAGGGAAAAGGTTAGTGTTCAGACATTGCTTAGTCTGAGGTCAGTCTTTGCAGTTATTTTTAAAGATGTTGAATATAATGTTCTATTCTGAGTTTGTTTGTTTCTTAATTTGCAAGTTTGGTTATGTCCACTATGTGTTCTCTTCTGTTTCAAACACAAATGGAGTCTTGTGTTTACAATGTGTTTTCTTTTTGTGCTCTAAATAAGGTATGTCTTGTGTGTTTAAAGAGAAATATGGTTCCATATGGAATAAGTTGTTCTGCAGTTCTGAGAGAATCCCGAAGGGATTGCGAACTGTGCATCTAGTATGGCTTTGATTGAACTAGCAGAAAATATGTGGTAGGATGTCATAACATGTTCCAGGACATGTTTTTCTTGAGCCAAACAAGGAGTTATTGTAGACGGAGCTGGAAGAAGCATGTGATACATGTGTTTTATTCATGTGTGTTTATTATTGGTTCATCTTGTTTGGGATAATAAAGCAAGGCATTCAAGGTTTGTTTTGGACGATTTTTATTTATTGGTGTAGAAGTTTTTGCTCCGAAAATAACGTTCCTTGAACAAGAACATCTCTACATTCAAGGAAAGATCGTTAATTTCTATGGCATTGTTTTCTATTTATAGAGAGCATTTATCCTCATTCAACCTGTGAGTGGTTTCATCTTGTCTTATCTCTTATGAGTTTTATTTTTATATGGGTGAGTACTGTAAGGGTTTGGTGTTGTGAATGATGTTTTTGCCAAATTTTGGCTAAAAAGGGGGAGAAAGGGTTTGCTCATCAGGTGTGCTTAGAACTTCTGTTCCAATGGTTGTGTCAAATGTGTTCCAGATTTGGTCCAAAGATGCCAGGGAGGATGTTGGTTGTTTAGTCTTTGTGATGTGTGTACTAAGTTATGAACACAATTGTGATGTGTGTTATGAGTTACCAGGGGTAACAAAATAATTCCTGATTTAAGAGGGAATGTTCTCAGCCTGTGAGGAATGTTCCTAGGAGCAGAAATGGATAGAAGTAGTAATGGATTAGTTAGGCCAAGCAAGAAATAGTTGAACTATCTTCAGGACTTTATACTCCTTGATCTTGAGGATTGCTGAGGAAGGCTGCTGAGGAAGATGTCAAGCAACATGTCTTAACGTGGTGTTGCTGTTTTTTTTTCTTTTCAGTTTTGCTGTTGTAATATGTGTTTTAATTTTCTAATATTTTTTTTAGTCAAAATTTTCCAAAGGGGGAGATTGTTAGTTCTGTATTTCTAGGATTGACATCAATTTTGTAAAAAAAATATAGCAGCAATATATTGTATAGGATATATCATCTTGCTAAATAAGAACAGGTTAAGCAAGAAGTCATATTGTGTGCCTGAACATGTTGATTTGAAGTGTTTCAACATATGGAGCAACATGTCGAGGAAGATGTCCTATGCAGTCCATTCGACATCATGAACTAGTATAGGTGGATTGAAGATTCTGTTATAATTTAACAGAAGCAGAATATTCAAATAATATAAAGCAATCCAATGTGGCGCTGATTTAAAGATATTGAATATTCAAATATGAAATAGAGAATAATATTGAATAAATATAGACTTTATAAATATAGAGATATTT
The DNA here is from genome assembly GCA_963966055.1 of Lathyrus aphaca. NCBI lineage: Eukaryota > Viridiplantae > Streptophyta > Magnoliopsida > Fabales > Fabaceae > Lathyrus > Lathyrus aphaca. The sequence continues at coordinate 11,445,502 of OZ014519.1, forward strand.
TAGGAAGTTACAGATTGAAGATCTTTTTGTAGCAGATTTTACTGCATATTTGTAGCAGTTGTTATGCTGCGTTTTAGAAGGCCCATATCCAGTTGGGAATATGTTATAAAAGAAGCCTTGTAACCTAGGTTGAGTAACAAAACAAATATGTAAAAGTTGTATTATTATGGTTGAGTTCATGTAGCAGTTGTATGCTAAAAGTTGTAATCTTTAGGGTTGTTTCTTTGTAAACCTCAAAGCTGTTAAGTAAGAGCTATATTGTTCTTGGAGGAAGATTTTAAGAAAACTTTAAGATGTTGTCATGGAAGTGTGTCTTCTGGTTCTTGATTATTAGTTTGATATCACTGATGTGATTGAGGGGGGGTGAGATGGGATTCTCATATCTAAGTGTTGTTTAGATAGAAGTTGCACTAATACAGATTAAGTGAGAAGATCGTAAACTGAGTGGTTTACTGTAGATCTTTGAATTCATACTACATAGTGGATTTCCTTCCTGGATTGGTAGCTCCCCAGAGTAGATGTGTTTTCATCGAACTGGGTTAAAAATCTTGATGTGTTGTTTATGCTTTACTGTATTGTATTATAATGTGGTATGCATTGTCTTGCTGGATATGTCAGTTCAAATGTCTAAACATCCTGTAGGATATTTGGAATCTGTCATATCATAATGTAGTACTGTTATTGTTTGTACCTTGCCATTCTATCTATTTCAGAACAGATGTCTCGACATCTTACTCAACATCTGGTTCTGCTATGCCATAATTTCAGATCTGTTTGATCAACTGAAGGCCAAAGGATGGGAAAGTTACTTTGATAGGTTACATGGTCCTATCTACCCATATCTGGTTAAAGAATTCTGGACACGTGCTGATGCAAACGAATTCTTCATTGTTTCACATGTATTGGGAAACAAGATTGTCATTTCTGATAAATCCATTTCTATCTTACTAGGAATGGAAAGTGCCAAAGGTAAACAGATTCTTGGAACGAAAAAGACTCCTTCTTTAACTACTGAAGTTGGTCCAACGATCTTCACAACCTTTACGTCTAAGATAGGGTCATACAGAGCTCAAGATCTGAAAATGAAAATGCGGATTTGGCACAAAATTATATTGGGTACAATGAATCAAATACCTACCCAAAATTATTCAGATTACATCAACATTAATTAGAAATTCATTCTATACTACATTCTGAAAAACTAGAAGGTATGTCTTCCTTATATTCTGTTCAACTATCTCAGAGATACAATTTTGGAAAATGGAAAACCCGGTAAAAGTCCAAAAGGCTATATTCCTATGGGAAGGATGATTTCGAATATCCTAACTGAGAGCAAAATAGTTGACAAAGTTAAAGACAAAGAGAAATTAAGAGCCACTATTGGTTCTCCTATGAATAGCAGAACTTTGTTCAGGATGAAGCTTATAAGTGAAGATCCAATTGAACCAGTTCCTATCAAGCTTGAAGTGTTAAAGGAACAGTAAACTCATGTGGATACATTTCCTATATATTCCAATTATGAATCCTTGGTAACCATTGAACAATATGTCAACTCACTAGAATTTGGTGGTGAAGACAAACAAATGAATTATGAAATCTATTCAGAAATGATTGAAGGAAAAAGTGTTTAATAACACCTACCTCTTAGAAGTATGTTGCTAAGAAGAAAAGGGGAAAAAGGGGTCAATTTGTTGATGTTCTGGAATCTCAACCAAAAGTTTCTAAAGCTACTCCTAAAATAGCTTCGGGTACTGTTAAAGAAAGGAACCTGATTATGGACATTCCTAACACTTCCTCTCACTTCTCAACAGTCACAGTTGTTACATCATGTGTAACACCTTCCGTCTTTGTGTCCATACATACCATCTTAAACGATTCTCCCATCAATAACTATGTCACAAAATTCTTCTATTCCTGAAGAATTGTTGTTTATTCTTAAACAAACTATTCCCCGCATCACTTCGTAATTTGCGCCACCTATAATTGATACCTTACCACCTGTAAATGATCTCATTACTGAAAACTTTCCAGAACCAGCCTTGTCAAACTCCAACGATCTATCTGATACCTTACCACCTGTATATTGATAGAAGATATATTGAAAAAATATATCATTAATATTATATTAAAATTGTAAAATAATTTATAATTTGAAATAAAATATTTTTATAAAATAATTTATAATTTGGGACACGAGGAGTAATTAATAATTAAAAACTTAATTGTGATTTTGTTGTGTTGACAACAATTTTTCACATTGGTTAATTTTAGGGTGTTTTGGTAGGTCTAACAACTTCTAAAAGAGTGAATTTGGGCGGATAGATTTACAAGTTGACTCTGAAGTGGTAGGAAGATGCTGTGAATAAAATTGAATGGCATGATCATCTAGTTAATTTGATGGAGGGTGGTCTTGATAAAAAATATTGCAATTTAGAGTATGATTTAGTTTTTTATCAACCATTTTGAGATTTCTAGGTGAATTAATCCTGAATTAATCATGAATCATCTTAAAATTATATAATTAACATGCACCTTGTAAATTTACTTGAAACTTAAATTTATTCAACATAGAATTCCATAATACATATGATTTATTAAAAAAAAGATATTAATTTAGAATAAGTGAATTATAATATAGAATAATCATGTCATTATAAAATTAAGTATGTTTTCTTTTTTATTTAATAATCTTATTAACAAATAAATTAACCTTGAAATACGTTGTACTTTATTAACTTTCTCAAAATATAAAAAGAAAACTGTCCATTTATTAACCTTTCATGAAAGGTGAAAAGTAAAGCAAAGTTAGGAATAATAAAAGGATAATAAAGAAACTATTCATGTATGTCTAATTGTTGCTACCATTCACTGATTCAATAGAACGAGGCTCATGAGAATTCAAATATGTCCTATAAAAAAGATAGAGATATGATTTTGAAAAAAATAAATGTGTAATAATACTCTTCTGAGCCTTATAATTTTATATACTTTTTCTATTTCTAATTTTATGTACCCTGTAATATACAATATTTCAAACAACCCACATACCTAAGAGAATAACTTTATTGGTTTAGTTAAAAGATTATTTTTATTTTACTTCAAAGCTTTAACTTTTATGTAACAATATCTTTCATTTAAGTTTAAGTTTGTTAATATTGGATGATTTCACAAGCATAGATATATATTTTGAGTTAAATTTTTTTAGAGGGGTTTGTTATATTTAAATTGATGTTACATTTGTGTTAAGTAAGAGATTTGAGAAAGGGTTTATTTTATTTGTTCTTTGATTTAGGGAGAGATGATTTTTTTTTGGAAAATTGATTAGCACATGTTTGTTGTTCATCGGGCTGCGTTTATGAGTCAGAAGGAGACATAAATTAAATTATTTAATTATTTTATAAATTTAATTATTCAATTTTATATTAAAATAATAATATTTGGTGATATGGAATAAATATAAGACTGTCACCTCATTAAAAAAACATGACACATCATCAGTTTTGTCGGGGGCCAAGATATTATAAAGTGCAACAAACTAAAGGCACCAAAAACATAAATTTTATAATATGAGGATCAAAAGTTTAAAAAGCATAAGGATTAAAAGTATATTTAAGTCAAAAATTAAATAATTTTTTTATCTTTGTCTTAGTTTCACAATCCTTTCTTTTATCATTTATGTTTGAGTTTTAGTGTTGTAAAATTGAAAACCAAAATAAGTGGACTCTAATAAAATTAATTTGTAAGTAACAAGTGTTAGCGAATCCACACGAGCAAGAATAAAATAAAAGATAAATACACACATTCACTACGCCAAAAATGCTTTTTAACAGCGCATCTTAGACAGCGCTTTTAAGAGAAAGCGCTGTCTAAGGTTAAAATTAAAATTAAACACGGAAAATGGTCCAAAAAAATAATGAAAGCGCTGTCTAAGGGGGGGTCTTAGACAGCGCTTTCTAAAAGCGCTGTCTAAGACCCCCCCTTAGACAGCGCTTGTAGAAAGCGCTTTTATATATATGCCTTAGTCAGCGCTTTTGATAAAGCGCTGTTTAAAGATTTTAAATTAAAAAAAAAATAAAACCAAAAGCGCTGTCTAAGGGGGGGGTTTAGAAAGCGCTTTTGGAAAGCGCTGTCTAAGGCATACCTTAGAAAGCGCTTTTACCAAAAGCGCTGTCTAAGGTCTAATTAAAATTAAATTTCATACTTCTATTTTCATTCTCTGTTGTTTTCGTTTTCCCTCCTGCGAACGTTTTCAGAGCGAACCCTAACATTTCCAGAAGAACTTGAAGTCATTGAAGTCATTCACGTTCACGTTTCAGTGTTCATCGTTCACGTTTGAATCGTTCACGTTCACGTTTTCATCGCGGTATGTATTTCAGTTTCACGTTCACGTTTCAGTTTTCATTCGTTCACGTTTTCATTTATTCATTCATGTTCTTCGTTTCAGTTCTTCGTCTCAGGCATTCATTCATTTCTGTTTTCGGATTTCAGTCATTCGTTTCAGGCATTGCAAGAGTTAAATCGTTTCAGGCATTGCAAGGTATGTGTTTCAGTTTTGACTTTTTGTTCTGGTTGTGGTTGGTTCTGGTTGTGCATGTGGTTGTGGTTGGTTCTGGTTGTGCATATGGTTCTGGTTCTGGTTGTGTTTTCATGGTATAAAAATATTCTATCTATTTCATATTTTAGGAACAATTTTGCTAACCTTTTGTATTAACTTTGTCTGCCTAAACACTGTCCTGCTAGTAAAATTGACTCTGAAATGCGGTGGGGATCAAAACACATGTAAATTGAAAAACTGGTTATTAAAATAGAGTTATAGAAACTTTAATTAAAAAAAAGGACCAAAAGTGTATTTAAATTTTATTTTTTATTTTGTACGTGAATGTTCTTATAATACTCTTTGTATTCTGATATATCTAATTTAACTTTTTTCACCTATTACGATGAATGAATACTGAATACTAACTAGTAAGCAATGTTTGGAAAAAAAACTATAACTGTAGTAGTAATTTGTATATGGACTTATATAAGATACAATTTTTCTTTTCTTGCAAATGTAAGTCTCTGAGTGAAGTTAAGGTTCCAGAAGGATACTCATCTGATATCAGAAGACTTGTTTCTATGAAAGACCTCAAGTTGAAGAATTTGAAGACACATGATTGTCACGTTATAATGGAACATTTTCTACCGATCGGTATACGTTCTATTTTGCCAGAAAAAGTAAGAAGTTCCATAACTAAATTGTGTTTTTTCTTTAGGTCAATTTGTGGTAAGGTGATCGATCCCGAGATGTTACCAACACTACAAAAAGAGATTGTAATTACCTTGTGTGAGCTTGAAATGTATTTTCCTCCTTCTTTTTTTGACATAATGGTTCATTTAGTTGTTCATCTTGTGAAAGAGACACAGTTGTGTGGACCAGCTTATATGAGATGGATGTACCCTGCTGAACGGTATATGAAAATATTAAAAGGGTACGTGAAATCCCGAAGTCGACCAGAGGGTTGTATTGTTGAACGATACATTGTTGAAGAAGCTGTTGAGTTTTGTACTGAATATTTGTCTAACGTTCAATCGATTGGACTCCCCAGAGCTCAGATTTTCGACAAAATGGAAGGTAAAAAATTAATTGGGAATAAAATTGTGACAATATCAAGGGATGAACGGGATCAAGTTCATTTGTATGTTCTGCACAATAATAATGAGGTTGAGCCATATGTTGAAATGCACAAGGATGTACTCCGAAGGTTAAATCCGAACAGAAATGAAAATTGGATAGTTATAGAGCACAATCAAAGTTTCATACAATGGTTGAAGGATCATATTTATTTGAAGCGCTCTTCAGATCCTTCTTCGGTAACAGAAAGGTTGAGATGTTTGGCATATGGTCCAAGTTTGCATGTGTTTTCTCATAGCGCATATTCAATTAATGGATACACATTTTATACCAAAGAACAAGATGATAAGAGTACTATGCAAAATAGTGGTGTCACCGTGCTAGCTGAAGCAATGCATATATCAAGCATGAAGGACTTAAACCCCAAATATGCAAATCTGTCGTATTTTGGAGTTATTGAGCACATTTGGGTGTTTGATTACGAGAAGTTTCAGATTCCCATCTTTGGTTGCAAGTGGGTGAATAGTAGTGGCATACGAATGGATAAGTCTGGATTTTTGCAAGTTGATCTTACTAGGGTGGGGTACAAAGATGAACCTTTTATTCTAGCATCTCAGGCTAAACAAGTGTTCTATGTGAATGACCCGAAGAGTACAAAATGGTCTATAGTGCTTTTCTCTAACAAAGTGACTGATGATAGCGGTGTCGATCAATGTGATATTGATGTTGAGAATGAGTCATGCATTAGACGGAATGAGTTGAATAGAAATGATGAAGTTGAGGATCTTATACCGGATGAGTCATATATAAGAAACGATCATAATGAGGGAATTTGGATCAATTCATCCGTACGCATTGCTAAGAAACAAGTGATTAATATTCCAACAAAGAAAAGAAAGAGATGTTAGTGACTTAGGTAAATTATCCATGGTTTCTTTATTTTTTTGATAATGCATGATTTCCTTATTTTTTTTGTTTTCAATTACTTTGATTATAAGTTATATATGATAATGCATGATTTCTTTATTTTTTTGTTTTCAATTGCTTTGATTATAAGTTATATTTGATATTTGATGGTTTCCTTGGTTTATTACAGGTTAGACATGGCTGATGACCAACCTGAGGAAGTTCCTAAAAAAGTATCCGCGGAAGAAGAAATTCGAAGAGGCATCACAGTAATGAGAAGGGTGGTCCAAGGAAGATCTCGAGGCATCATACTAGATGTCTATTGGAGCACCCAGGGACAACTTATAGAACCTAATGGGCATACCTTAACTAGTTTTATCGGTGCACTAGTAAGGAATGAAATTCCCATTACATGTGATGATTGGAGAAACAAAGAGCTGAAAGAGTCCAAAGATAAAATTTGGAGTGAGATAAAGGTACAATCATGTTTTTTCAATTATGTTTTTTCAATTACCGATACTAACTATCAATCTGTATGTTTTTCTTAGCGATGTTTTAACATCGAAGATGAAAGAAGAGGCTTTTGTATGAAATTGGCCGGAAAGCTTCTAAGAGGGTTTCGGACATTTTTATCATCCAAGTTCCTTAAGGATGCGGATGGTAATTTTGTGGATGCGGAACTTCCCAAAAAATATGAAAGTTTGATATCGACTGAAGAATGGGAAGCGTTCAAATCCAAAAGACAAGACCCGGTTTTTCAAAGAATAAGTGCTACAAATCGGGAAAGAGCATCAAGTCCCGCATATCCGTATCGAAAAGGACGTGTCGGATATGGACGTTTAGAACAATCCATGGTACGTATTTTTAAATTGCGATAACAAATTTGTTCATCATATATTAGTTTTATCTGATAAAATTGTATGACTTAATGTGTAGCTGCAGAAGGAGGAAAGTTCAGAATCATCTCTTCCTGCACATGTTTTGTGGAAGGAAGCCCGTGTGGGCAAATCTGGAGTTCCTCAAGAAGAAGTTTTACAAGTATACCAGAAATGTGTAAGTATAACATTTTTTCATTAATTGAATAACATTTTTATACACAAATATTTGACAATTGTACGATATTCATCTGATTTTTCAGGAGGAGCTATCTCAGTCTTTATCTCCCGATGATACTAGGAGCATACTTGGTCGGGCATTGGATGTCCCTGAGTACTCTGGTCGGGTGAGGGGTAAGGGATTTGGAGTCACTCCGACCTCCATGAGTATTAAAAAAGGAAAGGCTCCTAGTAATCGGGAGCTTCATGCAAGAATGGAAGCCATGCAAGCTGAGCTTGATGCATTGAGGAGAGAAAGAGAGGCTAGCGCCTCAACAGTATACAGAGATGCTTCGGACAAAGACAGTATCAACTGTACCTTTCAGCCGAACATTCCAGAGGTAATTACATATAATTGTCTTAAATTGAACTATTTTCTTAAATTATGTATTTGACATATATACACATTAACGATTTCTTGTTATTATTGGTTTTAGGGCATTTCCCATTGTCAGCTGTATTTGTCGTCACCATACTATCGGATGGTTGGCAAGGGAAAAGTGCATAACGTTAGCGGAGTATTACTCCACACTAGAGAGCTCCCTGCTGGATGTTTGAAGGTATCAGTTGATATTGCAGTTGAGCCGAATGCAGCATTACCATATCCTAGCGATGATTCGGATGCAACAACGGTGCACAAAGCAGTAGGTTCGTTTGTTGCATGGCCGACAAACCTCATATGCGTAGGATATGAGGTATGATTAAAACTTATGTTAATTTCCTTGGTATATTCAAAGTTTAAAATTTATGCTTAAAATTTTACTTACATATTTTCCTATGTTAAATAGACTCCCACAAAATCCAAATCTAAAGATAGTGCGATTCCACGGCATACCGAGTCCACGGTTTCAGGAAAAGAGGTAGTATACAATTATATGACATATATTCATTGAAGTTGTTACATTCTTAATTTGGTCTAACTATTTATATGACATGTAGGTTCAAGAAAATGTGGCTAGCAATGCCTCCGCACAACAAAAAAAGGAGGTTAGCAACGCCTCCGCACGGGTACAAAGTTCTGGTGCTAAGAAGTCCGTAGCTAGGAAAAAACCTACCACCAAGTATAGGTCGTGCCTCAGGACATTTCTAGAGATGACCGATATACCGACCGGAGCTATTCGGACTATACCTATGGAGGTAGGGATTTTCGGCTTTGATTACGAACAAATTCTTGGTAATGAGGACTTTATGCAAGTTTTTGGTCGTGAAGAAATCGGCGTCAACGTTGTCAATACATATGTTAGGTAAATTCGGACTACTTTGTTTTATTAATTAAACAACTTATTTTAATGATGTTTACTTTATGTTAATGATGTTTTTATATTAGGTTTTTGTATGACAAATTGATGCGCCCCAATGGTTTGGACGTGTCATTCGGATTCTTAGCACCCGCGACCGTCAACTATGGTTTAATGATAAGTAGACCGGATACCGTGACGGAGTACGTTCTTCGGATCCTCGTGGAGAATAAAAATGCGGAGAAGTTGTTTTTTGTACCGTTTAATACCGGGTTAGCATTTCATTCTAAATTCATCTATTATAATTATTTTCCAAGTTACCATCTAACATTTGCCTAATCATTACAGTGGACATTGGTTGTTGCTCGCAATCAATCCTATCCGAGAAATTGTGTATTATCTTGACTCGTTAGGAAATGATTGGACAACATACTCGGTTATGAAGGACCTAATTGACACGTAAGTGAGAATGTTCAAAATTTTTCTTAGTTTATGTGAATTGTTCTAATTGCTTCATTTTTATTTTATTAGCGTCCTACAAGCTTTTCGTGCCCAACGAGTTATCCAGACCTCAAGGAGGGGCGCCAACTCCATTTCATGGATTAAAGTGGCGGTATATTTTTAATTACCGCGTTTTTTATTATATTAGTGATGACTACACTTGATAAAACTTAGGATTTATAATTCATATTTTTTTTCATATGTAGTGTCCTCTTCAACGTAATCAAATAGATTGCGGGTATTTCATGTTGAGGTTTATGCGAGATACTCTCATGTTGGGCCGATTAGAGATTCCCACCGATGTATGTATTTCTAACTTATGAGTTATTTTTATATTTACACATATCTCATATAATTAAATAGTTGGAATTAATTCAAAATATGTTATATTATTATGTAGTACTTTGATGAATTCAAGTGTGCATCTTATACAAAGGATCAAGTGGACGAAATCAAAGAGGAGTGGTGTCAATACATGATAGAGCTCAAAGTGTGTAATTAATGTGTACATTTGTAGTAGTATATGTAATGACTTATAAATGTAAACATAAATTTGTATATATTTTGATACATTTATGGCAAATTTGGTTTGAATTGGTTAGCCAAATTTTGGTAAAAAAAGGCCAAAATGGCATATATAAAATGTGATAATTGACTGCAAAAATCTGGTTGAAAACAGGTACCAATTCTGGTTTATAAACCTGGAAAAAATGTGGTTACAAACAAATCCTACAAAAAATTTCGTATACCTTAGACAGCGCTTTTGCCAAAAGCGCTGTCTAAGGGGGGGATTAGAAAGCGCTTTAGGCAAAAGCGCTGTCTAAGGGGGGGGGGCTTAGACAGCGCTTTTGGCCAAAGCGCTGTCTAAGGTATACCTAAAATAATTAAAATAGGAGGGGCTTAGACAGCGCTTTTGGCCAAAGCGCTGTCTAAGGTATACCTAAAAATAATTAAAATAGGAGGGGCTTAGACAACGCTTTTGGCCAAAGCGCTGTCTAAGGTAGGGGGCTTAGACAGCGCTTTTGAACAGCGCTGTCTAAGGTGTACCTAAAAAATTTAAATTAAGAGGGTCTTTTAAAGCGCTTTTGGCCAAAGCGCTGTCTAAGGGTGGGGGATTAGACAGCGCTTTTAACATTTTTAAAAGCGCTGTCTAAACCTTTAGCAGCGGAGGTTTAGACAGCGCTTTAAAGCGCTGTCTAAGGCTAAAAAAAGCGCTGTCTAAGGTCTTGTTTGTTGTAGTGATTATTTGTTTATCCATTTCAATCAAATGATCTACTATAAGGCAGAAGTAACTCTCTGATTCAATATTCTTCAAGAGTTTTACCATAGATTACAAAAGATTATAAAATGTGTTAAAAGAAAATATTCTTTCAAGTTCAGAAAAATACAACCTTAGTTTTTACTAAAGTGTTTCTCAATCTCTCTTTCTCTCAATTTAAGAATCACACAAACACGTTGCATTTAAAAGTCTTTCTCAACCCTCTTAGATATCTCCACGGGACTGGGAACTCTTAGATCAATGAATCCTAAGAATTTCTAACCTATTTCTCTAAGTTTTGCGCACAGTTGGACTTTACACTCTCCCTCGTAATGACAATGATTTCTTTTTATTATTTATATTTGATTTTATTCTTTTAATTGCTGTAAAATTGAAAGGTTTAACCACACAAAGATCTTTAATTTGTGAGATACAAATTAATGACAACCAAAATAAATGATCTCAAGTAAAATTAATTTGTAGCAACAAGTGTTAGAAAATCTACACGAGAAAGAATAAAATAAAAGACGAGTATATAAATAATTTGTGTACCCATTTTATCAAATTCATGTACTATGGAGCGGAAGTAGCTCTATGATTCATTATAGTTCAAGATTTTTATGTGATATTACAAGAGATTACAAGATGTGTTACAAAAAAAAATATTCTTCCAAGTTCATAAAAATAAACCTACTTTCTACCTAAGTTTTCCTGTAATATATCGACCCAAAATACATGTTTGAAATTATTTATGTTTATATCAACTATTGAAATTTATAGACTTTGGGGACCAATATTATTTTAGTCAACTTCTAATAATCTCACATGAGATATCAAGTCAAGTATAAACTTAATGTAGTGAGAATTGTATTTAGAGCAACTAATCCACTCACTTGAGCAAAAAAGGGTATATTTGAGATTTCACTAGTTAAGTGGATGACATTATGGTCTTTTAGGTTGAAAAAGCTTATTTATTGGTAACATGAGAAAACATGTTTAAGAAAATGAGAGAGAGAAAGAGGAACTCATCATCCACCTTCATCATCAAGAACAACCCTTGAAAGACGATAAGGGTTTCACTCATTCCACTCTCAAACTCAGAATTTGGTAAGCAATCTAAATTCATCATCATCTTTTTATCTAAGTTTCATCTATATAACCATCATTTATAATTGGATTCCTTTATCAAAGCATCAAATGATAAATTAAAGCCTTGGCCTTAAGAAGTGAAGGAAAACATGGAAGGTTTTGAGTTCATGCATGTGACTCAGAAAGAAGGATTTCATCACCATCTTCATAAACTTTTAAAAATATATGGTGTAATATTATATTTGTGAGAATCACAAACAAGGGCGACTTCAGGGTCCCCGCTTTGACTGATGTCACCTAGGCGACATCCTCACATACTATGAGGGCTTTCCCTTGGGACATAAGATATGTATAGCACTGTTATATCTTGTTAGTCATATGAGAGAGAGAGAGAGAGTCATACCATGATCCTTGGAAAATAGGTAGTCAACATTTTCCCCTAGTCATGGGGAGTTATTATTGCCCTAAGGGTTTCCTAAACCATATGCCCAAATGGCCTCTATATATAAATCTCCCCTTAGGGGAGAGGGACAAATCCTAACTTACACTTAAAACCTAAAGTAACACACTTGTATACAGAACCTTTCACCTTAAGTGAACAGGTCCTTTAAACCACCGCACAAGGCTTCTTAGCACTGTGGGCAATCCCTAACCACCACAATTGTTACAAAGCTACTAAAGCCTCTAAGTATCCCCTACCTTCATAAGGATATCATGTTCACTTGTAATTTTTTACCAGCACAGTTGCACCCACCGTGGGGGCTTGATAAATCTAACATAAACCACACCTTTTTCACTACAGTTACCATACCTACTATTACCCTTCAATCCTACATCTAGTCATCCTCAATCATGGTTAAAATGAGACCTTCATCCCTTACACCAGAAGGTACCGGCCACATCAATGATGTTGTTTCCCTTATAGAGATGTGTGTTGCCATACAAGAACTAATCCATCTGAATCAGACATTGGACGATAATGTCCATAACATTAGACAATGCTAGAAGAAGTCCAATCCCCCCATAAGATATGGAAGGGTTGGAATCCTAGCCACTCTAAAGAGAGATATGGGAATCGCTTGTCCCTGGAGAATTCAAACCTCCCTCTTTGGCCAACATTTTAATGCCTCCATCAACACACAGATGACCATCATTGTAATGCCTGACTCTCTAAAGTGAGAGTTGATGAAATGTGTGAACAACAAGGGCACGGTTGTGTCAAGTAGTAATTAAAAAGATCGATCCCACTTAGAGAGATGTTTGATTACAATTTTTTTACTCAAACATTGTTTATCTAAAGCGATCGCAAAAGATCTTTGTTTAGTGCAAATTGAAATTGAATTTTAACAAATAATTAAAAGCAAGACTAGGGGTTATGATCATCCATCTAGACTAACCCTTATGATCCCAAGGGCCGACCTTGATAATTGATATTTATATATTCTAATATTCAAAATGGTTAATTGATGTATATATTTGTCAAAAGTTTTTAAACCTTGTTCAAGTTATTGACTGGATTGGATAAATGAAAACGAGATGAAATCGTGTCCAATTAAACTGTGTACTAAACAAATTAAAGTACTTGTGTGTTCGGAATCAAAATAACAATTACTAAAAAATAGGCAAAATATATACCATTTTTAGTCCCTTAACTTTTGGGGTCCATTTTAGTCCCTTGATTTTTAAAATATTCAAATCTATCCCTTAATTATTTTAAACGTAACAGATGAGTCTTTTCTATTTGTTTACTCCAAACAGACGTTTGAGGTTGATGACGTAGCAGATGATATAGCTTATTTTCTTCTTGTTTTTCATTTTCTTCTACATTTGTGTTATGCAAATTCCATTATCTTCTTATTTTATAATAACAATAACCATATCAACATCCACCATTGTTCTTCGTAATGAACCTCACAAAGTAAAACATAAACAACACCATATTCCACACACTACATTAAGCCATCATCCACTCAAACAACCATTTCTCCTTCATAATACTTCATTCACTCACTCAAAAGATTGAGAAAAGTTAGAATGACACTCACTAAATGGAATGACACTCACTACAACTCACTACCATATATCATTGTTCCGTAAATGTTCTTTAAATAAAAACTTCATGAAAATTTGATTTGAATAATTATTCTAAAAATATTATTTTAGATATTTTATTATTTTATTAAAATTTTTTTGGATATCAAAAATTCAAAAAATCGCTTAATTTTGAAGCTATTTCAAATAAATTTTCATTAAAAAAAACATTTTTGAGATATAATTTTTTTAAAAAGTTACGATTTCGATTATCTTTTGATCTTCAATAATATATATTTATACTATAGAATGTAAAAATTAGTCTTTCATATAAAAAACAAATATTAAAAAACTTATAATATTTTATAAAATTTATTTTTAAAAATATAAAGAAAAAATATATTTTGTCTTTAAAAAAAAAAAGTGACACGGCACGCATGCAGCACTTAGTTTCATCAAGGAGATCTAAGTATACTATGAAGAATTAAAATAAAGTATAGTATCTAAGTACTTTATATCTATATAATACTAATATTCAACTATATTGTCTTTTAAGTTTAGTGGAATTTGAAAGCATGCAAAAGCTCATATCTCAATCAAGAAAATTCCAATAGGAAGCATGTGAGAAGCTACACTGCAAAAGAATGGCTGCAAGATCACCCTTTTGAGTTTTCATAAACTAATTGGTTTTGAGACCCACTAAGCTAATACATGTGCTTTTCTACAACTTTTTTTTGTTGATCATTCATGTGTGGTGTGTTTTTGAATTCTATGGTATTAACATTCAAAATGGCATTTGCTTCTTCTAATCTGTGGTATATGTTGAGCTTTGACGACTCACTCTAACAAATTCCAAACATTCAAGACACTTTGACATCTAAAGTAATACTAAAAGAAAAAAAGACACGATGTTAGTTCGAAACTTCCACAATCATTGCTTTTTCATAACTTCCTTTTGAACAATTGAGCATAGATGCAATGGAACGTCAATTTTTATAAACTTTTTCATTTTATATTGGATGAGATATATATCCCTATTCATCTATATATGATATGAATGTCAATTTTTAAAAACTTTTTCATTTATATTGGATGAGATATATATCCCTATTCATCTATATATGATATGAATGTCAATTTTTAAAAACTTTTTCATTTATATTGGATGAAACATCCCTATACATCTATATATTATATGAACGTCAATTTTTAAAAACATTTTTATTTATATTGGATGAGACTACTGATATAAATAGATATCTATGAGACGTATATTATCGTATTTTTATCTGTTTTGTTGGATAAATATAATAAACATATTTGTCTCATATTCGTGTGGATATCCGTTAAGCGGGTAATCTACGAATTTTTAAGTGGATATTTAATGAATAATATTTTTTTTTAAATTAGTTTTAAAAAAAATATTTTCAATTTCTTTTAAAGATAAGAAATTATTATCACATAACATCAACTATCAATTTAACAACAAATTTTTATCACAATATTTTTCTTCTTTTTCAGCAAAACATAATAACATGCAAACATAATATCCATACATTTTAATTTCAACAAAAATAAATAAAAGATGTTGTGATTGTGAGTTATGATGGAAGAGAGACATTGAGAAAGGACGGTATTGGTTGGTTGGACAGAGGAAGGGTGGTATTGATTGGTTGGACACTAGAATTGTTGAATTGAGATTTGAAGTATTAAAAAACTTAGATATGAAATGACTAAATAATATTCGCATGAAAGGTTTTCTTCAAAGAAAATTTCAAAAATAAAATAAAATATAAGAGGACTAATTTTTTTAAAAGATGAAAAGATATTGGATGTGTAATAAACTAATGATATTTAAATAATTTGTTAACGGGTATGGATATTCGTGGATATGAGTATCATTAAACCTGTATTTGTATCCCATTAAGCTACTTGTCTCGTATCCATGGATATCCATTAAGCTACCTGCCACATATTTGTGAAGAATTTTATCCGTATGTAAGAAGTTTTTTGTCACCCCTAGACGAGACATCCTTATAAATCTATATATGATATGAATTTTTAAGTGAATTTTTACATAAATGTAGACCTTAAAATTTCAAGCATTAAAGAGAAAGAAAAAACATATTTTTAGGCGGTCAAAAACCGAAAGGGTCATAATCACAGAAAAGAAATAGAGAAATCAATGACAGAAGTCGGTGTTGTCGGAGTCGTGGGGCGCATGCTTGGCGGAGGCACCAACATTCTGTAGAGGCCGGTTATACATAGCTTTGACAGTTCGCAGAGTAGGTGGTTGCACGTAGCTATGTATCATATCGGATCAGTTCGGTTCACATATTTGTTACTTGATGGATCATGTTTTGGATAAGTTATAAACAAGACAATGTTTAATCAATTATATATATATATATATATATATATATATATATATATATATATATATATATATATATATATATATATATATATATATATATATATATATATATATATATGTATATATATATATTTCACATTTATTCGTAAAGACAATAAAACATAGAAAATATATGGTAGTCATAGTCAATTATTAACCCATTAAAAATCAATTGCATGAACTCTCTAAATTATCCTTCATTACAAATTTTTTACACTAACCAAAAGACATTTAGATAATCAATTCAAATTTTATCATTCTCATATCTTATTGAAGCATGTCACAAGTCCAATTTCATATCATTCGTTTCTCACTTTTTACTTTTAATTTCTCACACTTCATTTTCTTCTCTACATTCAAATTTTAATTTTTCCCCACTTTTTTCCCACACTTTCTAACTTTCATTTTAATTTTCTCTCTCCATTTTATTTTTTCTATTTTATTTTTTTAAGCATAAATAATAAATTTTGAACCTCTTTTTAATTTAATGAAAAAGAACACAAAAAAATATTGAACTTTTAAAACATAAGCTAATTTAAAATAAAAATATAATTATTTTATAATTATTATATATAAAAATATTCATGATTTATATAACTATTGTTCGTTATATATATATATATATATATATATATATATATATATATATATATATATATATATATATATATATATATATATATATATATATATATATATATATATATATATATATATATATATATATATATATATATATATATATATATATATATATATATATATATATATATATATAATTAAGTAACTCATTTGAAATTGGTGTATTTGAATACATTTTATATTTTATCAAATTGGATAGCATTTTTCATTTCACAAGTCATTATCAGGACTATATATTTTATTTTAATCAACAATTATCTTTATTTGAGAGACAATTTTTGTTTCAATGTAATTTTCTTTTCTTTCTCCATCTCACGGATTTCTTTTTTTTATATGATTATTTAATACAAATAAGTTTGTATAATCATTGTTCATTTTACAATTAAGTAACACGATATCAATTGACATGTGTATCAAAAATCATTTTATATTGCATCAAATTGAATATCACTCATTAATTGTACACATCATTAATTTATTATTTTACGAGTCACTATTAGGACAATATCTATTTTATTTTAACAGACAATTATCTTTAATTGAAAGATGAATTCTTTATTTTTAAATATGAAAAAGAAAATTCTCTAATTTTTTTATTTCAAATTTACAGATGTATCCAAATTTATTTGAAGTAAATTTATCTATGCAGACGCACGGATATCTTGTTAGTCAGAGAGAGTAAATTTATCTATGCAGACGCACGAATATCTTGTTAGTCAGAGAGATAAAGATAAAAATTGCTTAGAAATCATGGAATTTGAGAAACTTTTATATGTATTTTAGATGATTGGAAAGAATACTTTGTAGGTATATAAGGGGATTGAAATTTAAGAGAATTTTTTTATGTAAGTGATTTATAATTTTCTGTAACAAATTTTCAAAATATAGTTAATCAGAGAACAATTCTCTTTCTTAGAAAATATTAGTTGGATCGAATATGATAAACAAACTTTATTTTTACTCATCTTTTATCTTCGTCTTACTTATTGTAAATTTGCTTACACTATTTAACAGATTATTTTGTTGTTTGCAACCATTTAAACTTCACAACCAAAAAAGGTGTTAGTGATTGAAACTTTCAAAGTTCACAGCACAAATAATTCGATAAGACAATAAAACAAATAATAATATTGATGATGCTAAAATACATGTCATATTATTATAAATATAGATATTGAATGATATAATACTATTTAAATATGTTTTTGTTGTGCAAAATTGATAAAATAAGATAAAGTATTTGAAAAATAAATCAAAGTTCAAACACACTCAAAAACTTGATGTATAAGGACAAAGAATAAAGACAACAAAATTAAATGATAGTTTCAAGCAACACAATAACATGTCAAAAAATAATAATAAACAAACAACAAACCAAAATAAGATAAAAGACAAGGATACAATAATTTATTTATCTAATTCGATCAAATAATTTACTTTGAATGAGAAAAAAACTCTTTAATTTCCTATACTTTAAAAAATTGTCGCAATATATTAAAAAGAGTTATAAGTAAATAGTCACCCAAATAGTAACAACTTTCCCTTTTTGCTCTGATAGGGTTTAACATTCATGGGCAAACGTGGCGTTGGCCGGCCAAGGCTTGCGGTGGCGGCGCGACAGAAAGGGGAGGAGCGAACAATAGTCACTCAAGCGATCATGGAATCAAAAGAGCAGCAAGTTGGGGACCATGAAAGACAAGACACATTGGAATCACAAGAACACCAAGCAGGAGAACATGAAGGGCAAGACGCCACTCGTAAGGAAAAGGAGATATCGGATATGGAACCTCTTATGTCGACGGAAAGAGAGATCGAATTGCCAGAGGTGGAGGTGCCAGAGAATGTGCAACTAAAGAAACCCTGGGTAGATGTCATAAGAGGCAATAGAAGAATCAATAGAGTGGTGAGTATGGAGTATATCCCACCCACGATTGTCGATGGCGAAGTGGAAGTAAAAATTGAAGAATCTGATGTCGAAGACGAGCTCGAGTTTTGGTCGAATTCGATAATATTGTTTGCCCTAGGAAATTCTCTGTCAATGAATGCAGTCAAGAAGTTCATGGAGAAGAATTGGAACTCGATTTCGCTACCAGAGCTGTATTACAATGAGGAAGGATATTTTATTGTGCGATTCAGGAACCAAGAGGATAGAGAACATGTGCTAGCTCAGGGCCCGTATTTCATTTATGGGAAGCCATTGTTCTTAAGACAATGGAGCTCAGATTTTGAGATGAAAGAGGACATATTGCGGGTTATGCCGTTGTGGGTCACATTTCCCCAATTGCCCTTTCACCTGTGGGGAGAGAAATGCTTGGCTAAGATAGCAAGCTCCATTGGAAAACCAATTACAATGGATGAATGTACAACAAAGAAGCTAAGGGTCTCATATGCCCGAATGTTGGTGGAGGTAGATGTTACACAAAAACTTCGAAACAGCATCAATATCAGGGATCATAACAACAAGCTTGTCCAACAATGTATTGAGTATGAATGGGTACCCAAATATTGCCATAAGTGCCTGAAAATAGGGCATGACTGTGCACTGAAGAAGCCAATGAACAACCATGTCAAGAAGATTTGGCAACCAGTTGGGGATTTACAGAAGTCAGAGCCTTCCCAAGGGGATCAAACACAAAGGGGAGAGGTTCAGCCAATCATAATGGTAGCAGAGAAACCAATAGAGGAAGAGGGTACTAGCACAGACTGGACTATGGTGGCAGAAAAGGACAGAGGTAAAAGAGCAATGAATTATTCACCAAAGAGTTCATCCGTGGAATACCAAAACACTTTCACACCCTTAAGGATTGGAGAAGGTCCTGTAGGGGATGATAGAAGGCTACGATGCTAGTGACTTGGAATGTGAGAGGAATTAATAAAGGAGCTAGACACAGGGAGGTTTTTTCTTATATTGCATCTTTTAAGTCTCCTATTGTTGGCTTGTTAGAGACTAGAGTTAAAGAAGATAAAGCTGCTGGAATAAGAAGATATTATGAAAATAAGTGGTGTTTTGAAGATAACTATGACAAACACTATAATGGTAGGATCTGGCTTCTATGGAATAAAGCTGAAGTGATTATTAGGATGATTCAAGTCCATGAACAATTTCTGCACTTTGAGGTTTATGGAATAGATCACTCCTTTAGATATGTTGCTACAATGATTTATGCCTTCAATCAAGTGGAACATAGGAAAACATTGTGGAGCAAGTTGGAAAGTCTGGGAAGCAGTATGGATAGGCCCTGGATTGTCATTGGGGATTTTAATAATGTCTTGAAGGAGGAGGATAGAATTGGTGGGCAACCAGTTAGTTATGCAGAGTATAGAGATCTGGATGAGATGATGCACAATGTTAGCTTGTTTGAAAATGTTTCCAAAGGAAGCTACTTCACCTGGTCCAACAAACACACCCAAGGAATCATCCACTCAAGAATTGATAGAATGGTGTCTAACATCCAGTGGTTGCAGAAGTATCCTGATGTTGTAGTGGAAAACTTAGCACCTAATATTTCTGATCATACCCCTGTCAAAGTTAGTGTTAGCCAACAGCAGATAAGGAAGAGATCGATGTTTAAATTTCTGAATTGTAGTGTTAAAGAGCCTACCTATATGCAGATTGTGAAGAACAGTTGGCAAGAAGAGGTGATAGGTAATAGCATGTACAGATTATGGAGGAAATTATTGAGACTGCAACCGATTCTGAAGAAGCTGAATTCCCAATTCTCAGACATTCAGAACCAAATCCAAAAAGCCAGACAATTGCTTCTAGACGAACAGAAGGTTCTCCAAAATAATTTGTTTGATGTGCAAAGTATTGAGAGAGTGAAGCAGTGTACTGAGAACCTCATCCATTTGAACCAAACAGAGGAAAATATATTGAAGCAGAAAGCCAAGGTGAATTGGTTACAACTAGGAGATGGTAATAATGCTTTTTATCATGCCTATGTGAGGGACAGAAACAAGCAAAAGGGGATGTATTCTTTGGAGTCTGTAAATGGAGGTAGCCTAAGCAAACCAGAAGATATAGAAGAAGAAGTTTTGCAATTCTATGACAAACTGGTAGGTACTAAATCCCTGAACCTGAGATGTATCGATATTACCACTGTAAGGAATGGTAAAACTCTTGATAGAGAAAGTGCTTGTCAGCTGATAAGACCTGTTGAGGAAGGGGAAGTGTGGAGTGCTCTGAAAAGTATAGGCCAGAATAAGGCACCGGGGGTGGATGGATTTAACGCTTACTTCTTCACAGCTACATGGCAAATTGTGAAAAATGATGTGACAGCTGCAGTTAAAGAATTCTTTCAGAATGGTAAGATGCTGAAGGCTTTTAACTGCTCCTTGGTAACTCTTATCCCCAAAAATCTTGATGCTAAAACTGTTAAGGATATGAGGCCTATAGCTTGCTGTAGTACAATTTACAAGATTATTTCAAAAATCCTAACAACTAGACTGGGTAAGGTGATCAGTAAGCTGGTGGATGAATCACAATCTGCTTTTGTTCCAGGTAGACACATACAGGACAACATCATCTTGGCTCAAGAACTGATCAAAGGGTATAACAGGAAGAATATTTCTCCGAGGTGCATGGTTCAGATGGATATTCAAAAGGCGTATGATACGGTTGACTGGAATGCTTTAGCTCAGATTATGCAAGAGATGGGAATACCTCAGATGTTCAGAAATTGGGTACTGGAATGTGTAACCACTACTTCTTATCGGTTCAATATCAATGGGAGACCCTCAAAAATTCTGGAAGCAAAAAGGGGATTGAGACAGGGAGATCCCATCTCCCCCCTATTATTTGTGCTGGTGATGGAGTACCTTCATAGGATGTTCCAAAATTTGAATAACAATCCAAACTTCAATTTTCACCCCAAATGTGAAAAATTGAAGCTTATCGACATGTGTTTTGCTGATGATATTGTGATTTTTGTGAGAGGGGATGTTGGTTCTCTGCAACTCATTATGCAGGTGGTGGAAAAATTCACCAACTCAACTGGCTTGCAAATGAGCATTCCTAAAAGCAAGCTATTTGTGGGAGGGGTAGATGGCATAACTAAAGGAAACTTGCAGCAAGCAACTGGATTCTCTTTGGGGCAGCTTCCAGTCAAGTATCTTGGAGTGCCTCTGAACAGTAGAAAGCTTACCATCAACAATTGTCAAGGGCTGCTAGATAGAATGACTGTTAGAATTAACCATTGGTGTAGCCGTCTTTTGTCGTATGCAGGTAAATTACAATTGGTGAGAAGTGTGATGTTTGCTATAACCAATTATTGGATGCAAATTTTTCTTCTACCCAAAAAGATCATTAGGCTCATTAAAAGCATGTGTGGAAGATTCATATGGGCTGGAAATGACGAGAAGAGTAAAAGAGCGTCGGTGGCCTGGGACCATGTTTGTGATCCGATTGCAAATGGTGGAAGGAACATCATAGCCTTAGGGGAGTGGAATAAAGCCACCATTGGCAAGCTTCTCTGGAATCTGAGCGAGAAGAAGGATAAAATGTGGGTTAAATGGATGCATATTTACTACTTGAAGAATGGAGTGATTGGGGAATACCAGCCCAACAACAACAGTTCATGGTTAATGAAGTCCATGTGTAAACATAAAGCTGAATTGATGTCTAATGATATTTGGGTTGAATTCCAGGCTAATAATATGTATAGCACTCGAAGAATGTATCGACATCTGCGTGGGGACAAGCCAAGAGTTGATTGGAGGAGGTTAATGTACATGAACATGGCAAGACCAAGGGCTGTTTTTACTCTTTGGCTGGTCTGTCAGGACAGATTGCAAACCAAAGACAGATTGATGAAACACGGGACTTATACTGATGGGAATTGTCTGTTTTGCGATGTGCAGGAAAATAGATGCCATTTATTCTTTGAGTGTGCAATCACAAAGAAGATTTGGAAGGAGGTTCTTAATAGGCTTGGGCTTGGGTATATCCATATTGATTGGAATGAGCATACTGCTTGGCAACAAGCCAAAGGGAAGGGCAACAAAATGCGTATTTTCAAAGCTGCGCTGGCTGAAACGGTATACCACATTTGGTGGGTGAGAAATAGGATTTGTTTCCAACAGGGGAGGAAGGAAGAGCTTCAAAGTCAACATATTCATGACATACTTATGGATAGATTTAGAATGAATAGAAAATTGACAGCGTATTGTAATAACCTTTAGTGGTCGTTGATTGTATCCTTGTCGGTTGGGGCCTGGATCTGCGGATCGGCGTGTATTTCTTTGTTTTTTGGCAATAAAGATTATTATTATTCCAAAAAAAAAATAGTCACCCAAATTTCTATATTATCTATTTAAGTATTTATATATATATATATATATATATATATATATATATATATATATATATATATATATATATATATATATATATATATATATATATATATATATATATATATATATATATATATATATATATATATATAAAAGGATTTCCCAAATTTCAAGAATTTTAAGAAACTTTTATCATTGTCTGTCTAAGTTTTCTAATAGGATTAGTAATAATTATATATGTCTATGATATATACAAATTGGCTAAATCAGACCCAATACTTGTTAACCAAAACAAATGTTGGACTTGTGTCGTTTCCTAACTCGTAAAGCATGTCGTTTGGCCCGCGACCCCAAGTGTTGTTAGTACCATCGAACCCATGTCTCCACTAGCAGACCTGCGTGTCTGTCGTTGGACTACCAGACCCTCGTTGGATTATGTGCCACTTGATAGTGAGACCTCATTAATTTTATTGTTGTCGACTTTTAGATCGTCGCTAGAACGTGGTCTCGCGGCTACTGTCACCTACTCCATCCACCATAGTCCAAATCGTCTCGACGACTATGATATATTCCTCTAATATTTATCAATCTTGAAACATTTATTTATTTATCACTCAAGGTTTTAAGACATACTTCTAGCATTTTTCACCTTGACTTAAAATAGGTGATGCCAGCTCACCCATCAAACCACCTAGTCGATCTCTCTGATTTGAATAATCATTCCTCAAACTTGATCAGATTCAAGTCATTCTTTAATCTCGATCTTACAATTTTCATCTATTTTATTCCAACCATATTTTCCTGCTTAGGTAATCTAAAAATTCTACAAGCATGATACTTCAACTACTTGACTCCAATTGCTTTCAAATACCTCCATGAAGTTTCTTGTTTATATGTTTTGCGATCTTTTAGTCACAAAGTCAACATAACACCCAAAGTGAGCATAAAAATACCTTTTATATGCTACAATATCCATCCTTACCTTATCAAAAATTAAATGATGCTACAATATTCATCCTTACCTTATCAAAAATTAAATGATAATCATACCTTTGTATTCATCCCATCACTACTATAATCCAAAGTAGAAACCTTCACTTGCAATTGGGTATTTTTCACCATAGTTTCTAAAACCATAAAATTCAGGTTCTTAGTCCCTCCCCTCTCAACATTCAATTAAATAAATATATTTTGTAAATGATAAACTTTAATCCTCCAAGTTCTATTTCCTATAGCTTACAACCCTTCACACCTCTTGGATAGCCATGGAAGACAAAATCCACAACTTTACCATAAAGCTGGATAAACTTGATTCGATCAATAATACAAGATTTAATGACGTTTAAAACCAAGTAGGTTACATTTTTCCTACTTTAAATCTCCATAGGTGTTTGTAAGTTTATTCTTGTAAATGAACATCTTCCAACCAAGTTGATTTAGCATAATCCTTACCCTAAAAAATCAATGACAACTCAAAATTCAAATGTATTTTTATCCAATGTCTCTTATAAACTCATTAAAATGCTCTGAAACAACTTCCAATAATCTATCATGCATTGAACATAAATTCAATAGCTTATTTTTGTCACGAAGTTGTAAATTCCATAGTTATTTTTTTTGAGTGAAATTGTAAATGTTTTTATTTTCCAGCATAATACATCATCCAAACTATCTACGTTATGAGCCTAAACCTAAACCTGGAAGATTCTCATCGAGTTTGGATTCAGAACCCGATCCAATAGATGAAGGTGCGGGATCCGGTCTACATCAAATTTTTTAAAAGGTACATAGTCCCTCAAACATGACCTCCATATAAACACTTTCAAAATCATTGAAAATACAATATGGTTTGTTCATATAATGGTATCCTATTTATCTAAGATAATGGAATCCAATTTGTATACGATAATGTTGTGGTTGTGGCAGGGTAAATAAATATTCATTTTAATTCACGACTTTTTCCAATAAAGTTTATTATTTCACCATGTTCTTAATAATGGTGCTTGGTTTCAACAATAAACTATCGAAACCAGTCACAGCAGTTGGGTTTTAGAAAGAAAACTACAAAACTTATTTTCTAAATTTTTTGTTTATTTAATTTTATTAACTTATTGTTCGTAAATTTTATTAATTTATTAGCTATGTAGTATATATACATGCTTCCAGATGAACAAAATAAAATTACATATAATCAATTTAGATTTCACTTAAGTATCACATATATTATCTCTTTGACTTGGACTAATAGAGTAGAATAATTGTCATACATTTAAAAAATTAAAGAATTTAATTAATTCTTTTTAAAGTTATAGAATTAAAATGAACACAAAATATAAAATATGAGACCAAAATAAATATTAAACTTTTTTCATATTAGATTTCACTTATATTCATTATCTTATTTTTGAATGTGTTGAGAATTTCTCAATTCATCCTATAATACTCTTAGCCACCTGTTGCATTTTTAAATACACTTCCTGTTTTTGCTTATACACTTTCGGACGTACCAATTTTTTTCGTTACGTTGAAACCTTCCGTAGATACATATGCGAAAAAAGTGTATACATACAACTGCGGAATTTTAACAACACTATTTTTATTTTTTAAAAATTAAACCAGTTTTATTAATCATCATATATAAATGCACAAACATAAATTTTATATATATATATATATATATATATATATATATATATATATATATATATATATATATATATATATATATATATATATATATATATATCACATCAATATCATCATCCAAAATAAATAAATCACTGACATAAAAATTACATATAGCTATTGTGTGTGCAGGAGTACATCATATCCACCCTCTCATCTGCTTGCTCCCTGTGCACGCTCTCCTCTGTCTCTGCGTCCTCTTCGGCTGCCTATTCCACCAGTCCTGGCGCTATGTCTAGTGTACTTTGTGTCACTCAATGCCACCCAAATAATCTCATCCACAGTACGCATGGCATCAGACCCCCCAGGGAAGAAACTGGCCGCAATGTCTGTCCGCCCAATCCTAACTACATGTAGACATATAGACACTAGATCTTGAGTATGGTCCATCTAAGACTGCATCTCCTCTAATATCTCATGATGTGCTGGTCTGAGAGGATCACCATTTGCAGTGGGAAGCATCAACGGATGTGGGACGGTATAGAACCACCTGATGTAACCATCAACGTAGCTCCAGTCGTGATCAAATCTGATCGCACGAGACTCGTCTAGTACCAGATGGTGCTGAAACTTAGCAAAGATCTCGTCTATCTGGCGGTGGGTAATGGCCAGAGGATCAGACACAGAAGGGTGCCTGGGAATGGTCTGGGCATAGTTGAAGTTTCACATGATGCGCTCGGGAAGATATTGTGCAGTGATGGTCGCTCTAAAGTAAAACCTCATCGAACAGGTGCGCCGCACGGTGATCTCTGTAGCAGTCGTATCTGACATCCTCAGCAGTCATGCGGTCAAGATACAACATGTAAGGCTCTACAAACTTGTTCCCTCTCAACGGGAGAAAGGCACGTTCCCAAGGCCACTCCTCTGTATTCTCTTACACATACTCTCAGCCATGTATCTGCTGAAAGTGTCAGACGATCTAGGACTAAAATAAAATAAAAAATTGGTATCAAGCAAATATCACGATAATATAAGAGAAAAAAATTATAAGAGTTTAAGGATGGTACCATATACACTGAACAACTGCCTGTAACAATCCGAGTAGCCCAAAGGCATAGAATGGAGAGTCTGAAGTAAGTGTGTGCCAACGTCGCTGCATCACATTTGTACTCATGGATCATCGTTGGATCCAATAGGTACCTCATCCAAACCATATATATATATATATATATATATATATATATATATATATATATATATATATATATATGTGTGTGTGTGTGTATATATATATGAGGAGCTGGTGTCCACAGACAATCGTGTGCCCACCAAGTATAGCAGATAACATCGCAACGCCCGCTGTCTGTGTACCTATAACTCTGCTGCATCACCAGCTACCTGTACTATATATGCATGTGTCCGTCTATAATAAGTGTCCAAGGTGAAGTACCTCATATGAGCTCCACGAGTCATATCAATCTTCGTCAGCGCATCCTATGGAGTCACCCCGAGCTCCTGAATAAGCATATTATGTGCCTCCTCCTTTGACAACTTCCTGTGACGGGGGAAGATACCCTTGATCGGTACATGTAGGATACATGAAACATCGTAAAGGGTGATAATAATCTCCCTGTGTGGTAGATGGAATGACGAGGTCTTTGGATGTCACTTTTCCACAAAAGTCATGAGCATACCGTTATGTATCACTAAATACCCAATCTCAGCAAGGTCCTTCAGATCAAACGCAATGATGGCTTCCAGGAGCCACTCGTTCTGTGGTGGAGTCACTCTCTTACGTCCATGGTTATAAAACCTTTGAGTTTGATGTGCCTGAAAATTATTAAAGAAATAAATTTTATTTAAACAAATGGTACATATAATATTTTCCGAATGAAAAAAATTGAGTAATGTTACCTCTCCATGGCAGACATGTGAGGTAGCATGCGTTGCGTAACCTAACAGCAGAGACATGTTAGATGGACCCCCCGGATAACTCTCAGGATCAGTGACAGCAGCATCCACATGTGTCTCCTTAACTCCCTCCTGGGTCTACTCAAGATCGTCAACATCAGGTTCTGGTAGTGGAACCAGACTCTCCTGGCGTCTACTCTAGGAGGGCGGGGACTAAGAAGTACCCTCAGAAGCATCATGTGGCCCCTGGGATGAAGAAGTTCCTACAACTCTAGATGTAGACGGTACGTCTGACTGAACATGTGCCTTCTCCTTCCGGACGGAGGCATGCTGGGAAACTCGTTCGTGTATCCGTCTCTCGGTAGGGATCTGAAAGTCTGAGTCCGAAGAAGACATAATGTCTGAAAATCAATCAGTTAAATTATGATACAACGGAAATAAAATAAAGAAAAAAAAATTACATTTAATTGTTCCGCAAGTGTATTTACGGAAGCACCTAGGATATATAAAGTCTGGGTTGTTCCGCAAGTGCATCTACGGAACGTGTTAACGTTCAATTGTTCCGCTGATGTACTTGTGTAAGTTCCTGAAACTTAACTAAACAGTGACAAACACCATTAACGACCTAGTGGAAGAAAAATTCAAAAACAACCTTTGATTGTCCGTTTAAACCCCTAATAAGTACGTACATTGTCTCAGAACTATGTTATTAAACTTATCCAGTGATTTCTACACCTAAATAGGCATTCTAAATCGATTATAGAGAATATTCGAAAATAACTAAAAAAACTTACCGATTAAAAGGAGTTACGAATGATTAGGAGTTTGTTGATCGTTGTAGTTGATGCTTAGTCTTGAACTCGTGCGGCAAAAATCGACTTTTGTGGAAATGATTTTGAGAATTTGAAGAATATGAAAAGTGAAGAATGAGGGAGGAGAAGGGTCTGCACGCGAAGTATATCAAAATATGTTCCGCAACTACATTTGAGAAAAATTTTGTTGATATATCAACGGAACAAATCAATGTTTAAATATAAAAAATATGTCCGGAGATACATCAGCAGAAGCAGTGAAAAGAAAAATTGAAACGCACATAGTGTCTAAGCGATCCATGGATGGGATAGGTTTTGCTTTAAAAAAATGAATTTAGTATTAGAAAATAGGAATAGGTAATCCCCATCAACTATCTAAATATAATTAATTGAAGTGGTAATTAAGAGTCTAACCTCATTTTAGTAAGCCCTAAGGAAGAGCCGTGGCAAGAGATAGTAATTGAGCATAAATGAAGAAAATGGTAAATTCCATAAGAGTGTATAAAAAAGTAAAATGTAAAGAAAATAATCATTTTGTGCATTCTTTCTCACTCAAAAGCAAATTTGGAAGTATAAGAAACGGCGAAGTAGTTGAGGCACAAATGACGTATTATCACTTTCGGAATACCACTAGCAGGTGCAAAAGCATCAAAGAGCATTAAACTGTGTCAAATTAAGTGCAACACCAAGATATCTAGGCTCACCCAGTATTTTAAAAATTGGACCGGACTGATCGGTCGGACCGGGAACTGGCCAGGTAATCGGTCTGGTTCGAATGTTGGATCGCTCATGTCATTGAACCGGTGCGATCCAACATAGTAATGATATCATTGACGAAGAAATTGTTGCGGATGCGGTTGATTTTACTGTAAATTATTTTAATATTAAAGGAGATCCCAATATTGAAACAATTTTCCCTCATTTAAACTAAATTTGATACACATTTGAGTTATTTTGTTATAAACTATTTAATTATATTATATTGTAATTAGAATTTGTTTGCAATAGACTTTATAATTTTATACTATTTTGTTACGTGTTATACCTTTATTTAATATTTGAATTTAAATTATGAACTTGTGAATTTATGATATGATATTTTAAAAAAAATTAAGTGTTATTTATATTTTGTAGAGATTGAATCATCTGGTTCGACTAGTTTTATATCTATATTGTTTTCTTATAAAGACCGGTCTATTTAACCGAGTTATCTAATTTAATCTGGTTTGGTCATGCGGTTCGACCAGTGACTCAGTGGTTCAACCAATAAACCAGTGACTCAGTACACTTATCGGTTTGATGACCGGTCCGGTTTTTAAAACATTGGACTCACCAAAACAAAATTCGCACGTGTGAAATAGGAAGTTAAAACGTGTAAGTTTCCAATGTAAATGATGACGTGATAAACCAAACAAACACTGCCACTTTTGGAATCACCATATATACCAACCCTTGTTCTTTCCACTATATATACTTACACTCTCATCATAATTATTTGTGATCTTGATGATGAAGGACAACATATGTAATGTATTGCAGGGTTTGAAACCAACCTTGTTAATGATTTTGGTTCAAATAGCATTTGCTGCTGTTAATATTCTCTACAAACTTGCTGTTAACGATGGCATGAACTTAAGGATAGTCGTTGCTTACCGTTTTATATTCTCAACCGCTTTCATTGCTCCACTTGCTTTCTTCATTGAAAGGTTCCATTTCATTCATATAATCAAATTTCTTCTTTCAGCCCATACATATATACATATATATCTATATATATTCATTTTCTAGGCAATAATGAGAGTGAAAGTGCAGGAAGAAGAGGACAAATATGACATGGAAGATACTGTTTCAGTCATTTCTGTGTGGTTTATTTGGGTATGTAATTTTCTAGCTATAATTCCTTAATTAACGTTTGCTTCTGTTTTGTGCTGTCCACGTATAAAGTATGTGTCACTCACTAGTTCTTAACCATTCATTTCTGTTTACGTCTCTTTTTCTACACTTACATCAATAACCATATTGCTTGCTACTTTTGACAATATTTTACATCTAGAGGATCATTAGCTCAAAACTTCTACTTAGAAGCTTTGGTTTTAACTTCACCAACATTTGCATCAGCAATGGCCAACCTTATACCAGCTATAACCTTTATCATGGCTGTTTCCTTCGGGTAAGTTACCCTAATTTTTACTATATATTGTTTTTTTCCAAACAATAAAAATTTATATATTCTCTTATTTCAGTTTGGAAAAACTAAATTTGAGAACAAAAGCCGGAATGGCAAAGATAATAGGTACAATGACAGGAATTAGTGGAGCAATGGTATTAACATTTGTTAAAGGTATTGAAATAAATATTGGTTCATTCCATTTAAACCTTTTGCATCATCAAAACGGTGTCGTATCAGCGCACTCACCACAAGCTACTACAATCTCCACTAGTAACACCATTTTGGGTTCTCTATGTGCTTTGGCTAGTAGCATCTCTTATGCATTATGGCTCATTATTCATGTAAGTTTATATTTATTTTTTTTAATTAATGACTAATAATATTTTCTTACAAACTATGATTGTGTATGTAACAGGCAAAAATGAGTGAAAATTATCCAACTCATTATTCAAGTACAGCTTTGATGTCATTTTGGGCTTCCTTGGTTTCTACTGTGTTTGCTCTTTGTTTTGAGAGGGACTTTAGTCAGTGGAAGTTGGGATGGAATATTAGGTTATTGACTGTTGCTTATGCGGTATGATTATGATTAGTGTTAATTAATTAATATGATTAATTGTGTATTATTGTTGGAGTTTATGATATGATATGTTAATTGATTGGTGCAGGGTATAGTGGTTTCTGGAGCAATGATTTGTGTAATTTCATGGTGTGTACGTATGACAGGACCATTGTTTGTATCTGTTTTTAGCCCTTTGATGCTTGTTTGTGTGGCTTTAGTTAGTTGTACCATGTTGAATGAGAAGCTACATCTCGGAAGGTATGCGTCTACAACTATTCGATTAAGATCGGACGATTTTGATTTAAATTTAATCCTTTTGAATTTTGGAAATTAAAATTAAACTTGATTATTTAATTCATCTGATCAATAATCAGGGTCGTCTTTAAGGATGAACAAAACTAATAATTCTACGCATGATCGCAGTTAAATCATAACTAATATGATATATGTTTGTTACTTTTGTTAATTTCAGCATTATTGGAGCCGTGTTGATTGTATGTGGGTTATATGCTGTTGTATGGGGGAAAAGTAAAGAGATGAGGAAAAAGAATCAACTAGCTCCATCACAAAACACAGATGAACTTGACACTGTTGAAATAGTTGTGAGGCCTGTAGTAGAAGACAAAAGCAACCATAGTAATAATTTACATTTTATTTGTGATAATGAAGATTCACAAAAAGATGAACATGTACAAAATCAAGAAAAACAAGGAGGGGGTGTAGAAGAAATTTTACAGAATGACTAATATTTATTTATTCACACTTCTATGGATTAGCCTAAATAGGAGAACTTGATATTCTACTGGACTGGCCAAAAATTCTAATATTCAGCCTTATTTTGATTCTCTAACTTTGAAATATTGAGAATTTTTTAATATTCCTAAATACTTCTTAGCCACTACACGGAATTAATTAAATGTTCATAATTTTTAGAAATACATCTCTTGACGCACCTATTTCTGAATAAAAATTGAAATATTTTGGGGATGAATCTCTGAATCAATTTAAAATCATTCAATGCATCCCAGGCAGAAGCCATTTACGTTTTAATTGTATCGGAGATGCATCTCCGTGAATATTCCAGAGATACATATCTAAAATGTATCAGAATAAGTATTTCATGTTATAAGTTGTTTATCTGTGTTTAGATGAAGTATATTGTACAATCTAAAAGATAGAGAAAAATAGACGTACATAATTTCAGATGGAACAAAAATGCCATATAAAAATAAAATATCCAAAATGTCGTAAAATCGAGATCAATAAAGTAGTAAGACCATCAACATAAAGTATAAACATAGTACTACAACTATATAATAAGAGACTATTGTATGTGCCTGACAACCTCGCATATGTCTCGTCTACCTCCTTGACCATCAATCCCTTATGTCCTCCAACGATGTCTCTAGTACAACAATGTCATTTGTGCTTCTATCATGATGGCATCTAGGACTCGTCTGACATCAAACCAATCAGAGAATATACCTGACTCAATGTATGTCTGATCAATCTCCACTATGCGACGACACCTAGGCAAAACATCATCAATATGATCTAGTTGTGCCTACTCCTCCTCTAGTATCTCCTAATGAGAAGGTCTCGTCGGATCTCCTGGAGTAGCATGCACCATGTACGGATGTGACACCCTGAAGAACCATATTATGTACCCTTCGACGTAGCTCTAATCGCTCTCAGCTATGGTAAAATATGCCTCCTTCGATACCAGATGACTCACATAATCATCAAACATTTCTTCTATTTTCTACATGTCAAGGAAGAACGGGCATAGACAACAAGGACTATAGGAATGGTCTGAGTGTATCCAAATTATCGCATGACATGCTCGGGAAGATAAGGAGAAATGAGATACAATCTGCAGGCCAACCATCCAACGTATAACATTATCTCATCAAATTATCGCGTCTCACAGTGATCAACATAGTTGTTAAAGTGCATGTCCTTAGAAACCAAACGATCAAGATAGACTCTGAAAGGCTTGGTCACTTGGTTCCCTTTGAACGGGATAAAAGTAGTAGCACGCGACATGTCTTTAGTGTACTCACCACTCGTCGAGCCAGAGATGTGTGGGAAGGGCTTAAGGATCCAAGCCTGAAGTTAAAAATTTGGAACACACGGATCATCGATAATGGCTTTGCAAATAAGAAATAAAAATAAAAAACATTCAAAGACCAATAATTATTATCGTCAGTAGTATCACGCTATTTTTGACCTGCTTCGCCTTCCAGAAATAGCCTTCTTTCAACTTCGAATACAGGTAGACCAAACAATCCACCTACAGTTGTACTCATGGATCCGCTCGAGATCCACGAAGTACCATAGGTAGACGACATCTGTATAAGTGGCACGGTTGTCCATAAAAATCACAGTGCCAAATAAATAAAGTAAGTATGCTCTCAATACATGCGATATGTGGAGCTCTACCTGCTCAACGTCACCATCAACCTCATGTTCTCTAAGGTTCTCATCATCATATATCTTCTTTAAGAATTCAAATCTAAAATGAGCACCCATATTCTTATCCACCTTATTCTTCGCCTCCCCAGGATTTTCCCCAAGATACTCTGCCATCATCCTGAGTGTCTCGTCTTTGGTAATCCTCCCATGATCTAAGAATCTCCCCTTAATCGGAAGATATATCAAACATGAGACATCGTTGAGTGTGATAGACATCTCACAATTCAAAAGATAAAACGAAGAGGTCTTAAAGTGTCATCTCTCCACGAATGTATCAAGCATCTTGTGGTTAACCATAGTTTTATCGGTCATTCACAAGTCCTTCATACCAGATAAGGATAGAACCAACTGAAACCAATATGCATCCTTCTGAGGTCAGGCATCAATCTTTCTTCCATGGTTAAGAAACTTTTGAGGATCACGCTCCTGAAATTTTGCAGGAATAATCAAAGTCATAAACAATCAATGTCAGAAATTAAAATTAACATAAAAATAAATAAAGAACCCAACTGATGCTACCTCTTTGTCCTGATATGTCTAGCAGTATGGTCTGGATACAGAGGTAGTAAGGACAAATCCACTAGACCTCCTCCAAAAGCTCCTGGCTCAGCATCTGTAGCAGTCTCACCTTGTTGAAGGTGCCATTTGATCAATAACATCATGCATAGGATGTGGGATAGGAGGAGGGATTGGATCAGTAACATCATCTGTAGGAGGTGGCACTGGTGAATCCTGACACATGCGGGAGGATGGGGGAAGTGATGAGTGTCAGATGGTGAATCTCTTCTCCTATGGGAAGAATAAGATGGAGTGGCCTAAGGAGAAGCGTGAGCCCAAAATTTAGACGGACTTGCCTGACCAGATGGACCTGGAGCCTCCGGAACCTTCTGACTCTTCTCCCTCTGAACGGATGCATGCTGAGCAACCATGTCATGCCTCGGTCTATCATGTCTATCAGCCATTATGCATGTAAGTTAAATTAAGTTATAACATTAGTGCATGTAAACAACACACAAGTAACGAAACTTAAGAAAAAAATTGCATGAAATTCTAAAGATGCATCTCCGTAATCACCAGGAAACTAAAATGTTGAAAAATATCAGAGATGCATCTCAAGAATTTCCTGCAGAAAAGTAAATGTTGGACAATTCCAGAGATGCATCTCTGGGTTTTTCTGCAACTTAGAAGTTGCATCAATGGCGTAATGTACCACGTGCAAGCTCAAAAAAATTGTTTTGATCACCATTTTCAACCAACAAACAACTAATACACTATTTCTAATCTATCTTAGATGTGATTTATACTCATTTCTAATCCTAATCATTGATTTCTACTCATTTACACCAAAACTCAAACATTTATTGAAAACTCAAAAAACTTGAAATTGGATGATGTTACAGTTGAATATTGATGTTCCCTTGAATTCTCTTGAGCCTTATTTAATGAAATTTGACTTGGTATAGAGAAGTGTTTTGAGATAGGTTAAGTTGAGTTTGAGAAAATTGTGAAATGAGAAAGGAGAAGAGTCTTGCGCGATTTATGCTCTAAAATATTCCGGAGATATATCTCTGGAATATTTTATAACTTGCATTTTGGTGCATTCAGAGATACATCTCCAGAAACATGAGACATTTGTGCTAATTCACTTGATACAGTAGAAACATATAGGATGCATTAAGAAATTCTTGAAATATTTCATTGCATAACAAAATGTTTGAGAAACAAAATTAAGAAAAAACGGAAACACTTCCAATGTACGTTAGCAAGATTAATAACATCAGAGTGAATGATCGATAGATTAGAAAGTGTACTAATCTTCTAATGTAGTAATAAGAGAAATTCCTCAAATCTCGATCTCAAAGAATGCTTGACGATACAAAGTTTGTGTTTTAATTTAGTTAAATAAAAGACTTGGGGTTTTGGAATTGTTGTTTAGAAATAGAAAATAAATTGCAATTAAAAAGTAAACAGCGCAGCTGAACAATTTAAAATAATATGTGTCAACATGTAAGGTGTAACACCCTTCTAACACCGAATAATATTCACGATAATTATAGATAATTAAATCAGAGTGAAATCAACACAAAGGTGTCGCATTTCTTCATAAAACAACATAGATACGTCATGCTCCATAACACGAGTTCTTTCATTATAAATCCCAATTAAATACTATGCAACGGAAAACCATAGTCTCAATTAATTGTAAAGATCAAAAAGTCTTATAACAAGAAAATTCATAATAATATCATGTCAACAAGAAAAGAACACATAGTTCAACTCAAATATCTCGACCTGGTGTTATATATCAAAGCAATACACCTTATAAATCTACGGAAGTAAAATAAAATGACTCCAAAGCTAAAACTACATGTGTCACGTGAGTCAATCCCGATCACTTGCATGTTAACCACGTAGAGGTAACATTCAAACATGCAAGGTGAGTAATCACAATTTATTATACAAGATATAAAGAAAATATATAAATAGGGTAACAGTCATCATCGTCATAACATCATTTTAAAATCACAACATCATCAACGTCATTTGACTCTAAATTATGTAATGCCACTTAGTATGAGATGCAACAACATAGACTCATGCTTTTGATACCAAATTCATTTGATGGGCACTTGGACATCACCCTCCAAAGATCCCCACCATAGGATCGATTCCCACTTGGAACCGGAGCACGTCATAAACGCTTCAATCCACATAATGGGATTGAGACCACCATTTCACCGAAGTCCTAACATCACCATTGGACCTAAGTTCTAAAATATGTTATGAATGCATGATGCAAAACATCATAATAACCACCACCACGGCTTGTCAAAGTTGCATCATCATTCATAAACATTTGTCATAATACATCACATAGTATGTATAACATCAACATGCACATCAACAATTTAATTCATCAGAGCATCATAAGATCACATCACTGACACATGTCAAAATCATCATGAATTTTCCATAATAACATCACAACATTATTAACATAAGCACAATATCTAAGGGAAGAAAAGAAGAAATAAATAAATAAATAAAACAAAACAAAATAATAGCTCCTGCTTGCCTAGTACTCGCCCGGCGAAACCGACCTTTCGCCCGAGGCTCGCCCAGCGAAGCAGGGGCGAATCCCCATACAAAATTCAAGTAGCACATATTTTCACCCTTCGCTCGCCTCTCATCTCACCCGGAGGTGTCCAAGCGACTAAGCTTCATCCGGCGAAGCACACATCTCGCCTAGCGAAACTTGCAAAAACAGCAGTTCTGCTATTTCGTTTTTTGCACAGTTTATACCTTAAACTTCTTGAGATTTCAATACCATACAGTCTGAAAATGCACATAAATTACAAGGTAATCATAATACAACAACAACGCACGTATAGTATACATTATAAACATCATCTCATGGCATCACAACATCAACTTGTCCTCAATTTCTTCATAAAACTTTCTCAAGTTAAAACCCCATCTACAAACCCCAACATACCTATACTCTATATCAACTATAATGAAAAGTCATACTCCTCATACCTTATATTCTTGGTTCTGATCTTCCTCTTTGTTTTCTACAACAATTCCTCTGAGCCATAGCATATTCCACCTTTTTCCTTAGAGTCGTTCTCCCAAAATATGATTGTTCATAATGAACTTCTCCAATATATTTTCTTTTATGTCAAATTTTCCCTTAGGACCCCTAATAAGACTTTCTCAACTTTGTCCTTACTTAACCTCTTACAATGACCTTTTTGTCCTCAGTGTTCCACTCCTTTTATTTTAATTAATAATAATCTAAATAATATTATCCCTATCATTCTACTAATTATTAACACTAAAATAATTCTAATTAATCTTATACTTTCTAAATAACCTCATTACTCCCTTAACTCATCATCGCCCCACAGCACGCACACAAACCTACCAATTCAACAAAATACAACATTCTCAGCAACAAATCACAAATAATCATAATAAACCAATAAAATAAATTATCCAGATATTTTGGATGTTACAACTCTCCTCCACTTAAAGAATTTTTTCCCTTAAAAATTACCTGAAGCAAACCAAGTCGAATATAATAATCAAAATAATATTATCCCTATCATTCTACTAATTATTAACACTAAAATAATTCTAATTAATCTTATACTTTCTAAATAACCTCATTACTCCCTAACTCATCATCACCCCATATCACGCAACACAAACCTACTAATTCAACAAAATACAACATTCTCATCAACAAATCACAAATACTCATAATAAACCAATAAAATAAATGATTCTGTTATTTTGGATGTTACAACTCTTCCCCACTTAAAGAATTTTTTCCCTTAAAAATTACCTGAAGCAAACCAAGTCGAATATGACTCCCTCATCTAATCCTCATGTTCCCAAGTCCAACTTTTGACAGCTAGTCCACCCCCACAATAATTTCACCAAAGCAATCTCCTTACCACGCAGCTATATCATTTCTTGATCATATATATGCACGGGTGATGTGTCAATAGTCAGGCTATCTCTCACATGTACATCATCCATTTGGATCACATGCGATGGATCGAGAATGTATTTCCTCAGCTGAGATACATGAAATACATCATGAAGATTCGTAAGCGACGACGGTAAAGCAATTTGAAAGGCTACTTCCCATGTCCTCTGCATGATTTGATACAGACCAATAAAACACGGAGTGAGCTTTTGAAACTTCAAAGCTCGAACTACACCAGTTACCGACGTAACTCTCAGAAATATGTGATATCCCTCTTGGAATTCAAGTGCTTTCCTCCTCTTATCATGATAACTCTTCTGACGACTTTATGAAGCTCTCATCCTCTATTGGATCATCTTAATTTTCTCAGTTGTGTCCCGTACAATCTCATGTCCAAGTACAACGCTCTCGCCTGACTCATACCAACACAATAGGGTTCTACACCTCCTACAATATAATGCTTCATACAGTGTCATTCCAATACTAGCATGAAATTTGTTGTTATACATGAACTCAATCAATGGTATAGGTTATCCTAAGATCCTCCTTAGTCCAACACACAAGCCCTCAACAGATCCTCTAAAGACTGTATAGTCATCTCTGTCTACCTATTTGTCTCTGGATGATATGTAGAACTCATCCTCAACTTAGTACCCAAAGCATCCTGCAAACATTTTCAGAACCTCGATGTAAATCTTGTATTTCTATCAAACACAATACTTGAAGGTATCCCATTCAATTTCATAATTTCTTCAATGTACATCTCAGCTAACTTCTGCATAGAATGATTAATCTTCATCGATAAGAAATGAATCGATTTAGTTTGTCTATCCACAATCACCCAAATCGAATCATTCCCCTTCATAGTCTTCGGCAAACCCGACACAAAGTTCATGGAAATACTATCCCATTTCCATTATGGAATATTCAATGGTTGTATCATACCCAAAGGTTTCTGATGTTTAATCTTCTACATCAGGTCTTCCTTCAAACTGAAAGACTCCAGTAAATGAAGACACTTCTTTAGTGGATTCTCTTTCACGTCTAGATTCATCTTCTAACCAGGAAGCAACTAGACCTTTTCTCTCCCTCTTGAGAAAATTGGGACATTCATAGTTCACACGTCCAAATCCCTCACGTTCAAAGCATTTGATTTCTCTACCTTGATTGTCTTATGTTCTAGTTCTTCTCCTGAAGTTCTGCCTTCTATTGATGTCATATGACTTGTTCTTGTAATCTTGTCTAGGACTCCAGGTATTTGCTACTTGATTGAATTGTTTCCCAAGTAGCCTAACAACATTTATTATACCTCTATTTGTCTTATGATTTCCTTCATCTTCATTAGATGCAAAGGCTAAGTCATTTCTCTTTTTAGGCATATCACCTCTGATTCCAACTTCAAACGTTTGAAGTGACCCAATAAGTTCATCAATTTTTAGGTTGTTGATAACCTGAGCTTCTTCAATGGAAGACACTATCATATCAAATATTTTTTGAAGAAACCTTAGAATTTTTCAAACCAGTTTGGCTTTTGAGATTCTCTCATAAGGCATCTAACTGATTGGATAAATACATCACTGTCATATGATACTCCTGAATGATCTCGTCCTCCTTCATCTTCAAGTTCTCAAACTTGGTTGCAAGAAGTTGAAGCCTTGACATCTTTACTCTAGATGTCCCTTCATGAGCGGTCTTCATAATTTCCCATGCCTATTTTGCAACAATTCATTTGCTGATTAATTTGAAGATGTTCTTGTTCTCTCCATTGAATAGAGAATTCAATGCTTTGGAGTTTCCTTGGGCTTGTTTGTCATCTTCATCATCCCAATCTTCTTCGGGTTTCATTACATCAGTGATTACATCATCCTTATAAGCATGGGAAATTCTGAAGACCGCTCATGAACTGACATCTAGAGTAAAGATGTCAAGGCTTCAACTTCTTACAATAATGCATTTACTGAATAATTTGAAGATGTTCTTGTCCACTCCATTGAATAGAGTATTCAACGCTTTGGAGTTTCCTTGGGCTTGTTTGTCATCTTCATCATCCCAAGCTTCTTCAGGTTTCACTACATCAGTGATTACACCATCCTTATAGGTATGGGAAATTCTGAAGACCGCTCATGAAGGGACATCTAGAGTAAAGATGTTAAGTGTAGCACTCATTTTTCCCAAATAAACAAAATAACTATTTTATTAAGAAAATCAGATTTTTTAAAAAAAGTGGAATGCTACTACAACAATAAAATTCGACAAAAATTCTTTTATTAAAAACAGCGGAAAAATATCTTTTTATTCATCATATGGCAATTCGCCAAATATCCACAATATTCATCAATTCTCTTAATTTATAAGTTTCAACAAAATATGATACGTAACTATTACTAATAAGAATAATTAAACAACAAATATCCTTGTTTCTTGTGTTACGTATCAGAGCGACTCTTAGGACTCGACCAAACAACTTGTACTCCGAGCGTACTCAAGTACCTGAATATTTGTACTTCCGAAGAAGCACAGACGCAACCAAACAACAAAGGAGTGAGAAAACAATTCAATATTTTAGCGGTGCATATGACATCTTAAAGGGTAATTTCACACAATCCATCAACATATGTCACATATCATATTTCACATATCATTCATTCAATAAAATGCAAAGTGACTCCATGACACAATGCAAATGCGGTACCGACTCAACAATGGTTCATCAATTCGATCCCCTGATGCATCGCTTACGCTCCTACTGAGACACAATCATCCATGCACCAATGATTCACAATGAATCCGGATAATCACTTACGCTTCATCCGAGACATGATTATCCCACCATACATGCATATGAAAAACTCGATTATGCATACCAAAATACATGCATTAACATAATCATACATAACACGATCCTCCTGATCCACATAAGTTATCACACACCCCATCACATGGGTCACATAAAAATCAGACAATAGTCAATACACATTATCAATATGATCCATATAATTCATCATTAAAAGTTATACAAATCGATACAAGCACATATATCTTACACAGTAATCACTAGTTATCATATCCTATGAATTATTCATTAATTCCATCCTCAACTATTTCCCATATATTTACCCAACAGAATACGATCCTTCTGATCCTCATAAGTTACCAAACATTTCATCATGTGGTTTACACCAAACATACAATCAACAATGTCCCCAACCAAAACAATCCAATTGATCCATTACAAAATCAAACAAACCAACACAAACATATAGAACTTAAACACTAATTATTGCTTGTTGTCTCCTAAGAACTATTCATTAATACTATCCTCAACATCTTAAACTAATGGGACAAGTATTGAACAATAAATCGGGAAAAAACCACCTTAGAATACGGAAAATTTCCCAAACCAGAGGCCTGACATGGCCATCGTGTCCCCTCACATGGTCGTCGTGTCCCCTGACACGGCCCGTGTCACATGGCCTGATGCTCCCTCTCAAAAACCAAAATTTCGTCCAAGACAGAAGGCTGACACGGCCACTCGTGTCCCTTGACATGGCCCGTGTCAGGCCCTCTGTAGCCAACTTCTCCAAAATTCCATCCAAATCATTATCCAGTAGCCTGACACGGCCACCCGTGTCAGCTGACACGGCCCGTGTCAGGAGCCCTGCGCCCAAAATCACTTTTTCTCAAAAAATCACTTTTCTCTCCCACTTTCATACCAGTCCGAATTCAGTCAATTATACCTCATTCTTCTTATCCAAAACAGTCAAATTATTGTTCTTATTATCATTTATAACCCCTAACACTACCTTATTCTTCCAATCTAATATCATTAATCAAATTGGGGGAATTCTAGGTTTTACTCCATCATCCTAATTGGCATCAACAACAACAATACTCATATGATAGCTTTCATACTAACCATACCATACAATTCACACAACAATTATTCCAAATACAACAATCAATCATGTAATTTCATACACATATCACATTTCAACAAAATAGATCAAAATTATATATTCCCTAAGAGAGTAAGGACCTCTCCACTACCTTTTCATGTTAGATCACCAATAAAGAACCCTTTCTCCCCCCTTACCTCGAATTCAAAGGATTCCTTACAAAATCTTGATCTTGGGGCTTTAGGTCTCTTGCACTTTTTCTCCCTTTCCTCTTTCTCCAGAGCCAGTTTTCTCCTCTTTCCACCAAAACACGATGAAATGAAAAATGACTCCTTTTCTCTTCTCATAAAACAATACCAATTTACCCCCTTGCCCCTTAGACCTCCAATTCTTATTACTTTATTTATTTAATAATAATATTCAAATAATACCACATTATTATTATATTATTATTTAAATAAACAATTCTTTACTTACACTTTCAAAAACACCACTTATATTCATAATAATTATTTTATTAAATAAGATATGAAATCGGGTGTTACATTAAGACTTCAACTTCTTGCAACAATGCATTTGTTGATTAATTTGAATATGTTCTTGTCCACTCCATTGAATAGAGCATTCAACGCTTGGAGTTTCCTTGGGCTTGTTTGTCATCTTCATCATCCCAATCTTCTTAAGGTTTCACTACATAATGATTACACCATCCTTTTCTTTAACCATTGGAGGATCACATCATTTCACCATAGTTCTCTAGGCCTTTCCATCTATGGATTTAAGAAAGGAATCATGAGAGATTTCCAATATTCATAGTTTGTTCCATCTAGAATAGGTGTACTTCTCACCATTACTTCATCCTTGTTCATTGTACCAGAAAGTATCATCCATGAATCTCACCCAATACACAGTAGGGTACCAGCTCTTAATGTCAATTGAAATTTTGGTGTAGCAAATCACATATGTCCTATGAGATATCGGAACAAATAATCTTTGTTGTTGCAAACGATGAACAATTAAATATGCAAAAAGTAAACACATGCAATCAATTGTATGCCTAGTTCAGTCAAACACACCTACTCTGGATGATACCAATCCATGAATGAAATCCACTAAATAGTATTAATTCGAAGTGAAACAACCTCTGGTTTCCAACGTGTCACTTAATCACTACTCGTGCTTTATTTCTACCTAAGACATTTCCTAGGTCGAGGCTTCCTCTATTCCTAGACAATCACTATGTGACCAACAACACACTTTATGCTTAACAGCTTTAGAGTACACACTTTACAGCTCCGGAAAGTTCTCATATTCTTAGCATTCACTATGATCTAAGAAAGGCTCACAAAAGAACAAACCTTAATACTTTCTACTCAAGTATATATCTCTTTTTCTTGTTCTCAACCTAGGTCTAAACTAACATATTTATAACAAAAGAACGCATGGGATTTGGGCTTTAAACTCGCAGTATTCTGATCCCACAAAAACTGCTAAAATTCTCCAAGAAAATAGAAACTTTTCAATCATTAGTTTCTATAACAAATCCTTTCTGATTTACGATCTTCAATCCTTCAATCTCTGAAAATCTTCTTATTTGGACACTAGTTGTAATCACAAATATTCCTCGAATATTCTATGATTTTCTTCAAAGATAATAGTTACCAAAAATGTTACTGATGCAGATGTCGAGAGACCTATGCTGGGGAATCTCCTCTGACATCTTCCAAAACCCTATTTTTCCTCAAAATAGAACCTTGAATTCAGCATGTCACGACACCTTGTCCAACATGACCAATATAGG
Source organism: Lathyrus aphaca (assembly GCA_963966055.1). Taxonomy (NCBI): domain Eukaryota; kingdom Viridiplantae; phylum Streptophyta; class Magnoliopsida; order Fabales; family Fabaceae; genus Lathyrus; species Lathyrus aphaca. The sequence goes on from OZ014519.1 coordinate 11,489,332, forward strand.
TTATTTTATCAAAATTACTGTCAACCTCAACTGGGCATAATTAATAGTAAGTTAATGTTACTTTGTTGTAGACGTATGCTAAGAATTACAATGATAATAATATATTGGTGGAAATAATGAAACTTTTGAAGAGGAATGATTTACCATTGCAATCGGGCACGGCAAATACAGTTTTCAGGTATGTTATTTCGTATATGTATGCTGAACTTTTTGTTGATTTAATTGTTATTCCCTTTTCATCGGCATCTAAGCAAATATGTTATTTTTAGACCGATGCTTCATGCTCTATTGTCAGGCCCCTAAAGCTCTATTATATTATATGAAAGCAATGTTGTGCCTCTTGGTGCGTTAGTATGCAAGCCTACAATGCTTGATTTAGGATATCCCCAATCTTTTAAAGTTAAATTTTCAAAAGGAAGTTTCCAAACCTTATTTCTTTTACATTTTTTTAGAGATCAAGAATCTAGCTTTGTGACAATTCTCATCAGGACACACATTTTTCCACTGTATACCATAGTTGTTTCTCTACCACACCTCATTACAAGTGCAAATTGGGTACTTAAAGAACTAGTCAACTGTTAACTAGAGGTAAGTCACTTAATTTAGCTATCATAACTCAAGCAAATTCTATTTCATATGAAGTTACAATATGATTTCATGAATCTGATGTGATATAGTCGTGAAAATATTTTGAGGCAATTCAATCTTGGTTTCTAACCTTGTCTGTCATTCTAGGAGATGAGCGTTGATGTATATTCTCAATTATGGGATATGCTTCATATATAGTGTTTCAACTCAAGAGTCACAAGAATTTAGAACTTCCCATTTACGAGGTTAAGCCTTAATAACTCCATTTTTCTTAATGAACTATGATCATTTTACTCAGGTTAATTTTGATCTATAATATTACTACCTTCGTTCCTAAATATAGGACTCGGTTGAGGAAATTACGGGAAATAAGAAAGTTGGTTAGAGTATTAAATTTATTGACTATTTTGTATAATTTTACAAGTTTTTCCTTAGGAGAGATAAATAGTTAATATGTATGTAACTGTATTTATTATAGAGTGCAAAAAAAGATGTGATATAATTAGGGGTATGTGTGGAAAAAAATAATGCACTTTGAAAGTTGAAGAGGGTCTTATAAAAAGGGACAAGAAAAAACTCAATAAGTTCTTATATTTAGGGATGTAAATGGATATTCGTGGGGACAGATAGTATGATATATGTGTTCGTCTTGTTGGATAAATATGATATCTATATCCGCCTCATATCCATGCGGGTATCTGCTAAACAGATAATCCGCAGGTTTTAAGATATCTAGAGATATTTACGGATTTCCATGGATACATTTTTTCTTTTTTCTTTTTTTTCTCCAACTTCTTTTAAATATACAAGAAGTCATTATTATATAACATCCATACAAATATCTCTTATTTTAACAACAAAATGTTATCACATTAATTTCCTTCATTTTAAACAAAAGATATTATGATTGTGAGTTATGGTTAAAAGAGAGGAGGACCGAGGAGTTAAAAGGAAGACACTGGTTGGACAGAGAAAATGGTTGGTTGGACGGTCGAATTGAATTGTTGAAGTAATGTATGGAGTAAAGAAGAAGCTTAAATATGAAATTACCAATATAATTTGTATGAAATGCAAAAGGTTTTCTTCAAAGAAAACTTCAAAAAAAAAATATGAGAAGACTAGTTTTTTAGAAGATTAAAAGACAATGTATAATAAACTAATATTTAAGCAATTATTATAATTTATTAACGGGTACAAGATATCCACTGGCATGGATATCATTAAACCTGTATCCATATCCATTACTAAATGGGTATTTAAATATCCATTTATTTTATCTGTGGATATCTATTAAGTTATATGCCCCGTACCCGTGACGGATTTTATCCGCGGGTATGGATATTTTTGCCATCCCTACTTATAATTAGGGACAGAGGTAGTATTAGTTATATTTTGGACAAGAGTGTAAGAACAAGATTTGGTTCTACATCGTATCTCTATGTTTTGATGATAACAAAGGAGTATTTGTGTGAGAATCATTTTGATACTCTAACATTTGTTATTCTGTAGGTTTAAAAAACAGGTTTTACTTATTGATAAAGATTATATACAAGTCATTTTGTATGATATAAGTCTCTTTTGTGCCAAAGAAGCAAGGTTGCTTCTGTATCTGATCATATTCAGAAGGATGCTAAGAAGACACTATGTTGTTGTTGCAATGCTCTCTTGGATTCTGTATTTTGTGCGTGATTCTGATGTTCTACTTCTGAAGCCTGTTAAGCTTCTAAAGTCGTTATCTTATGAAGACTAAGTGCTTACGAATTATGAAGACAAAGTTATTCTCAAATAAGTTCCGAAGACTCTAAAGACTTAAGGTTTCTACATATTAAAGGTTTTTGGAGACTAAGTGCTAAAGATTATGAAGATAAGATTCTGATGAACAAGTTCTGAAGACTCTGATGGACTTAAGTTTCTAAAGACCAAGGGTTTTGAAAAAATGTTGAAGATTCTAAATACAAGGTTCTGGTGAACAAGTTCTGAAGATTTTTAAGCCATTATGCCTTCCAAAACCTTTCTAAAAAATGAAGCCATCTTGGATAGTATCTCTGAAAAATGGCTTAATCTTTCAAGGCTCAAAGATGATGGTTTGAACTTCATCAGAAGCATGCAAATTCAAGCATGGTATGGGTATTATACAATCCTGCATGGACCTATCTTCCCAAACCTTTTAAAAGAATTCTAGAAGTTTGCTCGAGTGGCAGCTGAGGGCAACATTATCTATCTGGTCTAGTGTATATGGGGTTCCCTTTGTTGTTACACCCTTAACCATTGTTGAAGCTATCAATTGTGTCCCATTTGGAGTCACTCTTGAATAATTTCATTTGAGTTATACCTTTTATGGAAAAACTCATCACTCTTCATGATAATCCTTTTCCTATTTATGAACCCACCAATCGTGCCACACTCCTTCATGCTTCTACGGTGTGGTTTCAACTTATATTGACCAACTTCATCCTTGGGGAGTGGCTAAAACTACTATGTCTTATGATGAAAGACTTTTTGTCTACCTTCTGATGCACAACTTTAGGATCAACTTTCCTCAAACAATCTTCAGTCACTTGAAGTACTTTGTTGAAGTGTCAAGAGTTCAGCACAAGTCATACATTCCATTGGAAGGGTTTATTCTTAACTGTTATTCAAGGGTGAATTCATTGGGCATTGAGAAGGCTTGGACCAAACAATGCATTGATTGAAGAGAGGTGTGAAAGGGTGGATAGGGTGCAAGATTTTGATGCATGATCAGTGGCGGTGCTTGCTTGTGGTTCTTTGGTTTTTCTGTTTGGAAGTTCTTGTCTTGTCATGTCTTATTTAGTTTCTATTATGTTTTCTTTATTGTTTCAATCGTGTCCTTATAATCCGCCTATTATTAATGAAATTTTCTTTTGATATGTTTCTTGGCTTATGATAGAAGTCTAAGACTCATATATTTATCATTTTGTTGCATTTGTTTTAATGTTATTACCTTTTTTATTATGACAAAAAGGGGGAGAAAATAAAATGATTTTGATAGTACCTATTCTCATTATATCAAACTCAAACATCATAAAATGTTTGTGCCACTAACTATTTGTTTGATGTTTCAGTTAAGGAACTTATAATAAGTTCACTAAGCATTCTAGACAGGGTAAATGAAAAGATCTTACCTTCTAAAGTTAAAGAATCTTATGGATGAATTCAACTATGATACTTCATATAATCGGAGTTGTACACTTCATGAACATATGTTTATTAAAAACAGATATATCTAATATTGTTTAGAAGTTGTGAACTTTCTGAAAGTAAAGATATTTTGATTGATATCATATTGTTCAAATGTTGTAAACCTTCTGAAAGTATGGAATTCCGAACTAGAGCGTCAGAAGTTGAGATCTCCTTGAAAGTAAGTTAAAGTTAATTCTCCTTGCAATAGATGATATTCAGAAGATATTATATATTCATAAGTTATGGACTGACTAAATAAATGGAAAGTGGAATCTATCATATCAAACTCTGATACTCAAGATGTTGTGAACTTCTCCAAAAGTATAGTGTTTTGGTCATGACATAATAGAATCAAAGAAAAGAAATTTTGATACATGATGCAAGGAATTATTCAATCAGGCTAAGAATCGAGTTTTGATCACTCATCAAGTTCTGATAGTAATCAGGTTCTGAGATGAAGACCAGGAGTTCTAGTCAGACTCTGATGAGTTATCATAGGGAAATATTCTTTCTCTATCCTTATGTTCTGGATACAAAAAAATTATTTTATGACTTGGGCTCAGGGGGGACTCTGAACAAGCAAAAATGAAATTTTGAGACTAACAGATTCAGGGGGAGTTGCTAGCTTAACTCTGGATGTTTTGTTTATGATGATTATTGTGTATAAATTATTCTATCAAAATAGATGGTTTCGTCATCATCAAAAAGGGGGAGATTGTAAGAACAAGATTTGATTTTACATCTTATCACTATGTTTTGATGATAATAAATGAGTATTTGTGTGAGAACAATTTTGATACTCTAACGTTTGTTATTCTGTAGGTTTAACAAACAAATTTTGCTTATTGATAAAGACTATATGCGAGTCATTCTATATGACATAAGTCTCTTCTATGACAAAGAAGCAAGATTGCTTCTGTATCTAATCACATTTAGAAATATCCTAAGAAGACAATATGTTGCTGCTGAAATGCTCTCTCGGAATCTGTATTATGTGTGTGATTATGATATTCTACTTCTAAAGCTTGTTAAGCTTATGAATTCGTTATCTTCCAAACACTAAGTGCTGAAAAATTCTGAAGGCAAGGCTCTGTTGAATAACGTTCTGAAGACTCTGAAGACTTAAGGTTTCTAAAGATTAAAGGTTTCTAGAGACTAAGTGCTAAAGATTTTGAAAGACAAGGTTCTTCTGAACAAGTTCTGAAGACTCTTATGACTTAAATTTCTGAAGACCAAGGGTTTTGAAGACAAGTGCTGAAGATTCTGAAGATAAGGTTCTTGTGAACAAGTTATGAAGATTTTGAAGACTTAAGATTCTGAAGACCCAGTTATTTTTTCTTCTACTCATGCTTCAAACATCTTTCTACCAGAAGCCTCTGATAAATAGAAGATAAGGTTAACGTTTACGAGGGAATAATAGACAGTACAAAGATATTCCAGTCCACTATATGTATGAAAATCATCCCTGCGTAATAACAATATTACAATAGCCAACTCATTCAAGAATTACTTATTTGTCCTTCAACGGATATTTTATAGGATATATAAGGATATGATTACTTGAAGAAAAACTAGCAATGAGAAAGAGACTTTATATAACACTGAACCACGATGTAAACATCATATTATGTGTATAGTTTTCTTCTAGTCGTTGATATTTATTGTGTTTACCCTGCTTGTGAAGAAGTAATTATTTGTAAACAAACCCTTTTTATAAATGGTTGTTTGTATTCCCTAAAAGGACCAGTGAGGTATGAAGCTTTAGGAAGACTGAGACAGTGAGTCTTAATGGGTGTTAGTTATATCAGTTTCTTGTGAAATGTAATCGATTATTTGTGTTTCCTAAAGGGCTAGTGAGGTCTAAAGCTTTAGGATGACTAGGGCAGTGTGTCTTAGTGGATGTTAGTCATTGTAGATGCTTGTAGTGTAATCAGATTATCATAGTGGATTAAGTCCTTATGATAAGGAAAAATCACATTGGTGGGTGGACTAGATTAGCTTGATATTTTTCAAGTGGACTAGGATATATCATGTTCCCTTATCTCTTGTTCGTTATTTGGTTTACTTGTTTGTGTTTTCACAAAAAACATTCAAGATTTAAAACCCTATTCAACACCCCCCCCCCCCCCCCCCCCCCAAAACCCTATTCAACCCCCCTCCCCCAAAACCCTATTCAACCCCCCCCCCCCCCCCCCCCCCCCCCCCCCCTTTCTTGTGTTTTCTCACACCTTCAAAGAATTTCGATTAAGATACTTCAAATGATGTTTAAATGCCAGAGATTTCAATGTAGGAATCAATGATATGGATTTCAATCTTAACATGAGGTATATTTATCTTTTCAGAATACTTAACAAACATGTTCTTTGTTTACATTTTCCTTTCTATTATTTGTGTTTTATGGCATAAATTATTATTGTAAGATAAATATTTTCATGGGGCATCAAAAGAGTTTCAAATGCCAATGTAATTTCTTAATGTTATTCTTTTTTCCAGTAATAGGCTATGATATCAAACATGTTGGATCTGTCATGTTATAAATAAAGATGAGCAAGAGTATAATTTTCCTTTACATTTAACTGTCTCCGTTGGACATATCGTTGGTTGTGGTTGTAGGATCTTCAATACAAATATCAATATTTGTGGTAAGATTGTATATCTATATTTTTGGTTTTTCCATCTTCAATACAAAGATCATCTATTACATGACCTTTGCATCGATCAGCTCTGAAGGTTGTTTCATACAAGAAGGTTTCAATTAATGTGAAGATTCATAGAGATAATTGAGTTAGTTTCCTATAAAGTTTTGATTGTATTGTCAATTGTAGATAAGAATGAAACGAAAATCCAAATAGCCTGATAATATGTCATACTTCCCTTATGCCACAATGCATGGTGGTATGGATTATTTTGGTTTGTTGAATAGCTTATTATTTAGGACTCTGCATATTTGAAACTGATGTTCTATTATAGGCAATTTTAGATGATAATATATATGATCCACTTCTCATTGTAACATTGTAAGTTAAAGTTACAGTGCCTAACATGGTGGTTCTTAGTCTTTCAAATGCAAATGGAGTTCACAGCAAAAAAAAGAAGGTAGATGAATTGTGATTGCAAACTTTATTATGCTTGAACTTGATTTTCTTAAAATTGATTTTGTTTAGATGTGGACATGGGCGGTTTTAAGGCCCGGTTGGGCATGTGTCCAGTATCTGGCCCAAAATTTTTCTTCTTTAAACTACAATTATAAAACTTGCGGCGGTTAAAAAGTGCTATTACGGCCGTTCAAACTGTCACAATTAATAAAAATCAAAAAAATACAAAGTTAAACCTAAAATTAAATTATAAAAGTGTTATTACGGCGGTTTAAACTGCCACTTATAACGAAAATGCAGAAAAATACAAACTTAAACCAAAAATTAATTATAAATTATAATTAAAAAGAAAATATATATATATATATATATATATATATATAATGTTGAAAATTATGGTTTAAACAAAAATATATATATTCTTATGCATAAAAATATAGGTTTAAGTCAAAAAAATATATATAAATTATGCAAAAAAAATTATATTTTTATGCAATTAAGAATATATTATATCAAATTTTTTGAATTATAATATTTAGATTCAACTACATTACAAAAAGTGCAAGAATTGAAATAAAGAATAAAGTTATAATTTAGGATCAAATTAATCATAAATTAAAAATGAATACTTAGAAGAAATAAAAATTAATATAAAAGAAGCAATTAATAAAATTTAAAAAAAAAAACATATATAATATTGTAATAAAAAAATTATCCTCAAATAATATAAAATATATATTAGGACTTTATACAATTTTATAGATCAATTTCCACAATTATAAAAGAAAATATTCGATTTAAAAATAACAATAAAAACAAAATTCACCGTAAAGCAATTGACGTGTCAAAATAAAGTATTAAAAACTGTCATTTTTCTATTAATATTACGTGAGTTTATAAAACCGTCATATTTTACTGTAAATAATTGCAGTTTTATTAAACGTCATTTTAAAACCATCATATTTCATACAAATTTTTGCGGTGTTTAATTTTTATCCATATTTCAAAAAAAAAAAAATTGACTCCAACTGTATGGTGTGAATCCAAGTATGTTTCACTAATTTTTATGTAGAAAATAATTTTATCCAAGGTAAAGGTTTTGATAACTATATCATAATTGAATTTAACTATAAACCTTATTAATTACAAGTGTAATTAGTTTTATTTATTTTTTATAATTGAGTTTTCGTGTATTTAAAGATAAGTGATTGAAGGTTAGATTTTTACAAGGCAGTGGAGAGTCATGCAATTCAATTATCTTTTAAGAGAGAGGATTGTAATTATATCCAAAAAGTTAAGCCTAATAGAAAAGAAAAAGAAAGTTGTATATTTTGATTTAAGAGGTTAGTATAATTTAAATATTCTATAAAAAAATGGGAGTGTGATTTGTTCAATGATCTAAAAAGAAAATTGCAATTCACTAAACTATCATGAAAAGTTAGTAAAGTTAGAAGTAATGCAAGGTTTAAAATGTCCCTTTAATAATATAATATAATGCAGAGATATTTTGTTATAAATAAAATTTTATAAATGGTTTCAATTCTTCAAAACCTACTATTTAATTATTCTGGGAGATCACCATGGACTTTTATTATAAATAGATTAAATCATATTCTGTTTTACATGTAAAGTGCAAAAAATATGGCTAAAATTTCTCTGTTTTTTTATATTTTGAATCTCTATTGTTTCTTATTTCTAGTTGCAACGCATGTTGTTGGTAATCCACTTTTCATTCTTTTTTATTTTTTGTTTGCACACTGTCTTTCATCATTTTTTCTTAACATTTTTTTATCATCTCTTTTTATTATAGGAGAAATTCTTCCATGTGAAACTGATCTCGATTGTCCCAAATTCACTGATGATATATTTTATTATAAGTGCTATAATCACAATTGTCATATTGCCATCTTGCTTAATTGATTGTATGAGTACACCAATTCCAAAAGAGTAAGAAATATCATATGGAAGAGAATGATTCAATGTGCTAGAAAAATAAATGTGCAACATACCTTGTGAAAATTTTATCTCAAAAGTTGTTATTTAATTACTGTATGAGTACTTTATAATATTATATTTATTTTCTTTTTTTTAATTTATTGAACAATGCATTTTTTTTATTACTCTAAGAGGATAGTAAAAAACCAAAGAATAATATTTTTAATTTTTTATTCTCTCTTAATTTTGAAAATCTCATGATGATAATCACTTCTTGATCAATGTGAATTGGAGTTTGTTGATATGATCAAAGCTCTATAGTAAGATTGGAATAATTATTTTTCTTGTAATAGTGTTTTTCATTGTTGGGAGAATTGGAAGTGTGACTTGGCTCAAGATTTTGTTAAGAAGCAAAATTAGAATCCTAACAATATTATGAAAGTTGTAAATAAAACCAAAGGATGATAAGCTAAATTGATAAAAATAAACTTTATTTGATTTCTTTGATTGAGTCATTCCAAAGGAATATTATATTTAATATAGAATTCTTAATACATTATAATCATACATGTGGCATCTAATCATTTGAAAGCTTGTGTCAAAAATTATGGTATATTGAAGTTGGCACAAAATTCTGATAGTGCGTACTTGAAATTTCTAAGTTCCAATGATCTATAATGACATGTAATGTATCAATGAATTCCATGGTCTTCCAAACACAATTAACTTTTGACCTTTGAAGCAAACTTGTAAAGAGCATCATAAATGATATTAAGCAAAGAGAATCATCCCTTTAAATCAGCGCCACATAGGATACATAATATTTCCAAGAAATTTTGTATCTTTTAAATCTTCACGCATCCCAATTGTCTAGCTCAGCATAGGCGCAATGTCGAACGACATGTCACAAGACATCTTCATTCAACATGTTGCTTCAGATCTGCTCAACATGTTTCTTCATAAAATAGTATTCCTCAAACTTGGGAGTCACATAGGATTACCTAATATTCCCAAAATATTCAGTAACTGAAATTAACCAAATAAACCCAAGTTGCAAATCTGCACCAAAAAGGACGTCGAATGATTCATGATAGGACATCTTGTTCGACATGTTCCAGAACAGCAAAAGGAACCTCCAAGATATTCTCCTCAAAGTTAGGACTTTTATCATTAGCTTCAGAGTATCTTCAAAATTAGAACCTAAGGGTTTTCCTTGAAAATAACTTGAATCTCTTAATCCTTTAAAACAACTCCATTTGTGATAGCATAATATTCTATAGAATATTCTGCATAATTTAAATCATAAACCAGTCCTAATTTCTAGCTGCACAGAACAGGATGTCAAGACATCTTGTTCGACATGTTCTTCTAGATTCTAGTCATATTAGTTTTACCAAACATAATGTCAATCATAAAATCATCGAATTAACAATCTCCCCCTTTGGCTTATTTTGGCTAAAACTAATTTACATATCACATGTGTAGCAGTACCTCAACATCATATCTTTATATCAAACCAGTTCAGCTATAGAGCTTTCAACGCCTATTACAGAGAATTATAAACATTACCCCCTCAATAGTACACATTATATTTCTCCCCCTTTTTAGCCATAAAAAGGCAAATGCATAGTAATAACCATAGAAGTATATAATCTACATAAGCTTGAATCACACACAAGCTTCAATATAACTACACCACTGCAGCCATAAACCACATACTTCACAAAAATGCCAATAAAACAGGACCATAATTGTAGTGGAGAAATCATGAGTGTAAGTTATCAATTAACTTAACTCAAAGTAAACATAGTCACCACCGTGCTTTTATTTTATTCCAAGAGGAAAAGGGAAAAAAGAGCGAATAAATCCTAATGAATCTAAAAGCAAAAAGCTAAAGAAACAAGCAAAGAAAGGGTAAGGGGATAGGTTACTAAATGGGAAGGTTTTAAGCACCCAAATTGTTTGTGGTACTCCAAGGGAGTCCTTTGAAAAAATTTATAGCTTTTGGTTTGAAAATGGTTTGATAAATGAGAGTGGGGATGAGATGAGAATTAATTTTTAATGTTTTTGTGTTTGGAGAGGTTTACCACCTCATGCCTACGTACCCACAATGTGCAATGTAAGATCAAAACCCCATAGTTTGTGGTACAAATAGTGAAAATTGGTTGTTTTTGATTGATTTTATTAAGTAAAGACAATTTGTCATTTTCAAGTGGATAGCCTCACAAATCTACCATGAGAATGAGGGCATGAACTCATACATCATTATAGGGAGGGCACCAACTCGGATAAAATCAATGAGTATGCCACTAAACCCCCACGAATGACAAGAGACTCAATTACATCAAACTACAATCATGGAGATTGAGAGACTTGCACCCGACTAGACAAGAATGACTCATAGTCTAAACTTGCAAAGGAAACAAACAAAAAAAGGTGCACAAAGGCACAAAACAACTTGAATGAGTTTAGTTCTTTTTATTTTTTGAATTGAAGTCAAAATGATTAAGTTCATTGACATTTATTTTAAGAAAAGAAGAAGTAAAAATCTACTTGACAAAAAGTCAAGGTTTTATTTATTAAAGATGTGAAGGTTTTTAAAACAATAATCCTTTGAAAAAGAAGGAAGTTTTGAAAAGTGAAGAATGGGAGGAGATGAAGAGACTATCCTAAAAAGAAAATAAAAGAAATAAAGGAGGAAAGATTTAACCTAACTTGATGACTTCCAAGCATAAGCACAAGAGTTGCATCCTTATAAGCATAAGCTAGCAAATGGTCAAATAAAGGCTAAAGTACCAACTTCCAAGTGATCAAAGCAAAGGGAAGGTCCTAGGATCTAAGTCCAACACTCTAATTCCAATGCAAAGGATAGTAACCATAGTTCAAGATCAAGATCATAAGTTTTTTAGAGGTTTAATCCTTTATTAATATTTGTGTGTCCAAATGGACAAAAGAAAAAGCACAAGGAAATATAAACATAAACATAAACATGATAATGGATGATAAGGCATAATAAAAAACATAGAGATTAGGGAGTAAGAGATAAAGATAAAGCAGATAAGGTGCAAGAGGAAATTAAAATATTAGTATAATAATAGTAGTAATAATATGTACAAAATAATGGTATGGTGAACCTAATCATCCACAGCCAAAAGAGTAACAAGGCTTTTAATGCCAAAAACTGAAAAGGCAATTGATTCTGCTTAGTATCTTACACTATAGTGATTAACCTATGTGATTAGACCAAATTGGATGAAACTTGAAAGAAGGTTGGGATACCCAAAGCAACTACGCATCAAGCTTCAAAAGTCGTGGATCTAACGCAAATGACTAACCACTTTGGGATTACGCGACCAACACGAGGTCTGGTCCACGAAAGTGAAAGTATCCAATTGGATTTTTATTCCGAAGTAGTGACACATTTAGGTCTATGTTAAGAAATCGTCGAGTAATTTACGGAGTAATTACCCTACAAATGAGGTCGGCCAAAATCAATTAAGGTTAACGAAATTAGTGTTAATACATGCGAGATAAACGATATGTAAATCGTCATCCGAACGCAATATTGAACAAAAATAAAGATTAATACCAGACTGAGTTACACTTATGGTATTCTTTCATCTTTAAGTTCAATCACTCATTTTGGTGGATGCAAGTATGAAAATATTTCACTAATGCAAAGTACCTAAAGTGAATTAAATAATTCACTTGGAGGTAGATTTGAATTAATTAATATTAACCACTCTAATCTACACCCAAAGTCCATTAAATTTAAAGAGAATCCAGTCCCAAAAATGTCTCCCAAGGTAAAAATAAGAAGAAGGGAGGAGAAGAAGCAAAAGGAACCAAAAACAAGTCAAAAATAAGTGAAAAATGCCACTGGAACAGTGTTAATCGGTTAACCATTTGGTTAACCGGTTAACACGTTAAAAATTTAAATTTCTGCATAAAAATACACTATTTAACCAGCTAACCAATTTGCACTGCAAATGGTTAATCGGTTAACATTGCACCAGAGGCAAACCAAATGGGCCAAAATTCAGCTTGATCCTCTTTTAAAACAACTTTCAAACACCTTATGATCATGAAATGTGTAGATGTTTAGAATTGGCAGAATTTTTGACCAACAAGAAGTGTTGAACTTAGTTCAGGATGTCACACCAGATGTTGTGACATTATCAAACAGAGTATAAGTTAATGAACTTAATTCAGGATGTCACACCAGATGTTGTGACATTGTATAAGTTAATGAAGTAAGTTCATATTTCAGGATGTCACACCAGATGTTGTGACATCTCAAACCTGCTACCAGAATTAAATAATGCTTAACAGAACTGAGTAAATTCAGGGAATTTATCTGGAATTAATTGTGAATGGATAAAACAGTAGAAGGCGCATGTGTAGGGAGATTAGTTATATGATTTCAATATAACAGAAGAACTGACTCACCTAGAATCAAGGAAGTAACAAACCCTAATTCAAGGTGATTACAGCATGCGTATCAGGATTGGATAACCTACAGAAAGCCCAAAATCCAAGCATCTATTTAAGCAACAGAAACTCTCAGAATAGAGTACGAAATTAAGAAGACTAAATAGGGTGTTTGTGTTTTAATAGCAGGTTTTATATGTGTATCACTTTATGAGCTTTTAAGCAAAAGTGTATTGTGTCTTGATTGAAACTGTGAAGTAAGATCAAGCTGTTGTGTTTGAAGTGTGACTTCAATTTTATTAAACATTGTAACATATCACTGTGTGATTGAGGGGGAGTGAGTTGGTACTCATATCTAAGTTGTGTCTTAGGTAGAAATTGCCTTGGGTAGATATTAAGTGAGGGATTAAACTGAGTGGTTTAAGTCCAGAATTAATATTACTTATATTGGATTTCCTTCCTGGCTTGGTAGCCCCCAGATGTAAGTGTGGTGATACACTGAACTGGGTTAACAATTTCCTGTGTTGTTTAATTTACCTGCACTTTAAGTTTTGTTTAAGTCTTCAAGTGTTTAAACATCTCATTCGACATCACGTACCTGATCCCAGAATTTCAATTGGCATCAGAGCAGGCACCCTGCCTGTTTAACTGGGTGAGATATAGGGACTGCAAATTTTGGGAACATGGACAGAGATGTAGGATCTGTAAAAAGACCACCTATATTGGATGGATCCAACTATGACTACTGGAAGCCAAGAATGGTAGCATTCTTAAAATCACTTGACAGTAGAGCTTGGAAAGCAGTCAACAACGGAAGGGAGCACCCTGTCCAAGACAACAAGGATGGGGCAAAAGTGTTGAAACTTGAAGAAGAATGGAGCAAGGAGGAAGAAGATTCTGCACTTGGAAATTCCAAGGCCTTAAATGCCTTATTCAATGGCATTGATAGGAACATATTCAGACTTGTGCATCACTGTGAGCTGGCCAAAGATGTTTGGGACACTCTCAAAACAACTCATGAAGGAACATCAAAGGTGAAGATGTCAAGACTTCAACTTCTCACCACCAAGTTTGAAAACTTGGGAATGAAGGAAGATGAGACAATTCATGAGTTTTACATGAACATCTTGGAAATAGCTAATACTTCTGGTGCTTTGGGAGAGAAGATGAGTGATGAAAAGCTGGTAAGAAAGATTCTCAGATCTTTACCAAAAAGATTTGACATGAAGGTTACAGCAATAGAAGAAGCTCAATACATATGCACAATGAAGGTTGAAGAGCTCATTGGTTCCCTTCAAACATTTGAGATGGGAATGAATGATACAATTGTAAAGAAGAACAAAAGCATAGCCTTGGTTTCAAATACTGATAAAGAAGAAGAAAATAATGAAGCAGACCCTGAAGAAAATTTATCAGAAACAATTGCTATGCTTGAAAGACAATTCAACAAGATTCTCAAAAGAATGGATAGCAGGTCCAGACCAAGTGGAAGAAATTCAAACTCTTCTGAGAATAAAAGACCTTATGATAGAAGGACAAATTATGATGAGAGGACCAACCAAGAAAAAGGGATTAAATGTCATGGATGTGAAGGATATGGTCACATCATAAATGAATGCTCTACCTATTTAAAGAAGCAGAAGAAAGGTCTCTCTGTGACCTGGTCTGATGAAGACTCAGGATGTGATTCAGAAGAAGAATCAGCAAAGCACATCACTACTCTAGCTGGAGTATGTGAATCTGAAAGTGGATCCAGTGATGAGGAGCTGACTTTTGAAGAGCTTGAAGAATCATACAAGATGTTGTGCAAAAGGAGCACTGAAGTATGCATGGAGAATATAAAGCAGAAGAAGCAGATTGAGGCATTAAAGGCTGAAAAAACAAGTAATCTAGAGATCATTGACACTTTGAGAAGTGAAGTAAGCCTTCTCAACTCCAAGTTGGAGCATATGTCTAAATCTGTTAGAATGCTGAACAGTAGCTCAAACACACTGGATGTCATTCTCAACAACAATAAGCATTCAGGGGATAGAACTGGACTGGGATTTAACAAAGCTCAAAAGGTTGAGGCTAGCACCAGCAAAACTACTTCAAATCCCATAAAGTCAAACAAGATGTCCCAACAGATGTCCCAACATCATGAAAAGAACATGATGAAAAAGAAGTATCAAAGATGGAGATGTCATCATTGTGGAAGGTTTGGTCACATCAAACCTTATTGCTACAAGTTGCATGGATATCCAAATCAGAAGCATCAGCAACCCCCTAAGCAGAAGATAGATGTCATCAAGAAAGTGCTGCATGGACATCAAAATCAAAGATATCAGCAATTCCCTAAGCAGAAGACAGAGGTCATCAAGAAAGTATGGGTACCTAAAGCTAGTCTTCATGCTGATCAAAGCTACATGCCCAAGAACAAGTTCAACAAACAACCTTGGAGCTCTAAAGATGGACACTACACAAGGCAGAGGCATCAAAGGAAACCTCACAACAAGCAAAAATGGTCAAAGAAGGGTGTTGCATATATAGCTCATACATCTCTCAGAGTATCAGCTAAAGAAGACTGGTACTTTGACAGTGGATGCTCAAGGCACATGACTGGATTGAAAAATCTGCTGGTAAACTTAAAGTCACATTCATCCAGATATGTAACCTTTGGAGATGGAGCTAAAGGAGAAATCAAGGGAGTTGGGACCTTGGACTGCCCAGATGTACCAAGACTAGATGATGTGCTGCTGGTAAAAGGATTAACTGCTAACTTGATCAGCATAAGTCAATTATGTGATCAAGGTTACAGTGTAAACTTTACCAAAACTGAATGCATAGTGTCTGATAAAGAACAGAAGGTTGTCATGAGAGGAGCCAGATCTAAATACAACTGTTATATGTGGGAACCTCAAGATTTCAGTCTCACTTCAACTTGCTCTTTAGCCAAAGAAGAAGAAGTGAAGCTATGGCACCAAAGACTGGGTCATCTTCATCTCAGAGGAATAAAGAAAATCATATCTATGGAGGCTGTGAGAGGTATTCCTAAACTGAAGATTGATGAAGGCAAAGTATGTGGTGAATGTCAAATAGGCAAGCAAACCAAGATGTTCCATCCAAAGCTCCAACATCTGACAACTTCCAAAGTTTTGGAATTATTGCATATGGATCTTATGGGACCAATGCAGGTTGAGAGCCTTGGTGGAAAAAGGTATGCCTATGTGGTGGTTGATGACTTTTCAAGGTATACATGGATAAATTTTATTAAAGAAAAGTCTGATGTGTTTGATGTATTCAAAGATTTGTGCCAAAGAATACAAAGAGAAAAGGCAAGCTGTGTGGTCAGAATAAGAAGTGACCATGGAAAGGAGTTTGAGAATCAAAAATTCTCAGATTTCTGTTCTTCAGAAGGAATCAATCATGAGTATTCTTCACCTATCACCCCTCAACAGAATGGGATTGTTGAGAGGAAGAACAGAACTATCCAAGAATCAGCAAGAGCTATGATCCATGCTAAAAAGTTACCATTGTAATTCTGGGCTGAAGCTATGAACACAACTTGTTACATTCATAATAGAGTCACTCTAAGGAAAGGAACCTTGTCCACCATCTATGAAGTCTGGAAGGGCAGAAAACCTACAGTCAAATACTTCCATATGTTTGGAAGTAATTGTTACATTCTGGCTGATAGGGATCAAAGAAGAAAGATGGATCCTAAAAGTGATAAAGGGATTTTCCTTAGATACTCCATAAATAGAAGAGCCTATAGAGTATTTAACTCCAGAACCAGGGTTATAATGGAGTCAATAAATGTGATCATTGATGATGCCCCTGCAGATGTTGCAGATGATGTTGGAACATCTGCTGACAGTCAGACTGAAGCTGAAATAAAGAATGATCATCCTGACTTCACTCTAATTGAGGCAAGGACAGAACAATCCAGTAAACCTCCCTCCATCAGAATCCAGAAGGATCATCCTAAAGATTTGATAATTGGTGATCCCAACAGTGGTGTAAGCACTAGATCAAGAGAGGTGATTTCAGGTTCTTATTTTGTTTCAAAAATAGAACCTAAAAACATCAAGGAAGCTCTTAATGATGAGTACTGGATTTGTGCTATGCAAGAAGAATTAGGCCAGTTCACAAGGAATGAAGTGTGGGATCTTGTTCCTAGACCTGATGACATAAATGTGATTGGCACTAAATGGGTGTATAAGAACAAGTCAAATGAGCAGGGAGTTGTTACAAAGAACAAGGCTAGACTTGTAGCTCAAGGATACACACAAATTGAGGGAGTAGACTTTGATGAAACCTTTGCACCAGTAGCAAGGCTTGAATCAATCATACTACTTTTAGGAATTGCTTGTATCCTGAAGTTCAAGCTATTTCAAATGTATGTTAAAAGTGCCTTTCTAAATGGGTATCTTAATGAGGAGGTATATGTGGAACAGCCTAAGGGATTTGTTGATCCAAGCTGTCCAGATCATGTATACAAACTAAGGAAGGCTCTTTATGGTCTGAAGCAAGCTCCAAGAGCATGGTATGAAAGGCTGACTACTTTTCTCACAAAACAAGGATACAAGAAAGGTGGAATAGACAAAACCTTGTTTGTGAAGGATGAAGAAGGAAATGTCATGATTGCTCAAATATATGTAGATGACATAGTCTTTGGTGGGATGTCAGACAGGATGGTTAAACATTTTGTCACTCAAATGGAATCTGAATTTGAGATGAGCCTAGTAGGAGAACTAACCTACTTTCTTGGACTGCAAATCAAGCAGATGGAAGATTCCATGTTCATATCCCAAAGCAAGTATGCAAAGAACACTATCAAGAAGTTTGGGATGGACAGTGCAAGTCACAAAAGAACACCTGCCCCCACTCATTTAAAGCTGACAAAGGATGACAAGGGTGAAAAAGTGGACCAAAGCTTATACAGAAGTATGATTGGAAACCTATTATATCTGACTGCTAGCAGACCAGATATAGCCTTCGCAGTAGGTGTATGTGCAAGATATCAAGCTGATCCAAAAGTTAGCCATCTAAACCAGGTTAAGAGAATTCTGAAATATGTCAATGGTACTTGTGACTATGGCATAATGTACTCCAATGGATGTGAACCAATTCTCACTGGCTTTTGTGATGCTGATTGGGCTGGAAGTGCTGATGATAGAAAGAGCACATCAGGAGGATGCTTCTTTCTAGGAAACAATTTGATTTCTTGGTTCAGTAAGAAACAAAATTGTGTATCCTTATCCACTGTTGAAGCTGAATATATTGCAGCTGGTAGCAGTTGTTCACAGTTGGTTTGGATGAAGCAAATGCTCACAGAATACAATGTCCCACAAGATGTCATGACATTGTACTGTGACAACTTAAGTGCTATTAACATATCAAAGAATCCTATCCAACACAGCAGGACAAAGCACATTGTTATCAGGCATCATTTCATCAGAGATCTTGTGGAAGAGAAGGTGATCTCATTAGAACATGTAGCCACAGATCTGCAATTGGCTGATATATTTACTAAAGCTTTGGATGCTACCCAATTTGAAAACCTAAGGGGTAAATTGGGAATCTGCTTATGTGAAATATAGCAGTTATGGAGAAGTGCCAACATGTCCTATGACATCGTGTGGCATGATCATCAGATGGCAACACCAGTCTGGTCAAAAACTCTGTGTATTCCACTCCTTAAAATTCTCCAAGTAACGGCTTTTATAAAAGCTCCAACTTGCTCTCAGCTATTCATCTCCTCATCATCTTCTCAAAACAAATTGCATGCTATAGCTGATTTTCAGAGCTCATCAAAATCAATCAAACCCAAACTCTTCTTCCACCACATTC
This sequence comes from Lathyrus aphaca, assembly GCA_963966055.1. Lineage (NCBI taxonomy): Eukaryota > Viridiplantae > Streptophyta > Magnoliopsida > Fabales > Fabaceae > Lathyrus > Lathyrus aphaca. Next base: position 11,508,414 of record OZ014519.1, read on the forward strand.
AAAAATGTCTCAACATCAAAACCCTAACCTCACTGATGAAAACCTCAACCAAGAAGATGTGGTGCATGCAACCCCAATCTCTATGGTACCTATGGATACAACTCCCATAGACGAAATCAGAGGAAGTGTTCCTCTTGCTCAAAAGCCTAGAACTCCAAATGTGAGAAGAGCAAAGGAACCTGTATTCAGCAAAGTCAAAAGGATTCCTTCATCCTCAAACACCACCCCCAAAGCCTCTGAATATATGGATGCTTCTATTAAGAATCTTGTGAACAGGATTCTATCTGAACAAAGAGTTGTGAGTGGTATATTTGTTCCCCTGAACACCATGCCAGCTCCACAAGAAGAACAGAGTAATCAAGCTGAAGAGGACACTCATGTTCAACAGGATGTTCCAATAGATGTTGAAACATCTGAGGACCAGCACAAGGCCTCAACTGATGGTGATGATGATGAAGCCACTGATGACCAAGCTTCTGTTGATCCACCTGTTGAAGAGGAGACTTCTCAACCTCCTCCTGTTGAAGCCATAGATGATGACTCTGACACAGAGATCATTGCATCTGTGGACCCTAGCATAGCCAAAAGGCTTAGGGCTAGGAAGGGGAAGAAGACTGCAGGACATGCAACTCCTGAAAAGAAGCAGCCTACTCCAAAGAAAGACAAGGCCAAAGTGGTATTTGGACCAACTAAACAATGGAGCAAGGTGAATACACAAAAGAGGAAAGCTGTAACTCCACCAGATTCAGATGTTGAAGAGGATGTCCCAACATCCCAACCAAAGAAGAAACCAGCACCTCCAAGGTCTACCTCTGCTGTTCCAGAAGCTCCTCTGGACAATGTGTCATTCCATCATGTGTCAAGTGTGAGCAGATGGAAATATGTATACCAAAGAAGGGTGGCACTTGAAAGAGAGCTGGGACGCAATGCACTTGAGTGCACTGAGGTAATAGACCTAATTTCATCTGCTGGTTTATTCAAAACAATTTCAAATTTTTCACCCTGCTATGAGCTTCTAGTCAAGGAGTTCATTGTCAACCTACAAGAGGATTGTGCTGATGGTAAGTCAGATGAATTCACAAAAGTCTATGTAAGAGGGAGATGTGTGGAATTCTCTCCTAGGGTTATCAATCATTACCTAGGGAGAGAATCTGATGGACCTAATGAGCTGGGGAAGACTGACAACCAAATTTGCAAGGTCATCACTGCCAATCAGGTCAAAACTTGGCCAGTCAAGGGAAAACTTTATGTTAGCTTGCTAACAAGGAAGTATGCAATGCTGCATAGGATTGGTACTGTCAACTGGGTCCCTACCAATTATACCTCTTCAATAGCAATTGGATTGGGAAGATTCATTTATGCTATGGGCACCCAAACAAAGCTGGACTTTGGGGCTTACATATTTGATCAAACACTGAAGCATGCAGGAACATCAGCAACAAAGCTTCCCATTGCTTTTCCATCTCTGCTATGTGGTATAATCCTCAGCCAGTATCCAGGTATCCTCACTGAGAAGGACTCAGTCTGCAAAAGAGAAAGTCCTCTGGCCTTCCACTACAAGTTGTTCTTAAGCCATCATGCTGCTGATGTTGAAGCTCCCACTGGGACATCTGCTGGACCTTCAAAAGCAAAGACTCCCATATCCAAAGCTGCCTTGATTGCAGAACTGAAGAACACCTGCAAAGAGCTGGATGCCAGGAAGCAAAAGCTAGAGGAAATTATTCAAAGGCTGGAAATGGAAGAGAGTGCTCAGAAGGCTGCTGACTCTGATGATGAATCTGAAGAAGAGGAAGATACTGAATATGAAGATTCTGAGTGAAAATGTGTGAGGAAAGTGTATTGTATCAGCATTGTAATTTTGATTTGTATTTCTGTCTGCTTATGTAATTTGGCCCCAATTTATGTCTAACAAGGGGGAGAAGAGAACAGAACAACAACAATGTCTGCTGCAGTTTACATGATTAATGAACAAGCTGTTTGTCTATTTCATATCTGCTTCTGAACTAAGTTTTTTTAATTCTCTTGAACAAGTCAGAATACATACAGGTTTGAGGGGGAGCAAACTCTCATATGATTAAAACAGAAAAGAACTCTGCTGCACTCTGATAAATTAAACTCTGCTGCACTCTGATAAAACCAGAAGATTGTGTTAGCCAAAAATTAGCCAAAGGGGGAGTTTGTAGATGTTTAGAATTGGCAGAATTTTTGACCAACAAGAAGTGTTGAACTTAGTTCAGGATGTCACACTAGATGTTGTGACATTATCAAACAGAGTATAAGTTAATGAACTTAATTCAGGATGTCACACCAGATGTTGTGACATTGTATAAGTTAATGAAGTAAGTTCAGATTTCAGGATGTCACACCAGATGTTGTGACATCTCAAACCTGCTACCAGAATTAAATAATGCTTAACAGAACTGAGTAAATTCAGGGAATTTATCTGGAATTAATTGTGAATGGATAAAACAGTAGAAGGCGCATCTGTAGGGAGATTAGTTATATGATTTCAATATAACAGAAGAACTGACTCACCTAGAATCAAGGAAGTAACAAACCCTAATTCAAGGTGATGACAGCATGCGTATCAGGATTGGATAACCTACAGAAAGCCCAAAATCCAAGCATCTATTTAAGCAACAGAAACTCTCAGAATAGAGTACGAAATTAAGAAGACTAAATAGGGTGTTTGTGTTTTAATAGCAGGTTTTATATGTGTATCACTTTATGAGCTTTTAAGCAAAAGTGTATTGTGTCTTGATTGAAACTGTGAAGTAAGATCAAGCTGTTGTGTTTGAAGTGTGACTTCAATTTTATTAAACATTGTAACATATCACTGTGTGATTGAGGGGAAGTGAGTTGGTACTCATATCTAAGTTGTGTCTTAGGTAGAAATTGCCTTAGGTAGATATTAAGTGAGGGATTAAACTGAGTGGTTTAAGTCCAGAATTAATATTACTTATATTGGATTTCCTTCCTGGCTTGGTAGCCCCCAGATGTAAGTATGGTGATACACTGAAATGGGTTAACAATTTCCTGTGTTGTTTAATTTACCTGCACTTTAAGTTTTGTTTAAGTCTTCAATTTTTTAAACATCTCATTCGACATCACGTACCTGATCCCAGAATTTCAAAATGAATTGGCACAAATTTTAAAGTGTAAAAATAGTGAAATCCCTGCAATCAAACAATAATTTATGATCCAAAGGATCAACAACCAATAGTACCAAAGATCTACATCTTGAATGATGGTGATGAAGGTGTAACAATGGAGGAAGATGAATTATCAAGAACAAACTTCATTACTCCACTAGCAAGCTTGATCTACTAAAATTGATGAAGAAAAATGAAAAAGATGAAGTTTTAGCTCAAATTTATTCAAGAATTCAATGCAAATTCTTGATAATTTTCTGAAGAAGAAAATGAGCTTTAGGTAATTTTGTGGTTTGAGGATGTATTTTGCAAGGGATTTCTAGGCTATCAAAAGATTGTCAAATGAATGAAAAGAGACCTCTATTTAAAGAGTTTAGGTATGTGAATTTGGTGGAATGGATCTTGCTTTGGAAAATCAAAATTAGGCTTGGAATTCATATTTGGAGTGAAATTCATTAAAGAGTGGTGATTAGTGAGGGTTTATGGTGGGAAATGATCAAAGTGATGAGAGGAATAAAGGTGGATTGGATCTAGAAAATTTCAAATGAGATCAAGAGCTAGGATGTGCTGAATTCGAACAAATTATTCAATTTCCTCCCTGGCTAATCGGTTAACACATTGGTTAATTGATTACCCAGATCAAAATTTGAATATTTAGTTCTCTTGATTGCATGGTTATTGTTTTGGCTCGATTCTTTTACTTGTCGAAGAAGACATGGAAATAAATATATGAACCTTGGAATTCCTTGAATAAACCAATTATAACTTGAGAAATCCTTGATCATACAAATTTGAATTGTTTGCGGATCAACTTCGACTTTGTTCAGATGAAATTCATTCGAGCTGTGGGACTACTATTTTTGGTATTTTTGACATGTTCTTCCCCTGAAAATGTTAATAAAAGAAAACAAAATATTTTTGGATTTTAATTAATGGTTAGTAAACATAAACAAATACGACACATAAAAGCAATAGCGATCCCATATGAGGCGTAAACCTGCAACCAAAAAGGACCGAGGAACCAGTGTGTGATCTTGTTTGTATGCAAAATTATGCAAATGCAAATACAAACTTAGGGGCAAAAATTAGGGTGTTACATCTATCCCTATTTAAGTTTCTTCAATCTGGAGATATGAAGATTGACATATTCGTTTCTACAAGATGGGAGAGACTTAAATATAGAAAAATTCAATTTTTGGCCCTAAGAGACCATGCAGTGATATGAATATGAAACGATATGCAAACCCAAAATCTCTATGGGGAGAAACAACCAACAAAAAAAGCAAAAGCTTAGGAATATAAAAGGAAAATCCCGCTGGGGAAAAACAAATGACAATAAGAGAGTTTACCAGGAAAATAAATCACTGGATTACTGACTCAACTCGAGGAATGATTTTATAAAACATATTCAAGAAAGGATTCAACAAGGAAGAGTAAAACTCCGTCAGGGAAACATCAACCAAACAAAGCATTCAAATCCAATAGATGGAGGAATAATGTATTGGGAAATAGTTATCTACTATCGGTTACTGGGTAGAGATACAAGTAATCAAAAGAATACAATATCACCTGCTATCGGTTACTGGGTAGAAGCAAAGGTAATGAATTCAATGAGAAAAGGTGGTTACTACCGGTTACTGTGAAGACTCACCAACAAAATGAGGAACGAAATTACTGACTACCTGTTTAATGGGTAGAGAAATTATGGACTACCGTTTTACTTGGTAGAAAAATTATTGACTACCGATTTATTGAATAGACACCGAAAGAACAATCATCTGCTACCGATTTACTAGGTAGAAAAATTACTGACTACCGATTTACTTGGTAGACACCAAAAGAGCAGTCATCTGCTACCGATTTACTTGGTAGAAAAATTAACAACTACCTATTTAGTGGGTAGAAAGATTAACAACTACCGATTTACTGGGTAGGAAGGTTAACGACTACCGATTTACTGGATAGACACTAAAATAACAATTATCTACTACCGATTTACTGGGTAAATATATGCAAATAATAGACTCAACTACCAATTTACTGGGTAGGAGAAAAACAAAGAGAGATAACATCAACAACATGTTTACTGGGTAGAAAAAATATGTAGATGTTAAAAGAATCTCAACTACCGATTTACTGGGTAGGAACAATAACAATAAGTTCAAATAAAGGGATGAATATTACCTACTACCACCAAAGTGAAGTTTAAACCAATGTAATACATTCACAAGAGGACCAGAGTTCAATCCAAGAACATATTGGAGAGAAACGGTCAAATAAGACTCATCCTGAGGAGGAAATATCTCAACTGAGGAAAGTTCCATCCAGATAATAAACTTGGGAGAAAACTGAATCAAAAATCATCCACGTGGAAACGATTGAGTGGGAAATTAGAAAGGAAAAACATTTTCTGCTTAATGGTCGACACTCTAAACTTGAGAGAAAACAACACATACTATATGGATAAAATTAACACCAAAGAGCAAAGAATAAAGATGTATCAAAGAATGCAAGAATGCAAACATATGATGTTATGCCTAAAACAGATGCATGGATATGCATATGAATATGCTGACAAAACAGGCATAAAGATACTCAACAGGTGACATAAACAACACAACAACTGGATACCCGGCTAATCCCAAAGCGGCAAAGTTGGGGAATCCTGCTGGAGATTCAACTTGAAATCTTGCAGGGGAGAATCAAAAGCCATCAAAGGAATAAAATTATACTACAAGTTGTAACTCATGCTGAGGAGATACTATTTGGGATTCAATCCACGAAGAAACCTCCAATAATCCAGGAAAGGGATAACATTAATAATTCCACTCTAAGAGGATGATCATGTTGGTGAAATACTAGCAACACAAAATCTTCCACACTCTTTGGGTAAAAGAGGGGATGTCCCATTAAACTCTAATGGGAACGGGAAAACATCCATCAACCTTGTTAGGGAACAGATGAGGATCTACCAATGGTGCAAATAAAATGAAACCCACTAGGGTGACAAATGTCAATCATCAACTCTGCAAAAGGAAACCACAATGCTGAGGATGGGTAACAATTTTCCAGGGATAGGGAAATGTTTCCATAATCCTTGCTAGGGACAGATAAAATTCTTGCTAAGAAATAGGCTCCAAACATCTCTTTCAATAAACATCAATCCCTGTGAGGGATTGTTAATACACCACACTTACTTCACTTGGGGAAAGGATGAAAGACTTGTTGAGGATTAAATATGAGCCTGCTGGAAATCATCACATGGAGATCTACTAGTGATATGAGAGGAAAACCTTTAGGGATTACTCATCAATAAATATTTGGACTTGTCAATCCTCGTGGGGATACCAGAAGTTAACATCATAGCCAAAAGTCAAGTTTCCAGGGATTTAAAATTTATACCCAACACTTAGCTAAGAGAAAACCTATCAATTGACTGATATACCAATACTTCTGCTAGAGGATATAACCAACTCAAGCTGAGGAAAAAAAACTCGACTAAGGATTCCCCTACATAAACATTTCTTCTCAAGTCAAAGATAATCTGCTGTGGAAGAGATCAAAAACTCTGCTGGAGATTCCTGTGATAGGAATATTGCTTATCAAATTAATAATAACTCTGTTGAGGAAGGAAACGGAACTCGGTTGGGGATGCTTTTGTAGCAAACATTACTCACTGCTGAAGAAGCAAAACATCACTAATATCAAAGTTCCAGGATTGTTCAGAGATTGTATTTTAGGAAACAACTGAATCGAACCCTGCTTTGGGAGAGGCAAGTTACGAATATCAAGACTTTGTCATCCTTGGAATAACTGTTGACACTTTTTCCTTATTCATAGATCAAAAGAAAAATGTTTTTATAATCTTCAAAATTTTACTTTAATAAATTTGTTTCAAAAATTATCATAAAAAATAAATGAAATTTTGTAAACAAAAACAACATAAAGAATTAAAAACAATTGGATAAAAGCCCAAGTTTTATTGATAGAATGGTAATCAGCAAATGGAATGACTCAATGGATCATTACAAGTTTGAAAAATGGTAAATACATGGAAAATGGCTACATTGAAATACAATGATCAATATTCTCCCTATCAACTTTGAACTCCACATTGTCTGAAACTTCAGTCAAGGATGGGTGAATAAGAATCTTTGTTGGGAAACTCTACTGAGATATAAAATCTGAAATCCTTGGTTGTTTCCGGTGATCCAATATGATCTGATGTTGTTACTTACCATGATCCTTAACTGTTTCCTAGATTGCCCTTGCGGGTTTTCAATCTACCGGGATAATAATTTCTGCTTTTGTCTCTAATTTTTTCCTGGACCGCCCTTTCGGGTTTTCAATCCACTGAGATGCTCATTATTACCTAAGACTCCTTTCAGCTTTTCAACTTAGCGAGTTGTTCTTTTATTCTTTTAGGTGAAGTATTTCTTGACTGCATCAACATTCACAGGACAAGTGATATCCTCACCATCCATAGTTGTAAGAAACAAAGAACCGCCATAGAAGGCTTTCTTAAAAATATATGGGCCAACATAATTTGGATTCCACTTGCCCCTGGAATCAGTAATGAAAGACTGGATCTTTTTGAGCACGAGGTCGCCTTCTCTGAATTCACGAGGTTTGACCTTATTGTCAAAATCTTTCTTCATTCTCTGCTGGTACAATCGACCATGGCATAAAGTTGTTATTCTCTTTTCCTCAATCAAATTCAACTGATCAAGTCTACTTTGACACCATTCATCCTCAATCAACTTGGCTTCCATCAGAACTCTCATTGATGGCATCTCAACCTCGATGGGGAGCACTGCTTTCGTACCATAAACAAGTGAGAAAGGGGTTGTCCATGTAGAAGTGTGGATGGATGTGAGATACCCATGCAAAGCAAAATGGAGCATCTCATGTCAGTTCTTATATGTCACAACCATTTTTTGGATGATCTTCTTGATGTTCTTATTTGCAGCTTCCACAATCCCATCCATCTTCAGTCTATAAGGAAAAAAATTACCACTTTGGTTATCATTTGAAACATCATCGTACCAAGCATATTGAGATGAATATTGTTCTTCTTCCTTTGCTTTGAACTGTGTTTGATTTATGCTATGAAATCTTTTCTGCAGGATGTGTTAATGATGATGATATGAAGATGTTGTGTTGATGAAGAAATAATCGAAGTTGCAGAGATTGATGAGCAAGAGTTAAAGATGAATTTGGTTGCAGATTGAAGATGATGGATGGACGATGAAGATGTTGAATTCTTGTTGTTGTTTGTGTACTGGATTTTGCAGGTTTCAGATTGATTTGGAGACAATAATCATGAATTTGAAGAAGAGAGCCTCTGGTGTTGATAGATGATGATGAGGATTGATTCAAGGTTGATGATGCAGTACGCAGAAGAGTGAGACTGAAGACGATGATGCAAAGAGTGAAGATTTAAATTGGCGAGAGAATCCGAGAGTTTAGAGTGAAAGAGGAAATTTTGTTATATTCCAATTCTCATAAGCAAATTTTTTTGTTATAATTGTGTAACTGATTCTTGTGTGAAGTGCGATTTGGAAAACTCATCCCCTCAATTATGTTACGATTCTTTTGTCGTTATCCCTTATTTCTTCTGTTATGTATTTTTTTTATTTTACCAGTCTAAGTTTGTTAGAAGTATTTCTGTTATTGAAAATTGATAATTTTTGCTTATACTTGAGAGGACTTGTATTTAGTTTTTGCTATGTATTGATTTCCTTCAGACTCCTATTTTCCTTGTGCGTCTACGTTTTGGAAAGGATGCTAGTCCTGGATGGAATCTATGGAATTCATCTTGAAATTCTATTGGGAAACTTGGTGGGTTAATTTATGCGACCATCTAGATGGAACTCGCAACCATGTTGTTAGTTTTATGTTCCATGTTATGCTTGATATCTTAATTTACTTTGAATGGTGAAGTCTACAAAGCCAAACTGTTATGAAATACTCTTGGTTAATGACTTGTGGAATTATGTTTGAAATTGGGCTATGTTATGCTAAAAAGTTCTAATTTTGTTTTGAATGAAAGAATGTGAATTTAAGATATGGTCTTATAGATGGAATTGTTCTTGGATCAATTGGACTTGATTTTGAAGTTAAATGGACAGTGAAATTTAGACATGACATATGAATTTTACAATTGACTTTCAAAAGTGAATAAAATGGTTAATGAATTAAAATAGATATTAACAAGTAGTTTTGATAATTGATAAACATGGGCTTAGAAAAAAGATAATGGGCTTAAAGTATATTGTATTGAAATTGAATTATTGTATTGAACTTGAATATGAAAATGGATTAAATCGGGTCTCCTTTGAAGATGGTTATGGACATGAATTGGTTTGAAAATCGGGTTTAAAAAGAATGGTTTATTTGAAGAGTGGTCAATTGGATTTTGCCTTTGAAGTTTTGTAACTTGTAAACTTGAATGAATGTTTGGTTGATGAATGCTTTGATCTTGTAACTTGGATACCAAAAAACCCACCCTCAACTTGTCATGTTTTAACATAGATGAATCCACAAATCCAAATTCACTTCTTAATGAACCCAAATTAACTTGCCTCATTGATAAACCTTTAACTTCATCTTTAAACCCACATTATCTTGTACTACAAGCAATACGAAACTGGGATGACAATAATGCATTGAAGAATCCTTGAAGATGAATGATAAGGCCTGAAGTATGAAAAACCCGAGTCCACTGAACCCCAGTTGATGACATGTTAACAAACTCAAACACCGTGAATAAGAAACCCATAAGAGATAACTTGAGTTGTCGAAGAACCAGGACTCGAGTCCATAGATTTCTCAACTAAATCAGTGATGAACCCTAAGCTTGGTACCCTTGGGAAATCTTGAAAGAGGTATGACCTTGTAGCTTGCTAAGAAGATGTTCATGATGATGAAAGTTCAAATCCTTTCATTGAACTTTGTGTGTAATAGTCAAATAAATCCCCTCTAAATATGAAGATTCAGATCACCCGAAGACTGCTCGAATAACAAACCCTAATTTGGTGCCTTTTTGCTTAGGAAGTGATGCACGACTTCAACTTCTTGATCAATCCTCATCTTCCAATGACTTGAGGGAGCAAATGAGCGATATGATATGTGAGATACCCTTGAGGCTTATTGGGGAGACCCTTGGCTCTTATCCTTTGGCTTTGGATGGTCACAACTTTGCAAATCAACTGATCACACACCTTATGTTTCAACCAATGATGTATGCTTCATTTTTCTATGATATGAATGCAATGCAATGTATGAAAATGATATGCTAGATGATATGAAAATGAGGGAAAATTTTGGGGTGTTACAATTGCCCCTATTCAATCAATTGTAGACCTGAATGGATGATAGCAATTGTTTTCAGACGTTCGAGGTAAGGAGGGATTGAATACCCGAATAAACCGGAAAATTTGTACTTTATGGGTGAGAAAAATATATATGTTTAGAAGAATGTCAATCCTGGCTGACAACTTACAGAAAACGAAACCAAACTTGGACGGAGTCGAAATGGTTTCATCACACCTGGATGATAAAGAAAACAAGACCCGCCGTGAATGAACTTGAAAGAGAATATCATACTTAGATGATAACTCGAAGAAAACGAAACCGGACTTGGACAAAATCAAAAAGCATTTACCACACGTGGGTGATAAAGCAAACAAGACACAACGTGAGTGAACTTGAAAAGAGACTATCATACTTAGATGATAACTCGAAGGAAAGAAACTGGACTTGGACGAAATCGAAAAGCATTTACCACACATGGATGATAAAGCATGCAAGACACGTTGTGAGTGAGCTTGAAAAGAGACTATCACACTTGGATGATAACTCGAAGGAACGAAACCAGACTTGGACAGAATCAAAAAGCATTTACCACACGTGGGTGATAAAGCAAACAAGACACTGTGAGTGAGCTTGAAAGGAGAATATCATACTTGGATGATAACCCGAAGGAACGAAACCAGACTTGGACAGAATCGAAAAACATTTGTCACACGACATCAAATTGTTTTCATCTTCACCAAAGGGCTTCCTCGCATTCTCTTGGATGATTTTAGGATCAGCCTAAGCGCCTCTGAACTCCCGTTTTGACTGCAGGTGTGTGATAGAATAGAATATTTTGTAATAATTTATCATTATTAGTTTTCGATAATTATGTTGTAGCATAATTGGATTGTTTACTAAACGTTACACATTATCTTACATTAGAATAAGACAACACGCAGACAAAAGTATGTGTTATCTATCTTTTCCAATTTTCTACAAAATTAACTTTATTCTCATAACAAACTGGGTCTACAAGAGGATTGGTGGAATGACTAAGAGCCCTAAACTCTGCATCTTTTAATCATTTTATTTCTAAACGCAAAAATCATTCACAAACCACATTTTCAATCATTTTAACTATACAAAAATAAAATAGGATTCAGTAAGCATTCACTTAATCTCTATAATACAATACTTTTTATATTACTCAACATTGTCGGTAAACAGCAGTAATCAGGATTAGTAGATGTATAAGTAGAGAGAATTTCAGTCTATAAAGTTGTATTTGTATGATCAAGTAGATGTATTAAGTAGTGGAAATTTTAGTGTTTAATGTTGTATTTGATTGATTTTGTTGTATGTGCTTTACTCAAATAGTGGCTAATTTTTCTACACATGCTGTAATACTTTCTAGCTATATGAAAGATTGAAATATTTATTTCTTCATTATATCAAGAATTTGAGTACTCTAATATTGTGTGCTTTTGTGGTCCTTCTCTATGATATCTCACTTTTGACTTTATTGTTATACTCAAGAGTCATGTCAAAAGCATTACTCAAAAAAGTTAGATTTCTTTTTCATTGATAGCTAATAATTGTTTGACTATTCACAAAACAAAACAAAACAACAAAAAAGACTAATAATTGATTGACTTTATAGTATGACAGCAATACCTAGTATCTCTCAGCTCAATGTTAGTGTTTTGGCTACAAAAAACCTGATTATTCATTTGTATTGTCAATTCTAGATGAATACTGCAAATTATGTTTATCTTTGTTCATTCTTTAAAAACATATGTATTTTCTAACAGTATTTGGTCTCATTAGTCCCTAATGAGAACTGTGGATTAAATTAGAGAAAAGAAAAACAGTGTTGTCAATGGCGGTCCATGGCAGAGCGCACTAAAACCTCGCCATATCAGCCGCCGTTATGCAGATTATGGCAGAAAAATCTGCAATATCGGCCGATATTTACCACTGCGGTGAACCCAAAAACCGCCATGTATATCTCCATGGCACCACTATTTGATAACAGTGGAAAAAAACATATTTAACATATGATAGAATGATTCTGCATGAATCTACTGAGAAAGAAACACTGCAACATTTTAAGTTAAAAATGCTTTAAACCCTATTACATCAGTTACAATTTAGTCATCATACGGAATCTGAGCAATAACAATGGCCTAATCCCATAACACTGGTGATAAGAATAGGACAGATATAAAAATAAAGAGAATTTACCATCACAAAAGTTTGATTAGTTTGCTTTAAAGACTTCATGATTAACTTATTCACAAGCCAGCTTGGTGTCAAAGCTGCTCAAGCATATTGCAAAAGCTTGGAATGCAGATAAAGGATATCGATAATCCATTGTGAACATATCTTTCCCAACTTTGCCGAATTGCAGAATAATCTTGTCATGTTCTGGTGGAGCTGGTTGAGATGGCGTCGGCGCGCCAGCAGGTGGTTGGGTGGAAGCAATCAGCTGAAAGTTTTTAACAGATGCGACAGTTACTCGTCCGCGGAAATTAAGACACCAGCACTGCAATTGTTCATGCCATCTTGGGGGCTTGTTTTTCAGAACCAACGGTCTTGTCTTTCCATCATCATCCTCGTTGCACGATCCTCCGATCTCAGAAAACCTTGAACTGCTGAACTCGATGGAATGATCTAGAGACTTAGAAAATGAGATGCTACGGAATGAGTCCTCCAGGGAACGGGGAATAAGCTCGGGCTGTCCGGGAACGGATCCACCAGCATCAAGTGCAGAATTCGGTATTGAATGCATAATGCAGTGCATCTTCCTTGGGCCACGAGTCCCAAGAACATTCAGTTCATATGTTACCTGAGCGATGTTGTAACTCCCAGATGGGACCTTAGGCGATACCTTTTTAGAAAATCTCCGGCTCGTCTTTCCAATCCCCGGAGGACATATATGGGCAGAAGTATGGGGAGGCTGTGTATCATATATAATGAATTTTGTTCCAAGAAAGTTTGATCTGGTATATCAAAATAATAACGATAAAATATTGTACGTAAGAAAACATAGATATAAAATACAACAGAAAAAAAACGGTAAATGGCCTTGAAGATATGAATAGAAAACAAGGAATCAAGGATGTATCTGCTTCATCTCTAGATCAAATGCATTTTCACAAAGTCGATGATAAAATAAACCGAGAAGGAGAAACATTTGCAAGCAGAAAACTTACCTCAGCTTTCCAATGTAAGTATTACTTGATCTAGAGATGTTGTCAGCATCCATGGAAATAACATACTCAGTGTAGGTTGTTCTTCTTGTCCTCTTAGCAGAGAGGAGGAATTTTCCATTTTCGACTAACAAAGCTGCAAAATACAAAAGTTAGAAACAGGAACAAAAATTTAATGAGTTCAACATGTACAACTAATGGACTGATTCAAGTGTTTCCAAGGCAGCAATTAATGGAATATGGAAATGATTAGGAAAATATAAAACAACGGAACTTATTTACTTGTTGGACAGATGAAAATTATATCTTAGTTGATTACATTATAGGAAACCTCCATAGCATTAAAATTTCAGAAAGAATGTTGCAAATAATAATTGATAATTTTAACCATCTAATACTAGTAACAGCTTCAGCACAAATTACACAATTACAAGTATCATCCAGTCCCCATGTTAGTGTTGTTGGTGGCGGATGGCGGTCCATGGCAGAAAGCCAAAATCCTGTCATATCGGGCTGCCAAACGGTGCCGTTATAGCGGATTATGGTAGAAAAATCCGCAATATCGGCCGATATTTACCATTGCAGTGAGCCCAAAAACTGCCATGTATATCCACCATAATGGCGAGCCCAAAAACTGCCATTTATATCCCGCCATAGCAGTGAGCCTAAAAACCGCCATGTAAATCCCGCCATAACGGCAAGCCCAAAAACCGCCATGTAAATCCCTCCATATAAGCCACTTTGCGGCGCTGTCATAGCAGATTATGTGGGAAAACCCCGCAATATCTTCCAATACTTACCATTGTGGCAAGCCTAAAAAACCCCATGCTTATCCGCCATAGCGGCGAGCCTAAAAAACCCCATGCATATCCGCCATAGCGGCAAGCCCAAAAACCACCATGTATATCCGCCATGGCGGCCATGGTGCCATTATTTGATAACACTGCCCACGTAGATCCCAAATCAAATATGCATGCAAGGTTTACAGACGTGCAGCCACAATCAACAAATGCATAAATATTCACATAACCCGTAGCTTTAAAAACCTAAACTGTTGGAATTTTGAAACATTACATCATAACAAATCTACATGATCACAGCAGAAGCACATGAACATAAAATAATATGAACAAAGAGGTTACTTAAGAGAAGAGTGTTTACCGGGGCTCAGACAAAGGAATAGGTGGTATGTTAAGTTAGATTTATCTCTTTTGATAAAGCATTGAATGATTCCATCTCGCGGCCCAGGCTGAAAAGTGAAACAAACAAAAAATTCAGCATGTTGCTACCATATCAACTTTCATTGTTATGTTATCGCAATATAAATGTAATCTGTTGATAAAGTGAGATAATCTGCAAGAAGAAAAAAATGTGATTAACCTGCTTCAGGGACACAGGGAATGTAAGTTTGCCGCAAAACTCAGGGCTCTTAACGATGTCCTTGCACATATTCCTCCAAGACTGGCAAACAGAAGCACAAGCAACAACATGCTTTCGTGAAGGCCACGTATTCTCACTCTCCTCTAGCCGTCGAATGACATCAAATAGTAATTCTGGGGGTAAGCTAGCCCAGCAACTATTTTGAATTACAAGCGGCTGATCATGCAGATCCTGTACCGAACCATGAGATTTTCCTCTATGATGATGACCAGTTAGTTTGACATCAAAACTACGCCTAGATAAGCTCCCAAAACTATCACGAACGTCACGAACTATGCTACGGAATGACATTCTGCAGGACTATTCCAAGTATCTCTTCCGCAAACTTTTGATGGATTATATCCAACCACTGAGCATATATATGACTGCCATCAAAGTAGAGTTTCATCTCAGCAGTCACATTATCATTAATGGAATTAAGCGATTATTGTTCATTCATTATTATCCAACCAAGAAAAACACTATCAGTAGACTTCGAGCCAAATCAGAAAGCTTCTGATATTCAATTATACAACCCATTTTATGTATACATAGTCAAAATCAAATGCAAGAGATATTTAAACGTTTTAAGACTAGCTGGCTACAAAGCACATACACCAAAAACACACACCAACACTGACAGGTTGACACCGGCAATAATTTGAAAGAATGAATAAATTAAACATAGTCACAAATGTCGTGTCAATTTTGACCAACATAAAGAATTAGCTTAAATCTGATCAATTTTTGTGGAAAAAACATAATTTTGTTACTCTATAAGATTATATATGGTAATGGAAAATCTTACAAAGACAAACAAAATCCTACAATAAATATGTCAAATTTAATACATTTACCATCAAATATAGCATACATAAAACAAACAAGAAAAAATCTCATGTAATATTCTTTCAAAAATTATTGTTAAGACAAAGAAAGACCATAATGCAAGGGTTAAAGAAAGAGAAACTACCTCTAAAAACTTGTAAATTAACCTCACTTCATCAAAAGTCCCAAACTAGATCACAATTCACCTTACAAGTTAATCTGCAAAACATAAGCAAATGTTAGAAAACAACACCTCAAAAATAATCTAGAAATCCCAAATCTTACAACCCAGTTCAACTTTTCATCTTACAAAAAGTTGAACTAAACTAAATTTGCCTCATTACTATGCCAAGTACCATTTTCATTCCACAAACCTAAAAAAGACAGATTTTTACAAGCTTGAAAAAAAAAATTGAACTTTTTCTCAGTAATTTCAACAGAAATCAAGTTGACCAAAGTCTTAAAGATTAGGGGAAAATAAATTCATAGATAATATCACTAGAAAATGAAAATTTTGATTTGGAAAACAAAGTTACCCAGAATGTTTAGATCTAAAGTAGAATCAGAAGTAGAAGTGTTGTATTGAATGAAGCTGAAATGAAAGATGTGAACTTTAGGTCAGAAAATTGCTAACATATCCTCAGTTTCTCTTACACCTCCCTCATCTCTCTCTCTTCTTTTCTCTCTCTTACTCTCACTCTTGAATCCGGACTCCAAAGTTTCATTCAATCTAGTTCATGACACTATGTGAAAAAGTACTATAAATCAAGTTCTATTGTTTTTCATAATATAAAATGTTTTAAATAAATCACAAGTTGTTAAAATAATATCATTAAATAATTGTTGAATAACAAAAATATTTGACTTTTATAATAAATATATGTAAAATCATGTTTTCTACAATTGTAATATGTTGATAAAATAAAATAAAAAAATTATTTTTTATACACATACAATTTCTATGTTATTGTAGATATTAATTCATAAAATTAGAGAAAACAATAATAGATATAAAAGAATTAAGAGATTTAATATTATTGCAAATTTATTCAATTAATTAAATTATTTTATATTATATATATATATATATATATATATATATATATATATATATATATATATATATATATATATATATATATATATATATATATATATATATATATATATATATTATTAATTTAATTACATTTTTACTTCTGTTATTTTTTTATTCAAAATCAGTTCTTTTGTTCAAAATCTAACCGTTTTTTATTTTTTCATATTTTTGTATTTAAATTTGACGATTTATCAATTTTAAGATGATTGTTATTTTTAAAAGTTAATAAATTATTGTATAAGAATTTTTTTGTGAAACATTATATATAAGATAAATAATAAAGTAAAAGAAATATAAAAAATATATAAATTTAAAATGAAAATAGCTTAGATTATATTTAGAGTGAAATGAATTTAATAATGTAATGATGATAATTTATTTATAGTGCAAAAAAATGACTAGTATTTTTAAAGTGTAATTTAATGATTATGAAAAACAAAGAAAACCAAAGATGAAGTTAGCATGTAGTAGAAGATAAATGAAATATAATTAATGTAATGTTGACGTAGAGAAGTATAGTTTATGGAATATAATATAATGATAATGATAATAATAAAGAGTTTAAGTAACGTATCCACCTGTTATCCACCACCAAACCAAAATGGTGTCGAAAAGGTTGCGCCGATCTATAAGGAATGTAATGTCATGCAACTTGTTTATTTTCTTATCTATATTTATTATCATATCTTCTTCTTCTTTTTTCAACACAATTTTCTAAAGACATGGTTAACTATTTCCTTGGGTTTTTCTTTTGTGTGGATTTTGTATTATATGTGTTACTTAAGTGAGCTTATTTATTTTCTTTTCCACTTAGTCAATAAAACTTTTATAAATAATACTTGTATTTTATTTAGATTTTGATATTTTAATATAAGGGTCAATGACCACATTTTAGAAGAAGTAGCAATTAAGAGATTTATATCAGATACATTTAATAGTACATTGCATTTCACATATCCAGAATAATAGTTTGTTACACTAAAAAAAAATTAGGATTTTACGATACAAAAATTGTGATAGTTACTTGATAATCGTCATAATTGATATATATAAACATTGACAGTGGTTACGATGGTTGGCACTAACTGCCTTTATTTATTATTATTATTATTATTATTATTATTGATTTTTTATTTCTTTTGGAATTCCAAAGAAACACACTACTTATTCATTTCCTTCCTTTTAGTAAACGTAATGTTTAAGTTCTTAGTTGTCTTTCTCTTACGGTGGAAACATTACTAAAAAATCGTTTTTAGTAATCAAATTAGTGATTGGAAATTTTCGGTCACCATAGCCACCGAATTAACCATCGAAATTGGACATCAAGTTAATAAAATTTTAAAGGTCACTAAATAAAATTAGCCACCGAATTAGTGACTCCAATTTTATGACCGTTATTTTTAGTCTCAAATAGCATTTGCATAAAAAATTAATTTATAAAAAAATTTAGTGACCGAATTAGTGACCAAAACTTTAGTGATCGAAAATTCGGTCACTAATATTTTAATTCCTTTTCAATTTTTATTATATAGTGGAAGTTTCAGATCATTTTTATTATTATTTTAACGAATAAAATATATATTTATACAAATTTATTAATTAAAAAATATAATTTAAATGATAATTGGTTTAATAAATTCTTTGAATAATATTTAAAATTTGAATTTCGTTTATAATACGTACATTCTTAAAGAAAAATATACATCTAAAACATAATAGTTTAGTGGTCATGTATAAATTTCACAAATGTAAGAGCATTGGTTTGATTCTTGAATGTGACAAAACTTTTTATTTTATTTTAATTTATTTAAAATTGTCACTAAAATCAGTCACTAATTCGGTCACTAAATATGTCGCTATAGGTTAGCAACTAACATTTTTCCAATCGAAAATTAGTAGTCACTAATTCGGTCACTAAATATGTCGCAATAGGTTAGCGACTAACATTTTTCCAACCGGAAATTAGTAGTCACTAAACGTTATAGTGACCGATTTTAACGTTTTTCGGTCTCTAATTCGGTCACTAAAAGCAAATTTTCTAGTAGTGAAAAAAAGAAAAATGAAGATGTTAATATACAAAGCTTAGAAAAGTATCACACACTATTAAAACTCACAACACACCTTTTCTCAGTTTTCTTCTTCGTTCCATTTTCTCATATCGTTTTTTCGGTCACTAAAAGCGAATTTTCTAGTAGTGAAAAAAAGAAAAATGAAGATGTTAATATACAAAGCTTAGAAAAGTATCACACCCTATTAAAACTCACAACACACATTTTCTCAGTTTTCTTCTTCGTTCCATTTTCTCATATCGCAATTCCTATAATCCCTAACCATAATCCTAATTATTCAAATTCTTCGTGATACACTGCTCAGACATGACTACGACGTTGGTGAGCTCTGTCGATGGTATGTTGGTGATGCTCAACGAGTCTTATCTCTCGCTCAAGTTTCACACTCTCTATAACCTCAACAATTTGGTTAACAACTTTTGGCTTGAGATCTCCAACAATGCTCCTCTCATGTATTTGTTTTTCCTTTTGTTTATCGATTTATATGCTTATGATTCACAATTTGTATTGATTTTGGTTTTTGAATTTGAATGATTATGCATTTTTTAAATATGAAGTAGTTAGGTTTTTTTAATCGCTTCACTATTATGGGTTAGTAATGAAGAAAAAGGCAGTTATAACAATAAGTTTGATTTCAATTACATTTTAGTAGTTAAATTATATATTTGTAGAAGTCAATTTCAATCTGGTAGCTTTAATAACAGAAATTCACTATAGTCTTGAAAGTATATATTCAAAATCAATGGGGTTTATGCCGAAATGTGAAATTTTTTATTGTTATTGTGGCCTTCTGTTCTTTTCTCTTTTTTTTTGGCGTGTTCGTGTTAATGTCATGATTCTTTCTTATGTTTCTTGGTTGAATTAGTTTTTTATATGTGAAATATTGGAATAGGAATGTTGAAGATTAAACATGTGTGTTTTGTATGTATGTGCTAAACAGAGAGAGTTTGTATGAAGATGAGGAGTTTGATCAACATCAAAGGCAACTTGTTGCACTATTTGTATCAAAGGTATTATTATTCTACTAATTACTTGGACTATCATATTTTATTTTTTCCTTAGGTTTACTTCAGTTTTATAGGTTTTGTAGAGTTAGGGCAAGTTCATATGGAAGCACCATTCACGGCTACCTGTTGTCAGAGTTTCAGTTTGTCCAAGTTTTGGATGCCAGAATTCAGGTATGTATGATAAATGTAACATATACTTTTTAGGCACCGAATAATGGTTATTTATAACTTACATTATATTCGAGTTATATGTGGATTCAATAAAATCAGATTCAATCTTTACGATTCTCTCATGTATATGTATTTTAGATAAATTTCATTTTGAATCCCGATTCCTTATGATGAATCTCAATTCACTATTCGAATCTCGGTTCATTCTAATGAATCACGAGTGCCAAACTTAGTGTGAGTCAACCACTTTTCTTATATCATTTGATTTATAACTTGAATCTTGAATTATTTTGTTCATATATGATACTGATATATGAGCTTACTAGTTTACTATGTCACTTGTTTTAACTCTTAAATTTCATATTTTATAGGTAATTTATCTTAAGATTCATAATAATATACAATTCACTATTAAGAAAATAAATGTTCTAATTCACGATTTATATCTTGATTTGATATCCACAATCCAAATGATTTATTTTCCTTTATACAAGGCCCCACAAATGGGAAAGCGAGTTGCACCCGAAAGTATTATTGAACCTGAAGTGAAGGTTGGTAAGACTAATGGAGGTGTTAGCGGAGAACCTCAAGCCTCACTCTTAGTTGTCCAAAGACTTACAATTTCAACATCTTCTGAAACAATTGTTGATCCTTTTGCTCTTGAAGGTAAGTTCTTCATTGAGATGAGAGTATTAAAACGAGATGTGGGTAATCTTTGTTTAATTTGTATAGCTTATTAAATTTTTGCATGTTTTCTAAATCCCAAGTGGATATGTAGGTTCAGATTATCCTGGAAGGTGTTGATAAGTTCAACAACTTGATTGTGTCAGTGTATTTCCTGTAATTATTTTCTACTTCAGCATGACTACACTGATTATGTGAGTAAGTGAGCAACAAGCTTGTAAGTTGTAACCACTTGAGTGTGATGTGTTTCTTCATCTGATAAGATATCACTAAAACTTTCATGAAAATATTTGTCACTTTTTTTTCTTCAATAATACAGGGTTTTGTGAAATATGTTGAATGAAGTGCAAATATGATGGAAGAAGAGGCGAAGTGGAGGTTGAAGACAACAAAGCTCCAAGAAAGAAGAGCAAGTTAAAGTTGTGGACAAACTATGTACCACCAACAAAAAATTCAAAGGCAACTTATGGCCAGAATTTTACGGGAAACGTAAAATTTTCCTTTACCATGTATTTATCCCAAATAGATTAATATTCAGTTCAAGTGATACAAATGTATAATATTTGGCTCTCTTTCTCCAAGTAGTTGAGGTTGTCAATGGAGATTGCATCATTGTTGCTGATGATTTTATTCCATACGAAAGTCCATGCTAGCAGAGCAGAGAGTCAACCTTGGTGTCCACAAATAGGCAATCCCCGTAGAGATGAAAAACTAGTTCCTTATTCCTGTGAAGCAAAGGAGTTCTTGAGAACACACCTCATTGGTTGTCAAGTATGAAAACATTATGTGATGGTATATTTTGATATCATTGGTAAACTTAGTTTTAATACTTGTGCATGTTTCAGGTGAATGTTCAAATGGAGTATTCTAGTTTTAAACTTAGCTTGAGATGCTAGAATAAAAGGCTCATCTTTGTACCCCCACTCTATTAAGATCCACTTGCAAAAATCCAGACTTATCCATTCGTATGCCACTACTATTTACCCACTTGCAACCAAAGATAAGAATCTGAAACTTCTCGTAATCAAACACCCAAATGTGCTCAATAACTCCAAAATATGAAAAAATTGCATATTTGGGGTTTAAGTCATTCATACTTGATATATGCATTGCTTCAGCTAGCACAGTGACACCACTATTTTGCATAGTACTTTTATCATCTTGTTCTTTGGTATAAAATGTGTATCCATTAATTTCGTATGCGCTATGAGAAAACACATGCAAACTTGGACCATATGCCAAACATCTCAACCTTTATGTTACTGAAGCAGGATCTGAAGAGCGCTTCGAATAAATATGATCCTATAACCATTGTATAAAACTTTGATTGTTCTCTCTTACTATCCAATTTTCATTTCTATTCTGATTTAACCTTTGGAGTACATCCTTGTGCATTTCAACATATGGCTCAACCTTATTATCATTGTGCAGAACATACAAATGCATTTGATATTGTTCATCCCTTGATACTATCACAATTTTATTTCCAATTAATTTTTTACCTTCCTTTTTTCTCGAAAATATGAGCTTTGGGGAGTCCAATCGATTGAACATTAGACAAATATTTAGTACAAAACTCAACCGCTTCTTCAAAAAATGTATCGTTCAACAATACAACCCTCTGGTCGACTTCGATTTTCCACGTACCCTTTTAATATTTTCATATAACGTTCAGCAGGGTACATCCATCTCATATAAGCTGGTCCACACAATTGTGTCTCTTTCACAAGATGAATAACTAGATGTACCATTATGTCAAAAAAAGAGGGAGGAAATACATTTCAAGCTCACACAAGGTAATAACTATCTCTTTTTGTAGTGTTGGTAAGATCTCGGGATCGATCACCTTACTACAAATTGACCTAAAGAAAAAACACAATTTAGTTATGGCGCTTCTTACTTTTTCGGGCAAAATAGAACATATACCCATTGGTAGAAAATGTTCCATTATAACATGGAAATCATGTGTCTTTAAACTCTTTAACTTGAGGTCTTTCATAGACACACGCCTTCTAATATATGAATAGTATCCTTCTAGAACTTTAACTTCACTCAGAAACTTACAAAATATTTTCTTCTTCTTTCTAGATAGAGTAAAAGCAACATGTGGTAGATATGTTCGTCTTCCTTTCTTCACGGGTGCTAATTTCGTTCTTATTCCCATTTTTAACATGTCCTCCCTTGCTGTAAGGTCATCCTTAGACTTTCCTTTTATATTGAGTAACGTACCAACAACACTTTCAAATACATTTTTTTCAATATGCATAACATCGAGAAAATATCTCGCGTACAAAGACTTCCAATATGACAATTCAAAAAATATCGACCTCTTCTTCCACCCACCTTTGACAACCTTATGTGCAAAAGGCTTGCCAAACTCAGTACGCACATATTTCACCTTTTCAAAAAGTTGGTCACCTGACAATGCAGGTGGAGCTTTACGATGTTCGGTGCCTCCATTGAATGCTTTTCTTCACCCACGGTAGTGATGTTTAGAATTTAAGAATCTACGATGACTGAAAAATACATTCTTCTGGCAAAGTTCCAATCGTGTCGTATCGGTTCCATCTTCACAAACAGGACACGCACGTTAACCTTTAATGCTATACCCAAATAGATTTTCGTATGCTGGAAAATCATTAATTATGCCAAACAACATCGCCCTCAAATTGAAACGTTCTTTCCTATATCCATCATAAACCTCCACATGTTCTCCCACAAAATATTTAAATCTTCGATCAAAGGTGTCAAGTATACGTCTATGTCATTCCCTAGTTGTTTAGGCCCGTAAATTAACATAGATAACATCATGTACTTACGCTTCATACATAGTCATGGAGGTAGGTTATAAATCATAAGAATCATAGGCCATGTGGTATGTGAGATACTTTGAAGACCATGCGGGTTCATTTCATCAGTAGATAATGTCAAGCGAAGGTTTCTTGCTTCTTCTCCAAAGTCAGGATAATCATTATCAATTTTTGACCACTGAGGTGAATCAGCCGGATGTCAATACTTTCCATCAATGATTCTTTCATCTACATGCCAAGTTAGGTGTCTTACATCGTTTTCACTATGAAACATAAGCCTAAATCTCGGAATTATAGTAAAATACCATAAGATGTTTTTTGAGACAATTTTTTCTTATATCGAGACAAACCGCATTTAGGGCACTCAGTTAATGGTGCATATTCGTTTCGAAACAAAACGCAGTTGTTTGGACAAACATGTATCTTATCATAGCTCATGCCAATTGAGAACAACATTTTTTTGGCCTCATAGGTTCGATTAGGAAGAACATTATCCTCCGATAGCATTTCTCTCATAAGGGCCAACAACTTTGTGAAACTTTTATCCGACCATCCATTGTCTGCCTTTAAGTTGAACAACTTTAGTACCGCAGACAGTCTTGTGAATTTAGTGCAACCTTTATACAATGGTTTCTCTACATCGCTTAACAACCTCTCAAATATTTTGGGACAATCATGAAGATCTTCTTCAAGTGCTTCTGCAATCTCTTCGACTCGATCACAATCGTATGTTTCTGTGTCTTTGTTGTCTAAAGCATATATCGTATTACCTTTTCCCCCTCGGTTCAACATTCTCGTTAATTTTCTCACCATGAAATATTCAACACTTATAACTTCGATCAATTTCATTCCTCAGTAAATGAGATTTCAATCCATCTGCGTCAACCTTACCCACATAACAACAACCCAAGCAAGGACATTTCATTCGATTGGGGTCTTCAACGTGTTCAACAACAAACTTAATGAATTCCACAACCCCATTATCGTACTCTTTGGACAATCGATCGATAAACATCCATTTTTTATCCATGGTTTTCCTACTTATTAAGGTAAACAAAATAAAATACCATATGAAGATTTGAGTGCAAGAATAAAATACCTTTCTCGTAGTAGCACTTGGTTCAAAACAAATTCTCCTCAAACAACGATCTGAAAAGAACAATCACAATTGAAAGAAATCAATATCAACTTCAAAACAACATCATCTACCAATAATTCAAACTGTTTAACTAATAGATATTTATAATTAATCATAATGCTAACTACAACAATTAACCATCAAGTTCTACATTTCACTAATCATCTAATCCAAACTAACTAATTTCTATATTGCACATGAAAATGAGTCGGGGATAAGACTACTCCATTTTGAGAGAATTAGACAAGTTTCTTAAAAATACAAACAGTCTCCCCTCTCCAACAAAAAAGAACAGTTCTCAAAGCTTTTCTGAAAAACAAAAAGAGCAACAATATCATAAAATAGTTGTTATTTTTCTTTTTGAATCTTAAAAACAACCTTATCCCCTTGCTAAATACAAATGTTAGCTCTTTTAGCAAATATTTTATCATAGAAGAAAAGTTATATCAAGTGCTTAACACCCAATAACTTATGTTTCTAACAGAAACCATCACCATAATCAGAGGACATCAACATAATCAGTTTATAAACATTCAACAAAATCAACATATTTATAAACATAATCAGTTTATAAACATTCAACAAAATCAGTTTATAACCTAAACTACAAAATCAGTTTATAAACATTCAGCAAAATGAGTTTATAACTTAAACTACAAAATCAGTTTTTAAACATTCAACAAAATGAGTTTATAACCTAAACTACAAAATCAGTTTACAATCCATCACCAACAACAACATAACAAAATCAGTTTTCAACATTATTCTTCACAACAAAATCCTATTCTTCACAACAAAATTGTTCTGAGTTCTTTAACTAACATAATCAGTTTACAAACACTATTCTTCACAACAAAACCATATTCTTCACAACAACAACAATTTAAAGCAGTACAACAACAACACCATCACAAAGAACGTCGTACCTCAAAACGACGACAATGGGGGTTTTAGAACGACGAACTCATAACGACGATGGAGAACAACGAACTCAGAATTCAAACTGAAGCTTGGACAATGAACTCAGAACGACAATGAACTCAGAACGACGAACTCAGAACGACGATGGACGATAGGTGTTCGACAGTGGAGAACGACGACAATATGCAATAGTCTCAATATTCTTCGTTCGTTCGCAGAGAGGAAAAGAAAAGAATATGAAAAAAGAATACTGAGACTATTCTAATATTTTAATTTAATAAGATCTTAGACAACACTTTTGAGAAAAGCGCTGACTAATATAATCCTTTAAAAGCGCTTTTGAAAAACACTGGCTAATGTCTACCTTAGACAACACTTTTGAGATTTTTTTTTTAAATTTATAAGACCTTAGACAACGCTTTTGAGAAAAATGATGTCTAATATATTCCTTTAAAAGCACTTTCAGAAATCTAAGACAACGCTTTTTTAAAAGCGCTGTCTAAGGTATGACTTTTAGCAACGCTTTTACTATTTTTCGTGAACAGTTTTCGTATTTAATTTTTTTATTTAACTTATAGCAATGCTTTTGTATTAAAGTATTGTCTAAGATGCACTATTAAAAGTCATTTTTGGCATAGTGAATATCAAAGTTAGTCTTTTAAGTTTTGTTTTATGCTTTGATCCATTATATTAAGTAATATTTATGTCGTTGACCTTTTTAAAAATATTCATTATAATAAATTGTAAACTCATATACCATTTAAAATAGTTTTTTGTGTTGATCACGAATACGTAAGTTTTATGTTTAATTATGTATTTTGATCGGATCAATTTTTTTATTATGTATTTCGTCTACTTTTTTCTCTGAACTTCTCATTAACCATAATTTGTTTTGATAAATTTGATTCTTTATCTTACCTTATTATTGTGTTTTTGTTAGTGTTTTTATCTACACTTAAAAGATTATTGTTGATTGAGATTCTTTAATCAGAATCTTTGTTATTTGTCTCACGCATTATATTGATATATTTAATGTATTGAATTTTTTTAAAGATATTTTTGATCGTTTTAATATTTTTCAAATATTAATATATACAAACCTAGCTGTATGAAAAAAAAAATAGGATTTTAATTTTTTTCTTCTTCTTATTATCATACGAAAAATAAAAAAAAAATAAAAATAAAAAATATAATAAAAATAATATTAAATTTTAGAACCGACTCAAATATTAGTTATATCAAGTAGGGTGTGTGGTTCAACATCCATTTGCTGAATCTCACAATTAGATGTCAAATTCACGCAACTTTATAAAGCTGCATTTTCTTAAAATAAAAAACTTCAACCATCTACATCCCCTTCACTTTTTTCTTGTGGCTACAACTTGATCTTTCATTTTCTATTATGAAAGTGTACATATGCTAGCATAGATAGCAATTTATTGTGATAGGTTGTAGTATTAAATTTCCTTAACCAACTCTCCTTATCAGCATCTCTTCACCATAGAAGGTGGTAGTAGTACTATAATATTGCTTGCTTAATCCATGCCTTTCTCCACCATTGAATCTGCAAAAATTAAAGAAATACTTATAAAAACCAAAACATTATGTCTGAGCCCAGGTTCGAACTGGGGACCTCTAGTGTGTGAGACTAGCGTGATAACCGACTACACCACCCAGACCTTGTTGTTGAAATCCTTCAATAAATAGAATAAAAGCATAACTTGAATTCAGTAAAATTGGATAAGGTTCAGTTACCTGGACTGCATCTAATCTGGCACTTTCGCTCACACCTTGCCGTAAGCCTCGCTGTGACATAAATTAGAATTACATGAATGATTAATTAGCAGTAAGAAAAATGAATAAAAGGTTGAGAAGAGTAACTAACAGTCACTTGAAACACATGCAGTAGAGCAACCATCTAAGCAATCAGAAGCATCTGGAACAACGTTATCCATTTGAGAAAATAGTATAAGAAATACAAGCATCATAGAAACCACTGAATTCTTCTTCTTCATCATCCTTTAGATTATACTAGATCCTTTTGAATGATGAAAATATCTAGGTGTTTTTGTAGGTATTTATTGATTGTTGTTTTGGAAAGTGACCATAATGATGAGAGGAAACTACGAAAATGCCATGTTATGATTAATGCTGCATTAACTGCGTGTATGGCCTTCTATCTACCCATTAGCCGCCTATGTTGAATTGCACATTAAAGGTCCAATAAGACGGTTTCTCAAATGCATGTCTTTCTTGTAATAGGAATACAGGGTTGATGTTAACTTTTGGGCAGCAAGGCCACACTTAAGGATACTCAATTAAGGAAGACATTTTACTATCATAAATTTGTGAATAAGAAAATAAGTGTCCTCCATACTCATATAAATAAAGTCTTTTTTCTCTAATAAATTAGTTATTCAATAAATTTAGAAAATAATTGAGTACTTGAGCATGGAAGTTTTTAGCACTTCAATAAGAAATATATGAAGATCGGATGAAACATTGTTCTGATGCGGTGGAGTGAGTTTTTGATATAATAGAGAGGAGGTGAACCTGCAAAATCAACACATTAACACTCAAGTCAGTGAATGATTAAGAAAGTAGTTTGAAAGTGTAAATGAGAGAATATCTAAAATGATCTGTGTTGTACTTTTTATAGTGTGAGCGATTAAATCCGTATTCATGAGATCTAGCCCTTCTTTTGGGTTGTCGTATGATTAGATCCAATAGTGATAAATATATTAGATGTCAGAATCGTGTGTCCTCAACTGAGGTGAGGTCTCATCTATTTCATGTGTCTTTCCATGTAATGCTTGTTATCTGGCCTTTCATCGCAAGTCTTACGAGTGGCCCGAAACAGTTGCCCCCTAAACCCTTGTTCCTACTCATAGAACGAGGGATTGTCATGCATGCCTTCAGTCTGACATCTAACGAAAGGAAATGAAAGATCATTGATGGGATATCAATAACATTGAGAACATGCACATTGGGTATTTCTATCGTGATTAGTATAGTTTCGTAGGGGAATCTTTACATGTGACCTTATGTATGGAAGTATTGTTGTCTTCTTGTACTAGGGTACTCGAGTGTTCTAAATAGTCTGAGGAAATATATAATGGGGTTAAGGTTCACACTTCTCAATGTCTACTAATTTGGATCATTTGGTTGTCTTATTATGAGGATATATAAGGAGTCATGTGGTTACCATTCCCCTTTTTCCACTTGTGAATCTTGAGAGATATTCTTTTATGTTCGTAACTTCTTTCATTTTTGTCAATATCTTCAAATCGGCCATCATTAGGACACATTTTCCCATATCTTATAGCTTAACACATAACATATGAGTCATTAACACAGAGTCCAACTGACTCGATGTGGGTTCAAGGTATGATTTCTTTCAAGAATAATAGTAAAATGTTTGAGCTTTATTTGGATGATGTGAATAACTTAGAGGATCGATATTGCATGGTTACTTCCTTACCGTGGTGGCCCGTGCTAACATATGCAACATAACACTCGAGTCACCCTTTCAATGTTCTAACTGATTTTCCATGTTCAGGTGTTAAAGCTATTTGTTGGAGGAAATTCGGTCTTATCTCTAAAATTTGGACAACTTGTCCCAAGAAGAGACCTACATGAAAAGGAAATTGGCAACATTCTCTAAAATTTTAGGTTTTGTTGACAATGATTCTCTTTCTAGGGAAACTCTAAAGAAACAAAATAAATGGTTCATTATAGGGAAGCTCTAAAGAAACAAAATAAATGATTCATGTAAGCACATCTGTTATTGGAAGTCACTACAAAAGAGGAGAGGAAGGCCATCTTTGATGAGTAACGTAGGAAATTTCTTATTTTCTTTAATGTTTTCATGGCCATCTTTCATACTTCATTACATAATCCATAGTGTCCTACTCTTAGGACTTTATTGGCTAAAGTGCTTCTTCTGATGTGCTTCTTGTATATACCCTAATGGACTTTGACAAGGATGTATTCAACTTCATCATGCTCTAAACATTTCAAAATGGAAGTTGTTAGATCTCTTTTGTACAATTTCCCATATACAATAGAGAACTATCACACTTTTCTCTTCCTTGGGATGGTTTCAACAGGGTATTTCGATTGAGTTTTATTCTCAATATATTCCATGAGTAAGGTGATCCATAACGAATATTTAGTTATCCTTATCACAACGACCACATTGATTGTTGGGTAGATGTCATGTTTTTTAAATTTCTCTAAGATGAAAGTAAGGGTGTTCACAATGGGGTTTGGGAGATTTTGAAGCTAAAAGTCATCTGAACCGCAAGAGCAAAAAATGTGTGGTTTAGTTTGGTTTTATTGGCTTTTAAAAATAAAACCCAAACCAAACCAAAATAAACCAATGCGGTTTGGTTTATTACGGTTGGTTCAATTTTTTAAAATATTTTTGTTGAGTCATACATACACATATAGAAGACACCATACATTTCTATTTAGTCATTCAAATTAGAGAAAAGTGAAAGAAAAACCCATAAAACAATAACATAAAATAATATTAGAAACATTATAATGAAAGAAAAGGATGTGAGAGATTAGAGAAGACGAAAAGAAAGAACATAAGAGATGGGAGATTAGAGAAGAAGAGGTGCGATAAAAATGAAATTGGAAGAGAGAGATAACATAAAATAAGAAGACGAAATAATATAAGAGATGACAGATTAGAGAAGAAGATGTGAGATATACCCGATGAAGAAGATGAAAAAAATGTGTGATACTGCTAGCAGAGATTTGAGATGACTGAAACTAAAACCCTATGTGTGAGGAAGAGAAAATAATTTATAATTGTAAGGCTAAGGTGTAATAGGTTTTAGGTTTGAGTTGGATGTGAGTTAAGTGAAGTTTGAGTTGTAACATAATGTAGTTTGATTCAGTTTGCAAAATATAAACTGCAAACCAAATTGAACTGAGTGGTTCTATTAAGAAAATGACCTAAACACATCCAATCCAAATGCATTTTTTAGAGTTTTTGATTTGATTCGGTTTGGTTTGTAGTATTCTATTGGGCTTGTTATTTCTGCCTAGTTGTGGTTGGCATTAATTTTGATGTCAATGACATGTTGGATAAGATGTCCTATCATGTTGAAGAACAAGTTGTATTTTGAAGAAGAACATGTTTTTGCAAGATGTCAAATAAGATATTCCAGCAGAGCTATTCGACATCTTTGTCTATTACAGTTTTGGAAACTTTTATTTTCTGTACAAATCACATAATATTATGGTGAATATTATGTGATCCTAGATGGCTTCCAAGTGTGAAGATTTTCATAAATTTAGTTTGGAATTGAAGACTTGAAGATTGCTAATCAAGGAGTTTTTTTTTGGAAACTAAAGATTTAAAAAGTTTCTATTTTCTTGGAGAATATCTTGAAGATTCTGTGCAATCAGATTTGCTACGTTTTGAAGCCCAAACCCAACTGTTTTATCGTTATCAATAAAATGGTTTAGCCCTAGTTTGATAACAATAATAAATACTAAAGTAGTGAGTATTATGGTTTGTGTTTTGTGAGCCTCTCTTAGATCAAGTTGATGCTAGGAGAAGGACGACTTTATTGAGTTGTAAAGTGTTGATCACTCTACAGCTTTTAAGCATAAAGTGAGTGTCATCACATGGTGATTGTTAGGGAATTGAGAAAAGGTCTCGACCTAGGAAGAGTCTTAGATAGAAATAAACACACGAACCTTGAAATTCCTTGAATAAACCAATTAAAACATGGGAAATCATTGATTAGATAAATTTGAATTATTTGCGGATCAACTTCGACTTTTTAACTGTGAAATTCATTCCAGTTATGAGACTGCTATTTTTGGCATTTTCACATGCTCTTCCCTCGAAAATGTCAATAAAAGAAAACAACATATTTTTGGATTTTAATTAATTGTTAGTAAACATAAACAAATAAAAAATGGTGATCCTCTGTGAGGTATAAACCTGCAACCAAAAAGGATCGAGAAACCAATGCTTGATCTTGTTTGTATGCAGAATGATGCAAATGCAAACACAATCTTAGGGAAAAAAATTAGGGTATTACACTTTTCCCTACGCATTGCCTCATATATGTACCCATTGTCGGTTTTTTCTCATTATCTACTAGTTTTTATGTCATTGTTTGTTCATGTAACCAACCTCATCTGGTGAGGTAAAACTTGGTTGTTATTGTATTTATTTTATAGTAAGACTAAAGTTTATTCTATAATTGACTAGTTTTTTGCGGTATAGATTTTGATAAAATGTCTTATGGAATCCTTTTCATGAATGAAATTAATCAGATTCAGTTCTTGATAGAAGTGCTTTCAGGAAAGTTATCGGAGCATGCTATAAACGCTGTCGGACATTTGAAAGCGACATCGGTTATACTTGATAGGTAACTCGAACTATTTCAAATATTTATTTTATATGATTTCAAAATTAGTTTAATGATCCTCAACCTTATAAACATGATCAATCAACATGAGAAAAGTTATGAACTTATTTTTTCAGAGACATGAAGAAATATAAGAAGGATTTCATGGATAGTGTCTCTTGTGCTTTGCTAATAATGAAAAGTGGTAACTCCATTAAGCACTTGAGAGGGCCAAGGAAACCAAAGATTTCTTTTACAGGTTATGACAATGGAGCTTCAGAATTCTCACCGAGTTTGTGGAGCATTACAAACGCAGTTTTCCGTTCCAAATTGAGCTCTAATCTCACAAAAATCGTTTGTCATCAAATTCATTGTCAAACAAAACAAACGCCCGAAGATAAGGATC
The DNA here is from genome assembly GCA_963966055.1 of Lathyrus aphaca. NCBI lineage: Eukaryota > Viridiplantae > Streptophyta > Magnoliopsida > Fabales > Fabaceae > Lathyrus > Lathyrus aphaca. The sequence continues at coordinate 11,541,009 of OZ014519.1, forward strand.
TAGATATGGCAAGAGGTTATTGCCTATTGCCGATTCCGGATAGTCAAAAGACTAGTGTTCTTGAAATGTATCCTAAGGAGACAACATTTGAACATATCAGAAACCATAAAACGTATCAAATTGTTGAAAAGTTCAAGAATTTTGTTTGCGAAGTGTGTAAGAACAAGAGGCCAAAATTTGCGCGTTGAATAAGGCATGAAAATAAACATATGAACATTGGAATTCCTTAAATAAACCAATTAAAACATGTGAAATCCTTGATAAGATAAATTTGAATTATTCTCGGATCAACTTCGACTTTTTATCTGTGAAATTCATTCGAGCTATGGGACTGCTATTTTTGGCATTTTTCAACTGCTTTTCCCCTGAAAATGTCAATAAAAGATAAAAAAATATTTTTGGATTTTAATTAATGGTTAGTAAACATAAACAAATAAAAACAATGGTGATCCGATGTGAGGCATAAACCTTCAACCAAAAAGGACCGGGGAACCAGTATTTGATCTTGTTTGTATGCAGAATGATGCAAATGCAAACACAATCTTAGGGGCAAAAATTAGGGTATTAAACTTTTCCCTATGCATTGCCTCATATATGTACCTCATTGATGGTTTTTTCTCATTATCTACTAATCTTAAAACTATCACCAACACACACATTGCCTTAAGAGAGTATAGAACATCATTCCAAAATGATTTCTCGAGAACAATAACACACACTCTTTTCCCCTTAACTTCTTTTGATGTCTTTGTATTCAACCGAGCTTTTGATAAAAAAATCATTTTAAGATTGGTTTTTAGTTTATACAACCTATGAAGAGTGATGAATGTTATTGCAAACCTTGTAACTCCACTCATAATAAATTCATCCCCTTTAGTGGACATCCTCGCTATGTTAAGGGTTATGGTATGGTTGTAGATGAATCCAACAATAAATTGTCCTCTTGTTATGGCCCTTTTAATAATAAACAACTTTCCTATGTCTTCTAACATTAAATCCAAGCAATGTGCCGCACATGGAGTCCAATAGTGTCTAGGATATTTGTCTTCTAAATATTTTCCTAAGAGTAAAACAAATGAGATGCGAAGTAACCAATTATATTTATCACATTAGTAGAAAACATAAATGTAGAATATTACCTGCCAAGACATATTTGCTACCATTGCCACTTAGAATTTGCACGACATTACTATGTTAACCGCTTGTTAAGTTTTAATTGTTACTGATTTTTCAGCTGAGAAGAAAATGGAAGAACCAAATTTGCAGAGAGAGAGAGAAAAAGAGAGAGATAGAGAGAGTGAGAGTGGGGGAACATTAACCTAAGTTGAAGTTCCACCGTTGGCTGAATTTGAGTGAAATCGAGATAACGGTAACACAAGTTTGTTTTTAGGTTGGGAAAAAAATGGGAAGAATGGAATTTGCGAAGAGAGAGAACAAAGAACGATAACTTTTAACTTTCCACCGCTTGGAGTAAAAAGGCAAATGATAATGACCAAATGCATCATTATCATATTTTATATTAGTGAAATGAAAAGCTAAAATACCAATATTGTCCTTTAAAAACATTAAAAGTTACAAAACGACCCTTTCTTCACAATAGTGGTCTGTAAACCGCTACAGAACCGCTATAGCGCCACCATAACCTCCCAAATAGTGGTCATTATTTTTGCTATTGCGGTTAGAGGGCCAAAAGCATAACACCGAGATCCTCTACTGCTACACTATATCACTATAGCGCGCTATCGACAACCTAGTGGAAAATACATACTAAAGAGGACAATCATCTTAACAGAAGTCATAAACTTACCTTAAACAACAGAAACAAAGCTCATTGAGCTTCTTCATGTTGAGGCGGAAGCCGAGAGAAATGAAGCATCTAAAGCAATGAACAAGACTCATTTAGGATTTCTCATTCACAAAAATTAGGATTACACCAAATTTGATGGATCATGGATCAATTGAGCATATTAAGCAGATCCAAAACAATGAAGCCCGTCAAAAAGTTAAAAAACCATCACAGACAAAAAACGTGTTTCTTTCTAAAAGCCTAACAAAATGGCCCACAAGACCTTTGTTAGTATTTTCAACAATATCTAATAGATGATTTTTCGGTTCAAAAAATATATATAAAGAGATGAATCTACCTTGCTGACCCCCTTAACAAAAGTCATAAACTTATCTTAAACAACAGAAACAAAGCTCATTGTGCTTTTTCATGTTGAGGCGGAAGCCGAGAGAAATGAAGCATCTAAATCAATGAACAAGACTCATTTAGGATTTCTCATTCACAAAAATTAGGATTACTCTGAATTTGATGGATCATGGATCAATTGAGCATATTAAGCAAATCCAAAACAATGAAGCCCATCAAAAAGTTAAAAAACCATCACAGACAAAAAACGTGTTTCTTTCTGAAAGCCTAACAAAATGGGCCACAAGGCCTTTGTTAGTATTTTCAACAATATCTAATAAATGATTTTTCCAAAACTTCGCATTCATTTTAGTTCTTAAAATTAAAATTCGCAGGAAAATTCGCAGGATTTAGGGACTAAAACGAATGCGAAAGTGAGATAAAGGGACTAAATTCAAAATAAATAAATTAGAGAGATTAAAATCAAAAACTCGTTAACTTATAGAGACTAAAAGACTATTTTAATCTTTTTTTTTTAAATATGGTATAAGGCATTTTTATATAATTTGTACATAATACATATTTTTCTTTAGATTTCGGAATATATGCATTCTTACTAGATTTTTAAGAGATTGATACTATTTTTATCCATTTTTTTTAATATTTTTTAAAAGAGATTTATTTTCAAATATTTGATATTAAGCATATGGTTAAAAATATTTTAAATAATTTTTAATTGTTTTATTTTTTATCTTTGGAGTTTGTCGCAGATTGTAGTAAACAATTTCGTAAAAAATATGTTATTTGCAAATTTTTCTCAGCATTTCAAAATATATACATTTTTATATGATTTTTAAAAAACTGATATCTTATTTTTTAAAGCATTTTTATCGGATATTTAGTATCATTATCAGAATTTTTATTATTTAAGAGTAAAAATTTATTTAAGAAATAATAAAATAAAAAATAAGAGAAATATTTTTAATATTATTAAAATATGTGGAAGTGTAAGATACAACATTGAAGACGCCACATAAATTTCTCGTATAAAAGGGGTGAAGAGCCCAAATCAAATAAATAACTGCAAAGAAATTATAAGTCCGATTCATTTTGAAGGACATATTATCCGATGTAAAATCTTTCTTATCTTTCCTTTATGAATAAATTTTTTCTATTTGAACTCTTTATAGCGTCCTCATAAATGTAATTCAATTTGGTGGTTTAAATGAATATCATTCAACATATTATATTATTTTACGCTTTCCAATTATTTAAATAACACAACTATGTTTTCTAATATTCATCTCACTCATTTAAAACTTTAGAATTGGTCCCACTAATCTCACAATATAATCAAATATATATTTTATATTAATATATATTAAAAAATATATTAAAAAGACATATTAATAAATTATATTAAAAAGTATATTAAAAAATATATATTTAGTGTAGAATTATTTTTGCTAAGTGATAGGACAATTGTTTAAAATTGAGTGTATAAATATATGTATAGAAAAAGTGGCAGTTGTGAAAAATTGATTTTTTTATTTAAAATAACCTAATTTTATAAAAATATTTCCAAAATAACATATATTTAAAAAAAATACAAAAGTGACATAGTTTATACACATGGTCGCCACACTGATTGGCGAACATGTAGAAATGTTGAACCAATTCGTCAAATGCATTGGCTAATGCAAGGAATTTTACACAAATTCAACAATCCATTTGGCGAACAAGTGAAAATAACAAAATAATTTGTCAATCCATCTGACGAACATGTGCAATGAGAATAAAAGAATTTTTTTAGTGTTTTCCTAATGAGAATATTTGAATATTTGAATATATATATATATATATATATATATATATATATATATATATATATATATATATATATATATATATATATAAACTTTTTTTCTATGTGAAACACTTATATTTAATTTTTTATTACTATATATGAAAAAATTATATATTTTTTTACTTAATAATGATGAGTTAATAAATTTAATTAAAAGAATTCGACAACGAAAAAATTAATAGAAAATTATTATTGATAATTCAACAGTGGTATTACAAAAGATTAATTTCTCTCCCGATCTAAATGTCCCTCAGTACCACATCCACTGGGATGACCCCGCCTTCGAACTCTACCACAAGGTGGTTGAGGTTCCTCCCGTCTTTGTGTGTTTGGTGGAGGCGGTTGTTGTTGAGCCGATGATTCTGTTATGTTTGCAACCGTTTATCCCCAATAACCAGGAGGGTTGCTGCCAAAGGCGCTACCGTAACTCAGTTGAGTGCCCATGTTTTCAAAGTTGGGTCGTATTGGTTGGGCTGGGTTGAATTGAGTTTGGTGAGGACGATACACTTGATCGAATGAGGATATTGCCTCGTTTTGAGAACGAAACAAAGGTGGGGGCTATGGTAGGTTGGTGTGGGGTTGAAGGAGTTATCAGGGGTATATTGGAATGAGTTAGGCTCTTGTTGTTGTGCTTGGGTTTGTGGCATGAATGAGTTTTGAGTTTGGAAGAAGGGTATATGGGTGTTTGAAGTTGATGGATGGAATTGGGTGGGTAAGTCATGGTGTGGGGTAGGTGGTTGGGCGTATCCTGCGGCCTGCGATCGGGGGTCAATCAAGTATGGGTTATCAGACACCCACTGTTGCGTAGTAACTGACCTAAACCAAACTAAATATTCTCTAGTTGGCCTAACATATTGCAGGACTGGACACCTTAGGGCATGTTGGCGGCGATCTCTCCATTGTTGACGCAGCTCCCTAGCAAAGTCCCTCCAATCATCCATATTCCACATGTCACTTACTCTTCTCAAATGTCATTCTCCCAAACATGTCAGAGGACCCGAAATATCTTGTTGCATTCCGAACTGCATTTTCACCCGATCTGTCTGGTGCATTTCAATTGTGGTGAACCAGATGATTGGTGTTTTCACTGTCCAAACTTCAACATCTTCGGGGTTAGGTTCGTGGTCCAGGCCTAAATATGGCCGCCAGATAAACTGTATTAAAAAGAAAAGAATATTTTTAGAAGAGGAAATGAATATTTTTTAGAAGAAAATGAATATTTTTAGAAGAAAAGAAAATGAATATTTTTAGAAGAGAATTTTTAAGTAGAATATTTAAAAAGAAAATGGCATATTCCACCGACTCTTTTGGGCATTTGACCCATGTATAAAGGGTTTTGCCTTCTGCAAGCCTATAATCCAAATTGATGGAACATGGCTTTACGGCAAATACAAAGGAACTTTATTAATGGCAGTGACCCAAGACGGAAATAACAACATCTTCCCAATTGCATTCGCTATAGTCGAGGGAGAGACTGCTGAGGGATGGAGTTTTTTCCTGAAAAATCTCCGACTTCACGTGGCTCCCCAGTCTAACTTATGTTTGATTTCGGACAGACATGCATCAATTGAAAGTGCATGGAAGAATATTGATAACGGATGGCAAGATCCTCCTTCAACACATGTCTATTGCATTAGACACATCGCTCAAAATTTTATGAGAGAGATCAAGGACAAGGCATTGCGGAAGAAGGTCGTGAATGCGGGGTATTCATTAACCGAACCGTCATTCAAACACTATCGTGACGAAATCAGACTGACAAATGAAGATGCATTCAGATGGATCAACCAAATTCCATTGGATAAGTGGACCAGGGCCTACGACAAAGGACAACGATGGGGTCACATGACCACAAATCTCGTGGAATCAATGAACTCTGTTTTTAAAGGCATTCGTAACCTACCGATAACCGCCTTGCTAAGGTAAACCTACTTTAGGCTCGGGGATTTTTTTGACACCAGGCGTTCAAAATGGAGTTCTATCCTACAATCTGGTCAAGTGTTCAGCGATAGTTCAATGACATTCATTAAAGACGAAGCTTCGAAATCTAACACACATGTGGTCACAGTGTTTAACCGCAATAAAGGACATTTCAATGTTGCTGAGATAATGGATCACCACGAAGGGAGACCGAGGGGATCCTATCGGGTAGAACTTGATAACAATTGGTGCGACTGTGGAAAATTTCAAGCTTTTTGTATGCCTTGCTCTCATGTTATAGCGACATGTTCAAAGGTTCGACTGGACCCTTCAAGCTTAATGTCCCCTGTTTACCAAGTGCACAATCTTTGCAACGTCTACAACAAAAGCTTTCCGGTTGTTACAAATGAGGACTATTGGCCCACATACAACGGGGAAATAGTCTGGCACAATGAAAACATGTAAAGAAAGAAAAAGGGGCGTCCTAACAACACGCGTATTTGCACAGAAATGGATACGATGAACAAAATGGTGAGACTATGCAATTCATGTCGTTAACCCGGGCACAATCATAAAAAATGTCCCAATGTTGGACCAAACACAACGACATAATTTAACCATTGTAACCATATATATTTATAATAGAAACCTCATTCGTTTCATTCATACCAATAAAATCTTACAACCACATACAAGAACATACATAAATAAAACAAGGAAATACATAATTTAAAACATAACCATACATAAATAAAACAAGAAAATACATAATTTAAAACATGACCATACATAAATAAAACAACTGAAACATTCAACATATCTAGCCTATCACAACCATCAGGACAACTTCATCTCGACCTAACATCATCGAAAGAACATCTGCATCATTGACCACTTTTCTCCATTTCATCACACCAGACTCCACAACTTGCTTCTCAATTTTAATTATTTTTTCTTTAGGTCCGATTTCTCCTTCTAACCAGCGGTTTAATTCTCTATGCAAGTGTTCTAAAGTTTGTGGGTTCCATAGCAACATCTTCAAATGAGGTTTTGTTGGTGAGAAAAACACCAAAGCATTTTTCTTCAAAATATCAAATTTTGGAAGCGGTTCTTCTGATGTTGAGGATGATGGTGTCGATGCAAAAGTATATGGACGAGGAGAAGCCATGTTGTGAGAGGGAGAGATTGAAAGGAATGAAAGAGAGAGGGGTTGAAAGGTTGGAGTAGATGTGAGATAACTTATTTATAGGGAGCATCTATTTATAGGGAAAAAATCACATTTATACACTTTCGCCAAACCAAGTGGCGAATTGCCTAAACCTAAAACACACATTCGTCAAATGGTTTGGTGAATTTGTGTAAAATTCTTTGCATTAGCCAAAACATTTGGCGAATTGGGTAGAACTTTCTACATGTTCGCCAAATGATATGACGATCATGTGTGAAAACTAAGTCACTTTGGTATTTTTTTTGAAAGCTATGTTATTTTGGAAATATTTTTATGAAACTAGGTTATTTTAAAAAAAAAATTCTGAAAAATTAGCCATTACAAAATGAGTTTTGCTACATTGACATTGAATTTTTACACTATATGTTGTTACACGTTAGAAATGCAATTAATTTATCATGGCACAAATTTCAAAAAGAAACAAGATATTATTTAAAAAATGGTAAATATATACTCATGCTATAAATAAATATACGATGTCATGTATGAAATCAAGTGTAATAGGAACATTATTCCTACAAAATTTTAAGCAAAAATATCACACTTAAATCTTTTTCTTTATAATATATTTATTTTCGTGGTGATTATGTTCAACCTTTTAATAAGAAAAAGTGTAATAGGAGCATTACTCCTACAAAATAGCCATTCAATTTGATAAATAAATATTATGTATTATTCATATGCACTACTACCTATTGATTATATAAAAAATTAATTAAAAAAAGGAGCAAAGCGCAGAAGACTATGCATAGGCATAACAATAGATATTTTAAAAATCGGATCGGTCATCAAACCGATAAAGATATTGGATAATTAATTTATTGGTCGAACCACTAGATCACTGGTTGAATCGTGTGATTAAATCAGATTAAATCTGATAACTCGATTGAATAGATTGGTCATTATAACAAAACTATATATATATTGATATAAACTGATCGAACCGAATGATTTAATTTCTACAAAATATAACTAACACTTAAATCTTTTTAAAATATATACAAAAAATTCATAATCTAAATTCAAATTTTAAACAAAGATATCAAACATAACAAAATAGTATAAAATTACAAAGTCTAATTACAAATAAAACATAATCTAATTAAGTTGTTTATAATAAAGTAATTTTATTGTGTATCAAATTTAGTTTAAAGGAGAAAAAATTATTTCAATGTTGAGATCTTCTTCAATATTAAAATCATCTGCAGTAAAATCAACTGTATCTGCAATAGACAACTTCTCAATCAATGATATTATTATTATTTGTTTTATTTTTTATTATTTTATTTTTATTTCATTTTATATTTTTATTTATTTTTATTTTTTATTTTATTTATTGTATTCTTTTTTATATAAAAACCGCTGTTTTTTTTTTTGTTTTTTCAGTTTATACCGATTTTTACCGGTTCACACCGGTTCAATAACATAAACGATCCAAATTTGAACCAAATCGATTATCTGGCTGGTGCTTATTTCATTTTGCAGAAAAGAGAGTATGTTAATAATAGTCAGGCTTGGCATAGGGCTATGCAGTGTGGCAAGTTCAAAGGCAAGGACATATACATACATGATTGAGCAAAAGCAACGTGTTCCTTGGAGAAGATTATTTTATGACAATATGGCTAGACCAAGAGCCAATTTTATCTTGTGGCTTGCTTGTCAAAACAAATTAGCAACTAAGGAAAGGATAAACATGTTTGGGCTGATTGATGAAAATAATTGTTGTTTCTATAATCAAATTGAAACATTGGATAATTGGATATTTGATAGGTGACAAAAGGAATTAGAGTGGATAATCTAAGAGCAAAGGCAAGAACAGGAGGGATAGAGCGTTGCACACTGCTTTTTTAAAACTTTAATGTTTAAATAAAATTTTATTATTATTTGGAATATTTGAAATGCATATTTGTAATTTTTCAAATTTTATTGTAATTTGTTATTTCAAATGTTTGTTAGAGTTATGATAAATTATAAGTTTTGCGAAATTGATAATTTTAAACAGTTTATGTCATTTTCACTTTTAGTCTATAAATTTTCTTTAAAGAATGTTTCTTTTAATATTTTCAATCAACAATTTGTCCTTCATGTTAACTACTATTAACAAAAGATGACATGACATATCATATAGACCTCTCTTTTGACAATTAGTGGTAATGTCAACATGACAAAAATGCTGACATGGATTTCATGCTTCCATTTTTATTTTTATATTAATTAAAATTATAGCGACGGAAAGTCCGTCGCTAAGATGAACATCATAAATAAATCTAAAATTTGTAGCTAATTTAAACACAATTCTTATGACCTAAATTATTTTTTTTTTTATGATTTTTTTTTTCATATCCTTTTCATGTGTTATGAGATAAGTCTTTTGAAAAATATTAGCTCAAAATTCAATCATATGCCAATGTTTTCATTATTTTCGTTTCATGGAAAATCGATGTTTAAAAAATTCATATTAAATTGATCTTATGTCAAAAAATATTCAATTTTTGTGGGAGAGATTCTTATAATGTGATAAACTTTAATGCAAAAAATTATGAAAAAAAACTGCCCCAATACATCAATCTCCATCTGAGAAACGAGACTTCAACTCCAACAACCTCCTCCAAAGAATTCTTTTCGAATCCAGCGTATAAGATGAATACACGTTAATGATGTAAAAAATGATATCCCTCCAATTAACTTTTACCCCTACAAAACGATCGCCTTTGAAACTACAAAGAACTTCCACACTACCAACCTTCCACAGAATAATGAGTTTATATCTATCCCTATTTTCTCTCTCTCATTTAAAAAATATGTCAGTCGCGACCATCGATTGATGAAAGGATGGTAGGTGGTCGTGGGGTGAACTCAAAATTCCTCATAATCCTCATAATTTTTTGATTCCAACAGGTGGCATTGAGGCAATTCATGAGGTTGTTGGTTATTTTCACGCGAAGCAGCATGATAACGGAAGAGGTCAACAGATTATCAACGACATTCGGGGAGCTTCTGTTTTATCGATGCAACACGATCATCAACTTCCCAGCACTGTTGTTCCATCGACTGGTTTTCCAGCATCAGGCTTGGCGCCTATACTTACCCAAGCAACAACTGATTTTTCAATAGCAGCTGCTGTCATGGATCATCAGTCTGTCGGGATTTATGCAGTAGATGTCAATGTGATCATCGAAGAGGAAAGGAGTTCATTGAGTGCTCTATTGTCTGGTAGGAAGCCTAGTCTTAGCTCAGAAGATGGGGTGTCTTGACCAATAGAGGCTAACTCCTCTTTCTCGGTTAATTGGTTCTACCAGAAGACTAACTTATTCCGTATTCCGTTTGGTCCTCATAATAGGACATATTTGGCTTTCGAGTTGGTGTGGAAAGTGGCAGTTCCCTCAAAAAATAAATCCTTCGGGTGGAGATGTTTTCGGAACAAACTTCCAACCAAGGATCTTCTTTTATATAAAGGCATTATTCTTCCATCGAGTGATTTAAACTGTATGGTTTACAATTCCCACTCGAAATCATTAAATCATTTACTCCGGAGTTGCCCTGTGCCTAAGTTGGTTTGGATGGAGGTGTCTGAGTGGTTAGGTTTCTCAGACACAGTGGAGTTGGCGGCTTAAAGGAGAGTTTCAGGGATTGGTTCTATTTTTGCAAATCTAGGCGGGTAAAGTCGGGAAGAGAATGTAGTATTTGGTTAACGGTGTGTTGGTCTTTGTGGATTCTTAGGAACAATATTCTATTTAGGAATCCATGTTGGAATGTGGTGGACATTGTTTGAAAAGTTAAGTTTCTTATTTGGAGGTGATCGTTCAGTGGAGAAATTACCCCTCATAATTATAATTTGTACGAAATCAACAAAGATCATTTGTTTTATTTGTCTTATATTTCAACTGGTAAGTAATTTTAATGTTTTTGTCGAACCTCGCCTCGTTTTATTTTGTAATCAAAATTGAATACCTTTATACTCTTATCAAAATATATGTTGCTTAAAAAAATTATTTGCATTTAAATTTGATTGCTGGTACTATTATTTAATTGAGATTTGGAGTTTAAGTACACCGTTACAAGTACATGTGGCTCTTGACCTAAGTGATCTTTTGCATCAGTTAAGATGTGCAAAACATATATAGTTCATCAACTTGTTCTTAAATAAAGCTCATGAACTGATTTGAAAATTTGAAAATTTTAAACTATTCAAATTTCCAAACTGAATTTTTTTAATAGTTCTTTAACCAAAAGGATTTTTTAGAAATTTGTAATAAAAATTGAAAAAGTAAAAAAGTATATTATTCATCACATGAAACCACTATTGGAACTATACATGCTCCCCCACACTTCATTAATCCAACATCACATGGAACCACATCTTCAGCCAAATATGGTTCGAAAATACTTATTGGGACTTTTGAAAAAGCTTAAATGCAACCACATAAATGAATTTTGGTTGCTACATCTTCATTCAAAATTTTAAAACATATTATCATTATTTTTTACATTATGTCATTTTGCAAAAAGTTATTGTTTATTACATTATGTCATTTTGCAAAAAGTTATTGTTTATGATTATAAATTATTTTACAATTTTTAATAAAACCTATTTTTTTTACTTTTTATTTTTAATGGGTTGAATTTTTTGTCCAACACATAATTTCACATCAAAACTGAAGTGAATCAATTATGTCATTTATTGGTTGAGTTTGATTAAATTTGCTGATTATGCATAAAATAAAATAAAAACATTAATCTCGTTAAGACAATTCGATTAATAGTTCTGATAAGACATCCAATATAGGGTCGTAACTTCGAACTTGCAACCTTCAACTTATTCATCTTTAAAAGTTTTAGTAAATCTTGTACATGTAATTATTATGAATGAATTAACTTCCCGTGCGAATTTTTGTAGTTCTCGTTTCGGATAGTTGGTTGATATTGATTGTATATGAGTTAGGATATCCTTTTATATCATTGGAATACATTTTTGCTTATTAAAAAAAAAGATGAATTACAGTCACTGGATTACTTGATAAAAAATGTAATAATTAGTTTTTTATTCTATTTTTAGCACAAATCAATATAATTGAACATATTTTAATATTTAAATCGAATGAAACATATGTCTAATAAAATATTATCGAATCTCTATGATATGAATCAATTACGAAATAATATGAATAATAAGTCATTGTTTGTAAGTAACACATATATGTCTCGAGTAAAATGTTTAAAAAGCAATGATAATTGCATCATCGTTTGAATACAATAACTAATAAGAAAGAGTTATCACATTTTTTTATACAAGTGTGGGTATAAAAGTTAGTTCATGTGAGTATGATTTTTTTTGGATCATAGAATACACACGCATATTGAAAAATATATGGAAATGGTGGACACTAGCTACGGTTAGAAAGAAGATCAATTTCACATGCAGACAAAAACCTAAGTGAAAAATTTAATATGTGAAAGAATTAGACAACTCGAGATTTAAGATCTGGTACACCGAAAAAGATAGATCAATAAATGAGGTGGAGATTATTATGGACAATGAGTGGAAAAAAATATTGTGGACGTGAAAAGAGCAAGAGATCGAATCATACTCTTGAAATTTGTAGTGTAACATGAAATCTTTAATGTTATTAGTGCTTACACACCTCAGGTTAGGTTAGTAGAACACCTTAAGATAAATTTTGGAGGATTTAGAAGGCTTGCATTAGGATATATCTCAAGGAGAGATTTTTTTTAATTAGCGGATCTAAATGGAAAAATAGGGAGTGTAGCGAGAGGTTTTAAGGGCGTGCATAAGGGTTATGATCTCGAAGAGGTAAATATGGAGGGTAAATTCATTTGAAGTTTTCGTTGACTTTTGATCTTACTATACCTAATATCTGGTTTAGTAAATGAGCTAAACATCTTATCATAAATCAATATAATTGAACACATTTTAATATTTAAATCGAATGAACATATCTAATAAAATTTTATCGAATCTCTATGATATGAATCAATTACAAAATAATATGAATAATAAGTCATTCACTAGTGCAGAAAGTGTAATTTACACCCGTTTTTTTTTTACATTTAACACTCAGCTAAACATCTTATCATAAATCAATATAATTGAACACATTTTAATATTTAAATCGAATGAAAGATATCTAATAAAATATTATCGAATCTCTATGATATGAATCAATTACGAAATAATATGAATAATAAGTCATTCACTAGTGCATATAGTGTAATTTACACCCGTTTTTTTTTACATTTAACACCCGTTTTTAGAGGATGTGAATTCAACGAGTGATAAATGTCTGACGAATTTACACCCATTTTAAAACGGGTGTAAATTTTATGTTATATTACACACTTTTTAATAGAAATCAGGTGTAATTTATTACATATATACATTTATAGATGTTATATTACACCCTTCTTTTTGTTTAAAATGGATGTATATATATTCCATTTTACACCTTATTTTATATAAACGGGTGTAATTGTTTGACTAATTTAATTTCAATCCGATTTTACACCCAATTTTACTATTGATGTTGACAATTTTGCACCCGATTTTACTATGAACGTTGACAATTTTACACCCGATTTTTACTATTGATGTTGACATTTTTACATCCAATTTTTTACTATTTATGTTGGCATTTTTACACCAGATTAATATTTATAAAACCGTCTTAAATTTTTGGAAATTTTATAGAATTCTCAATTTAATATAGTTCAAACGTGACAAAACATTGTTTGTGAAAAATATATAACAATTCAGCTGTGACAAAACCTTAGACTCTTTGTTTTAGCACATCTTACACGCCAGACACTGAATTTAGATAAATTTTAATTTATATTTAAGATAAGAGAATTACCGAATAAACGACGGCTAGAAGTCTCATATTCCAACCCAACTTCCATTGGCTCCAATATTTTTCAAAATAAAGAGCAAAACCAATTCCAAGTACTGTTCCTAACACTTTGGCTTTTCCAGCTACTGCTCTTAAATTTAATCTCTCAAAACTATATACACAAAATTTAAATAAAATTAATATTAAACCAAAGCAATTAATTATTAATAATTGCATGAAAATGTTGATAATTAATTATTATTAATATTATTACCAGCGACACATTGCTCCAAGTCCCTGCAATCGCGTGAAATCTGTCTCCCTTGTCCCACACTTATCACCAACTATTGTAACTTCTTCACAACACCGAACCCTTACTCAACTCCATGTGGCCCCAACACATGTCTCCCAACCTCTACCCCATCCTTCCAGGGACGGATCTAAAACATTTAAATAGCGGAGGCAAATTCATACACAAATATATTGCATTAAGAACATTATCATTCATGAAATTTTACATATGTTTATAGAAAAAACCAGCCATTAAGTAGTTGATAACTAAAAATAAATGATAATTGAAAAATAATATGTGAGCGTGCGTTCAAGTAAATTGAATTTGAGTAAATTGAATTTTGACCCTAAGACTATAGAAATATAATATTCAAGTTAATAATATCATATAAATATTATAGAAATTTGTCTCATGCCATAAACTTTGACCCCACTAATTGAAAAATAATATGTGTGTGTGCGTGCGTTCAAGTAAATTGAATTTGAGTAAATTTAATTTTAAGCCTAAGACTATAGAAATATAATATTCAAGTTAATAATATCATATAAATATTATAGAAATTTGTCTCATGCCATAAACTTTGACACCGCTAATTGAAAAATAATATGTGTGCGTGCGTGCATTCGAGTAAATTGAATTTGAGTAAATTGAATTTTAACCCTAAGACTATAGAAATATAATATTCAAGTTAATAATATAATATAAATATTATAGAAATTTGTCTCATGCCATAAACTTTGACCCTGCGAATATTATAGAAATATTATTAACAAAATTCATAAAAAATTGTTGTCTTAAAAACGTCTTCTATGAAATATCTTTCAACTTAATTGTCTATATATAATGTAGATAGTATATATTATATAAATTATTAAGAATTATGCACTATAAACTTTTACTAGTGTTATATTTGTTGGATTTTAGAGTTTGGTGGGGGCATGTGCCCCCAATATCATGTAAGTAGATCTGTCTGTATATCATAATCGTTTTTGTTTAGTATTAATATGGAAGTTAAATTGGTTTTGTTTTTTTGTAGGGAGTTGTGGCTTCAGGATTAATGATTGTTGTGATTGCATGGTGCGTAGGGATGAGAGGTCCATTATACGCCTCGGTTTTTAACCCTTTGATGTTCGTGTTAGTGGCCATTGCTGGTTATTTGATGTTGGATGAGAATCTATATTTAGGAAGGTATATATGGATACATGTAATTATATTTAAGTATATGATTAATGTTGAATTAATTATAGCATTGATTATGATTTGATATTTGAATCATGTATGTGTATTGTAATTGGAGCAGTGTTGATAATGGTTGGATTGTACATGGTGTTATGGGGCAAGAGCAAAGAAATGAAAAAAGTGAATCATTTAGAAATCACTTCTGAAACCGAAGAAATCGAGATTGTTGTCTTGTCGAACACCACGGGTGACAACAATAGCAAAATAGAGAGCAACATTATTGACAAGGATGATGAACATGAAGGTCAAGAAGCTGAGAATAATGGAAAAGAATAATTGGTTTCAAGTCTTCAAGGGAATTCTTGAAAGATGTTAAATATTGTTATTGGTGTTAAATATGATTGTAGTTATTTTATAACTTTAGTTTTAGTTGCTAATTGTTTTGTTCTTCAATTATTCAATGTTAACCTAATCCCTCTTGAGTACTTTCCACATGAAAATAAATTAAAGTGGTGAGTCTCAAGTATTAATTTTATGATTTTTTGTTAAATTTTTTGTTAAATTATGTTCTAGCTGATTTTTCATTAAGAAAGTACTAGGGATATTCTAACTCTACACACAAGAGAAAAGAGAGAATCTAAACCAACTTAACCTAGCTCAGGCAAATCAATGGCGACTAACAAAACTCAAAGAAATTATAGTTAGGATGAGAATTATCTCCAATTAAAGACCATTTCCAAGCCGACAGTTTAATTTTCTAAAAAGGTCTAAAACAACACAAAACGCTCCGTAAAAAAGAATAGTGTTTCTAATATTCCATCAATTCCAAACCACCTCCATCCAAACCATATAAATTTCCCCCTTCTCCACTGTTTTAAATCTGTAATAACTCAGTCAACCCAAGAAGTTCTTCCATATCATAGGCTCACCAATCATCTCAATCCCTAACCATCCATACACTTTCAACCAAATAACCTCTGCCACTTTACATTGAAAGCATTTGATAACTTTGCATCATCTCCAATACTCTTAATTTCTCCATTTTTCAAGTCATGATCTTTATCAACTTCAATGTGATTGTTGTTGGAGACATGTAATTTATCATGATCTAGTTCTAATGGTGTAGACATTACAACAACTTCAATATCTTCTTCAACTTCTTGTGCAATTTTTTATGTAGCCAATTGAGAAATTTTTTCATCTCTTCACTCTTACCCCAAAGAACCATGTATAATCCACACACAATCAACACTGCTCTAATCAAACTACACATCACAAAATCACAAATTCATTATCAATATAACCATATTAATATTTATTATAGTATATTAATTATATTAGTACTAGTGTTTATGTGCCTTCCTAAGTATAGTTTTTCATCCAACATCAAAGAGGCAGCAATAATGACAAACAAAAGCATTAAAGGGTTGAAAACAGATGCAGATAGTGGGCCTCTCATCTTTATGCACCAGGATGTCACAATAACCACTAATCCAGACGCAACGATTCTCTACAATATTAAAATTAAACATCATATCAAATTTTAAATAAAAAAACATTCATCTCCTAAACAACTTCCAATTCAACGGACATAAGTCTATATTGTTAGATTGGAATCGGATCCTAATACTCACAGTTATATATGCGAGTTACAACAAAAAAATTATACATATTTATAAAATCGTCTTAAATTTTTGGAAATTTTATAGAATTCTGAATTTAATATAGTTCAAACGTGACAAAACATTATTTGTGAAAAATATATAACAATTCAGCTGTGACAAAACTTTAGACTCTTTGTTTTAGCAAATCTTACACGTCAGACACTGAATTTAGATAAATTTTAATTTATATTTAAAATAAGAGAATTACCAAATAAGCGACTGCTAGTAGTCTTATATTCCAACCCAACTTCCATTGGCTCCAATCTTTTTCAAAATAAAGAGCAAAACCAGTGGCTTGTATTGCTCCCAATGTAGACATTAAAGTTGTACTTGAGTAATGACTTGGATATTATTTGCTCATCTTAGCCTATACCATAATAGAATTTACAAAACCATTACAATTTTTAACCGATTTTATTTATCTCTCGGCCGAACTCTAAATTATCAGAGTCGAGTCTTACCTGAATTATGAGCCATAGAGCAAAAGACAATGAACTTGCTACTACACATAGAACACCCAACCATTTACTGCCATAATCAACATGGACTTTTTGATGTTGATGTGGATACATAAGGTTGATGTGAAATGACCAGATATGAATTTCAGCGCCTTTGAGAAAAATCAACATCATTGCTCCACCAATTCCAGCTATTGTTCCCAACACTTTGGCATTTCCAATTGTTGCTCTTAAATTTAATCTCTCAAAACTATACACACAAAATTTAAATAAAATTAATATTAAACCAAAGCAATTAATTAGTAATAATTGCATGAAAATGTTGATGATTAATTATTATTAATATTATTACCAGCGACACATTGCTCCAAGCCCCTGCAATCGCGTGAAATCTGCCTCCCTTGTCCCACACTTATCACCAACTATTGTAACTTCTTCACAACACCAAACCCTTACTCAACACCACGTGGCCCTAACACATGTCTCCCAACCGCTACCCCATCCTTCAAGGGACGAATCCAGAACATTTAAATAGCGGGGGAAAATTCATACACAAATATATTGCATTAAGAACATTATCATTCATGAAATTTTACATATGTTTATAGAAAAAACAAGCCATTAAGTAGTTGATAACTAAAAATAATTTATAATTGGAAAATAATATGTGTGCGTGCGTGCGTTCAAGTAAATTGAATTTGAGTAAATTGAATTTAGACCCTAAGACTATAGAAATATAATATTCAAGTTAATAATATCATATAAATATTATAGAAATTTGTCTCATACCATAAACTTTGACCCTGCTAATTGAAAAATAATATGTGTGCGTGCATGCGTTCGAGTAAATTGAATTTTAAGCTTAAGACTATAGAAATATAATATTCAAGTTAATAATATCATATAAATATTATAGAAATTTGTCTCATTCCATAAACTTTGACCTTGCGAATATTATAGAAATATTATTAACAAAATTCATAAAAAAATTGTTGTCTTAAAAACATCTTCTATGAAATATCTTTCAACTTAATTGTCTATATATAATGTAGATACTATATATTATATAAGTTATTAAGAATTATGCACTATAAATATTTACTAGTGTTATATTTGTTGTATTTTAGAAGTTAGTGGGGGCATGTGCCCCCAATATCATGTAAGTAGATCCATCTATATATCATAATCGTTTTTGTTTAGTATTAATATGGATGTTAAATTGGTTTTGTTTTTTTGTTGGGAGTTGTGGCTTCAGGATTAATGATTGTTGTGATTGCATGGTATGTAGGGATGAGAGGTCCACTATACGCCTCAGTTTTTAACCCTTTGATGTTAGTGTTCACTACGCCAAAAATGACTTTTAATAGCGCATCTTAGACAATGCTTTATTAAGAAAGCGCTACTATAAGTAAAAAATAAAATAAAATATAGAAACTGTTCAAGAAAAATAGTCAAAGTGTTGCTAAAAGTCATACTTTAGACATCGCTTTTGGAAAAACGCTGTCTAAGGTAGACCTTAGACAATGCTTTTTGTAAGCGCATTTAAAGGAATATGTTAGACAACGCTTTCCTCAAAAGCGCTGCCTAAGGTCTTATAATTTAAAAATATAATAATAAAATCAAAAGCGTTATCTAAGGTCTTACTTAGACAGCGCTTTTCAAAAGCGCTTTTAAAGGGCTCCCTTAGACAGCGCTTTTGAGGAAAGCGCTGTCTAAGGTCTAATTAAATGAAAATATTAGAATACCTCGTATTCTATTTTCATATTTTTCTTCTTCCCTCTCTGCGAACAATACTATGCGAAAATACTGTTACGAACTAACGAAGCTTCTAATGCCACTGTCGTCCACCGTGCTCCTCCGTGACGTTTAAGGTTGCCATCGTTCTCCTTCCTCCACCATACATTGTTTCATTTTCGGTAATTCTCTTCTTTTTCTCCGTTAGGGCAACGAAAATAACTTATCTCTGTTAGTTAGGGCAAGCTCGAAAATAGCTTATTAAGATGAAAGAAGTAGCTTATAGAGATGAAAGAAGCAACTTGTTACATTATTATATGTACACATTTAGTTTGAGATTGATTAAGTGCTTACTATTTTGATCTCTTTTTGTATATAGTTGATCATGGTTGAAGAAGTGCTTATTATTTTAATCTCTTTTTGAAATTGAGGAAGTGCTTATTATTTTAATCTCTTTTTGTATATAGTTGACATTGGTTGAAGAAATGCTTATTATTTTAATCTCTTTTTGAGATTGAGGAAGTGTGTGACGCCCCGATTCGATTTTCCCAAATTTTGTGGAGTCTTTTATTTTATTTATATGATAATTGTTTTATTTGTGAAATTATCGTGGTGATATTTGATGTTGATGAATTAATGTGATGATATATTATGTTGTGGGATTTTACCGTTTTATGAATTTCCAGGTAAAATTGGATAAGAGGGTATTTTAGGTATTTGTTAATTAATGATAAGTTAGAAATTAGTAGAATTGATATTTTTGTGAGAGAATTGATATTTGGTTGGAGAGAGTAGAAAATAGAAAGAAAATATAAGAGAGTGAGAAAGAGTGAAATAGAAATAGAAGTTATAAGTTGGTAAGAAGTGAAAGAAAAGATAGAAAGAAAAAGGAGAGAAGAGAAAAAAGAAGAGAAAAGAGGGAAAGTTGGAAAAGCTTCAAGATTGCTCCAAGAAATCGAAATAATCGAGTAAGGGTTATAAGCATTGTTATCTTAATATTGTGTATGATTATATATGTGTTTGATTGGTTGAGTTTTGGTTTTGATGGAAGTTAGAGAAGATGAATAGTTAGGGTTTGAGAGAAACTGTGAGAAATTTATGGATTAATCGGTTGAAAATCGTTATAGCCGAAGTATGATAGCTAGAATATGTTATTGATCATGTTTGTATGAGCTTAGAGGAGTTTTCGAGTGTTTTTGGTTGACTGTTCGCAACTGGTATTTTGCTGAAATCGCAGTGGTCGCTTAACGAGCTATCCCTCGCTCAGCGAAAGTTCCAGGGTGATTCTCGCTCAGCGAGCCTGTAGGTTTTTGAGGGATTATGTGTTTTGATCCGTAGCTTTAGTTTTGGGTATCCATTTTTAGTGATTCTTATATCGATTCGAAGCTAGAAACGTGTAAAATCTATTGATGCTAAGAAGAGTAATTTTTAGCCGACTTTTACCCGACTTTTCCAATAAAACGTGATTATGTTAATTATGGAATTGTGGGTTTGATTATTGTGTTGTGGCCGTTTGGAAATTAGATACATTGCTTGAATTAAATGCGAATGTATGCTAATTGTATGAGATGAATGCATAACTATATTGTGAATATGTATGCATTTTCAAGAATGTTGTGTGTCATTTTGCATGTAAGCATAATGTATGCATTCTTGTGCTGTGGGATTCTTTGTGAATTCGTTGTAGCATCGTGTGCTCATGTGGAGTGTGAGCGATGACTACAACAAGATCGTGTGCCCATGTGGGGTGTGAGCGATCGGATTGTATGCCCATGTGGGGTGTGAGCAATCCAGAAACATCGTGTGCCCGTGTGGGGTGTGAGCGATGGGTGATTTATTCACATTGATTGTGTGCCCGTGTGGGGTGTGAGCAATCGGATTGTGTGCCCGTGTGGGGTGAGAGCAATCCATAAACATTGTGTGCCCATGTGGGGTGTGATCAATGGGGAACATCGTATGCCCGACGGGGATTTACTTTAGGTAGCAAGCGATGATTCCATTTGGTGCCTGAGAGAACATGTTGAAATGTTGAGTCGGTACCGTATTGCATCTGCATAGAGTCGTGTGTCGGTCTCTATGAGTTGCATTTTATCATTTTAATTATGATATACATAAATAAATATGAATGTGCATATGTTTATTTGGAGTATTATGGAGATGATAGTATGTGTGATGAAACATACTTGATTGTATATATACATGTTTGATATGTATATCTATGTGATTTATACATTTGTAATGTATATGTGTGATTAAACATAGCTAGGTGTATTTTTATGCAGAATGAATAAAATTTAGGAATATACATAAATGATGTAAGTTTATGTGAATTGGTGCATGATGAACATGCTTGATTTGTATGTGTACACGTTGCGATGTATATAGGCGATGAGGAATGAAATGTGTGGTGAGAATATGTTTTACGTGAATTTTTATATGTTGAGATATATAATTATATGCAATGTTATTATGATAATGTTTCTCACCCTTCTGCTGTTTTATGACGCTCTATGAGGCATTGCAGAGTAGGTTGCTGGATGATATTTTTGTGAAGCTCGTTTTCATCTTTTTGGTCGTTCGGCTCTGATATGTAGCACCGGGTAGCTAGGGTTGTCTTGATGCCTTTTGTGGATACATTTGTATATGTATTTTGATCTGATATGTTTTATGTAAACATGGAATATTTTGGTGATTCAAACTTGCAGATATATTTACGATAAATATATAAGTTTGAAAATGTTATGTTTTGTTTCCGTTGTTTAATGAATTGATGAATACGGGTGTAAGAATGAAATCCTTGTGTATGTAAGTTACCCCGTTTGTTGCATATCTTTATTGAGCAGGTGTTATATGTTTTCAATTTCAAGTATAATGTGGCATTGCTCTTTTATACCGTTTTTCAAATATACTCTGATGGAATTTTAATATGTGCCTAAGTGATTTAATTGCATATTTGGGGTATAGAAATGGGGTGTTACATTAAGTGGTATCAGAGCCAGTGTTCGAGTCAGTTGTGTCTGTCTTGATGTTGTTGTGATTGAACTTTTGTTTAATCTTGTTGTTGTCTTTGGGAACAATCAGAATATGGCTGGTAGAAACGACAATGCAATGGTTGTTGCTTTGTAAGCAATGGCTAGGGCAGTGCAGGGAGCGCCGAATGTGAATGCGAATGATGAGTTCAGGAAGAATCAACCGCCGATCTTCAAGGGAAGATTTGATCTTGATGGTGCTCAGAATTGGTTGAAGGAGATTGAAAGAATCTTCAGAGTCATGGACTGTGCTGTAGAGAGCAAGGTGAGACTTGGTTCTCACATGCTGAAGGAAGAAGCCGATGATTGGTGGGTCGGTAGAAGTCAAACTCTTGGGGAGGATGATGAAGAGATAACTTGGGAAGTTTTTCATACTGAATTCTTAGGGAGGTACTACCCTGAGAGTGTGAAGGGAAAGAAGGAAATGGAATTCCTTGAGCTGAAGCAAGGTAGTATGTCAGTGGTTGACTATACTGCTAAATTTGTGGAATTGGTTCAGTTTCATCCTCACTATGCTGCTGCTACTGCTGAGTTTTCTAAGTGCATTAAGTATGAGAATGTTTTACGTCCTGAGATTAAGCAAGCTGTGGGATATCAGAGGATTAGAAGGTTTTCAGATTTGACTGAATGTTGTAGAATCTTTGAAGAAGATAGCAAAACTCGTTCTACACATTACAAGAGTGTGAATGAAAGGAAATGGAAGAAACAAGATAGAAGTGGACCTTATGTGACACCCATTGATAAGGGAAAACATAGGGGAAACTTTGATATGAGATCTGGTGGAGGGAGTTCTGGTCCCGTTAAGTGTTACAAGTGTGGCGATATAGGCCACAAGTCTTTTGAGTGTGAAAAGAATAATGTGAAATGTTCAAACTGTGGAGGTCTTGGACATGCTACTACCGAGTGTAGGAGGAATGTTGTGAAGTGCTTCAATTGTGGGGAAGTTGGTCACATTAGTACTAAGTGTACTAAGCCGAAGCAAGCTCAGGAGGGTGGAAAGGTGTTTGCATTAGCAGAGAAGGATACTACTAGTGCAGACCGTTTGATTAAAGGTACATGCTTTATTAATAGTACGCCTTTAGTTACTATTATTGATACGGGAGCGACTCATTCGTTCATTTCTCTTGAGTGCGCTAAGCGTTTGAATTTGTTTATGTCTTCTTAGGGTGGTGAGATGGTTATCGAGACTCCTGCTTCAGGGTCGGTAACTACTTCATTGGTGTGTGTAAGTTGTTCTTTGACCATGTATGGTAAAGATTTTGTTATGGATTTAGTTTGTTTACTGTTGGAGGGTTTGGACGTGATCTTGGGTATGAACTGGTTGCAATTTAATCGAGTTCATATTAATTGTTATCATAAGTTAGTAAGGTTTCCTTATTTAGATGATGGTGAAGAAGAGAGTTTCCTATCCATGAAAGAGTTGAAGAAACTTTTAATGGACGAAGTTCAATTGTTTGGTTTGTTTGCGTCGTGGTCAGTGGAAAGCGAAGTGGAGATAAGTAGGTTTCAAGTGGTGTGTGATTTTCCAGAAATGTTTCCGAACGATATAAAAGATGTACCGCCGAAAAGAGAAGTTGAGTTTTCTATTGATCTAGTTCCGGGTACTAGACCGATTTCGATGGCACCGTATCGTATGTCAGCTTCAGAGTTGGTAGAATTGAAAAATCAATTGAATGAATTGTTGGACAAGAGGTTTGTTAGGTCGAGTGTTTCTCCTTGGGGTGCACCGGTATTGTTAGTAAAGAAGAAGGACGGAAGCATGCGGTTATGTATTGATTATCGACAGTTGAATAAGGTGACAATTAAGAACAAGTATCCGCTTCCGAGGATCGATGATTTGATGGATCAATTGGTTGGTGCGCGTGTTTTTAGTAAGATTGATTTTAGATCAGGATATCACCAGATTCGTGTGAAAGAGGAGGATATTCAAAAGACGGCTTTTAGGACACAGTATGGTCATTACGAGTATTCCGTGATGCCATTCGGAGTTTCTAATGCGCCGGGTGTGTTTATGGAATACATGAATCATATTTTTCATGATAAGTTGGATCGTTTTGTGGTTGTGTTCATCGACGACATTTTGATTTATTCTAAGTTTCAAGAAGAGCATGAAGAGCATTTAAGGATTGTGTTACATATTTTGAGAGAGAAGCAATTGTATGTTAAGTTGTCAAAGTGCGAGTTCTGGTTGTCGAAGGTAAGTTTTCTTGGGCATGTTATTTCCGATGGTGGTATTAGTGTTGATCCATCCAAGATTGATGCGGTAATGCAATGGGAAGCTCCTAGATCGGTTACGGAGATTCGAAGCTTTTTAGGCTTGACGGGTTATTACCGGAGGTTTATTGAAGGATTTTCAAAGTTGGCACTTACGTTAACGCAGTTGACTTGTAAAGGAAAAGCTTTCATTTGGGACATTCGTTGTGAAGAGAGTTTCATGGAACTTAAGAGAAGGTTAACAACGGCTCTGATCTTGATTTTGCCGAATCCGACAGAACCATTTGTGGTGTTTTATGATGCTTCATTGTTTGGGTTAGGTGGTGTTTTGATGCAAGATGAAAAGTTTGTGGCTTATGCTTCAAGACAATTGAGAGTGCATGAAAAGAATTATCCTACACATGATTTGGAATTAGCGGCCGTGGTTTTTGCTTTAAAAATTTGGAGGCATTATCTTTATGGTGCAAGATTTGAAGTTTTTAGTGATCACAAAAGTTTGAAGTATTTATTTGATCAAAAGGAATTGAACATGAGACAAAGGAGATGGTTAGAACTTTTGAAGGATTATGATTTTGGTTTGAATTACCATCCGGGTAAGGCGAATGTGGTGGCCGATGCCTTGAGTCGTAAGTTGTTACATATGTCCGCATTGATGATGAGAGAATGGGAACTTTTGGAGAATTTTAGAGGCTTGAGTTTGGTTTGCGAGATGACGCTGAGAAGTGTGAGACTTGGTATGCTTCATGTTATGAATGACTTTCTTGCAACCGTTTGTGAAAAGGAAAAGTTGGATTTGAAATTTGTCGATTTGATGATGAATGAGAATGAGGATTTCAAGGTTGATAATTTTGAAGTTTTGAGATTCCGTGGTCTTATTTGTATTCCCGATGATGAGGAGTCGAAAAAGATAATATTGGAAGAGGGACACCGGAGTAAATTAAGTATTCATCCGGGAGAGAATAAGATGTATCAAGATTTGAAGAAGATCTTTTGGTGGTCCGGATTGAAGAGAGATGTAGCTCATTTTGTTTATGCGTGTTTGACTTATCAGAGGTCTAAGGTGGAACATCAAAATCCTAGTGGTTTGATGCAACCGTTGGATATTCCGGAATGGAAATAGGATAGTATATCGATGGATTTTGTTACGGGATTGCCGAATACGTAAAGAGGTCATAATGCTGTTTGGGTGATTGTCGATAGACTTACTAAATCTGCTCACTTTATTCCGATGGATATTAGTTATTCTTTGGAGAAGCTAGCCGAGATTTATGTTTATGTGATTATGAAGTTACATGGAGTTCCTAAGAGTATTGTATCGGATAGAAATCCTAGATTTACATCGAGGTTTTGGGAAGGTTTGCAAAAGGCTTTGGGTTCTAAGCTAAGATTGAGTTCGGCTTACCATCCGCAAACGGACGGTCAAACCGAGAGGATGATTCAATCGTTAGAGGATTTGTTGCGTGCTTGTGTGCTAGAACAAGGTGGTATTTGGGATAGTTATTTAGCGTTGATTGAGTTCACCTATAATAACAGTTTTCATTCGAGTATTGGTATGGCACCATTTGAGGCTTTGTATGGTCGGAGATGTCGAACACCTTTGTGTTGGCATGAAACCGGAGAGAGAACGGTAGTTGGACCGGAGATGGTACAACAAACTACGGAAAATGTGAAGTTTATTCGGGAGAAGATGAAAGCTTCTCAAAGTAGACAAAAGAGTTATCATGACAAGAGGAGGAAGGATCTTGAGTTTCAGGAAGGCGACCATGTATTCTTGAGAGTTACACCGGTTACGGGTGTTGGTCGTGCTTTGAAGTCGAAGAAGTTGACTTCTCGTTTTATTGGGCCGTATCAGATTACTGCACGAGTTGGTGTTGTGGCTTACCGTGTGGCGTTGCCTCCGAATATTTCGAATTTGCATGATGTGTTCCATGTTTCACAACTTCGGAAGTATGTTCCGGATCCGTCACATGTTATTCCTATGGACGAGGTTGATGTAAGAGATAACCTTACGGTGGAAGCTTTGCCGGTTAGGATTTTGGATTGTGAAATTAAGAAGCTAAGAGGCAAGGATATCACGCTTGTGAAAGTGGCGTGGGGAGGCGCTGCGGAAGGCAATATGACTTGGGAATTGGAGAGTGGGATGCGCGAGTCGTATCCGAAGTTGTTTGAATCAGGTAATATTTTTGAGGATGAAAATTTCTAAAGTGGGGGAGAGTTGTAACGCCCCGATTCGATTTTCCCAAATTTTGTGGAGTCTTTTATTTTATTTATATGATAATTGTTTTATTTGTGAAATTATCGTGGTGATATTTGATGTTGATGAATTAATGTGATGATATATTATGTTGTGGGATTTTACCGTTTTATGAATTTCTGGGTAAAATTGGATAAGAGGATATTTTAGGTATTTGTTAATTAATGATAAGTTAGAAATTAGTAGAATTGATATTTTTGTGAGAGAATTGATATTTGATTGGTGAGAGTAGAAAATAGAATAAAAATATAAGAGAGTGAGAAAGAGTGAAATAGAAATAGAAGTTATAAGTTGGTAAGAAGAGAAAGAAAAGATAGAAAGAAAAAGGAGAGAAGAGAAAAAGAAGAGAAAAGAGGGAAAGTTGGAAAAGCTTCAAGATTGATCCAAGAAATTGAAATAATCGGGTAAGGGTGATAAACATTGTTATCTTAATATTGTGTATGATTATGTATGTGTTTGATTGGTTGAGTTTTGGTTTTGATGGAAGTTAGAGAAGATGAATAGTTAGGGTTTGAGAGAAACTGTGAGAAATTTATGGATTAATCGGTTGTAAATCATTATAGCCGAAGTATGATAGCTAGAATATGTTATTGATCATGTTTGTATGAGCTTAGAGGAGTTTTGGAGTGTTTTTGGTTGACTATTCGCAACTGGTATTTTGCTGAAATCGCAGTGGTCGCTCAGCGAGCTATCCCTCGCTCAGCGAAAGTTCCAGGGCGATTCTCACTCAGCGAGCGAGAGGGCGCTCAATGAGCCTGTAGGTTTTTGAGGGATTATGTGTTTTGATCCGTAGCTTTAGTTTTGGGTATCCGTGTTTAGTGATTCTTATATCGATTCAAAGCTAGAAACGTGTAAAATCTATTGATGCTAAGAAGAGTAATTTTTAGCCGACTTTTACCCGACTTTTCCGATAAAATGTGATTATGTTAATTATGAAATTGTGGGTTTGATTGTTGTGTTGTGGCCGTTTGGCAAGTAGATACATTGCTTGAATTAAATGCGAATGATGCTAATTGTATGAGATGAATGCATAACTATATTTTGAATATGTATGCATTTTCAAGAATGTTGTGTGTCATTTTGCATGTAAGCATAATGTATGCATTCTTGTGCTGTGGGATTCTTTGTGAATCTGTTGTAGCATCGTGTGCTCATGTGGAGTGTGAACGATGACTACAACAAGATCGTGTGCCCATGTGGGGTGTGAGCGATCGGATTATGTGCCCATGTGGGGTGTGAGCAATCCAGAAACATCGTGTGCCCGTGTGGGGTGTGAGCGATGGGTGATTTATTCACATTGATTGTGTGCCCGTGTGGGGTGTGAGCAATCAGATTGTGTGCCCGTGTGGGGTGTGAGCAATCCATAAACATTGTGTGCCCATGTGGGGTGTGAGCAATGGGGAACATCGTATGCCTAACGAGGAGTTACTTTAGGTAACAAGCGATGATTCCATTTGGTTCCTGAGAGAACCTGCTGAAATGTTGAGTCTGTACCATATTGCATCTGCATAGAGTCGTGTGTTGGTCTCTATGAGTTGCATTTTATCATTTTAATTATGATATGCAGAAATAAACATGAATGTGCATATGTTTATTTGGAGTATTATGGAGATGATAGTATGTGTGATGAAACATACTTGATTGTATATATGCATGTTTGATATGTATATGTATGTGATTTATACATTTGTAATGTATATGTGTGATTAAGCATAACTAGGTGTATGTTTATGCAGAATGAATAGAATTGAGGAATAGACATAAATGATGTAAGTTTATATGAATTGGTGCATGATGAACACGCTTGATTTGTGTATGTACACGTTGCGATGTGTATAGGTGATGAGGAATGAAATGTGTGGTGAAAATATGTTTTACGTGCATTTTTATATGTTGAGATATATAATTATATGCAATGTTATTATGATAATGTTTCTCACCCTTCTGCTGTTTTATGA
Source organism: Lathyrus aphaca (assembly GCA_963966055.1). Classification (NCBI taxonomy): domain Eukaryota; kingdom Viridiplantae; phylum Streptophyta; class Magnoliopsida; order Fabales; family Fabaceae; genus Lathyrus; species Lathyrus aphaca. The sequence continues at coordinate 11,569,782 of OZ014519.1, forward strand.
TGCTCTATGAGGCATTGCAGAGTAGGTTGCTGGATGATATTTTTGTGAAGCTCGTCTTCATCTTTTTGGTCGGTCGGCTCTGATATGTAGCACCGGGTAGTTAGGGTTGGCTTGATGCCTTTTGTGGATACATTTTTATATGTATTTTGATGTGATATGTTTTATGTAAACATGGAATATTTTGGTGATTCAAACTTGCAAATATATTTACGATAAGTATATAAGTTTGAAAATGTTATGTTTTGTTTCCGCTGTTTAATGAATTGATGAATACGGGTGTAAGGATGAAATCCTTGTGTATGTAAGTTATCCCGTTTGTTGCATATCTTTATTAAGCAGGTGTTATATGTTTTCAACTTCAAGTATAATGTGACATAGCTCTTTTATACCGTTTTTCAAATATACTCTGATGAAATTTTAATATATGCCTAAGTGATTTAATTGCTTATTTTGGGGTATAGAAAGGGGGTGTTACAAAGTGCATATTATTTTAATGGGAATAACTTATTATTTTAATCTCTTTTTGAGATTGAGGAGTGCTTATTATTTTAATATTGTTTAGTTTGATTTATTAGTACACATTTAGTTTGAGATTAAAGAAGTGCTGATTAATAGTTATAGCTTGGATAGTTCGTGTTTATAAATATTGTGTGGCTTATTTGTGAATAGCGTGTTATAGTAGAATAACATATCGGTGGTACGGTTCGTTAACGACATTCTAAGGTATTTTATTTTATTTACCTTAATAAGTAGGAAAACCATGGATATAAAATGGATGTCTGCCGATCGATTGATCAAAGAGTACGAGAATGGGTATGCGGAATTCGTTAAGTTTGATGTTCAACACGTTGAAGACCTTAGTCGAATGAAATGTCCTTGCTTGAGTTGTTGTTATATCTGTAAAGTTAACGCAGATGGATTGAAATCGCATTTACTGAGGCATGGAATTGATCGAAGTTATAAGTGTTGGATATTTCATGGTGAGAAAATTAACGAGAATGTTGAACCGAGGGGGAAAAGTAATACGACCTATGCTTCAGACGACAAAGACACGAAAACATATGATTGTGATCGAGTCGACGAGATTGCAGAAGCACTTGAATAAGATCTTCATGATTGTCCCGAAATGTTTGAGAGGTTGGTAAGCGATGCAGAGAAACTGTTGTATAACGGTTGCACTAAATTCACAAGACTCTTTGCGGTATTAAAGTTATACAACTTAAAGGCGAGCAATGGATGATCAGATAAAAGTTTCACAGAGTTGTTGGCTCTTATGAGAGAAATGCTACGGAGGATAATGTTCTTCCTAATCGAACCTATGAGGCAAAAAAATGTTGTGCTCTATTGGCATGAACTATGATAAGATACACGCTGGTCCAAACAATTGCGTTTTGTTTCGAAACGAATATGTATCGTTAACTGAGTACCCTAAATGCGATTTATCTCGATATAAGAAAAAATTGTCTATAGCAAAAGTTTTCTGGTATTTTCCTATAATTCTGAGATTTAGGCGCATGTTTCGTAGTTAAACCGATACAAGATACCTGACTTAGCATGCAGATGAAAGAATTATTGATGGAAAGTATCGACATCCGGCTGATTCACCACAGTGGTCGAAAATTGATAACGATTATCATGACTTTGGAGAAGAAGTAAGAAACCTTCGTTTGGTATTATCTACTGGTAGAATGAACCCGCATGGTCTTCAAAGTATCTCACATACCACATGACCTGTAATTCTTATGATTTATAACCTACCTCCATGGCTATGTATGAATCGTAAGTACATGATGTTATCTATGTTAATCTCTGGGCCTAAACAACCAGGGAATGACATAGACGTATACTTGACACCTTTGATCGAAGATTTAAAGATTTTGTGAGAGAATGATGTGGAGGTTTATGATGGATATAGGAAAGAAAGTTTCAATTTGAGGGCGATGTTGTTTGGTACAATAAATGATTTTCCAGCATACATGAATCTATCTGGGTATAGAATTAAAGGTCAACGCGTGTGTCTTGTTTGTGAAGATGGAACCGATACTATGCGATTGGAACTTTGTCAGAAGAATGTGTTTCTCGGTCATCGTAGATTCTTACATTCTAAACATCACTACCGTGGATGGAGAAAAGCATTCAATGGAGACACCGAACAACGTAAAGCTCCACCCGCATTGTCAGGTGACCAAGCTTTTGAAAAGGTGAAAGATGTGCGTACTGAGTTTGGCAAGCCTTTTTCACATAAGGTTCTCAAAGGTGGGTGGAAGAAGTCGATATTTTTTGAATTGCCATATTGGAAGTCTTTGTATGTGAGACATTTTCTCGATGTTAGGCATATTGAAAAAAATGTATTTGAAAGTGTTATCGGTACGTTACTCAATATAAAAGGAAAGTCTAAGGATGACCTTAAAGCAAGGGAGGACATGTTAAAAACGGGAATAAGAACTGAATTAACACCCGTGAAGAAAGGAAGACGAACATATCTACCACCTGCTGCTTTTACTCTATCTAGAAAGGAGAAAAAATATTGTGTAAGTTTCTGAGTGAAGTTAAGGTTCCAGAAGGATACTCTTCAGATATTAGAAGACTTGTGTCTATGAAAGACTTCAAGTTGAAGAATTTGAAGACACATGATTGCCATGTTATAATGGAACATTTTCTACCAATAGATATACGTTCTATTTTTCCAGAAAAAGTAAGAAGTGCCATAACTAAATTGTGTTTTTTCTTTAGGTCAATTTGTAGTAAGGTGATCGATCCCGAGATCTTACCAACACTACAAAAAGAGATAGTAATTACCTTGTCTTCAAGGAATGTCTTGAAAGATATTAAATATTGTTATTGGTGTTAAATATGATTTTAGTTATTTTATAACTATAGTTTTAGTTGCTAATTGATTTTGTTCTTCAATCATTCAATGTTAACCTATTCCATTTTGAGTACTTTCCACATGAAAATAAATTAAAGTGGTGAGTCTCAAGTATCAATTTTATGATTTTTTGTTAAATTATGTTCTAGCTTATTTTTCAGCAATTAGATTGTCGTATTTTTTAAGTAAAATATTATATTAAGAGAGTACTAGGGATATTCTAACTCTACACACAAGAGAAAAGAGAGAATCCAAACCAACTTAACCTAGCTCAGGAAAATCAAAGGCGACTGACAAAACTCAAAGAAATTATAGTTAGGATGAAAATTATCTCCAATTAAAGACTATTTCCAAGCCGAGAGTTTAATGTTCCAAAAAGGTCTAAAACAACACAAAATGCTCCGTAAAAAAGAATAGTGTTTCTAATCTTCCATCAATTCCAAACCACCTCCATCCAAACCATATAAATTTCCCCCTTCTCCACTGGTTTAAATCCTTCATAACTCAGTCAACCCAAGAAATTCTTCCATATCACAGGCTCACCAATCATCTTAATCCCTAACCATCCATACACTTTCAACCAAATAACCTCTGCCACTTTATATTGAAAGAATAGATGGATCAAATCTTCTACAAATTAAAAACATAGTGTGTGTTAAGTCATGATGTGAATGAAGAATACATCTTATAGCAAGTTGATCCTTCGTTGCTACCCAATTTAAAAAGCTTATACACACCAAGATTTTAATTTAAAAGGGGTTCTAGCTTTCCAAACATTGGAATATGCCTCCTTCAGCTCCTCCTCAACATTATCGACAATCTTATGCTCCTCTAAAATAACCATACCAGATGTGACAAAATATCCTGCGTTTGAGTCAAATTTCCAAATAACTGAATCATTTGCTCCTTCTGTCGGCTCCAAACTGTCTTGCAAAAGCAAAATATTTCCTGGCTCGATAAATCGAAATCTCCTCATTCCCACAATCCAGATTAGGACTGCTTTTCAAACGTTCACATACCTTACTTTTAGAATGTCTAACCACATGCCCTTAAGTGGAGTCAGTTAATTAAACTTCCTCTGAAGTTTTGTTATATGATTTTAATCATGCAGAAAAAAAATGTTAATTAAAATTATTAAGCAAAAGTAGTGGAAACTAAGTAGTTGATAACTAAAAATAATTTATAATTGAAAAATAATATGTGTGCGTGCGTGCATTCGAGTAAATTGAATTTGAGTAAATTGAATTTAGACCCTAAGACTATAGAAATATAATATTCAAGTTAATAATATCATATAAATATTATAGAAATTTATCTCATGCCATAAACTTCAATCCCGCTAATATTATAGAAATATTATTAACAAAATTCATAAAAAAAATTGTTATCTTAAAAACATCTTCTATGAAATATATTTCAACTTAATTGTTTATATATAATGTAGATACTATATATTATATAAATTATTAATAATTATGCACTATAAATTTTTACTAGTGTTATATTTGTTGTATTTTAAAAGTTAGTGGGGGCATGTGCCACAAATATCATGTAAGTAGATCCGTCCCTGCATCCTTCCTTTATTCCTTAGCATTCACCACTTCCTCTCTCCATTTGGCTTCAACGTGATTTTACAGATTGAAGAAATTACAACTAAAAACCTGTATAATATATTCATTAATTGATTAGATAAACTAAGTAATTAATTAAAGACAAAAACATTAGTGAAAAAATTAAATTAACTATAAAAGAACATATGCTCGGAGCAGTTCAAAATAAACATTTCACACATTAATCATCTAAGCATTTGATCACTTTGCATCATCTCCAATACTCTTAATATCTCCATTTTTCAAGTCATGATCTTTATCAACTTCAATGTGATTGTTGTTGGAGACATGTAATTTATCATGATCTAGTTCTAATGGTGTAGACATTACAACAACTTCAATATCTTCTTCAGCTTCTTGTGCAATTTTTGATGTAGCCAATTGAGCAATCTTTTTCATCTCTTCACTCTTACCCCAAAGAACCATATATAATCCACACACAATCAACACTGCTCCAATCAAACTACACATCACAAAATCACAAATTCATTATCAATATAACCATATTTTCTTATACTATATTATATTAATACTAGTGTTTATGTACCTTCCTAAGTATAGTTTTTCATCCAACATCAAAGAGGCAGCAATAGTGACAAACAAAAGCATTAAAGGGTTGAAAACGGATGCAAATAGTGGGCCTCTCATCTTTATGCACCAAGATGTCACAATAACCACTAATCCAGACGCAACAATTCCCTACAATATTAAAATTAAACATCATATCAAATGTTAATTCAAAAAATATTCATCTAGTAAAAAATCACAATTCAACGGACATAAATTTATATTGGTAGATTGGAATCGGATCCTAATACTCAGTTATATATGTGAGTTACAATAAAAAAGTTATACATTTTATAAAACCGTCTTAAATTTTTTGAAATTTTATAGAATTATCAACTTAATATAGTTCAAACGTGACAATATATATATATATATATATATATATATATATATATATATATATATATATATATATATATATATATATATATATATATTTGTGAAAAATATAAACAATTTAACTGTGACAAAACTTAAGACTCTTTGTTTTAGCAAATCTTACATGTTAGATACTGAATTTAGATAAATTTTAACTTATATTTACCGAATAAGCGACGGCCAGAAGTCTTATATTCCAACCCAACTTCCATTGGCTCCAATCTTTTTCAAAACAAAGAGCAAAACCAGCTGCTTGTATTGCTCCCATTGTAGACATTAAAGCTGTACTTGAGTAATGACTTGGATATTCTTTGCTCATCTTAGCCTATACCATAATAAAATTTACAAAATCGTTACAATTTTTAACCGATTTTATTTATCTCTCGGCCGAACTCTAAATTACCAGAATCGAGTCTTACCTGAATTATGAGCCATAGAGCAAAAGAGAAACAACTTGCTACTGCACATAGAACACCCAACCATTTACTGCCATAATCAACATGGACTTTTTGATGGTGATGTGGATGCATAAGGTTGATGTGAAATGGCCAGATATGAATTTCAACACCTTTGAGAAAAATCAACATCATTGCTCCACCAATTCCAAGTACTGTTCCTAACACTTTGGCTTTTCCAGCTGCTGCTCTTAAATTTAATCTCTCAAAACTATATATACAAAATTTAAAGTAAAATTAATATTAAACCAAAGCAATTAATTAGTAATAATTGCATGAAAATGGTGATGATTAATTATTATTATAATTATTACCCGCAGGAAATGGCCATGATAAAGGTGATGGCAGGGATAAGATTGTAGATAGCAGAAGCAAATGTTGCTGATGTTAAAGCCAAAGCCTCATAGAATAGATTTTGAAATAAGCTTCCACTGCAAAATTAATCACATAACCAAACTTTGATTAACTAATCATAATTTAATTCGAACCGACACCCTTAGAGTCTGACGTCTGATGTCGATGCACGTACAACTACCAACGGATAGAACTTAACAAAATTAATTTAACGAAATCGATATAGAACTATCAACTGAAATCGATATAGAACTATCAACTGAATTGATTTAACGAAATTAATTATAAATTAAAGTACATGAATCTGGTTCAAATGTCAACTAGATATACATTAATTTTTTCTTACTTATATTAAAACTCACAGAACTAATATTTTTATTATAGTTTATAGTATAAATATTTAACTTACTATATAGTTTAATTTATAAGTGCTTAAATGTTAGTAAGTTCAAATAAATCAATTTAAATAGTTTCATGATTTATGGTAACATACCCAAACAAGCCACAAAGAAAAGCCATGAAAAGCACTCTCCAACTCAGCTTTGGCCTCTTATTTCTTCAATAGAAAAAAGCAAAAGAAAAGCCAATTGAGGTTAGAAATGGAATTAAAAAAACTGACATAACAAAAAAGCTGAAAGAATAATAATGAAACCTTTCAGAAATGAGAGCAAGAGGAACAGTGAAAGCTGAACCAAAAGCCAAACGATAAACAGTAGCAACTTTTACAGTCATTCCATCATTGATGGCAAGTTTGTAAAGCACATTAACTGCAGCATAAGCAAGTTGAACCAAAACCATAAGCATCACTGGTTTCAAACCTTGGAGTCCTTTCCATATTGTTTCCATAATTGAATTCTATCTGTGAGATTATATTGGAGAAAGATTATGAAGTAGGTGTATATATAGGAAATATAAATGATATCTACCATCAATATAAAGGGGGTATTTATACTTGCTTGTAAGGGAATATATTTTCATATATTTGAAGATTCAGATTCGAAAAGGAATGATTGGATAATAGTTTTTCTTTTTTTACACAAAGTATGTCTTAATAAATATTTATATATACTCTTTTTTTTAAAGTTTAAGAGCATTAGGTGGCAAACAGTCCCCGAGAATTTTTTTTTAATTGAAATCAAAACAAAACAAGATTGTCGATCACAAATAAGACTTTAATAATTTTAAATTTTAAAAAGTTTTGTTGACGGATGCAATATTAACATGAATAGTTAATATTATTCTATAAGTTATGCATGCATTAGAAAAATAATTGAATGGTTTAAGAGAACTCAATATCATAAAAATAAATTTTGATTCACTTTTAAAATCTCTTTCATGATTTTTAATTCTTCATATAAAATTTCACCATCATGATCATAAGAATTATCATGTTTCAAATAAGTTTCAAGATTTATGTAAGAAAATTTCATGTTCTCATCAGAAAATGACTTGAGACTTTAATATTTAACAAAAATTCAAAAATATTCTCATATGTGTTATATTGCTCAAATCTTCTAATAATTGAGTCAATTGCTTGATCTACAATGTATAAAAAATAATGAATCCTAAAAGACTCCTCATCTGACTCAAGATTTGATTGTGTGCATTCAAATGAATTTTCATCATAGTGTTTCTTTCTACGAATTTGACGTTTTTGTGTAAACACACATTCAATGTCCATTTCATCTACAATTATTTCAGCACTAGAAATAACCTTTACAATATCAGATTCTCTATATTTTTTCAAGCGAGTAATCAAACCGTTACTAACTGTATAACCACATCATTTCGCATGTTTTTTTTTGTAAACTTTTGCTAATTTCATTAACAACAAAGAACAACTCAAACCAGTTAGTCGTAGCTAATAAAAACTCAAAGTTCTCAATTTCATGATGTGCTAAAGATCCAGTTTCACTCTTATCTTTGAATTATTATCTTGTTCAGCTAGTTGAAGTAAAGCTTCTCTTGAGTTTTAATTGCATTTACATTATTTTTGTGACTTTTCCAACATACATGTTTGTGACAATGGTTTGAGAGTTAAACTTTTAGCACTATCTCTTAAAAGTTTTCATAGCTGTGTGGAATGAGATAATATAATAAATACACTGTACTCCAAAAAATCTCTAGCTTTAGAACAAGAATTTGCAATGTCACATAGTGTCAAGTTAAGGCTATGACAACCACATGTGTGTATAATGCTCTAAGATTTATATCTAACATTTTTTTGTACATCTTGATGTTTTTCTTTCATGTTTGATCCATTATCATTTTTTTCCCTTTCACATTATTAATATCAAGACCAAGTGTTTTAATTTTTTTTTTGTAATTCTTCAAACAAATTTTGGCCAGTTGTATCATCAACTTTTAAAATTTCTATAAAAAACACTTCTATTTTTATTGGAGTTGTAGAAACATCTACACAATGTAGTATGATAGTAAATTGTTCTTGGTGACTTACATCAGGAGTGCAATAAAGTATCACAGAAAAGTATTTTCCTTCTTTGATCTTTTGGATTATTGCACTCTTAACTTCATTACCTAACATATTAATCAATTCATTTTGGATGTTGTGATTAAGATAATGATAATTAATTTTGTTATTCTTGATGCGATCAAGGTGCCTTTGCATAACAGGATTTCATTCGGCAATCATCTCAACAAGAGAAAAAAATTCTCATTATTTTGTACATTATTCTTGTTATTTATTTCACGAAAAGCTAAAATTTGTCTAGAAAGATATATAACAGTAGAAATTATCTTAACCAAAACATTCTTCCAATGTTATTTTTCTTTTCTTATAAGATTTTGAAAATGTTTATCAATTGTCAAGTTTTTTTGAAATCTGATTTGTAAGTCAATCCATTCACTCATAAAAGTCATGTGTGCACCACTTGATTCATGTTCTTTAAACATAATCGTAAGATGAGACCAATATTTGAAACCTTCTTGAGCTAAGTGATTTGTTTTAGGACTTCTACAAAACATCTTACAAAAGAAACAAAAAACTTTATCTAAATATTTTGAATAACAAGTAAACTCTTATCTTGGTTTTCTCCATTATTACATTAATGAATGTAATGTGAGGATGAAAAGTTCCTACCAAGGGCATCTTTAGAACCATTCGCAATTGACACACATCTCTTTTAGGATCATTTTTTAGCAATTCATCCCTTAAATCACTTCTAATGTTATTCCACGTTCTTAGATCATAAATATATAATGGAATAGGCTCATTAGGTTGTTCATTAGCAAAAATAAGGATTTTCTCGTTTTCATTATTATCTACATTCAAAACAATATGTTCTTGATTATTTCTGTATGCTTGTTTTTTCTCAAAATTTTCAATTGTAGAGTCTAAGTTATCTGGATTCAAATCATTTTGAATAGAAGTTGTAGAATGCTTGATAAAAAATTCATCTAAAACACCCTTTTGAGATTTAACAACATTTTCAATTTGTTTATTTCTTTTCCGCTTTTGATGACCAGAAAGTTGTTTTCTAGGCAACCTTTCAATAGCTCAAAAACCACAAACAACAAGCCTATAAACATAATGAATAAATAATAGTAATAAGTTAGTAAACAATAACACCTGATTTTTTTATTGTTGGCTTGACTCTAAACCTCTACTAGATGCTCCAATGACCAAAACAAACACATGTTTGTACTGTAGACAAAAAAAGTATCAACATATGAACGATGGATTAATAAAGAAACTAACTAACTAACTAAACTACAAAACATGCACAATAATATAATGTAATAAATTGATAAAACTACAACCAAAAGATTATAAAGATATCACAATAACAACATGGCTACATACAATCATACAAGATTTTAAAGTAACAATACGTTGAGGTTAAATACATAAACTTAACAAGCAAAACATATGATATTAATAGTACCTAATGGAAAAAAAAAATTTTTTAGAGAGATGTCAGTCTTTCTCTCTCTAGAATTGTAATGTGTTCTCAGATTTTAACCGATGGATTGGCAAACGATGGGGCGTGGAAATACAAAACCAGTGGTTAACAAATGGGATATTTTCCCATATGGAGGGGGATGAAAGGAAAGGAAGAATCTATTTTACAATCGTTTTACATTTCTCATTTTCCAGCAAGAGTATCAGCAAGAGATTTGCATTCACTTTTTGGTTGTATATGGAAAGTGGAAGAGGTAGTTGTTTCTCCAAGGAAGAACACACATGGGAAAAGGTTTGGCTTTGCGAGATTCTCTGAAGTGGAAGATTTAAGAAGTTTAGAAGTGAAGTTAGACATCATGATTATCGATGGAGTTAAGATTCATGCAAATCAACATCGTTTTAAAAGAGGGGAGATTCGAGGAAGAGAAGACGAAGGAAGAAGGAAGAGGAAAAAAGAGGTGAGGTCTATGAGGAGTACAAAGGAAGCAGAGCAACCAAGCGCACCAATCAGGAAATTTAACAACCCAAGAACCTCTTATGCGAAAGCCGTATGGATGATGGGGGTGGAAGATTCTGGAAAGAAGGAGTTTATTTTTGCTTCACTACCCTCTGTAAAAGAAAGAATGCTTAAAGCTTATGTAGGCAGAACTTTAATTCCAGGCATGGAACATAACATACAAAGGAACTTTGATATGGAGGGAGTGTATACAATTAAAGTTACAGTCCTATGAGCCTTAATTTGTTTGTTAGAAGATTTAGAAGTCGGTGCAATAGAAGGGTTCGCCATGGTGGAAAGAGTGGTTTGATGAAATATGGAAGTGGAGGGAGAATGATAGAGATACTGAAAGAAATATAGAGGAAATATACCTTCATGATGCAAAACGCAAGACCAATTCCAAAATATGTGATAGCATCGTCTATTACAAGCTTAGAGGATGAATGGGTTTTTGAAGATTCCTTACTCAAAGAGGATCAAAATTGTGAAGATGACGGTTCTCAGGCGAGGGAGACGAACACCGATGATGAGTACAAGGTAGATGGTCGCTCGACGATGAGTACAAGGTAGATGGAGGAAATGATCTTTTTGAGTAAAATGTCTGTCTTGGTCAATGGTAGCCCGACGAAGGAATTTGAAGTGATGAGAGGTTTGAGGCAAGGTGATCCATTATCCCTTTTTATTTATGTTATAGTTGCGGAAGGTTTAACGGGGTTAGTTAGAAACTCCGTGCAATTGAGGGATTTTACGGGAGTTAATGTTAATTCAAAATGCTTTATTGATATTCTTCAATTTGCGGACGATACTCTCTTGATTGATGATGGTAGTTAGAGACACTTTTGGGCCATCAAAACGGTATTGAAGGGTTTTAAACTTGTTTCGGGCCTAGGCATCAATTTCCACAAAAGCAAGTTGATTGGCATCAATGTTCTCCTATTCTAGAAGTCGCGACTCTTTTCTTATTTTGTAGGACCGAGTAAAAAGAATTTCAATTTCTTGTCATCCTTATCGGTTCCAATCCTAGAAGACTTTCTACGTGGACTACCCTTATTTCGAAGGTGGAGAGAAGACTTAGAAGTTGGCAAGGTAGATTTTTTGGTTTTGGAGGGAGATTAACTCTTCTTAGATCGATGCTTTCTAGTTTACCCATTTTCCATATTTCTTTCTACAAGGCCCTGGTTAAGATTCGGAAGGAGTTATCGAAGATCCAAAGTAGCTTTCTTTGGGGTAGTTCGAAAGGAAAGAAAAGAGTTCATTGGATAAATCGGGACTTTCTTTGTCTTCCAAGGGAAAATGGGGGTCTAAACTTGAAAAAGATCGAGGATTTTAATGTAGCTTTGTTCCATAAATGGAGATGGAGAATTTTGGGTGGATCGGATGAGCTTTGGTTCAATTTGTTGAAAGCTAGATACAGGGATATTTGCCTTCACGTTTCGGGTAATGGTTTCAATTGATCGAATTGGACCACTTATTCAACATGGTGGATGGATATTTTATCTATAAAAAAGATTCAATTGGAAGATATTTTCATCAACAATTACAAATTTATGGTTGGAAACAGTTACAATACCCCTTTTTGGAATGTGAATTGGTCGGGTATCGGGAGATTCGAAAATGAGTTTCCAGAATTATTTTCTAGATCCATTCTAAAAAACGTTGCGGTGGGATGTTTGGGGGGTTTGGAGGAAGGACATCAGAGATGGGGGGACTTAGGATTAAGTTCTCATTTATGTGGGAATTTTCCTGCTCCAACACACATAGAGGAGGAAGGGAGCAATGTTTATACTAACTCTTTTCTTAATGTAGGTGATGGAAAGGTTGGCATCATTGCCACTGACCTTCTGGGATATAATACTTTGGTGGATCACAGGCCTGTTGTTAGGTAGGATTATGGCGAGTTGGAGGTTAAGATTCGCATCAGAGCCGGTAACGGCACAATTCTGGTGGAGCAACTTTATGCGGAGGAATCTCATGTTTATGCAACCCATGATAGGAGGATGCAAACGAGTCTCATCAAGGAGGAGAATGCGACAGAGCAACATATGGCTATTTCAGATGATCAGAGAATCACTTCTGTTACTGTTTCACAGAATTTGGGAACTGATTTTTTGGCAGACGAAGGATCAAGTAATAGCAGTACCACGACTTCTGTTTTGGAAGAGGGAATAGCTACTGAGGGATCCTCCTTTTTGGTGTCTGCCAATGCTGTTGTGGAGCTGCATGCGATGCGTATGGTTTTAAACCGGGTCAAGCCTATCAATGGTGATAGAGACGATAAAGTGATTTGGGAGTTAGGCAACCATTTTTCGGTTAGCTCCTTTTATTCCCTTTTGAATAATCGTCACGTTCTGTTTGGCCCGAGTAACCGGCATGATGTAGCTTTCAATTTGGTGTGGAAGGTTTTAGCTCCTTTGAAAATTAAGGCATTCAAGTGGAGGTGTTTTTTGAATAAACTCCCGACGAGGGATCAACTTTGAAAATTAGACATCATTTCTTTGGATACCAACAACAATTGTTGTTTTTGCGATGCTTTTCAAGAATCCTTAAAGCATATTATTTTTTATTGTCCGGTCTCAAGAATGGTTTGGTTAGAAGTAGAGGTTTGGTTGGGTTTTTCTTTTAATGGGGACAGGGATTTCAAAAGCTCCTTTTTGGATTGAGTTTCCTTTGACAAATCTAAGGGTATGAAGGAGGGTAGAGAAGGTAGTTTATGGTTGGCGACTAGTTGGTCTCTTTGGTCATTTAGGAACGACATCATTTTCAAGAAGGTGAAATGGAACACTACCGATTTGATTTGGAAGGCGAAGTTTATGGCCTGGAGGTGATATTTTATCGGAGAAATTAAATATCCCAATTGTGATCTTTATAATTTTATCAAAGATCATGTGTATTTTTTGTCTTAAATTCCATTTGGTGGTTAATCTCTTTGGTTGACGTTTGTATCGATTTATCTTGTATCTTGGTTCGAATACCCGTTATACTCGCTTTAATATTCATCTTGCTTTCTAAAAATGCAAAACATGAGATTCCACTTTATATTATATAACATGATTAATGAACATATATAGTATATTTCAAAAATTAACTTAGTGAAATCAATCAATCATCATTATCGAAAATCATATATGTTATAACACATAATACATATTGCAGATTTGAAATATTGATTAAAACTTAAAGTATTGGCGACGAAGACAAGATCCTCTTGAGTGAAAACATCAGACAATGAAATATATATTATAATCCATGGATAGATAGTAAAATCATCATAGATTTACATCCAATATAATATCATTTACATACATATACTAGAACATAAAACAACAGATGAAATTAATAAATCATGATTGAGAAAAAGTAAAATTTCAATAACAAAACTCTGATGCCAAATGTTAGTTTTTAGCTTAATGCATCTTAATCAAATAATCACATTAATATATTGAACATGGCATGATAGGTCGGATCTTAGAACAATATGAGTTTTAAACTTTATAGAATCAAATCAAATAAACATACCATGATCCATGACAAGAGCATAGCAGTAACTGTAAATCAATAGAATTGAGTTTTTTTTTTCTCTTAAACTCTTTAGATTTTGAGAAAGCTTTTGTGATGGAGAAAAAAACTTATTGTTATCAGGCAAAGAGATGATCAATCTCTGAAATTTTTTTATATATAAATCACATTTAAGTGAAGATTTTTTTTGACACAGTCTATGTGAATCACATCAGTGTGTCAAAAATAGCCAGTTAAGTAGACGAGTCCGCAAACTCGAATTGATTCTCCACCATTACATATAAGGTGATCTTTTAAGATTTTTATACATAATTTTCTTTATATAGATCTATCATAAAATTCGGTGAATTTAGTTGATTAAACACACTCGTTTAATCACATAGTATTAATTATTATGCTAAATTACAGTTTTGGTCCCACTGTTTTACCAAACTCACAGTTTTTGTCATCTTATTTTCTTTTTAAACAGTTTTGGTCCCCATCCCAATTTTGGTCCAAAAGAACGCTGACTGTTCATGAACAGTGCATGATCCGTACATGAATAGTACATAAACAATGAATCAAAATTAGGATGAGGATCAAAATTGTTTAAAAAGAAAATAGAGAGACTAAAACCGTTAGTTTGATAAAACAGAGGGACCATAACTATAATTTAGCCTAATTATTAAGAGTCCCACGTGGTATAATATATTGCATGAATATGTGTTTATAAATTGGAACAATTCCCATTCTACCAATCAATTTTGTAGGATTGAATTAGACCTAAACACATTACGAATCTCTTTTTAAATAAATTTTATTTAAAATATTAACAACATATAATTTTACAGATTAAAAATGACTATATTATTACATAAAAAACTTATAAAAGATTAATTTCTTATAAACATATAACTTAAAATTTTTTGGTCTTATTCCCCTGTTAGCCCTACAATTTCTATGAAATTGAACTCTAGTGATCCGTAGTTTAGTTTATAAATAAAAGATGAATAAAAGAATATTTAATTTATCATTCTCAATTAAATATGACATTTTCACATTGTGGATGCCATTACCTTAACCTTTATGTTCTTATTAATATTTTCTATTTTTAGATTTTCTATTGTATTTATCAAAAATAAAAATAAAAAAATTGGAATTTATTGAAAGTTCTAATAAAAAAATCAATAATTTCTAGAATTTTTATGAAGAAATATCGGAATTTTTCAAAAGAAAAAAAACGGCAGAAATTCAAAATTCTTTTTTACACTATCATAAAAATCGATAAACTACAACGTTTTTAATATTTTTCGCAATTTCCTATAAACTACCACATTTTTCCTAAAAATCGATAAAAAAATCATACCGACAATTTAAAAATGAACTTTCAAAATTTTGATCTATGATTGAAAATTTTAAGTAAACTATTGAAAATTTTTGGTCGTACTTTTTATTTAAATTTAACTATAAATATTTTAGAAATTATAAAAATATATGGAATGCCAAATTTAATTAAAAGACGAAAAATTATATATAAAGTTATATATAAAATTTATTTATATATAGTTTTAACTTTGTTTAACTATTATTTAATCGCATTAGAAAACTTTGTTTAACTAAACTCTAATGATATTAAAATATTGAATAGTGTATAGAAAAGCATAGTTTAGTCATCCTCATAGCCACCATAGTCTATAAATTTGAATTTGTTTTCTAACAATTTGTCTCTAGTGGAATTTATCAATAGTCCAAATAAATTACTCCTATAGTCTTTACGTAATAGTTGGAATTTATAACAAAGCATGCACAAAAATAGATACACGTGCAAATTAATTAATTAATTGGTCAATGAGAACGAACGTCTTGCCAATTAGGCCTTAAACTTTAGCCTTTAATTTGCTTTATTTATGCTGACAAACTTTGGAAAGTTGAAGACATTAGTTGACAAATTAGACTATTTGGAAAGATTACATGAATGTGTTTATATAATATATATATTATTTGCATGTGTTTGTAGGACCCTATGGTTTTTTTCTACACTCAACAACTAGTCATCAAATGTTTGTCTCTCTTAATTTTGTTATACCCTATAGGCTATATACTTTTAGAATTTTGCTAGCTAGCTCTTGGGATATTTGTTGAAATAATTTACTAAGATTTTCCTATAATTATATATGAATATATTAGGGAATATATTACATATATGGAAGAATTTGAACGTGTACGAATACTCTTCATTTTGAGAATAAGTTGGTTTCTTTGGATAAAGACTATTTCAAATTTTCAATGATATTCACTAGCCATTTCATTGAATGGAGTCTACTCCAAAGTCTTCTTGTCTTCTTCTATACTCTCTGTCTACATAAAAGTATAGGTAAATCGAAGACTTCAAGGTTCAAAGAATACTTACAAAGTACTTATAGAATATAAATCATACAATTAATGATAGAATTTAAAAATATTTTATAGAGTGACAAGTTCCAGTTTATTAGTCGGTTTTTAAAGATATGTTATGTTAAACTCTAATTCTAATATGATATGATAGTCTTTTGATTGAATTATAGAGTATTCACCGTTTATATGTATACATCAAATCCAATAGAATAGTGAACATAAATAGTGTATTAGAAGATTCTAAGTCAAATAAACTCATAAATTAATTATAAATAAAAATATTTATTATAATTAAAGATGATATTTAACACAATTAACATTTTTTACATAAAAAATAAAATATATTTACTAATCTACTCTTAATTTTTTAGACCGCTAGGATGAAATATGGTAAAAGTCACTTTTAATATAATCAGAGGGAATGAGTTTAAATTCAATGTTGATAATGCATGTATGTTAATTCTCATATTCATTGTGGTTTTATCTGATTTAATGAATTAGTTTTTATAATTGCACGCATAAAATTATGGTGTTTGCGGGTCAGTTTTGTTCGATTTCAGAAGAATTTGATTCCCAAATTGATAAAAATGTATATGGATTAGTTTGGATTGAATTTGCACATTTTTGCAAGAAAGTCCAAACTGGACCAAATCATAAACAACAAGTTGGTTTGAGTTGGATTGATCAGATATATTAGAAACAAATGTGTAAAAATAGTCTTAGAAAATATCTAATCTACATCAGCTAATTATAAGTATTCAACATAAGTTATAATAAATTCAAGTGAAGATATCACAATGGTTGCTAGTTATAATCGTGGTGAAATATTGTGCACTAAGTATTTCTATAACTTTCAACCTTGATGAAATGTTGAAAAATCTCTTAAAATTCTAGTGTTTGGTATCGAACCCCGGATCTCCACATGTTACTATAGTTGCTTTCTATAACTGTAGTGATATGTAACACGTTATTGGGTTTTTACTTCGGTTACCAGCCTGTGATGGTAAAGCGGGCACATAGTCACTATGCCAAACAAGACCTTAGACAACGCTTTTTTTTTGCCCTTAGACAACGCTTTAAAGCGCTGTCTAAACCTCCGCTGCTAAAGGTTTAGACATCGCTTTTTTAAATCCTAAAAGCGCTGTCTAAGGTACCCTTAGACATCACTTTTAGGAATACCTTAGACAATGCTTTTGGTGAAAGCGCTGTCTAATCCCCTCCTATTTTAATTTTTTTAGGTATACCTTAGACAACGCTTTTGGTGAAAGCGCTGTCTAATCCCCTCCTATTTTAATTTTTTTAGGTATACCTTAGACAACGCTTTTTGAAAGCGCTGTCTAAGCCCCCCTAGACAGCGCTTTTGCCAAAAGCGCTTTCTAAGCCTCCCCTTAGACAACGCTTTTTGTGTAAAGCGCTGTCTAAGGTATACAAAAATTTTAGTATAATTTTTCTGAAACCACTTTTTTTACCAGGTTTTTAAACCTGAATTTTGACCTGTTTTCAACCAATTTTTGGCAGACAAATATCACAAATTATATATCAATTTATGCACCAAAATTATAAATCCAAAATTGGCAATTCAAACCAGTATATATATATATATATATATATATATATATATATATATATATATATATATATATATATATATATATATATATACCAATTCAAACCATTTTGGGCTATTAAATGTACCAAAATATATACAAATTTATGTACCAAAATTATAATTACAAGTCATTGCATTTTACTAAAAATATACATATTATAATTACACATATCTAATCCATCCAAAGCATTGCTTCAAATATACATAGGTCCTGAAACAACACAGATTGTAATTCAATTAATAAACAATATTATAGAAATTACAATGTTACACATATTTAAATTCTCATCAATTAAAGTAAGAGTACAATATTATACCTCATATAACACCGAACTCTATAATGAATTGACACCATTCCTCTTTGATTTCGTCCACTTGATCTTTTGTATAATATGCACACTTGAATTCATCAAAGTACTACATAATAATATAACATAGTTTGATTTAATTTCAACTATTTAATTATATGAGAGATATGTGTAAATATTAAAATAACTCATAAGTTAGAAATACATACATCGGTGTGAATCTCTAATCGGCCCAAAACAAGAGTATCTCGCATAAACCTCAACATGAAATATCCGCAATCTATTTGATTACGTTGCTGAGGACACTACAGATGAAAAGAAAATATGGATAAATCCTAAATTTTATTAAGTATCATCACTAATATAATAAAAAATGTGATAATTAATAATATACCACCACTTTTATCCATGTAATGCAGTTGACTCTCCTCTTTGATGTTTGGATATCTCGTTGGGCTCGAAAAGCTTGTAGGATGCTAATAAAATAAAAATAAAGTAATTAGTACAATTCACATAAATTAATAAATATACACAAGAAAATTTAGAACAATCTCACTTACGTGTCAATTGTGTCTTTCATATCCAGGTATGTTGTCCAATCATTTCCTAACGAGTCAAGATAATAAACGATTTCTCTGATAAGATTGATTGCGAGCAACAACCAATATCCACTGTATGGTTAAATAAATGTTAGATGTAAATTTTCTACACGACGTCAAAATACAAAATAATTATAATAGATGAATTTAGAATGAAATTCTAATCCGGTATTAAACGGTATGAAGAACAACTTCTATGCATCTTTGTTGGCCATGAGGATCCTGAGAACATACTCCGTCACGATATCCGATCTACTTAATATTAAACTTAAGTTGACGGACGCGGGTGCTAAGAATCCAAATGTTACGTCCAATCCATTGGGGCGCATCAATTTGTCATACAAAAACCTTAAATAAAAACATCATTAACATTAGACGCCTCATTTGAAATATAAAGTAAATAAGTTGTTCAATTAATATAACAAAGTAGACCGGATTTACCTGATATATGTATTGATAACATTGACGCCAATTTCTTCACGACCAAAAACTTGCATGAAGTCTTCATTATCAATCATTTGTTCGTAATCAAAGCCGAAAATACCTTCCTCCATATGCACAAGACGAACACCTCCGGTCGGTATATCTATCATCTCTAGAAATTTCTAGAGGCACGACCTATACTTGGTGGTAGGTTTTTCCTAGCTACGTTCTTCTTAGCACCAGCCTTTTTTTGTTGTGCGGAGGCGTTGCTAACCTCTTTTTTTGTTGTGCGGAGGCGTTGCTAACCTCCTTTTTTTGTTGTGCGGAGACGTTGCTAACCTCCTTTTCTTGAAGCTACATATCATATAAATAGTTAGATGAAATTAGGAATTTAACAACTTCCATGCATATATGTCATATAATTGTATTGTACCTGTTTTTTTTGAAACCACGGACTCGGTATGCCGCGGAATAGCATTATCTTTTGATTTGGATCTTGTGGGAGTCTATTTAACATAACCAAGTAAAAAATGTACGTAAAATGCGCATAAAAACTTTGAATATACACATTAAGGTTAACAAAGGTTTTAGGCATACCTCATATCCTACGCTAATGAGGTTTGTCAGCCATGTAACAAACGAACCTACTACTTCGTCCACCATTGTTGCATCCGAACCAACGTTAGGATATGGTAATGATGCATTCGGCTCAACTGCAATATCAACCGATACTTTCAAACATCCAGCAGGGAGCTCTCTTGTGTGAAGTAATACTCCGCTAATGTTATGCACTTTTCCCTTGCCAACCATCCGATAATATGGTGACGATAAATAGAGCTGACAATGAGAAATTCCCTAAAACCAATAATAAAATGAAATTGTTAATGTGTATATATGTCAAATACATAATTTAAGTAAATAGTTCAATTTAAGACAATTATATGTAATTACCTCTGGAATGTTCGGCTGAAAGGTATAGTTGATACTATTTTTGTCCGAACCATCTTTGAAACATCCTGAGGCGCTAGCCTTTCTTTCTCTCCTTAATGCATCAAGCTCAGCTTGCATTGCTTCCAATTTTGCATGAAGCTCTCGATTACTAGGAGTCTTTCCTTTTTTAATACTCAGGGAGGTCGGAGTGACTCCAAATCCCTTACCCCTCACCCAACTAGAATACTCACGGACATCTAATGCCCGACTAAGTATGCTCTTAATATCATCTGGAGGTAAAGAATGAGATATCGCCTCCTGAAAATCAGATGTATACCGTATACTTGTCAAATATTTGTTTATAAATTTTTTATTTAATTAAAGAAAAACATAAAACATGAGATTTTTTATTTAATTAAAGAAAACATAAAACATATTCTTTAGGAACTCCAGATTTGCCCACACGAGATTCCTTCCATAAAACATGTGCAGAAATAGATGTTTCCGAACTTTTCTCCTTCTGCAGCTACACATTAAGTCATACAATATGATCAAATAAAACTAATATATGATGAACAAATATGTTATCATAATTTATAAATACTTACCATGGATTGTTCTATGCGTCCATATCCGACACGTCCTCTTCGGTACGGATATGCGGGACTTGAAGCTCTTTCCCGATTTGTGGAACTTAGTCTTTTAAATACCGGCTCCTGTCGTTTGGATTTGAAGGCTTCCCATTCTTCTGTTGATATCAAACTTTCATAATTTTTAGGAAGCTCCGCATCAACATGATTACCATCCGCATCCTTAAGGAACTTGGATGATAAAAATGTTCTAAACCCTCGTAAAAGCTTGTAAGATCAGAATGCGCCTAAGAGGGGGGGGGGGTGAATTATGTTTTATAATTTTTCTCGATTCTTTTTCTTTGATGGATAGAATTTTTCTTTTAAGTTTGTATGGAAGGAAAGCAGTAAGGCAGAAAATAAAAGTGACACAGAGAATTATCCTGGTTCCCTTCACATTTCGAAGGTACATCCAGTCCCCTTTCAATTTGAAAGAGATTTCCACTAGTTTTTAGAAAAAGTACAACCTATCACACCTTCAATGGTGAGGCCTACTTTCTAACAAACTATACTAACAAGTGTGCAAGAACAATCCTCTTGCCACACTCACCCTTATGTCCAAACAATCCTTGGAACACAAGTCACAAATAGAAATACTTTTCTATACTTTTGAAATATTGAGTGAGTAATACAAAGATTGGATATCAATAATGATCTTCTCCTATGTACACAATTCACTTTTCAAATATCAATACAAGTGTTCAAACATGAAGTATGAAAGATGAAGATCTTATGAACACTTTTGGAAGAATAAAAAATATTTGAAATGTTGGTGAATTTGATTTAAGTGATTTTCATAAAAGATTGTAGGAGGTATTTTTGAATTTGAAAAAATTCAGATTT
This sequence comes from Lathyrus aphaca, assembly GCA_963966055.1. NCBI lineage: Eukaryota > Viridiplantae > Streptophyta > Magnoliopsida > Fabales > Fabaceae > Lathyrus > Lathyrus aphaca. Next base: position 11,591,663 of record OZ014519.1, read on the forward strand.
TATATTATTCAAGACACCCTTTTGAAAAGGTATGAAAATTATGAAACACAATAATTTATGAAGAGGTATAATCAAAAGGTGTATTTTGAAATTCAAAGAAAATATTTTTCAAAAATCTTACAGTGTTAACCGGTTAACCAAATGGTTAACCGGTTAACGCCTATAAACGTTAACTGGTTTGCTGAAAATTTGAACCCGTTAACCGGTTAACCAAATGGTTAACCGGTTAACACTGTTAAAAACAGAAACATATTGTTTTCAATAAGTGTTAAACGGTTTGAGAAAATTTATCAAAGTATTTTATGCAATATACCAACATATGATTGAATGAGTGAACACTTGTACATCAATTTAAAAAGTGGGATTGATATACCTAAACAAAAGCGTCCAAGCATGAAGTAGAACGATGATGCATAAGAAACTTGATCGCAAAGCCGGTTACTTGAAGCTTGATCAGTTGGAGCTCTTGACTTTTTGCAGATCTGAAAAGCATGTGCCGTGTTGTCTTCATCAAAAGCTTCGAGGTTGAAGGCGTGCTTCTACATTCTCCCCCTTTTTGATGATGACAACCGAAAATTCTGCGAGAGCTTTGATCAATGTTTCTCTAAGCGAATCCTCCCCATATGGACAACAACTCCCCCTAAATGATAGCGGCAATAGCAAAAGAATTCTGCATCGAGAGGCATTAGAGAAACAAGGTCTTCTCCCCCTTTGGCATTAGCAAAAAGGAAGGGACCAAGCAAGCAAGCAAGACATGAAAAGTATAGCATCACACAAGCAAACATATTTGGAACGAAAACATAATGCAAGTAAACCAAAAATGCCTAAAAACTTAGGACTTGAGTTTGAGAGTACAAAACATAACATGATTAAAAGATAAAGCAACATAATAAAAATAGCATGGAGACATGATCCTCATTCCTCATCCGACACATCCTCATCATCTTCTTCCTCTTCTTCGGTACCGTCCACATCCTCATCAACATGCTCGGTGGTGGTTCGGGAGCTTAGGACAAGGTTCCGAAGGCTTTTGATGGCACACATAGCTTCATGGTGGTGTGACATCATGGTTGAGTAGAGGAAGTCATTGGTAACGCCGGTTTCCGGAATAGGTGGAATGGAGGTGGAGGATCCGTCATCATACTTATAAGTTCCATCATTGGCTTGAACAATGCCGGTGTTCTTGATGATTGTGACTCCGTTGATTTCATTTCCCATAGTAGTCATAGCAATAAACGGTTCTCGACCGATTTCCATATCGGTAAGTTCCAAAATCCTTGAGAGGAGGCGGCCATACGGTAAGCGAGGCTTCAAAGAGAGTTGTTGCTTCAAATGATATAGCATGGTAGGAAGCCAATTAATCCTAATCTTGTTCTTGATGGCAAAGAGCACTTGCATTTCCAAATCATTGATTTGGGATTGATTGGAGTCCTTGGGCAGCAAGACATGGAAAATGACATAATGAAGCATCCGGTCATCCACGGAGAGATTCTTCGCATAGCAAAGTACCCGAGAGGTACGTTGGCCGGATATCACGGCTGCCTTTAGAAACCTACAGATGTGATAATAGTATTCCATCTTATCATAATTGGCCTATTTGCCCTCATCATGGTTGACACCCTTTCGGAGAAACACTCCCGAGTATGGTAAAAACAAAGAGGTAGCAAGAGTACCTAGGTTAACTTCAATCTCACAATCTCTAACAGTAGCAAAAAGTTGATGCTTATCCCTATCATCACAATTGAGAGTCATGTTGTTCATGAAAGACTTCACCAAATCCGGATATACCTTTCCATTATCGGCAATAAAATCTAACATTCCTTTATATTCTAGTAATGCCGGAAACTTAAACGATTCAAAAGATTTCAGGTTCACATACTTACCCTTGAGGAGATGTCGAACCCGAACTCGGAAATCCAATCGTCTCTTCTTGGTAGATTACATAGGCATGTCTTCTTCACTGCTAGACCTTGATGTTGACACTGGAGCTTTTCCCTTTCTTGAAGCCATGAAGATGATGCTTAGGTTTGAGGGTGAGGGAGGGTATTTTCGGATTAGAGTTTGGTGTAGTGGAGAGTGAAGTGAAAGAGATGGAGTTTTTATGAGAGTTACAATGTAGTGGGTTTTAATGGAGTAGATGGAAAGTTTGGAAGAATGAGTAAGTGGAGTTTAATGGTAGGTCAAAGGAAGAGGAATAGATTTATGAGGTGTTGGAAAGAGATACCATGCATCAAATAAACATAAAAAACACAAGACAACATAAAAGAACAAAAAAGAAAAACAAATTTTTTAAAAGTAACAGAGACTGTCACGCAGACAAGGACTGTTGTTTTGAAGGTGTTAACCGGTTAACCGATCCGTTAACCGGTTAACGGACAAAAAATTTCAAAAAATTTTAAAAGTCCAGCAGCTTTGGGGGGAAAACATTGGGGGAAATTTTCAATTTTTTTTATAAAGTGTTAGCACTTGTCATTCCGCAACTTTCGATCAAAAAATATTTTGAAACCGATTGATTTCGGGTATACGAAAGTGAGAAAAACAGAAAACGGTGAAATGTGAGTGCTAGCATTTTATGACATAAAAGTGAGCAAAAACACATATAAGCACACATAATGCAATAAAAACATATAACAGTCAATTTTTAGGTTAAGATTAGATGTCACCTTCATTGAGAATACCAAGTTCTCGTCGAATCTTGAAAAATTGCTCCTTAGCCAATGGTTTTGTAAATATGTCGGCGAGTTGATTGTGTGTATCCACGAACGTAACATCTACATCTCCGTTTAAAACATGATCTCGAAGGAAATGATGTCAGATATCTATGTGTTTTGTTCTTGAATGCATGACCGGGTTCTTCGTGATATTGATGGCACTTGTGTTGTCACACCGGAGAGGGATACAACCGAGATCTATACCGAAATTGAGAAGTTGTTTTTTAAGCCACAAGATTTGAGCACAACAACTTCCTGCTGCAATGTACTCCGCTTCGGCCGTGCTAAGTGCAACGCATGCTTGCTTCTTGCATGCCCACGACACTAGTGCATTCCCGAGAATGTGACAAGTACCACTTGTACTCTTTCTATTGGTCTTACATCCTGCATAATCAGCGTCAGAATAACCAATTAAAGAATATGTACTACCTTTAGGATACCATAGTCCGAAGTGCGTCGTTCCTTTGAGATACTTCATGATCCTCTTCACGGCAGTGAGATGTGATTCCTTCGGATTAGCTTGAAAGCGGGCACACAAACAAACACTAAACATAATGTCAGGACGGCTCGCCGTCAAATATAAAAGTGAACCGATCATACCTCGATACTTTGTAATATCTATTGAAGTGCCGGAAAGATCTTGATCAACATACGTTCCGGATCCCATTGGAGTAGACATCTCTTTGCAATTGTCCATATCAAATCTTTTCAATAACTCCTTGCAATACTTCGATTGGTTGATGAAGATGCCATCCTTTGTTTGCTTGATTTGTAAACCAAGGAAGTAGTTCATCTTTCCTATCATGGACATCTCGAATTCGCCTTGCATCATAAGAGAGAATTCTTCGCAAAGATCTTTGTTTGTTGAACCGAAGATGATGTCGTCAACATAGACTTGAACAAGTAAGGTGTTACCCTTAAGATTCTTGATGAACAGAGTCTTGTCAACCTTTCTTTTCGTAAAACCTTTCTCACATAGGAAGTTGCTAAGGTGATCATACCAAGCCCTTGGTGCTTGCTTTAAGCCATAAAGAGCCTTCTTCAACTTGTAGACATGAGACGGGTTCTTGAAGTCTTCAAAACCCGGAGGTTGTTTTACGTAAACTTCTTCATTGATATAGCCGTTTAAGAAAGCGCTTTTAACATCCATTTGGTACAACTGAAAATTCATAGAACAAACGTAAGCGAGTAATAATCTAATTGCTTCTAACCTTGCTACCGGAGCGAATGTTTCATCAAAGTCGATTCCTTCTTCTTGGTTGTAGCCTTGTGCGACCAATCTTGCTTTGTTATGAACTATGATTCCATTCTCGTCAAGTTTGTTCTTGAACACCCATCTTGTGCCTATGATATGTTTGTTGTCCGGTCTTGGTACAAGAGTCCAAACTTGGTTCCTTTCGAATTGGTTGAGTTCTTCTTGCATAGCTATTATCCATTGATCATCGCCTAAGGCTTCATCGATTTTTGTTGGTTCAATTTGAGACACGAACGCCATGTTGAGGCAAGCATCCTTGAGATTGAGTCGAGTTGCAACACCTTGGTTAATATCACCAATCACTTTATCTATCGGGTGATCTCTATGAGTTCTCCATTCTTTTGGAAGATCTTGATGTTCTTCAATGGTTGGTGACTTATCTTCTTGTGATATTGCTTGTTCTTTTGATATCTCCTTTTGTTGTTGTGATAGATCTACTACATCATCATCCACAATAATATTATCCTCTTTCGAGGGGTTAGTCTCATCAAACGAAACATGTATGGATTCTTCAATGGTAAGAGTACGTTTATTGAAAATTCTAAAAGCTTTACTTGATAGAGAATATCCAAGAAAAATACCTTCATCGGATTTCTCATCAAACTTACCAAGGTTGTCCTTACCGTTGTTGAGAACGAAGCATTTGCATCCGAATATGTGGAAGAAAGATATGTTGGGTTTCCTTCATTTGAACAACTCATAAGGGGTCTTCTTGAGAATAGGTCGAATATTGACACGATTACTTACAAAACAAGCCGTGCTAACCGCATCCGCCCAAAAATATTTAGGAAGATTTGAGTCGCTAAGCATTGTCCTTGCAAGTTCCACTAGTGCCCTATTCTTCCTTTCTACGACACCGTTTTGTTGAGGAGTCCTTGGTGCGGAAAAGTTGTGAGAGATTCCATGCTCTTCACAAAAGTCTTCAAATGATGAATTTTGAAATTCGCCACCGTGGTCGCTTCTTATGGAAACAATTGAGAGTGACTTCTCATTTTGAATTTGCTTGGCATACTTCTTGAATGCTTTAAAGGCATCACTTTTCTGCACTAAAAACAAAGTCCAAGTATATCTAGAGAAATCATCAACAATAACTAGTGCAAAAACTTTACCTCCTAAGCTTTTTGTTCTTGATGGACCGAAAAGATCCATATGTAACAATTGTAATGGTCTTATAGTAGATATCACTTTCTTGGTCTTGAAGGATGTTTTGGTTTGCTTCCCTTTTTGACATGCGTCACAAAGCTTATCCTTGATAAACTTCATCTTTGGAAGACCAACAACTAGATCATGCTTTAATAATTTATCATCACTGTAAGTAACGTATCCTTTGGCCTTAAGTGTTAGACTTGAAAATTTGTTGATATCGCCCGTCATATGCTTTGAACAACCGCTATCGAGATACCATTGCGTAGAAGTTGTTTTCAAGCATACCTACAAAAAAAAGTCAAGTTTTGTTAGGTACCCAAATTGCTTTGGGTCCTTGATAGTTAGTACCCTTTTCAACCCACACATAATTCCCTTTAGCAACACCAATGTTGCGCACATAACAAGCATTAGGTGTATGGCCTTTGATTCCACAATAAAAGCAAATAGGTTGAAATTGACTTTTAAATTTAGAAACATATTTTTGTTTCTTAATAATCCTTTTCCTTTTATGACTTTGATGCATAGTTTTAGCATTGTTAGTCTTTTCCTTAACAATTTGTTCACTAGCTTTTACGAAAACGGTTTCACTTGTGCTTGGTTTGGAAAACTTAGAATATCCTAGGCCACTTTTATCATTTGGATATCTTTGGTGCCTAAGAATTTCCTCCAAGCCAATTTGACCTTTTTCATATCTTTCTAAAACTCTTTTGAGTTGAACAATATGAAAGGACAATGACTCACAATTTTTACATGTAAGGCTTTGTTTTTCATCCTTTATCTTTTGTTTTTCATTTTCAATGTATTTTTCAAAAGATGCATTTTGTTCTTCTAAAGATAATATTTTCTTCTTTTGGGATGAAATATTTTTGTACAAAGTCTTACATTCCTTTAGAAGTTCATCTATGACTTCTTGTGCATCATTTTCATAAATTGAAAAGTTACTACTAACCTCGTCATTTTCTTCATCAGAGTGATGTGACGCCATTAATGCCATATTTGCACATTCGTCGCTTTCCGATTCCGATGAGGAACTAATTTCATTGTCATCCCATGCGACATAAGCCTTTTTATTTTTGAAGTCCTTCTTGCCTTTGAATACTCCTTTCTTCTCAAGTCTTGGACAATCCGGTTTTATGTGACCTTGCTTTCCACATTCATAGCATGTAACTTCTTGATTCGATGTGGATGCATCCTTCTTCCTGAAATGTTTATTCTTTTTAGGAAAAGAAGAATTATTATTTTTGTTAAAAAACTTACCAAGATTCTTAATAAGAAGCATGAAGTTCTCATCTTCGGAGATTTCGTCATCTTTGTCATCCTTCGTGTCAATCTTCAAAGCAATTCCTTTGGACTTTTTCTCTTGACTTTCATGCTTCTCGAGCCTTCCAAGTTCCAACTCGTGCTCTTGAAGTTGGCCGAATAGAGATGCGGATGTCATTGTTGAGAGACTCTTCTTCTCTGAGATTGCGGTCACTTTCGGTTGCCATTCCCTTGTCAAAGACCTTAGAACTTTCAAATTAAGATCATCGTCGGTGAAGGTCTTTCCGAGTGCAATCAAATGGTTGGTTAGATGAACAAATCTTTTTTGTAAAGCCACAATAGATTCTCCGGGCTGCATGCCGAACATTTCATATTCTTGACTCAACGTGTTAAGCCTTGATCTTTTAACTTCTATTGTTCCTTCATGTGTTTCTACCAAAGTATCCCAGATCTCCTTTTCCGATTTGCATTGTGATACACGAAAAAATCCGTCCATACTAAGAGCGCTTTGAAGTATGTTGATTGCTTTCTTCTCATTTAGGATCTTCCTTTTATCATCTTCATCATACATATTCTTCAACTTCGCGGTTCCAACACCGTTGATCACATTGACGGGATTATGCGGACCTTTTTCGATTGCTTCCCATATGCCTTCTCCTTGGGCTTCAAGATGTGCCCTCATTCTGATTTTCCAGAAATCGAAGTATTCGCCGGAGAAGAGCGGAGGCTTGTTGCTACTTCCACCAACTTTGAAAACAGGATTCGAGTTTGCGGAAGCCATAAGGATCTTATAGGAACATGTTACCTAAACCTGCTCTGATACCAATTGTAATATCAGAATGCACCTAAGAGGGGGGGGGGGGTGAATTAGGTTTTATAATTTTTCTCGATTCTTTTTCTTTGATGGATATAATTTTTCTTTTAAGTTTGTATGGAAGGAAAGCAGTAAGGCAGAAAATAAAAGTGACACAGAGAATTATCCTGGTTCCCTTCACAGCCCGAAGGTACATCCAGTCCCCTTTCAATTTGAAAGAGATTTCCACTAGTTTTTAGAAAAAGTACAACCTATCACACCTTCAATGGTGAGGACTACTTTCTAACAAACTATACTAACAAGTGTGCAAGAACAATCCTCTTGCCACACTCACCCTTATGTCCAAACAATCCTTGGAACACAAGTCACAAATAGAAATACTTTTCTATACTTTTGAAATATTGAGTGAGTAATACAAAGATTGGATATCAATAATGATCTTCTCCTATGTACACAATTCACTTTTCAAATATCAATACAAGTGTTCAAACATGAAGTATGAAAGATGAAGATCTTATGAACACTTTTGGAAGAATAAAAAATATTTGAAATGTTGGTGAATTTGATTTAAGTGATTTTCATAAAAGATTGTAGGAGGTGTTTTTGAATTTGAAAAAATTCAGATTTTATATTATTCAAGACACCCTTTTGAAAAGGTATGAAAATTATGAAACACAATAATTTATGAAGAGGTATAATCAAAAGGTGTATTTTGAAATTCAAAGAAAATATTTTTCAAAAATCTTACAGTGTTAACCGGTTAACCAAATGGTTAACCGGTTAACGCCTATAAACGTTAACTGGTTTGCTGAAAATTTGAACCCGTTAACCGGTTAACCAAATGGTTAACCGGTTAACACTGTTAAAATCAGAAACATATTGTTTTCAAAAAGTGTTAAACGGTTTGAGAAAATTTATCAAAGTATTTTATGCAATATGCCAACATATGATTGAATGAGTGGACACTTGTACATCAATTTAAGAAGCGGGATTGATATACCTAAACAAAAGCGTCCAAGCATGAAGTAGAACGATGATGCATAAGAAACTTGATCGCAAAGCCGGTTACTTGAAGCTTGATCAGTTGGAGCTCTTGACTTTTTGCAGATCTGAAAAGCATGTGCCGTGTTGTCTTCATCAAAAGCTTCGAGGTTGAAGGTGTGCTTCTACAAAGCTTTCCGGCTAATTTCATATAAAAACCTCTTCTTTCTTCTTTGATGTTAAAACACCGCTAAGAAAAACATACAGATTGTGCGTTAGTACAGGTAATTGAAAAAACATAATTGATTCACATAATTAAAGACATAATTATTGTACCTTTATATCACTCCAAATTCTTTCTTTGGAGTCATTTAGATCTTTGTTTCTCCAATCATCACAAGTAATAGGAACTTCATTCCTTACTAGTGCACCAATGAAACTAGTTAAGGTGTGCCCATTAGGTTCTATAAGCTGCCCCTGATGGCTCCAATGCACATCTATAATGATGCCTCGAGATCTACCATTGACCACTCTTCTCATAACCGTTATACCTCTTTGAATCTCTTCTTCAGCTGATACTTTTTTACTACCTCCTTCATGTGTCGAATGATCATCATGTGGGTTATCATCATTAGTGGTGTCGTACCTCGAAAAATACTATCATAAAACAAACAACAGAGTCGCCACCTAATTCTATTTATTCTAACTAAAGAAAAGGGAGATATAGACACAACCAAAATAGGACAAGAAATGGTCAACGAAACAACTAAACTAAGTTCGGGAGTCAGTTACGCAATGGGAAGGTATTAAGCACCCCTCACGTTCGTTGTACTCAACGAGAACCTCTTAGTCTAATTTGCGCTTAAATGTTAACTTATTATTATTGTCTTCTTTTAATGATTGCTTTTAAAGAAATATTTTAGTTATTATTTGTTACGGGGAAAGGTTAATATTTTATTATTGTGATGAAGAGATAGTTATTTTTTATTTATTGTGCTCGCGATGGATTAAAATCCCTGTGCCTACGTATTCCCTTGTGCAACGTGAAAGTCAGAGCTTCGTAGTTCGTGCAACTACGGTTTATTTTTTTAATTGAACGATTGTTTGAAAATGCTTTCTAATCTGCTAAGCGTTGGAATTTACTCGCGGTGGAGGTTGAAGCGCTAGCTTGTCTGCGAGATAGAAAGATTTAAACAATGTTCGTTTTGAAAAAGATGTTTGATCTTTATTAAAGTGTTTTAAACGAGAGGGAGAATGAACCACGTCGCGTGGGGCTAGCCCAGGAGTGATTGCATTCAAGAACATGCGGAGTGCTAGACTTCGGAGTTCAGTTACACGCTGATTAATTATGGAAAATAGTTTGTATTGGTTGGTAAGTTTTAAATTGTATTTAAAAAGAAAGAGACAAGTCGTCATCTTTAAGGGAGGTATCCCACCTAATTCACCACAAACATTTGAGGAATGAGAAATCGAAAGAAGCTTTAAACTTGGATACGAGGATCGACAAGCAATGCCACATTCTTTCTTTGAGAAATAAAATCGGAAGAAGCTTTAAACTTGGATATAAGTATCGACAAGCAATGCCACATTCTTCCTTTGAGAATAATTGTTTGTAAGATTTGATTTGTGTTTGTGGGTATAGGAGGAACATCTTTCCTATGGAGATGAATCATGTCTAATCTTTTAAGGTTGTTGAATTGTTTTGAATATGAAAGAGAGAATGAACTACAACCCGAAGGCTGACCTCAAGAGTAATTCAGTTCAAGCACCCGAGGAATGCTAGATTCCTGAGTTCAGTTCTTCGTATAATTTATTTAAAGGTTTCTGTGTTTTAGGAACGAGAGGGTGAATAAACCACATCGCGTGGGGCTAGCCCAGGAATGATTTAATTCAAGAACGTGCGGAGTGCTAGACTCCGGAGTTCAGTTACTCCTTATTTGATTTGTGAATTAAGACACGATTTAAGATTTACGTTTTGAAAACGAAAGAGCGAATGAATTACAAATCAGAGGCTAGCCCCAATAGTAATTCAATTCAAAAACCCGAGGAATGCTAGATTCCTGAGTTTAGTTCTTACGTTAATTAGTTAGACGCGTAATGTCGTGCAGACGGTGATCATATAGTGACCGACTTATGTGTGTGCAAATGAAATGTAGAGACGATCTGCTTGCCGTTGGACCAAGAGACTTAATTTCATCTTAATGTGATCGCATTCAGTTTTACTTGACAAGTTATAGCCATAAATTCGAGAAATAAATCATACAAGAATGAATACAACATTAGAATTAGGATGAAGTTTAAAAGGAGGTAAACGAGTTTCGATGATACCTAACGGAGAAGGTCTGTTGCCTCTTCCATATGCGCAAGAGAAATTTAAGAAAACCCTTTAGAAACTTCAATCAACCAAATTAATCCTCAAGTGCTTAATATCCCGAATCAACATCCAAGGTCAACAACCAACATGATTAAAAACTCAGGAACATTGCATAAATTTCAGACGGTCAACTCAATTAGTCTTTAAGTTCTCAAAATCAAACTATACTCAAGACTCAACTAAAATCAAACATTAAACTCAATAACAGGTCAATTACATTAAAATAGAAAATAAAAACTCTAATCAAACTAAAAATTTAATAAAACAATGCAAAAAAATTCAAACAAAATCCAGATGGAGGGTGAGTCGCACGATGCATGGTGGCATCTAGCAATGACATGGGCCGACAAGGCCCATCAACAACAACCATAATTCATAAAAAAAAAGAGAAAAGGGAGGGAGTATGAAACGCGCATAGGGATGATATTAACAACATCAATAAGAGTCAATGGCCTAGAGGGCCACATCAGGACAACCTGGTTCATTTAAAAGAAAAAGAATAAAATGACAAAGGAAAGAAAAAGTCAGCAACCAAAGTTGAAAAGCACGATCTACTTCCTCCTTTCGGAAAGCGACGACCTCATGTTCCTCACTCACACTTGTGTTTTCTCTCTCCCAGTCAATCCATCTCTCTCTGAATCGCAGAACTGTGTTTGGTTTACAGGTGGTTTCGACGGCGGCGACGAGGTTTGGCGGTGAACGGTTGTGGTGACGATGGGATTTGTTGAAGGATGCGATTTGGACGGTGGTCGCGGATCTGTTCGCAGGTGGTGATGGATCGACTTCAGCGATTCAGTGAAGGGTTTCGCGGTTGTTGGGAGGTGGTTTAGAGGCTGTTTTCGTGGCTTAGATGTGGTGGTGGAAGGATGTTGAAGGTGAGCGGTTTTCTTTGGTTCGACGAGTTTTGGGGTTCTAGCTTTTGATTTTTTTCAGATTATCTCATCTTATCTCTCTGCTTCTGGTTTTGCTTGCGAAGGTTTCACGGATGCTGTTGGGGTCGGGTTGAAGAACTTGGATGAGGATATCACGATGGTGGGATTCTTCGTCTTGTTCATTGGTATCATCTTCGTTTTGTTGTTGAATTTCGATGTAGTGTGGTAGAAGAGGTGTTTGGATCATGGTGCGGATTTCGTTGTAGGAAGGGGCTTGAATGGTGCGATCGAATTCGCGAGAGATATTTGGGCTTGATGATGGAGATGGCGTTTTTTGTTGGGTTGAGTTTGCTTGTCAATCTCTACCCAGAGGAGGAGGGGGGTTGCCTTTTAATAAAGAGAGTTTTTTTTGTTATCCTTTCACTGCGTTCTCTACATCCTTTTTTGTCTGTGCGTCCTCCCCCCCCCCCCCCCCCAAAAAGCTTTTTCCTTTTCTGTCTTTATTAAGATCCTTATGTGTATGGTCAAAAGCCCCTTTTTATGCAGTTTTTCATAAACACATATTGGTGTAAGGATACAGGCTTGGTTTGTTGTATCACTGCAAAATGCAGAATTCACAGGTGTAACTGTCCAAAGGCTTTGGCATGTTGTGTTGTGTTATGTACCGTGTAGCTGGGAGAGTGTTGTCACTTTGTGCAGGCTGATTGCTATGTGTAAAGTTTTTTTTTTATAGTCTAGCAGGGACAAGGTACAAGGGGTTATGCTTGGTTGAGGAATAAACATACAAATAGAAATAATAAAACTTAGTTATAATTATGCTAACTAAATTAGACTAATAATTAGAATGTTTTTTTTTAAAACTAAATAATTAACATAATTTTACTAATTAAAAGCTAATTAAGATAAATCTATATAAAAAAACTAATCAAATTAATTTAAATTTAAGTAAAAAATAATGAACTAGTAAAACTAACCTAATTAAAATTGAACTAGACTTTCTCAAAATATGATTTTTTTTATTGTCTTTAAGAGGAAGTAAGAAAAGTAAAACTTAAGTAATTAAACTAAAAATAATTATTTCTAAACCTACCTAAATCAAATTTAATTAATTTAACTTGAATAAATAAGATAATTAAACTTAAATAATGGCTAAGTTAAAACAAATTAAAATGCATGATTATATGAATAATGAGATATTAAACCAATGAATGCAAAAATGATCGATTTTCGATATATCGACAAAAAATGCGTCAAATGAACAAAAATTGAAAATTTCTGGTCAAAATTTAGGGTATGACAGCTGCCCCTATTTAATCATCCTGAACCTGAATGTGCTGGTAACAACGATTTTTGGACATTCAAGGTGGAAGAGGATTAAATATCAGAATACCTAAAATTTTGACTGAAAATGCGGATGAAATGATATGATATGCAATGCAAAAATGCAAGACAGAAGCTATAACGCCACTGGAAAGAAAGCTTGACCCTACTGGGGATTAGACACACATGACTGTAGTACAATCCACACGAGGAATATCTTGAGTGAAGCCAGACGACAATTGTCTACAAGCCCCAAGATGACTCAAAATCTTTGAACAAAATTCCACTTTGAGTAATCTACTGTCGAGATCTTGGAAAGAAAAACAAATTATGTCAAAAACTGCTGGAAGTCTACTGCCGAGATTTTCCAGAGAATCTTCGAAAGAAATACCTTCTGCCGTGGTATCAAAATGAACCAAAAATCTACTGCCGAGATCTTGGAAAGAAAAACAAATTCTGTTGAAAACTGCTGGAAGTCTACTGCCGAGATTACCAGAGAATCTAAGAAAGAAATACCTTTTGCCGAGGTATCAAAATGAACCAAAAATCTACTGCCGAGATCTTGGAAAGAAAAACAAATTCTATTGAAAACTGCTGGAAGTCTACTGCCGAGATTACCAGAGAATCTAAGAAAGAAATACCTTCTGCCGAGGTAACATAATAACCCAAAAATCTACTGCCTAGATTTTGGAAAATCTAAGAAAGAAATACCTTCTGCCGAGGTATCAAAATGAACCAAAAATCTACTGCCGAGATTCTGGAAAGAAAACATCTTCTGCTGAAGTCTGCTGGAGATCTACTGCCGAGATTACCAGAGAATCTAAGAAAGAAATACCTTCTACCGAGGTATACTGGGAATTCCTACTGCCGAGGATCGCCAGAAAATAAGAATGAGATACCTTCTGCCGAGGTATACTAGGAATTCCTACTGCCGAGGATTTCCTGAGGATACACCTGTCGCCAAATCTTCTGCCAAGATTTAACTAAGGATACCATTAAATAGAACTCTCACCATACTTCCCTTATTCTGAAAGAGACATCCATATGATGGAGAAACAATTTCACGCTCAAACTTCTCAACTTGTCTAGAAGAGATGCCATTTGACGGAAATTGAAAGAATCACGACAAACTTCTCACCTTGTCTGGATGAGATGCCATTTGCCGAAAAAATAAAGAGATTCAATACCAAACTTCTCAAAGTGTATTGGAGATATGTCATTTGATAGAATTCTCACCATACTTCCCTTCTTCTGAAAGAGATAGCCATATGATGGAGAACAAATTCACGCTCAAACTTCTCAACTTGTCTGGAAGAGATAGCCATTTGATGGAAATTGGAAAATTACAACGAACTTCTCACCTTGTCTGGATGAGATGCCATTTGTTGGAAAAATGAGATTCATACCAAACTTCTCAACGTGTATTGGAGAGATGCCATTTGATAGAACCCTCATCATACTTCCCTTCTTCTGAAAGAGATGCCATATGATGGAAAACAACTTCACGCTCAAACTTCTCAACTTGTCTGGAAGAGATGCCATTTGACGGAAATTGAAAAATCACAACAAACTTCTCACCTTGTCTGGATGAGATGCCATTTGTTGGAGAAATAACCTTGTTGGGGATGGATCAACAGCTCGAACAGAGAATGCCATATGTTGATTTACTGGGAAATCCATGGATAAGAAGCAAGCTTCTCAAATAAGGAGACGTCCACTTGTTGATTCCACTTAGAAGTTCAAGGACGAAACAAGCTTCTCGAATAAAGAGACTGCCACTTGTTGTCAGGTGTAAGTATTCCAAGAGAATGTTGTAACAACACTGCTGGAAAGCAAAGTTTGTCTTCAATGGAAGCCTTCAATAAATTTCTTCTAGGAGACAAAGTATTCAAAGGTGCAAAATAAATGCACTTTCCATTTGGAAATCCAATTATCAAAATTGTCAAAGACCAAATTCAATCCAGGAACGAGCTAGAAAGAAACTGTCAAGCAAGACACTAACCCATGAGGAATGAACTCAAGTGGGTATTTATCCTATCCAAGTGTGGAAAGGAGAACTAAAACAAAAATCTTCCACGAGGGTAGAATCTCAGTGGGGAATTAGAAAGAATGTACATTTTCTGCCTAAGGCTGACAACTCTATTTGGAGTGAGACACATCACTTGGGGATAAACACGACCAAGGTGGATGAAGTATGCATCAATGAATGCAACATGAACATGAATGTAAATATGATGTACATGTATGTATATGCATTATGCTTATGCTGATAAACAGAAAAAACAGACACAAAAGATAAACTGGTGACGAAATAAACCTCACAACAAACGGATACTCGACCAATCTCGTCAAAGTGTAAGCAATCACTGAAGATAGGGTAGAGAATCATACATGGAATAAAGTCATACTACAAGGCTCATGTCTATTCAAGGAGAGAAACATACTTCAATCGGGAAATAGACCCAAGCAAATCTTCTAACTTCAATGTCCATCAGAAGGAAACATACAAACTATGTTTGCTTGGGATGAAGTAAATTTGTACTCCGTTGGGGGGAGAAAGTCACATTCAGCTGGAGAATCTTGAATCAAGGCTCAATTGGGGATACTAGACTTAGTATCTCACTGGAAGCACTAAGCAGTAAAAGGAATTCACCAGAAAAATACTGAGTCATGCACCTAACATATCATAACAACTTGGCGTAAGGACCCCGTCATATGGAGAACAACTTGCAAGGTAGATCACAAAAGCGTCTTGCTTAGGGAAACACGTGGTCATACATCCACGAAATGGTTTATGAGAAGAAGTCATCTCAAGAGGATTTTATAGAAGACTTGGCATTCAAGATGCCCCAGTGTCTTCAAACTCTTGGAGAGATTCGTCGAATCTCAACGTCACTGCCTCAGATTAACTGTATTTGGCACAAATGAGTCTTCAATACTTATCCTTTTAGGGATGATCAAAATGTGTAAGCATAAATTGGGAAACGACTTGCCCCTGTTTAGCAAAGTCATCAAGCAACATTCCCTTGTCTGGCAAAGTCTTCAAGCAGCATGCCCCTGTCTAGCAATGTTTTCAAGCAACATGCCCCTGGGGATGATCATTCTCTGAAATGGTTGTTCAACTACTCATCAGAGTTTCAAATCTCAAGAGATTAAAGCTCATTACAAGTACTCATACATAGGCTTCTATGATATCAATCAAATGCTAACAAGCAAAATGTTAATATTGAGACTTCTAATGCAACACACATGTTTGTCTCGAAGTTTTTTTTTTTAGTTTTGAAAAGATTTTCACAACAGCCTGTGACCGAATCACTAGCTAGGATGTGATATTCATTTTTTATAAAGACAACATAAATTTTGAACATAGCTCATAGGAGTCAGGAAACACTATCTCATTGGGTGTGCTTTCGAAATAAACCCTACTTCAATTAGGACTTTTGAGGGTTGTAATGTGGTTTGGTTCATGGTTTTAGAAACAAGGGATAAAGGCTCAAAGTTTATTTGGTGCCCACCCGCTCTCCATGATGTTCTCCAATCCTAGGTCCAGCTAAATTGACACATACATTTGTCTTTGATGGTTTTGTAGTGAAGATGAAGATCCAAGGTTTACTTAAAATGACAGTCATCTTATTTGTACCCTATGGATATTAGTGACCTATTGATTTTGGTATGGTGGTCACTAAATCGTATCTGCTTGAAGTTGAGGATTTGAGGAACTCTCATGATTGACTTATTCTATTGATCTTTTTTGTGTCTAAGTCCTTTTGTAGGTTTAACTTAGCGGGATTTTCTTTTCTTTTTTCTCTTTTTTTTGGAAGACTGAAAGTTGTGACTGTCAAGTCATTGGTTGTAGTGCATTCTCAGGTGGGATGTTTCATCTTATGATTTAAATGTGTAACCAGATTGACTGAACACTATCCTGCCCCAGGTTAAGCGTAAGGGTTTTGAAATATCTGAAAGAAACTCCTACTTCTAGGCTCGAAGTGGTTGACTAGGGATTAACTCCTTATTTCTCCAGTGTTTGAGAATTTGAAACAATGCCTGTACATCGTCAGTAGGATTTTATTCAAAAGCATTCAACTAGAGAATTTGTGTTTTAATTTCGTCATCCTCCCTCCAATTCTCTGTCTAAGCAGGAGATGGGATAATGTTGGCATTATAAAGGTAGAAAAAGTATTATGAGTGAATACGAGTGAATTACTTCAAGACAAACATATTCATTGCATTAATCATTCAAAACAAATAAGTTCTTACATGCCAAAAACAAATGCATTGATAAACAAATAAAAATACATATGAAAAACAGCGAATGAACTAAACATCTCAGAAAGATAATTTTTAGAGCAGCAAATGATCATATGCATAGAGGAACTTGTTCCATGCTCCAGCAACAAACTGACTTGGACAAAACCCTCTTGAGTTTTTTTATCAGCACAAAGGCACTCCGTCCACATATGGGATTCCTCCATTTAAGGCCAACACCCCGTAGTCTATCATCTCTTGAACTTTTTCCTGGAAGACTTTGCACTCTTCAATCGGATGCCCCAGTACTCCACCATGAAATTCACAACTGGTATTTGGATTGAACCAATGAGGGCGAGATCTCATGGCTCTGGTCTTCCTGGGCGCCATCACTAAATTCCTGGCGAAGCAAGTCCACAGTTGACCGTAAGTCATTGGGATTGGATCAAATTGAGGAGTCTCTCTTGTTGGGCTGTCCTGAGATCTATGTTGATTATGGCGCTGATTCTGACATTTGCCATAAGGCACGGGAACTTGCAAGATTTTAGGAGAATCCCTAATTGCGTTAACTTCAAAATTTCCTTCCTCTTGTGAATAACAGGAAGACTTCTCCTCAACAATTTGGCAATCTGACCCCTCTTAGATTCTTCCACATTTGAATGCGTTTTCAATGTTTACTCCAACTTCCACAATTTTGGAGAACTCTAATGGCACAACGCCTATCATTCTGATATAATAAGTGTCTGACAATGTTTTTAGAAACATTTTGGCCAGTTCTTTCTCTAAGAGTGGTGGATGAACTTGGGCTGCCAATTCTTTCCATCTTTGTGCATACTCCCTGAAAGATTCATCGTCTCTCTGACTCATTCCTATCAACTGGTCACAGTCTGGAGCCATGTCCAAATTGTAGTCATATTGCTTCACAAAAGCGTCGGCTAGGTCTTCCCAAGTCTGTATATGGTTTCTTTCTAGCTTCATATACCACATCAAAGATGCCACATATAGACTTTCTTAAAAGTAATGAATCATCAGCTTATCGTTATCGGCATGGGCAGTCATTTTTCGGCAAAACATCGTCAAATGATATCTTGGACAACTTACACCCTTGTATATTTCAAAAATAGGCATTTTGAAATCTGGGGGAATAATCACGCCTGGGACCAGACACAAGTTATGAGATTTTAAACCAAATGCATTGAGTTCTTTCACCATCTTCAGTTGTTCCTCGAGATTGCGAATTCCTTCCTCAATTTTCAACACCTTAGGATTATTCACCTTTGTCACATGATGGATATTCTGAGATTGGGGAACATCCACTTGTTGAGCATCGTTATCAGGAGGAAAATCGTACATCGGGTTGGTAATTACAGTAAAGCCTGACATGGAATCAGCATTCTCTGCCATATCTGTTGTTCTTCAGTGACTACTTCGGGCTTGAAAGAGATATCTAAAAGTCAACAAACTGGTAGAAGGACAGATGAGTGATCTTTTTGTTTGGTGGGATAATGATATGCGATGCAAATTCAAATGATATGCGAATGAATGCAAAGCTCAGAATCACAAATGCAATCAGTTCCAGCATGAAGGCAAGATGTTGGATCCAAGGTACAAGTAACTTGGAATCTCCTAACTGGTAAGCCTTAAGTGGAGAGTTCTAAATTCTTTACCCATAAAGCCCACTCATAGGGTAGCTTCTAAGGTGATGGTATAAGGATACTCAAGGTCACAGACGTTTATCGTACTAACGCCCCGCCGCAGGCTGGCTGCATTGTGACAATAATGACGATAAGGTCTACCTTGAGTGGTGTTCTCAAGCTAGGCCCTCAAGAGGCGAGCCCTTGGAGACTAACACTATACAACTGCCAATTTCGAAACTGGTTCTAGGGGATCCCAGAATCACAGCCTTTTCGTGAATCAGGTCACGCAACAGGCTAGCTGTGTTGTGACAAGATCTACGAAAAGTCTAACTATCCGGGGGAGCTTTCATGTTAGGCTGGCAAGGAGCGAGTCCTTTGAGACTAACACTAATAACTACTAGTTCTAACTTAGGTGTTCCCTCTTCTTTTTCAAACGCTCAAGTACAAAGCTTTATCCGTGATGTCCCGAGATCCAACAGGAAATAATAATGAGCAAATATAATGAAGAAGAAAATAATAGATAGAATATCAGCAGTAAAGAAGACAATCAAACAAGTCAGCAAACAAACGCAAACTATCCTAAGTTAGGCTCGACTCTCTTATGCATAAAGCATTTTTTCCCCAGCAGAGTCGCCAGCTGTCGTACCTCAAAAAATACGATCCTAAAACAAACAACAGAGTCGCCACCTAATTCTATTTATTCTAACTAAAGAAAATGGAGATATAGACACAACCTAAATAGGACAAGAAATGGTCAACGAAACCAGTAATCTAAGTTCGGGAGTCAGTTACGCAAGGGGAAGGTATTAAGCACCCCTCACGTTCGTTGTACTCAACGGGAACCTCTTAGTCTAATTTGCGCTTAAATGTTAACTTATTATTATCGTCTTCTTTTAATGATTGCTTTTAAAGAAATATTTTAGTTATTATTTGTTACGGGGAAAGGTTAATATTTTATTATTGTGATGAATAGATAGTTATTTTTTATTTATTGTGCTCGCGAAGGATTAAAATCCCTGTGCCTACGTATTCCCTTGTGCAACGGGAAAGTCAGAGCTTCGTAGTTTGTGCAACTACGGTTTGTTTTTTTAATTGAACGATTGTTTGAAAATGCTTTCTAATCTGCTAAGCGTTGGATTTTACTCGCGGTGAAGGTTGAAGCGCTAGCTTGTCTGCGAGATAGAAATATTTAAACAATGTTCATTTTGAAAAAGATATTTGATCTTTATTAAAGTGTTTTAAACGAGAGGGCGAATGAACCACGTCGCGTGGGGCTAGCCCAGGAGTGATTGCATTCAAGAACATGCGGAGTGCTAGACTTCGGAGTTCAGTTACTCGCTGATTAATTATGGAAAATAGTTTGTATTGGTTGGTAAGTTTTAAATTGTATTTGAAAAGAAAGAGACAAGTCGTCATCTTTAAGGGAGGTATCCCACCTAATTCACCACAAACATTTGAGGAATGAGAAATTGAAAGAAGCTTTAAACTTAGATACGAGGATCGACAAGCAATGCCACATTCTTTCTTTGAGAAATAAAATCGGAAGAAGCTTTAAACTTGGATATAAGTATCGACAAGAAATGCCATATTCTTCCTTTGAGAATAATTGTTTGTAAGATTTGATTTGTGTTTGTGGGGGATAGGAGGAACATCTTTCCTATGGAGATGAATCATGTCTAATCTTTTAAGGTTGTTGAATTGTTTTGAATACGAAAGAGTGAATGAATTATAACCCGAAGACTGACCTCAAGAGTAATTCAGTTCAAGCACCCGAGGAATGCTAGATTCTTGAGTTCAGTTCTTCGTATAATTTATTTAAAGGTTTCCGTGTTTTAGGAACGAAAGGGTGAATAAACCACATCGCGTGGGGCTAGCTCAGGAATGATTTAATTCAAGAATGTGCGGAGTGATAGACTCCAGAGTTCAGTTACTCGTTATTTGATTTGTGAATTAATACGCGATTTAAGATTTACGTTTTGAAAACGAAAGAGCGAATGAATTACAAATCAGAAGCTAGCCCCAACAGTAATTCAATTCAAAAACCCGAGGAATGCTAGATTCCTGAGTTTAGTTCTTACGTTAATTAGTTAGAAGCGTAATGTCGTGCAGACGGCGATCACATAGTGACCGACTTATGTGTGTGCAAATGAAATGTAGAGACGATCTGCTTGGCGTTGGACCAAGAGACTTAATTTCATCTTAATGTGATTGCATTCAGTTTTACTTGACAAGTTATAGCCATAAATGCGAGAAATAAATCATATAAGAATGAATACAACATTAGAATTAGGATGAAGTGTAAAAGGAGGTAAACGAGTTTCGATGATACCTAACGGAGAAGGTCCGTTGCCTCTTCCATACACGCAAGAGAAATTTAAGAAAACTTGTCAGAAACTTCAATCAACCAAATTAATCCTCAAGTGCTTAATATCCCGAATCAACATCCAAGGTCAACAACCAACATGATTAAAAACTCAGGAACATTGCTGAAATTTCAGACGGTCAACTCAATTAGTCTTTAAGTTCTCAAAATCAAACTATACTCAAGACTCAACTAAAATCAAACATTAAACTCAATAAAAGGTCAATTACATTAAAATAGAAAATTAAAACTCTAATCAAACTACAAATTTAATAAAACAATGAAAAAAAATTCAAACAAAATCCAGATGGAGGGTGAGTCGCACGATGCTTGGTGGCATCTAGCAATGACATGGGCCGCCAAGGCCCATCAACAACAACCAGAATTCATAAAAAAAAGAGAAAAAGGAGGGAGTATGAAACGCGCATATGGATGATATTAACAATATCAATAAGAGTCAATGGCCTAGAGGCCCACATCAGGACAACCTGGTTCATTTAAACGAAAAAGAATAAAATGACAAAGGAAAGAAAAAGTCAGCAACCAAAGTTGAAAAGCACGATCTACTTCCTCCTTTCAAAAAGCGACGACCTCATGTTCCTCACTCACACTTGTGTTTTCTCTCTCCCAGTCGATCCGTCTCTCTCTGAATCACATATATGTGTTTGGTTTACAGGTGGTTTCGACGGCGGCGGCGAGGTTTGGCGGTGAACGGTTGTGGTGACGATGGGATTTTTTGAAGGATGGTTGAAGGATGCGATTTGGATGGTAGTCGCGGATCTGTTCGCAGGTGGTGATGGCTCAACTTTAGCGATTCAGTGAAGGGTTTCGCGGTTGTTGGGAGGTGGTTTAGAGGCTGTTTTCGTGGCTTAGATGTGGTGGTGGAAGGATGTTGAAGGTGAGCGGTTTTCTTTGGTTCGACGAGTTTTGGGGTTCTGGCTTTTGATTTTTTTATAGATTATCTCATCTTATCTCTCTGCTTCTGGTTTTGCTTGCGAAGGTTTCACGGATGCTGTTGGGGTCGGGTTGAAGAACTTGGATGAGGATATCGCGATAGTGGGATTCTTCGTCTTGTTCATTATTATCATCTTCGTTTTGTTGTTGAATTTCGATGTGGTGTGGTTGAAGAGGTGTTTGGATCATGGTGCAGATTTCGTTGTAGGAAGGGGCTTGAATGGTGCGATCGAATTCGCGAGAGATATTTGGGCTTGATGATGGAGATGGTGTTTTTTGTTGGGTTGAGTTTGCTTGTCAATCTCTACCCAGAGGAGGAGTGGGTTGCCTTTTAATATAGAGAGGTTTTTTGTTATCCTTTCACTACGTTCTCTACATCCTTTTTTGTCTGTGCGTCCTCCCCCCAAAAGCTTTTTCCTTTTCTGTCTTTATTAAGATCCTTATGTGTATGGTCAAAAGCCCCTTTTTATGCAGTTTTTCATAAACACATATTGGTGTAAGGATACAGGCTTGGTTTGTTGTATCACTGCAAAATGCAGAATTCACAGGTGTAGCTGTCCAAAGGCTTTGGCATGTTGTGTTATGTAACTCGTAGCTGGGAGAGTGTTGTCACTTTGTGCAGGCTGATTGCTATTTTTGTGTAAAGTTTTTTTTTTATAGTCTAGCAGGGACAAGGTACAAGGGGTTATGCTTGGTTGAGGAATAAACATACAAATAGAAACAATAAAACTTAGTTATAATTATGCTAACTAGATTAGACTAATAATTAGAATGTTTTTTTTTAAAAACTGAATAATTAACATAATTTTACTAATTAAAAGCTAATTAAGATAAATCTATATAAAAAAACTAATCAAATTAATTTAAATTTAAGTAAAAAATAATGAACTAGTAAAACTAACCTAATTAAAATTGAACTAGACTTTCTCAAAATATGATTTTTTTTATTGTCTTTAAGAGGAAGTAAGAAAAGTAAAACTTAAGTAATTAAACTAAAAATAATTATTTCTAAACCTACCTAAATCAAATTTAATTAATTTAACTTGAATAAATAAGATAATTAAACTTAAATATTGGCTAAGTTAAAACAAATTAAAATGCATGATTATATGAATAATGAGATGTTAAACCAATGAATGCAAAAATGATCGATTTTCAATATATCGACAAAAAATGCGTCAAATGAACAAAAATTGAAAATTTCTGGTCAAAATTTAGGGTATGACAAGTGGCCATGTATAACCTGTAATAAAGAAACCAAGGAGGATCAAATATAACTTATAATCAAAGCAATTGAAAACAAAAAAATAAAGAAACCATGCATGATCAAATATAACTTATAATCAAGAAACCAAGGATATAATTGCATAATTTACCTCTTTCACTAACATCTATTTCTTTTCTTTGTTGGAATATTAATCATTTGTTTCTTAGCAATGCGTACGGATGAATTGATCCAAATCCCCTCATTATGATCGTTTCTTATATATGACTCATCCGCTATAAGATCCTCATCTTCATCATTTCTATACAACTCATTCCGTCTAATGCAAGACTCATTCTCAACATCAATATCACATTGATCGACACCACTATCATCAACCACTTTGCTAGAGAAAAACACTATAAACCATTTTGTACTCGTCGGGTCATTCACAAAGAACACTTGTTTAGCTTGATATGCTAGAATTTATTTGCTTCGAATTGTCGTTTCATTATTAGGAATGGTTATATTTCTTCTTTTTGGCATTCTTGTTGGTTTGATGATTATTGTTTAAAGGAGAAATTTCCTTCTATTTTTGAGATGTCTTGCCTTAAGGAGGTTTCGGTGGCTTGCATGGGTGGTTGAATGGAGATGATGAGTGGAGATGGGGGGATTTTGGGGTCGGAGTTATTATT
Organism: Lathyrus aphaca; assembly: GCA_963966055.1. Classification (NCBI taxonomy): domain Eukaryota; kingdom Viridiplantae; phylum Streptophyta; class Magnoliopsida; order Fabales; family Fabaceae; genus Lathyrus; species Lathyrus aphaca. The sequence continues at coordinate 11,615,493 of OZ014519.1, forward strand.
GGAGGATCAAAGGTGGCCGACTTGGGGCTGTTCCGGGATGCTCTAGCGTCGTGGTAACCGGAAAACGACGGGGAAGACTCGGTTTTTTGGGTTGGTGGAAGTGTAACACAGTGGGAGAACTGACTTTAGTTATGTTGCGGATAGCAAGAGTCGCCACCGACTTTTATTTTATTCAAAGGAAAGGCATAAAAGAACAGGAAAGACCTTTTAAAAAGATTTTTGGGTCCGGGGGGTAGGTTATGTAAAGGGAAGGTGTTAGCACCCTTTACATCCATGGTTATCCATGGGCTCTTAGTTACTTAGCTCACTTTGAATTGTTTTTGAAATGTGAAGTGTGTGAATAGAGATTTTCATAAGAGTTTGATAATGATCCATGTACGGATGCGTAAGAAACCTTTGCTTTGAAAATTTTTGTTTGAAAGTGTGAAGTGTTTGAAAAGTTTTTGAATAGTGAGCAAGTAACTATGAGGTACCTACCCTAAGTTTAAGTCTTTTCTGTTCTAGAATCCTTTAAATGGTAAGACTATCCCTATTATTAAGGAATAGGTAGTCATTACCTCGGATGTGAGGGACAAGTAAGGGTCATCTGTTTAATGTAGGCAACTGTGGGGTGTATTAAGCAATTTTGGAGGGACTGTCATCTTTATTCGAAAGGGACAAGATCATTACAAAGGAAACCATTAAGGGACTTGATCTTTTTATCTGGTAAGGGACTAGATGACTTTATTTTTGAGGGACTTTTTTCTTTATACACCCTACTTGACCTTCTTGAATAAGCAGCAATGAGAGGTAACCCTAGAAAGTGAGATGACGATCAAAGATCGACTTACGTGTGTGAGTGTTCCATTTAATATTTATCTTTTAAAATTTAATGACCTAAATTAATTTTAAATAAACATACATGTTACACTCCCTATTTTTACTAACCATGGCATAAAATAAATAATTTAAACATTATAAAATATTACATCCAGGAGCAATTACAATAATAATAATAAAAGCAATTTAAATAAATAATCAAAATATTAATAAGCAAAATAAATAAGCAATTATAATTGGGTTAGTGAAAATAATAATAATAAAAATACCAAATTAAATGGGGTTAGTAATAATCATATAAACATAATTAAGTGAAATAAACAAGGATATTATAATAAACAAAATTTTTTAATGGTTAATAAGAAAATATGAACAATTATATTAATTATTATAAAATTTTTAAATTGTGTATAAATTATATAGAAAAAAAATAATTATGCACATAATATAAAAATAGAATTATACTTATAAAAATTAAATTAGCAATTTTAAACATATAATAGAAATTATTTACATGCGAAATTAAATTATAAACAATTATAGAATATTTACATATTATAAAAAATAAATTAAGTATTTTAATTTTTTAAACATATGTATGTACAAAAATTTAAATTATGAGCAATTTATGTATTTAATAAAAATTGGATTAAATATAAATAATAATATTAAACAAAAATAGAAGAAAAAGAAATTAGGTTTTTTTTTAAAATTATTAGGGTTTTTAACTTAATATACAATATTAATTTAATCATTAAATAAATATATACATATTATAATTTAAGTACATAATAAATAAAACTAATTTTAGAATTTAGAAAATAATTTTAGAATTTAGAAAATATAAGATACTTATAGGTTATTTTATATATATACATGATTATTTTTAATTAATAATTAAACAAAACAATTCAATAAAGCAAAACAAAAAGAAAAAAACTGAAACTTACCTAGGGCAGGGATTGAACCCACGCCCTAGGCTTCAATATCCTTAGACCAGCCTGCTTTCCACTGGGCTGCGCGCTGCTGGTGAACAAGGAATGACTATTGATCATTATATATTAAGCCTGTAAATATCATGGAATTTTTACCAAAAATAACTGAGGACGGGTTCGAACCCCTGTCCTTGGCTTCGTTCATACGCGTACTAACCACTAGGCCATCTGCAACATTTGTAATTTAAATACAAATAAAACTATATAATATAAAAACAAATTTGAATTCCAGGCTGCGCGCGAAACTCCTTCTCCTACCTCCAGACCTGCAAAATTTCCTACGAATTTTGCTAGGGTTTTTGCTGCGAATTTCGTTTCCTAGGATTTCCCGCGTTTAATCAAACATCAAGCAAACGACAATATTTTATGAAATTGATGAGTGCATTACGTTCCATGAAGTCTATACAACACAGCCATGGTTCTATAATTCATTTATAGTTGATGAATCAAAGAACCCCAAAACGGCCGAAAAACCCTAACTATGGTGGTTCCTCCATCCTGCACCTAAAATCGAATTAATTTATCCAGAAAGTCTTCAAACTTCATCACAAACACAAATATAAGATCAAATTCAGATAATAATGTCAATATTATGGAAATCAAAAAAATTAAAAATTGGATGAACAATGATTCGGTTTGAATGATTTAAAGTGTTATGGATGCATATAAGTATTGGTTTCGACTCAATGATGTCCAGGGATCATTGCTATGTTCTCAAATTACCTTCTAACGCCTTGTATGTTAAAATCCGAATTTGAGTTTGGAGAGGTTTTTTTGAAAATATGAAACTTACACTTGGGGCTGGAAATTCGTCGCTTTGTGTTAGGGTTATGTAATGTACTTATAGAGCAATGAATTAGGTCAGAAAAGTTTGATACTTGTGTGATAAGTTTGATCCAAAAAGATTCAAAAAGATAAGCCTTAAAAATCAAATATTTTTGCATAAACACTTGCTATTTTAGGTCAATCATCATGATCCTCTTACCACTTTGATTCCAATCATATTTATGAATTTCTAGAAGCTCAATCCATTTTAAATCTTTGACTTTTATATTTTATTTTAATTTAAAATGATTTTTAATGAATTAAATCAAAATAAATAAAAATAAAATGATAAAAAATCTGATTTTTGAGGTATTGGGTCGTGCATGAGGTCATAGTATGGATTGGGTCATCATATGGCAAGCCCATTTAGAAAAAAAATGGTTTTAGACCTCCATTTTCTTCATAAACCAACCAAAAATTTCCCAACTTTGCAAGGGCCCACATCCTTCAATTTTAATGCTATGAGGGTGTTCTTGGACATTTTGGAAATCTTGATGAGTCCTCTAACCAACCCCACTAGTTTCATGTTCATATCATTTATCATTCTCAAGTTATACTCTTTTGAAGTTGTTGACTTTTTGTTGACTTTCAAAAGGACCTATAATGTCTTAGCTCATACCTTCCAAATGAAGCATTTTTGGGATTGGCTTGTGAGACACAAAGTTGTAGAGAATTCAATTTACTTCAAAATGAGCTTTGGATGGAGACTTGGTGATGAAGCATGTGAAAGTTATGGCTGGTCAAATTTTAGTTGACTTTTACTAAGGAAACCCTAATTTAGAAACTCCTGATTCTTGATGATCTGAAATCTCCTTGATGAATCATGATCAAACCTTGATCAAATGATGAATTTTACCTCATATAATTGATGTTGGCAAAAAATCATGAAGTTTGACTTTGGTTTGACCACAGTTGACCTCAGTTTGACTTTTTAACTGTTTTGACTGATTTTGACTTATCTGATCATCTGACTGAGCAAACCTTTGAGAAAAGTCTTGAAATTTGTCATGGGGGTTCTTACACACATATAAGATGTTATGAAGCTCACTTGAAGTCTTGGAAGTCCATTTAGCCTGATTAAAGTCAAAACCCTAGTTTTGGATGCACTGCTTAGGAGGTGCATTGTATGAGGGGATTGTCAACTTTTCTGACTATTTGTGAACTTTGTGAACCTTGTGAACCATCATAAAATGTCTTGTGAACCTTGTGAACCTTATGGGAAGTATTGTGAACCTTGTGAACCTCATAAAGTATCTTGTAGACTTTATGAACCTCATGAAAGGTCTTGTAAGCATTGTGAACCTTGTGAACCTCATAAAGTGTCTTGTAAACTTCATGAACTTTATGAAAGGTCTTGTGAACCTTGTGAACCTTCTTAGCACACAAAGTCTTGTATTGTGAGGGCAAATTTTGGGGTGCAACAGCTGCCCCTGTTCAATTTTCTGAAACCTGAGGGGTTAGATTGGTATATGTGTCAATCGTGACCTGGAAGGTTGAAGGGGATTGAACACAAAAGCCCAAAAATTTGCACTCACCAGTGCGTAAAGTGATATAGATGACTAGTTGCATATGCTTGCGTGGGCTTAAAGATGTCACTTGGAGAAAAATTCTTCAGGTACATTTCTTGGGGGATAAAGCAGTCCAAAATATGAAGGTAAATTGATAGCTTTCAGGAGGATAAAGCAGTCCTGAGGTAATAATATGCTTTCAGGAGGATAAAGCAGTCCTGAGGGAATGATATGCTTTCAGAAAGATAAACAACATTCTGAGGTAATAGTATACTTTCAGGAAGATAACAACGTCCTGAGGTAGGGGTGATAGCTCTCAGGAAGATAAACAACGTCCCGAGGAGATAATATGCTTTCAGGAGGATAACAATGTCTTGAGGAAGTGGTAACCTTTGGGAAGATAACAACGGCCCGAAGTAATAATATGCTTTCAGGAGGATAACAATGTCCTGAGGAAGTAGTGATATGCTTTCAGGAAGGTAAACAACGTCCCGAGGAGATAATATGCTTTCAGGAGGATAACAACGTCCTGAGGTAATGATGATAACCTTTGGGAAGATAAACAACGGCCCAAGGAGATAATATGCTTTCAGGAGGATAACAACGTCCTGAGGTAATGATGATAACCTTTGGGAAGATAAACAACGGCCCAAGGAGGTAATATGCTTTCAGGAGGATAACAACGTCCTGAGGTATAAGAAGCTTTCAGGAGGATAAAGCAGTCCTGAGGGATTGATAACTTTCAGGAGGATAAAGCAGTCCTGATAGTCACAAGTCTGTTTGCTGGAGAATTAACCTGAAAACAAGGTAGCATTCTATATTGTAGTATTAGTTTACATTATGTATGCGTGTATAATATGATGCACTTAAGTAATGTATCTATGGATATGTATGTTATGGTATGATGTAAATGATATATGTATGATATGATACTGCCTGAGGCGTCTGGATATCTTCGTATAACAACTGCTGGCCAGGGAAAATAAATCCTGATTCGTTGTTGAAGAATACGAGGAACCTAGTCCCGTCTTGTTTGATAATATATTATACATAACCTTCCGTCTGCTGGGGATAGCAAGGTACACATAACCTCCCGCCTTCATTCGATAGTAGGGTATATATAACCTCCCGTCTGCTGGGGATAGCAAGGTATACATAACTTCCCGCCTTCGTTCGATAGTAGGGTATATATAACCTCCCGTCTTCGTTTGTCGTAGGGTATATATAACCTCCCGTCTTTGTTCGTCGTACTCCTATTGGAAAGTAAATTCCCGAATATCCGTATGAGGATAAAAGAGATGGATATAAATTCCAGGGAGATGTGACTTTATGAAGATGGATTTGTCCTACTGAGGGTTTGTAGCTGTTTTGTAGAGATGAACCGGCGAAGCTTCGTTGAAATCTTTCCCTCGTTCGTCCTTAGTAAATACTATTACTGCATTTTCATGCATTTCTGGTAAACATCAATCATATTAAGCATACATGCATTTTTGGTAAACATCAATCATATTCAAAAGCATACATACATTCAAACACAACCAATGGACGTTTCGCTTATGTAAATAGGGTAAAAGTAAATCTGGATTCAAAAATGGAATTTTATTTATATCAAAGAGTGACTTATACATAGGTAAGTTTGTTCAAGGAGGCATAAACCCTAGTAAGAGGATTTTGTCATGAAGTTTTTACAAAACAAAAAAAATCAGCTATGTGGGAAATAATCCTATTGAGTTTCAATTCTACTATTGCCATTATCTTCAAGTATCTCATCTTCTGCTGTTGAGACGAAAACGATTGGATTGAGCTTTATCTATTCGAGCTTGATTAAGTAACACAACTAGTTGCAGTTTCATGGGTGATCCAAACGAGACATAGTCATACGCTTTAATCCCTAACTTTTGCCTGGATTGCCCTTTCAGGTTTTCAATCCACCGGGATACCCTTTTTTGCCTAAGCCGCCTTTTCAGGTTTTCGACTTGTCGGGTGTACATCTTTTTTTTATATCCCTAATTTTTGCCCAAACCCTTTTGGTTCGCCGGGATGCCCTTATTTTTTCCTAGGCCAGTCAACCTAGCGGGTCTCTTTTCATGCGTAGTATTTTTTAACTATGTCTGCGTTTACAGACTGTGGGAAGTCTTCACCATCCATAGTAGTAAGTATCATGGCACCTCCTGAGAATACTGTTTTGACCACAAATGGTCCTTCATATGTTGGAGTCCACTTGCCCCTAGGATCACCCTGTGGTAATATGATACACTTGATTACCAAATCACCAGCCTGATATACCTTTGGCTTAACCTTCTTGTTAAAAGCCTTGGTCATTCGTCTCTGGTACATCTGGCCATGACAAACTGCTGCTAGCCTCTTCTCATCAATCAAATTTATCTGGTCAAGTCGAGTCTGAATCCATTCATCTTCATCCAAGCCTGCATCCTTCATAATTCTTAAGGAGGGAATCTGAACTTCAATGGGCAGAACTGCTTCCATACCATAGACTAAGGAGAATGGGGTTGCCCCTGTTGAAGTACGTATTGTAGTACGATAACCATGAAGAGCAAATGGTAACATCTCATGCCAATCCTTATAAGTAACAGTCATCTTCTGTACAATCTTCTTAATGTTATTATTAGCAGCTTCAACTGCCCCATTCATCTTTGGACGATACGGAGAAGAGTTGTGATGCTTAATCTTGAACTGCATGCAGAGATCAATAATCATAGTGTTGTTCATATTAGAGCCATTGTCAGTGATAATCCTTTCAGGGATGCCATACCTACATATGAGATTATTCTTAATGAATCGAGCCACAACATTCTTGGTAACAGATGCAAATGAAGCTGCCTCCACCCACTTCGTGAAGTAATCAATAGTAACCAGGATGAAACGATGACCATTAGAAGCAGTAGGTTTGATCTCACCAATCATATCAATGCCCCACATGGCAAAGGGCCAAGGAGCAGTCAACACATTTAATGGTGATGGAGGTATATTTACTTTATCAGCATAGATTTGACACTTGTGACATGTCCTGGAGTGTTGATAGCAATCAGCTTCCATGGTAGACCAATAGTAACCTGCTCTCAATATCTTCTTTGCCATGGTATGTCCACTAGAATGAGTGCCAAAGATCCCATCATGCATATCTTCCATAATCTATGTTGCTTCCTTCTTATCCACACAACGAAGCATAGTTGAATCATGATTGCGCTTGTACAAAATCCCATTACTCAAAAAGAACTTAGCAGAAAACCTTCTCAGAAATTTCCTATCTTTGACAGATGCCCCTTCAGGGAACTCCTGAGCTTCAAGATATCTTTTCACTTCATAGAACCAAGGCTTCTCTCCTGCTTCTTCAGTGTCAATCTCATTGCAGTATGCAGGCTTCTCAAATCTATCAATGGTAATCTTGGGAGCTTCATCATCCCAGCTGATCTCAAACATAGATGCCATGGTAGCTAATGCATCTGCCAACTGATTCTCTCTCCGTGGAATATGTCCAAAGGTAATCTCTTTGAAATGTGGGATCAAAGACAAAACATGCTCTCTGTAAGGAATGAGGTTATCATGCTTGGTATCCCAATCTCCTTTGATCTGACTAACTACCAGGGCTGAATCTCCATACACGTTAAGGAACTGAATCTTCATATCAATAGCAGCTTTAATACCCAGGATACATGCCTCATACTCAGCCATGTTATTGGTACAATAGAAACAAAGTCTGGCAGTAATCGGGGTATGACAACCTTCAGGGGAACTAATCACAACACCAACACCATTACCAAGTGCATTGGATGCACCATCAAAAACCATAGTCCATCGGGATCCTTGTTCAGGTCCGTCATATTGTCCAGGTTCTTTGGTAATAATCATAATGTCTTCGTCAGGGAACTCAAAACTCATTGACTGGTAATCATCTACTGCTTGATGAGCCAAATGATCTGCTACAACACTTCCCTTAATGGCCTTCTGAGTAGTATACTGTATATCATATTCTGTCAAGATCATTTGCCATCTTGCAATTCTTCCGGATAGAGCAGGTTTCTCAAATATGTACTTGATTGGATCCATCTTTGAAATCAATAAGGTAGTATGGGTCAACATATACTGTCTTAGTCGGCGAGCAGCCCATGCCAAAGCGCAGCAAGTTTTCTCGAGCAGTGAGTATCTTGTTTCACAGTCGGTAAACTTTTTGCTAAGGTAGTATATTGCCTGCTCTTTTCGACCGGACTCGTCATGTTGCCCCAATACACACCCCATTGAGTTGTCTAACACTGTTAAGTACATAATCAAGGGTCTTCCATCAACTGGTGGCATCAAAATTGGAGGTTCTAACAGATATCTCTTGATTTCATCAAAGGAAGTCTGGCACTCATCATTCCATTCCATCACCTGATCTTTCTTCAGCAACTTGAAGATTGGTTCACAGATGGCAGTTAATTGGGAAATAAACCTTGCAATGTAGTTCAATCGTCCCAAGAAACCTCTAACCTCCTTCTCAGTACGGGGAGCTGGCATTTCTCGTATAGCTTTCACTTTTGCAGGATCCACTTCAATACCTTTTCCACTGACTATGAAACCCAGGAGTTTACCAGACCTAACTCCAAAAGTACACTTGTTTGGGTTCAATCTCAACTTGTATTTCTTTAACCTCTCAAACAATTTATGCAAATGATCAAGATGTTGTTCTTCATTCTGAGATCTGGCTATCATATCATCCACATATACTTCTATCTCATGATGTATCATATCATGAAACAAAGCCACCATAGCACGCTGATATGTTGCCCCTGCATTCTTCAAACCAAATGGCATCACCTTATAGCAAAAGGTGCCCCACTATGTAACAAATGTTGTCTTCTCCATATCTTCGGGAGCCATCTTGATTTGATTGTAACCAGAGAAACCATCCATAAAAGAGAATACCTTGTGCTGAGCAGTGTTGTCTACCAGAACATCAATATGAGGAAGTGGAAAGTCATCTTTGGGGCTGGCCTTGTTCAAATCCCTGTAGTCTACACACATACGTACCTTACCATCTTTCTTAGGAACTGGTACCACATTTGCAACCCACTGAGGATAAGAAGTCACAGCTAAGAACCCTGCATCGAACTGTTTCATTACCTCTGCTTTGATCTTCTCTGACATTTCAGGACGCATACGACGAACCTTCTGTTTCTTTGGACGACAATCTTCTTTTACTGGTAAACGGTGAACCACAATGTCTGTATCCAACCCTGGCATATCTTCATAAGACCAAGCAAAGATCTCCACATAGTCACGTAACATCTGAATCAATCTGCTCTTGACACTATCCTCTAAATCAGCCCCTATCTTGACTTCTTTCCTGTTTTCCTCAGTTCCCAGATTCACAACTTCGACTGGCTCTTCATGTGGCTGTATGGCTTTCTCTTCTTGTTGTAACAACCTAGCAAGCTCTACAGGTACTTCACAATCGTCCTCATTTCCGTCTTCAGTTTGATAGATCGGATTCTCGAAATTATAATTGGCAATAGTAGAACTGTTATCAACAAGATCCAGAGTGGATAAGGATCTGCATTTTAGTGATGTGGGTGTGTGTAAGAACACATAGCTGATAAAACAAAAATAAAAGAAAAGAAAAACAAGGAACACAATATTTACGAAAACGAAACGTCCACTGATTTTTATTGGATGAAGTATGCAAATGAAATGACAGCCCGTAACAAGCACACCATTGTGCCCCGGGTAAGGCACAAGGCTTAAGAGTTCAATTGTTCAAGAAATTACAAACTTAAAAAACAACAACACAGTAATAGTATTTACTCCTGACTGAAGGAGATAGGGATAATATCTTCAGCTTTCCAATTATTGAGTCCAGCACCCACAGTAGGAAAAATCCAAGCATCCAGATTGTAGTCTTCATCATAGTCACCCACATCATTGATCTGATCTTTCATAACCCCTTGATTGGTGATACGAACAGCACGAGCACGACGAACAGCCTTCTGGGACTCTGCAGTGAAACCTAAACCAAATTTGTCAGACTTGTATGGGATATCAGGAAGCTGACCCCAAATAGTACAACCACCTTCATCCACTACAGCTCTAGCATCTTTGAGGGAGGCCATTGTTGGAGGTACTCTGGTGACCACAGGAACTTTCTTGGCAACAGGAGGAGCTACATAATCATTAACAATCCAAGGAACCACTTCAAATGTTTGACACGGAGTTTCAACGTATTCACCTTCAACTTCCAGATACTTGAAAGTGTTCACATGACTAACAAAATACTCTTCCTCTCCATAGACAGTAACAACTTTTCCTTCCACCGGATATCTTAGCTTCTGATGTAATGTAGAGGTTACAGCACCTGCCCCATGAATCCAGGGACGACCAAGCAAACAAGAGTACGAAGGACGAATATCCATCACATAAAATGTAGCATTAAAAACCTGAGAACCAACTTTGATTGGGAGGTCAATTTCCCCATGCACTACTCTTCTAGAACCATCAAAAGCCTTCACCACTATACTACTGGGCTTCAGCACAACATCTTCAGGACTCAGCTTGTTCAGGAATTCTTTGGGCAACACATTCAGAGAGGAACCATTGTCTATCAATACATGTGACAGGGTAGTGCCCCTGCATTCAATTGAGATATGCAGAGCCCTATTATGATCCCTCTTGGCAGGGGTCAAATCAGCATCAGAAAACCCTAACCCATTATCATAGGTCAGGTGGGCAACACAATTCTCAAATTGGTCAACAGAATTGCATTGGGTACATGAGCAGTCTTCAGAAACTTGATCAAAGCTTTGGCATGAGCCTCAGAACATAATAACAACGACAACATAGAAATCTTGGAGGGAGTATGCCCCAACTGATCAACAATGTCATAATCACTCTTGCGAATGATTTTCAATACTTCTTCCATATGCTTAGAGAGATCATCAGCAGCTGGCACATCAGTAGGTATAGGTTCAATAACAGGACCTTTGCCCCGAGCATCAGTGGTGGAGGTAGCAGTAGGAGTAACTGCATTCTTGGAAGTCACTGGAGGAGAGAAGACTCTTCCACTGCGTGTGATCTTACTAGATCCAGCAATATTGTCAACATCAACAGGCATATCAGCTAGTGGTTCCTGCTTAACACCATGGATATAAACATCAGACCCATAATGCCAAGGCACAACTTTATCAGACGTATACGGAATAGGACCAGGAGTAGTAATGACCATAGGAGCCACTATGGCTTCAGCAACAACCTTCACAGGGCCTTCAGCAGTAATCTTAATTGGACCCTTATGAGTGATTTTAACAGGTCCCTTTGAAGTGATCCTTACCGGTACTTTATCAACCATGTCAACCTCTTCAGTCTTCCTACCATTAGTAATATGATCCATCATACTTTCTACAGACGATGGAGTCCTCTCAAACACTATGGCATATTTATTCATGAGACGTTGGATTCCATCTCTCAATCTCCAACAACTATCCGGCTTATAGGTACAATACAAACAATCTTCACGACAACCTGGAAAGAACCCAGCTTGTACTAACTTCTTCTTGATAACAGACAATGGTGTGGTCAACTCTGCAACTGAATAGATATGTAAATCTTCATCAATGGCATTGACAGTTTTCTCGTGATTTGGCATGGAGAAGTAATCACATTTGGAGTACCCGAAGGGTCAAACTCAATCTCCCCAGCCTCAATCATATCTTGAATTTTGTTCTTCAAGACCCAACAGCTATTAGTATCATGTCCCTGGCAATTTGAATGATATGCACATCGTGCATTGGGATTGTACCTGGGAGAGGTAACATTGGGATTCTGAGGAGCCTCTTTCAGAGTAATAAGTTCAGCCTTCAACAAGTGTTGCAATGCCTGAGCCATTGAAATGTTGATCTTTGTGAACTTCCTTCTAGCCCTCTGTTGGTTGCCCTGTGGCTGCTCTGTTATTGCAGGAGTTGGATTGGAGATATGAACTGCACTCACAGACTGATGCCTTCTATTACGATCAGGTTGACCATAAACAACATTTGATTCTTTCTTACCAGTGGGAGGCTTCTTAGCAGCACCTGATGAAGAAGTACCCACTTGGATCTTGCCACTCTTTATACCATTTTCCACGCGCTCTCCTGTCATTATCAACTCAGTGAAGCCAGATGATGAGCTTCCAATGAGATGACTGTAAAAAGGACCATTCAGCATACACATGAACATATCAACCAATTCCTTGTCAGTTAAAGGGGGTTGTACTCTTCCAGCTAAATCTCTCCACTTCTGAGCATACTCCTTGAAACTTTCTTTGGCACCCATAGACATGCTTTGCAGCTGCATGCGAGTGGGAGCTAAATCAGCATTGTATTGATACTGCTTATAGAAAGCTTCAGCAAGATCATTCCAATCCTTGATGTTGACACTTTCCAATTGATAATACCACTCCAATTGAGCTCCAGATAAGCTCTCTTGGAAAAAATGGATCCACAACTTTTTATCAGCAGTGTGAGGTTGGATTCTTCTAACATAAGACCTCAGATGCAACTTGGGACAAGAAACCCCATCATAAACAACAAAGGTAGGAACTTTGAAACCAATGGGTATGACTACCCCAGATATCAGACTTAAATCTTCAAAATCCAGCCCAGAAGATTTCTGCAACTCCATAGCATCCATTCTATCCACCAGCATCTTGAATTTGTCTTCATTAGGCTCATGGTAGTAATTAGCCTCAGAATCAGAGTCCCCCATAGTGTTGTGGAGACTGCCTCCCTCTTTTTCAGACTCTTCAGACTCATAATCTTCAACTGGTTCTTTGGTCTTGGCCAGACCTTTGAACCTTCTTCCCATGTTGATCAGGCCACCTGACCTTCTAGTCTTCTTAGTCTTTTTGACCAGCAGTGTCTTCAATTCATCCTGCCCCTTGGTCAGGTTCAGGATCAGCTCTTGGAACTGTGCATTTTGTGCCTGGAGATCCTTAACTGTTTGTTCAAGAGCCATTGCTGAAATAAACAGCGAGAAGATAAGAAACCTGTGCACAATTATGAACCTGTAATGCAATGAAGTGATATGTGAATGCATATGCAATGTTTTCAAGGACCGCAGGATTTAAATTTGCTTAGACAAACAAGAAGGTAAGCCTTTATTAGTAATAAATTTGTTTTGCCTCTTGGGCTTACAAAAAATGAAATGAAATAAGTACAAAAGATGGGGTTTTAAGTCTCCCATGGATGTTTCCTCTTTGTGTTGAGGTATGAGTTGAGATTCCGTTCCTCATGAAGTTGCTTTGTTAGTTCTAGGATTCTTTCTTGGCTTGCTTTGTAATGAGCCTCGAAAGTATCCCTTTGCTCCTTCAACTGGATCCAGGATCTCTGTAAGTCTTCCATATCAGTAGGCATGTCTGGGTGAAGGATGGTATAAGCAGTGTCTCCTTCAGCAACAAGTTCCATGGTAACTGGCAGGATAGCAGGATATGGCATCATGAGAGTCTGAGCACGAGATCGCACCCATCTGAGATAAGCTTCCATAGGAATAGTGTACTTAGGCTCCAGTGTCTTGCTGTCAACCCTGTTTACTTTTCCCCATGCTCGTATGAATCTCTGACGGTAACCTTGAAGATCGTTGTCGTAGTCAAACACAATGCTCTGAATCAACATGTCATGTGGGCCATCACTCCGACCGTAACCAAACTGTCGTAAAGCTAGAGAGGGGTTGTAGGTGATGCCTCCTCTTATGCCTAGAAGTGGCACATTAGGAAACTCCCCACAACGGTCAATGATAGTGATATTCTCCATAGATCTGGAGCACCAATGGATATCTGAGTGAGAAAGGGACATGATCCTCTTGGACCACCTGAACCCTTGTTCATTCTTCATTACTGAGCGAGGAAGGTGAGAAATAAACCACCTAGATAGCAAAGGTATGCAACACATCAAAGTTCCTCTTGCCTTCGTAGTACGAGTATGAAGAGAGTGTAAGATGTCTCCAAGCAAGGTAGACACTGGATTGTGACTCAGAAATATATTGATGGCATGAACGTCTATGAACTGATCTGGATTGGGGAACAATACTAAGCCATAAATTAGCAAGGCTAAGATCTCCTCAAAAGCATCATAGCTCATGGCCTTCAAGAACACCTGAGCTTTCTCTATCAACACCTTGGCAAGAATACCCTTAACTCCGCTTCTTGTTTCTAGAACAATATCAGACTTCTTCAGATGTAGAGCTGCAGCAATAACCTCTGGTTTAAGCTCCTTCTCCAAGCCTGTGAAGGGTCTTTGATCAAGAACAGGTATACCCAGATGTTTAGAGAACCCTTCCATTGTAGGAACCAGCTGATAGTCGGGGAATGTGAAGCAATGGTGCTTAGGGTCAAAGAACTGAAACAGAACACTCATCATGTCTTCATTGAACCCTGAAGTGACTAGATCCAATAGGTGACCATGTCTCTTGATAAACAGGGAATGATCAGACATTTGAGAAACCAACTCTTTAAGCTTAGCAGGTATGCCCACAAAGTTGATCCTGATGGTGTTTCTACGAGCAGAAGCCATGACCTGCAACAAAGAACAAAGATAAATCCTTTGGTCCTTGAAATGGTTAGTGAAAATGTTATGCTTATGATGCATGATGATGTCATGATGTTATGCTCAATCACAAACATGTGGCACACACAAACAAGTCACACAATAGCCCTAGGTTTAAAGGCTTGTATGAGGTTCAAAGGTAAGTACCCTCCCCTGAAGTTTAGATGGTTCATCCTGTCCTATAAAGTAACCGTGTTCTAAGGGATCTCAATATCATTGATCTTTCATAAGGGTGGTTGTTCAGTAGGCAACTTACTTGCCAACCAAAACCCTCCAAGTTTAAGATCTCAATGAGCGTAGCATCGAGTATCAACCAACTTCAGTCTGCACCAAAGCCGGTTATCTCACTACTTTGCTAAAGGCCAAGATGGGATAACTAGGGTTCTAAAAGTTAGTTAGTGCATTGACAACATATGGCAGCCTCATATTATCCTCAACTTGACTTAAGGAACATAAGCACCAACCAAGAGGTCACACTAACTATGGCCACCAGATCAACCATATCGGTATACGCTGTACAGTTTCCTTGGTCTATTGCCATTTACCTAAGGTATACTAGATCCGGGTTAGGATCTTTCACACATAAGAGCCCAACAAGTAAGTATAAAGCAAACAAAGCAAACAATTTAAAGTGATCTAATTCCTAAGGGTACCCCTCTTTTATTAAATCCCCAGCAGAGTCGCCAGTTCTGTAACACGGTGGGAGAACTGACTTTAGTTATGTTGCGGATAGCAAGAGTCGCCACCGACTTTTATTTTATCCAAAGGAAAGGCATAAAAGAACAGGAAAGACCTTTTAAAAAGATTTTTGGGTCCGGGGGGTAGGTTATGTAAAGGGAAGGTGTTAACACCCTTTACATCCATGGTTATCCATGAGCTCTTAGTTACTTAGCTCACTTTGAATTGTTTTTGAAATGTGAAGTGTGTGAATAGAGATTTTCATAAGAGTTTGATAATGATCCATGTACGGATGCGTAAGAAACCTTTGTTTTGAAAATTTTTGTTTGAAAGTGTGAAGTGTTTGAAAAGTTTTTGAATAGTGAGCAAGTAACTATGAGGTACCTACCCTAAGTTTAAGTCTTTTCTGTTATAGAATCCTTTAAATGGTAAGACTATCCCTATTATTAAGGAATAGGTAGTCATTACCTCGGATGTGAGGGACAAGTAAGGGTCATCTGTTTAATGTAGGCAACTGTGGGGTGTATTAAGCAATTTTGGAGGGACTGTCATCTTTATTCGAAAGGGACAAGATCATTACAAAGGCAACCATTAAGGGACTTGATCTTTTTATCTGGTAAGGGACTAGATGACTTTATTTTTGAGGGACTTTTTGCTTTATACACCCTACTTGACCTTCTTGAATAAGCAGCAATGAGAGGTAACCCTAGAAAGTGAGATGGCGATCAAAGATCGACTTACGTGTGTGAGTGTTCCATTTAATATTTATCTTTTAAAATTTAATGACTTAAATTAATTTTAAATAAACATACATGTTGTAACACCCCAAAATTTGCCCTCTCATTTTCATGCCATTTAGCATATCCTTTCATACATTGCATTGCATTTAGATCACAATTGCATCATAAACATACATGAATATACATCTCCATTTGAGCTTTCACAGGTTGCGACTGGCCTTTATTTTTTCATGCGGAACGTGCACAAGAATCTTAGAAGAAACCAAAAGTTCTCGGTTGATTCAAAGGAGTTTAAGCAGAATATCAGTTTTATGGTGCAGTTTGCAAAAGTTGTAACTTATGCTCGGAAACTCATTTTGGCTTGAAACTCAATAGTTTAGACTATTTCGGTATTCTCTACAACTTTTGTGTTCGGCTCGGAGGCCAATTCATCAAGGAAAATGGCGGGAATTATTTGTTTTTGAAATTTCGGTTTCGCCGATTAACTGTGCTAGCGGTATTCAAGAGTTCGTAACTTCTGATTGGGTCAACATGTCTGAGAGATTCATATGCCAAAAGTTCCGTCTTGATATCCTTTCTAACTTTTGGGTTTTGGCCGAGAACTAATTCTTTGAAGAAGATCTCAGAATGTGCGAGTCTTTAGAGTCGACATAGTGAAAAACAGTGTTGAACCAGTGAGTTTTGAACACTAAAAAATTCATAACTCTTGGCTCGTTCATCGAATTGATGTTGTTTCGGTGCCTAAAATTCCGTTTAGATGTTATCTTCATTATGTGAATTCAGTTTGGGTTAGGTCCAAGCGGAAGGATCTCGAAAATGCGAATTACCAGTAAGGTTCTTTGATGCAGTGCACTGTCTGTCAGATTTTGTAAAATTCATAACTCGGTCAATTTTCATCGGATATCACCCGTTCTTGAAGCGTTGGTTCACAAATTTTATCCTCTTCAATTTCAAATACAAAAGTGAGTTCGAACGGTGCTCCAAAGATTGTCGTTTTGGTTTATTTCACAAAACTGAAGTGCTGAACCGAAGAAAAATGTTGAAAGTGGTTTCACGAGAAAATTCATATCTCCCTCGTCGTTTGTCCGGTTGAGCTTAGATTTTAACACCAGGTCACTGACTCATAGATCTACAACTTTGATGACAAAGTCGAGTCGAGATTATGCTCCGAAGAGGTTGACCTCGTCACATTTTCGAGTGGCGGACACCAAATAAGCCGAAAAAACAACTTATTCAGTAACGTCTTGCAGCTTAAACGTATCGATCGCACTCGATTTTGATCGTATGACGTTCGTTATTTTTGCATTGCAACCGTGATTCAGAGGCGGACGATATTGTGGAAGGCTCAGAGTCGAAATTTCTTGCCGAAGATATTGTTATTTTCACTTAAGCCGAAATTCTACCTTTTGTCTTTCATTTTACACTCCACTATATATTCTTTTGACCCACAATTTGTCTCATAACTTCAATCATAATTTACAAACACCAAAAAACTCTCACAAACTCTCTCTAAAGGATCAAAGTTCATTCTCTCAATTCTTTCTCAAGAACACAACAACAACTTCATCAAGAACTCAAGAACACAACAACAACTTCATCAAGAACTCAAGAACACAACAATTCCGATCAAGCTTCCGGTAGCCGAGCCGCCACGAACCACCACCTCCGGTCAACTTCACCACCGTAAGACCACCATCTTCCGCCACCGGCAGCCGCGCGGCCTCTCCTCCTCTCCTCCGTTCATGATCGCGTCTCACTTCCTTCGGATTCGCAATTTCTTCGTCGATTCTTCATTCGGTAAGCTTCTTAAACTTTAATTCATGAATAATTGTTGAATTGTTTCTTGAATTGAATTTTGAAGTTGAATTAATCTTGTGGAGATTATGTGCATTGATTCATGATTTGATTATTGATTGATTCTTGATTAATTTATCCTAATAATTGTTGTGGTGCATGATTGAAAAGGCTTGGTAAAGTTGACATAGAATAATCGGTGAATGTTAGGTGTTTGACAAAATTCCTAAGAGAGCTAATTATTATGAATTGATATTGATTGAAGTGCTTGACTTTTGAATTCATGCTTGTTTCATTGTGTAAATTCGGAATAGGATAGGTTGAAGCTTAATTGTTGATGTTGTTCATGTGTCGCGTGTCGATAAATGCGTTTTGGTCATAACTTCCTAACCGTAGCGCGTTTTCGCGAATGTGAATAGTGTAAATTGACTTTGTTGATTATTCCGGAGCCATTGGTAAACTTTTTAGTCGATTTCGGACAATTTTTTTCGGCTATTTCACTACTGCCAGCCGACGAAATTGGCCAAAAAGTATCACTTCCGAGCGGAATTTTCAAAATCCGATTGCATATTTGAATCCGTTGGCACGTTTGCAAGTTACCATGCGATTTTCGTTCAATTCCGAGTCGGTGATTTTTGACGCGTTTTTTCGTTTTAAGGCTTTTTAAGTTCGGTTTGGTGCGATTTTGATGCATTGATCTTATTTTGACTTGTATATATGTTTGTTGATCATTTTCCATTCATTGCATGTAAATTTGTTCGATTCCGGTTTGAGTTTGCATATTGTTTATGTTAGAGCATAAGTGCTGCCCCGTTTTGAAACGTAAATTTCAATGCATGTCCATGACTCGTACATTCATCTTTCTATTTGATTTTGAGTTGTGAGACATAGGTGCAACTTCCGGTTGCACCTCTTTTTGGTTTCTAATGCGTTTGTTGAGTTCATGCAAGGTTCTCGCAAAGATCTTAACGACGGTTGTTTGGTTGGTATTCCACTTTATTTGTGGGATACCTTTGGATTCAAATGATATTTTGTGCCGTTGTTTTTGTTTCGATTATGGGGGATCTTCACAAAGCAATTATGGAAGATGAGCATTTATTTTGCTCATGGGAGATTACAAGGCTTGGCTTGAAGTTTTTTTGGATTTCTTTTATGTGAAAGAATCGGCACTTCGACCAAGTAAGTAATCTCGATTCTCTACTTTAATGCATCATTCTAGTTGTATGCGACTTAGGATCATATAACTTAAGGTACATATTGATCCCTCCCACCTGAGGCATTGGATTTATTTGTGATTTTTGATGATATGTATCGATTTCGGAACTTAGGGATTAGGTTACGAACCATTAGGATCGCTTCCTTTCACTTCCCCTTAAAATCCACTTTTTTGCCCGTTTCGTCGCAATTATTAAAAATAGTTTTAAGTGAGATAAAATTCTGGAAAAATTCATGAGTAATCCTTATCCTCTTAATTAATTTGTCATATTTCTTGTTTCCAGATTTGGGTGGTTTTAATAATTAATTTGGATTTTAGATCATAAGCTGTCCCAAAAAGGGGTGTTTTGGCATAAGAGACCGAAATCGTTTTTTCCCCATAGGTGTGAAACCTATTTTTTTGTGTGTGATTAATCACTGTAATTTGTGACATTTTGATGCCCCTTAGGCATTTTTTTTCATAATTTTAGATTCCCTTTTTGATCCACTTTGTGGAGTTGTTTTTCGATGATCACGATTTGTTACCTTGCTAGTCAAGGAATTGTTTTGGCACTTTGGTGCATAATTTTGAGGAATCCTTTTGAACCATGTAATATAATGACTATATCATTCCAGGGATTTAATTTCATA
Source organism: Lathyrus aphaca (assembly GCA_963966055.1). Taxonomy (NCBI): domain Eukaryota; kingdom Viridiplantae; phylum Streptophyta; class Magnoliopsida; order Fabales; family Fabaceae; genus Lathyrus; species Lathyrus aphaca. Next base: position 11,635,265 of record OZ014519.1, read on the forward strand.
ATTTTTAAAGGCTTTTTGTTATTTTTCCACGTCACCTAGATCCTAGGTTGATTCATGTGTTTATGTGTCGCATAACCTAAATGTTAAGAAGGCATTCATGCCATTTGCTTGAGGGGATTTTTGGTAGCTTTTAGGAGTTGATTATAGGTCATTTTTATGTCTTCAATTCCAGTCATAGGTCATCTTTTTGAACCATACTCATTTGGTTTGTTTTGGTGCTTTAAAGTGCATACTTATGTGAATTAACTTTAACCTAAAATAGATTCTCATCTCCTCTAAATAATAACTTGAATTATGTGGGAATCATTAATGCCTATCCATGAATTATAATTGCATATCATACCTTGTATGCTACTGACCCATAATCATTTCATGCATATTCACATGCCATTCTTCCTTAACTTTCATCATGTGCGATCTTATGCGATTTTTGTTCATTTCTTCTCATATCTTCTTCTCATTGCTCCATATGCCTAATCCATTGCATCCATGATTGTATATTCATTAATCCATCTTCATAAGCATTCACTACTAACTTTGATGTTCATTTCATGTATTAATTCATGTTTGTAAGCCATATGCATTCATACTTCATCCATAAACCCTAATTTGCATTTATGTGAACTTAGGTGAACTTTTTGTACATAGTTTGACATAGTTTAATCTTGTGAGGTATCCTAGCATACTTAGGGACCTATAACATGTAGCTACTGACTTTAGAAGTCATGTAACCTTTAGGTACCTTCACCTTTAGACTTAGGTCTTATTTTGAACCCTAGTTCCATTCTAGGACGTTTATGGTACTTAACCGCTTTCATGCTTTGATTTTACTTTCAATATGCATTGTCATGCTAACTTTTGTTTTGTAGGGGGGAAGATTGAGGTAAGCATTACTTCATTCCTATCTCTTATGCATTTTAATTGTCTTTGCCTTAGCATTTTGTGCTTTGTTCATAGGTTCCCTTTTTGTTCTTTAGAGACAACTTAACTTCCTTAGGAAGTAAGTTAGTTTCTAAGCTCTCTTTTCTTCTTTTCCTTTTCTTTATTAGGATTAGAATACCTCATTAACCATAGGATCTCCCTTTTGTATATGATAACTAACTTAGGGTTGTGTCTTAGTCCCCTTAGTTTGTCCTTTTTGCAACTTGAGTCATTCTTTCTCATCTTGAAAAGAAAAGCAATAAAACACTTAATAAAAACCGAACAATCTTGTACGACACGAGACTTTGTTGCGGAGTGTTTATACGCGTCCTGTTTCGGGGCGAGGTGTAAATACTCACCGCGATGGATAGGTCTTAGTACAAGACAGTTCACAAACAAAATTCAAAACACTTCTTTTAAAAGACAAAAACAAATAACAAGCGACTATCCTGCGGGAACTTCTCTTCTCATCTCATTCACTCACAACGCGAACTCGCGACGACTTGTCACACATGCAAGACGGTAAACGCACTCGTACCAGACGAGCCTGCAACACCTGAGCATAGACATACGCAGTTCCAGCTGTAAAAAACACAAACAAATAGTTCCTGCCTTAGTTAGGCGAACTACGTCGACTCTGATCCTCATTATCCTGATGAGGTACGTAGGCAACGGGGTAGGGCCCGTTCGAGCAAACTCTTTATTTTCCCTACGTTTCCCCTTTTATTCTCATTCTCTTATTTCAATTCCTTTCTCATTTCATTCCAGTTTCCAGTTAGCGGTTTTGTTCAGCAGCATCTTTTCTCACCCTTTGAAACAAGCAAGCAAGCGTGGATCCCGTCGGGTACGGCGGACGATTTGGGGTGCTAATACATTCCCAGGTCGTAACCGACTCCCGAACTCAGATCTTTGGTTCGCAGGACCTTGTCCTTTCCTTCTTCCTCAGGTTCGTGCAACATTACCTTTCCCATCCTTTCGGGATAAAAATGTCTGGCTGGCGACTCTAACCTTTCCGCGCCCCTTTCGCGTTTGTACTAGGATGAAAATCCCGGGAGCGACAGCTGTCGACTCTGCTGGGGACTGCACACCAGATAATCTCTGGTTCCCCTGTGAGTCTTTCCTAGCGCCTGTTTGGTTTTGTTTCTTTGGGTGTTTATTTGTTTGTTGTTGTGTGCTTTAGTTTAGCTTTACTGTTTTACTACAGCTTTACTTTACCGCATTTATTTACCGCTTTCAGTATTTTATTTTCCATGCATCATATTATACTGGACTGTCTGGCTGTGCTGGTTTTCATTTTTTCTGCGGGATGGGAGTTACTGTGATATAAGCCAACTACCCGGCTTGAGTGCACTATAGGATTAGCGTGGACAGACATTGTACTCCCATGGTATCTCACCATGATGGGTGGCGATGTGTTCCACACCCAGATTGCGACCGTCTTGGAACTATCCTGTGTGGGGATTACCTCACTTCAGGGTACGACCTTGATAGTTATGTGCATCTGGTGACCGATCTTCGAGGACCTTAATGGGAACACCCCTCTCCAGTGATGACAGTGGCAAACCACATTTGTTGGCAAACCCACTCGCATCCGAGGGTCCATTGGGAACTCGCATAGGATGGCCTGGTTCTCTCATAGGAATTCAGTTAAAGCAAACTGTTCGTATGACGATAGTATTGTACCCTTCAGGATGAATGTACTATTGTTTCTCGATTCAGTGCTTGAAGCTGGAGACTTGTGAGGGATGCTTGTTTTTCCGGACTCAACTGAGACCTCCCTGCGTAGTACATAATACCAAACCGATTCCCTGATTTGGTCATGAGCCATTTCTCGGAAATGGTGAACGTATTATTGCTATTCGGCTTTGAGAGTCTGTGATGTTGACCCGAGTAGCACACCCGTGAGATTGGAAAGGGTTTACAGGTTTGCAGGAACCCTAAACTTCAACATACCCGCTTTGCCAGTGTTGTTTTATGATATTATCTGGTGCTATATGGTTCTTTGATTCTGAGATCCGGGATTTCTATTCAGAGAAATTGTTACTGTGATTACCATTGCGACCTTGACATTGTGACTGTTATTATGACTCTCCACAGACACTTGGCTCGTTGTTCAACTTCAACACCATCAGTGATTGTTCAATTATGTGATCCAGTTCTACAGTTATTGGGTTCTCAGTTATGGGGTTCTGTACAGAGATGGTGCTACTATTATGGTTCTATTCGGACACTTGACTCATTATTCAACACCGACACCAACATCAGACTATTAATCACATGCCTGTTGCATACATGACATCATGGCATTTCTGCACACATGTTCAGTTATTTCTGGGGATCACATATCTGAATCATGCCATTGGATTTTTTCTATGTCAAAGCTTGAATCATAGCAGATAGATTCCTCAGAAATAACTGAACATGGCATTTGCATACATCCTTGCATTCTTGACAGGTGTTCAGAGACAGATTCTTTTCTTGACTTGATTTCTCATCAGAATGAACAACTTGAATCACAATCATCAAGGTATATATTTGAAGCAACTCCGGGCGGAGGTAATCGAAGGAAGACCCAGCTGAGGCCACTCAGGGCAGAGGTATAAACTTTATTTCAGAACCAGAAACTGCTGAAACAGGAAGTCAACCAGATGAAGAATCAGATGAGCCGGTTATGGAAACCCTGAATGTGGTGTCAAGGAAATGAAGCTATTTTCATCCCTAGTGAGGGGAACTACGCTGCTCTGATTCTCCATTAGTCAATGGAGATACGTAGGCAGGAGATCATATGAGATCTTTCCGAGCAACCTTATCTATTAACTTTATCAACCTCTTCCCTCCAGATCTCATTTGTTAGCATCCAACCTCAGTTTCCCAAGAGAGTCCTAGGGGAATAACATATGGGTAAAGGCCAGAACAACTTGAGAAGAAGTTTGATCATATTTTGATGTCGTACGTGCAACAAGTTTCCTCATTTACGCAAATTTGGAGTGGTTGAGCTAATTGCATCAGGATCATCTCCGACAAAGCTTCCTTTGGGGTTGCAATGCCGAGTATGATTACCATTCTGGGGCACCTGGCCTTTTAATTGAAGATTGCAAGTCTTTCGGAGGCAAAGGTGAAGACAAGGTCCCGAATTTGATCGACTCAAAGGTCATCATGCCAGAAAGTCTGCTCACATATTGAAGTCTCCTCATCAAATGGGTTCCCTAATTTGCAAAGGCATCTTTAGAAGCAATAAGTCCAGACGGAGTCAAGTCTCCTCAATGACGGCAATGTTCAGCTTCTTTACTGCGTTTCCATTTATAGTTTATATTGTTTGTTTAAACAATTGTATGCATGCATGAAACTTATTTGTTTTTGAATGTTAACCATAATAAAATGCACATGTTTTTCTTGAAGCAATCCATTCGTATTCACTCATGATTTTGTGTATGTGCATTGCAATACCAACTGTTGTGCTTAAACTCTATCAGGGAGGATGACAAATGAAAACGCAAAAACTCTAGTTGTGTGCTTTTAGGAAAGACCCTGTTGACGATGTACAGGCATTGTTTCAAATCCTAAACACCGGAGATATAAGGGAGATAGACCCTCGCCAACCCATTTGAGCCTTGAAGTAGGAGTTTCTTTTCGCATGAAAAAACCCTTGCATGTAACCCAGGGACAGGGTAGGCGTCAGTTAGTTTGACCGAGCGTTCAAATTTCAAAAATGAGTGCAAATCTGAGGACCCATTACCTTTCTTTGTACCAAATCAAGAGGTCCAATGACCAGAAACCACAATGGTTATCCCAAGCAAGAGGTCCAGGGACAAGAAACCACAATGGTTATCTCTCAACAACCAAGAAGTGAGACAGTCACGACCCTTTCAAAGAAATCAAGACAACCAGTGTCACACAATTTGTTCAAAAAAAGGGGATTTGAAAAGAAAAAAAATGATTAAAAAAAAAGCCCGCTAAGTCGAAACTTGAAAACGAGCGACCTAGGCAAAAATTAGGGCATCCCGCTGGACTTCGCAATCAAAGATTCACAAGAATCAGTCCAGGCAAAAGTTAGGGATAAGCAAAATAATGCAAAAGAGAAAAAAGAAAAGAATTTCACAAGAAAGATCCTCGAACAAGAACAAAGTCGTGTGATACAGACACAAAAGGCAAAGGGGTGACTGACTCCAAACGACAACCTGATTGGTGCTTGAAACCGTTAGTGTAATTGGTTCCTCAACCATCACAAAACCCTTTTTGAGAGGTGAGCGCTTGTGAAGGCTAGCTGAACATAGGAATGGAGAACATCACGAAGATGGGTGGGCACAAATAAACTTCGAGCCTATATCTTTTGTTTTTATAACCGTAAACCAAGCCACGATACAACCCTCAAAAGTCCTAACTGAAACAGGGTTATTTTTGAGAGCGTACTACCACGAGACCGCGTTCCTGACTCCTATGAGTGGTGTTGAAAGATCTTTGTTGGTGTTGCATGTGCATGCTTTCTATTATTCAAAAAAAATTAATGTCGTATCCTGACCAGTGATCCGCTCACAAAGGTTTGCGACATCTTTTTCAGTAAAACTTCAAAATTAACATGTGTGTTGCACTAGAATTTTCATTCTCAAAAATAAACATTTTCTGCTTGCATACATTTGTTTGGCATCATAAAAGTCCATGTATGGAATCTCAGTCCAGAAGCTTAATCTTGCCAAGTTGAGAAGTCTGAAACTTCCGAAGGACAATCTGTCGAGGTGCACTTTTCAAGAAAACTCCATTGAGTAGGGACTTTCCCAATAGTCGTGGTAAGAGCCGACTAATCTGGGGAAATGATGTCGAGCAATCTCTTCAAAGTTCAGCCAAGCTGGGGCAATCACTTCGAGATTCAAATCTCTCAAAGAGCCATCAGGCGGAGGCATTATTCAAATTTCAACAAAACTGGGGCAATCACTTCGAGATCAAATCTCTCATGAGTCTGATGCATGCATTCAAATTTTAGCCAAAATGGGGCAATTACTTCGAGATCCAATCTCTCAAAGAACAGTTGATCTGGGTGTTTTCTTCAAAGCACAGTCATTCAGAGGTGATCACTTCAAGACTTGTACCGGGGCAGGCCACCACAAGAGCATGCGAAGTCACTTTTTCCCGAAGACGGTAAATCCAAAGCACCTATCCAAAGTTCAAAATACTGGGGCAAAATATTTCACGGTGATATGAGATTTTTCATGAATCCTCGCGAGGCAAATTTCTTTCATATCATGCAATTTGGGGCAGTTATTTCGAGATCCAACGAATTCCTCCAAGAGTTTGAAGACACTGAGGCATTTCGTATGTCATGTTTTCTGTAAAATCCTCTTGATACATTTTCTTCCGATGGACCTTAATCTGAGGAGAGTTGAAAATTTCAGAGAACCATTGTTCACTCATGATTAGTATGCAATCTATCAACCCAGAGGCTAGAAGCAAAGCCATTGTCAGCACAGTACTTCAAGAGTTATTTCATCAGCAAGCTTCATTGATCATAATTCCTTAGCAAGTCTCATTAGACAATCCCTTCTCCAGTAGTGCGGAAAATGGAAGGTTATTTCTTGAGCAGAAGGATATCATCGCCTCTCATCCCCAGCATGAGACGCCTTACATCTCTCATTCCTAACATGAGAGGATTTATCTCTTATCCCCAGTAAGTGGCAACTTGAGCTCTTATCTTCAACGGGAAGCTTTATCATTGACATTATCTGTCGTCCCCAGTAAAGTGGAAGCTGAAATTTCTCCCAGCGAGGTAGCAGAAGGTGGGTGTCATCCCCAAGCAGAAGTTTCCCTTCAGACAGGGGCAATTCCCAGCAGTATAAGGAGTATCTTTCCTCCCCAGCAATTGCTTCCTCAGCAGTGTCATGCCTTTGGTTCCCAACCAAGTCAGGAGGTCTTCACTTCCCCGTCAGAGTTCAAGAAGAGTCCATCTCCAGCAGGGTCTTGGTTATCCAATCTTAAAGTCCAATTTATTTTTGGCAAGGCCGACAGTTCAGGGCCGGTGTATCATTGACAACTTTCCCCGTAGTGTTGTCTTCTCCTCATCAGGATGGATCAGATCAATGCAGTGATCATTATTCCTTCCTAGTCGAGCTATCTGGGATGCCTGCAGTCTCCTTATAAGGAGGTTTCTTTGCATTTGCATACGCATAATCATCATTACATTTGCATCCTCTATAGTGTAGCATTTCCATCGTCATGGAGTATTACACCATAAATCCAAACATATGCATACCAGCATGGGCCAGTTTTGAGGTATATTACGAACATCTTCTCAACCTGAAGTACTCTGCACAGAGGATACCAATATCATTTTCCAGACATCTTTGCCTTTTCAAGTCGATGTTTGTCACTTATTCCGCGTCTTGTTTGGTACAACAGTCGCGTCGCAGGTTCCCGTTTTGTACAACGGTCCTGTTTGCTTGGGCTCTCGTTTATGTACAACCATCCCGTTCCATCTTGTCCTATTTTCTTTGTTTCTAGTTACCGCCTGCGGCCGGTATACCTTTGCGTCTCCATTCGAGGATGGTTTCGTGTTAGATCCGAGGATCTTTTTATTTGTCATTCGAGGATGGCATTTCCCTTCTTCAAGTCCTTCCGAGGTTGGTCTTGTTGTTTTGTGTGGCTATTATTCGAGGATAGTAGTTCACTTTTTGAGCTTATTGATCGAGGTCAGTTTGTCTCTTTTGCAAAGTCTGTCTGAGGTCAGCTTTGTGTTTGGTTATCAGTCGAGGCTGGTATACCTTTGCATCTCCATTCGAGGATGGTTTCGTGTTAGATCCGAGGATCTTTTGATTTGTCATTCGAGGATGGCATTTCTTTTCTTCAAGTCCTTCCGAGGTTGGTCTTGTTGTTGTGGCTATTATTCGAGGATAGTAGTTCACTTTTTGAGCTTATTGATCGAGGTCAGTTTGTCTCTTTTGCAAAGTCTGTCTAGGGTCAGCTTTGTGTTTGGTTATCAGTCGAGGCTGGTATACCTTTGCGTCTCTATTCGAGGATGGTTTCGTGTTAGATCCGAGGATCTTTTGATTTGTCATTCGAGGATGGCATTTCCCTTCTTCAAGTCCTTCCGAGGTTGGTCTTGTTGTTTTGTGTGGCTATTATTCGAGGATAGTAGTTCACTTTTTGAGCTTATTGATCGAGGTCAGTTTGTCTCTTTTGCAAAGTCTGTCTGAGGTCAGCTTTGTGTTTGGTTATAAGTCGAGGCTGGTATACCTTTGTGTCTCCATTCGAGGATGGTTTCGTGTTAGATCCGAGGATCTTTTGATTTGTCATTCGAGGATGGCATTTCTTGTTGTTGTGGCTATTATTCGAGGATAGTAGTTCACTTTTTGAGCTTATTGATCGAGGTCAGTTTGTCTCTTTTGCAAAGTCTGTCTGAGGCCAGCTTTGTGTTTGGTTATCAGTCGAGGCTGGTATACCTTTGCGTCTCCATTCGAGGATGGTTTCGTGTTAGATCCGAGGATCTTTTGATTTGTCATTCGAGGATGGCATTTCTTTTCTTCAAGTCCTTCCGAGGTTGGTCTTGTTTGTTTTGTGTGGCTATTATTCGAGGATAGTAGTTCACTATTTTTGTATATGATTAAGCACTGTAATTTGTGACATTTTGATGCCCCTTAGGCATTTTGTTCATAATTTTTAGGGCCCTTTTTGATCCACTTTGTGGAGTTGTTTTTGGGTGATCATGTTTTGTTACCTTGCTAATCAAGGAATTGTTTTGGCACTTTGGTGCATAATTTTATGAAATCCTTTTGGATAATGTGAGATAATGACTTTATTATTTCAGGGATTTAATTTCATAATTTTTAAAGGCTTTTTGCTATTTTTCCATGTCACCTAGGCCTAGGTTGATTCACGTGTGTACTTGCTCCATATCCTAAATGTTAAGAAGGCGATCATGCCATTTGCTTGAGATGTTTTTTGGAAACTTTTAGGAGTTAATTATAGGTCATTTGCATGTCCTTAATTCCAGTTATAAGCCCTTTTTTGAACCATACTCTTTTGGTTTGTTTTAGTGTTTCAAAATGCATACTTATGTGAATTAGTTTAACTTAAACGGGTTGCTAATCTCTTCTCATGTTTAACTTGAATTATGTGGAAAGCATTAATGCCTATTCATGCATTCTAATTGCATCTCATACCTTGTATGCTACTGACCCATAATCATTTCATTCATATTCACATGCCATTCTTCCTTTGTTTTCATCATGTGCGATCTTATGCGATGTTTTGTCCATTTCATCTCACATTTTCTTCTCATTGCTCCATATGCCTAAACCATGGCATCCATGATTATATATCCATTCACACATCTTAATAAGCATTCACTACTGACTTTGATGTTCATTCCATGTATTAATTCATGTTTGTAAGCCATATGCATTCATACTTCATCCATAAGCCCTAACTTGCATTTAGGTGAACTTAAATGAGCTTTTTGTACATAGTTTGACATAGTTTGATCTTGTGGGGTATCCTAGAATCCTTAGGGACCTATATCATGTAGCTACTGACTTTATAAGTCATGTAACCTTTAGGTACCTTCACCTTTAGACTTAGGTCTTATTTTGAACCCTAGTTCCATTCTAGGACGTTTATGGTACTTAATCGCTTTCATGCTTTGATTTTACTTTCAATATGCATTGTCATGCTAACTTTTGTTTTGTAGGGGGGAAGATTGAGGTAAGTCTCACTTCATTCCTATCTCTTATGCATTATAGTTGTGTTTTCCTTAGCACTTGGTGTTTGCTTATAGGTGTTCCCTTTCTTTAGAAACAACTTACCTTCCTTAGGAAGTAAGTTGATTTCTAAGCTCTCTTTTCTTCTTTTCCTTTTCCTTCATTAGGATTAGAAAACCTCATTAACCATAGGATCTCCCTTTTGTATATGATAACTAACTTAGGGTGTGTCTTAGTTCCCATTAGATTTTTCCTTTTCCAATTTGAGTCATTCTTTCTCATCTCATGAAGAAAATAATAAAACATCTAAGGATAAACCGAACAATCTTGTACGACACGAGACTTTGTTGCGGAGTGTTTATACGCGTCCTGTTTCGGGGCGAGGTATAAATATTCACCGCGATGGATAGGTCTTAGTACAAGACCGTTCACAAACAAATTCAAAACACTTCTCTTAAAAGCCAAAAACAAACAATAAGCGACTATCCTGCGGGAACTTCTCTTCTCATCTCATTCACTCACAACGCGAACTCGCGACGACTTGTCTCGCATGCAAGACGGTAAACGCACTCGTACCAGACGAGCCTGCAACACCTGAGCATAGACATACGCAGTTCCAGCATAAAAAACACAAACAAATAGTTCCCGCCTTAGTTAGGCGAACTACGTCGACTCTGATCCTCATTATCCCGATGAGGTACGTAGGCAGCGGGGTAGGGCCCGTTCGAGCACATTCTTTATTTTCCCTACATTTCCCCTTTTATTCTCATTTTCTTATTTCAGTTTATTTCTCATTTTCCATTCCAATTCCCAGTTAGTGATTTTATTCAGCAGCAGTTATTTTCTCACCCTTTGAAATAAGCAAGCAAGCGTGGATCCCGTCGGGTACGACGGACGATCTGGGGTGCTAATACCTTCCCAGGTCGTAACCGACTCCCGAACTCAAATCTTTGGTTCGCAAGGCCTTGTCCTTTCCTTCTTCCTTAGGTTTGTGCAACATTACCTTTCCCACTCTTTCGGGATAAAAATGTCTGGCTGGCGACTCTAACCTTTCCGCGCCACTTTCGCGTTTGTACTAGGATGAAAATCCCGGGAGCGACAGCTGGCGACTCTGCTGGGGATAAACCTGATTCTTCCGGTTTCCCTTGTAGAGTCAATCCTAACGCCTGTTTGGTTTTGTTTCTTTGGGTGTTTATCTGTTTGATGTTGAATGCTTTAGTTTAGCTTTACTGTTTTATTTACAGTTTTACTTTACAGCTTTACTTTATCGCATTTATTTACCGCTTTCAGTATTTTACTTTCCATGCATCATATTATACTGGACTGTCTGGCTGTGCTGGTTTTCATTTTTTTTCTGTGGGTGGGAGTTACTGTGAGATAAGCCAAATACCCGGCTTGAGTGCACCATAGGATTAGCGTGGACAGACATTGTACTCTTATGGTATCTCACCATGATGGGTGGCGATGTGTTCCACACCCAGATTGCGACCGTCTTGGAACTATTCTGTGTGGGGATTACCTCACTTCAGGGTACGACCTTGATAGTTATGTGCATCTGGTGACCGATCTTCGAGGACCTTAATGGGAACAACCCTCTCCAGTGATGACAGTGGCAGACCACATTTGTTGGCAAACCCACTCGCATCCGAGGGTCCATTGGGAACTTGCATAGGATGGCCTGGTTCTCTCATAGGAATTCAGTTAAAGCAAACTGTTCGTATGACGATAGTATTGTACCCTTCGGGATGAATGTACTATTGTTTCTCGACTCAGTGCTTGAAGCTGGAAACTTGTGAGGGATGCTTGTTTTTCCGGACTCAACTGAGACCTCCCTGAGTAGTACATAATGCCAAACCGATTCCCTGATTTGGTCATGAGCCATTTCTCGGAAATGGTGAACGTATTATTGCTATTCGGCCTCGAGAGTCCGTGATGTTTGACCCGAGTAGCACACCCGTGAGATTGGGAGGGGTTTACAGGTTTGCAGGAACCCTAAACTTCAACATATCCACTTTGTCAGTATTGTTCAGTGTTCTATGATCCTCTGATTCTGAGATTCGAGATTTCTATGCAGAGAGATTGTTACTGTGATTACCATGGTGACCCTGATATTGTGACTGCTATTATGAATTTCCACAGACACTTGGCTCGTTGTTCAGCTTCAACACCATCAGTGACTGTTCAATTACGTGATCCAGTTCTACAGTTATTGAGTTCTCAGTTATGGGGTTCTATACAGAGATGGTGCTACTATTATGGTTATATTCAGACACTTAACTCATTGCTCAACATCGGCACCAACATCAAACTATTGATCACATGCTTGCTGCATACATGACATCATAGCATTCCAACACACATGTTCAGTTATTTCCGAGGATCACATATCTGAATCATGCCATTGGACTTTTTCTGTGTCAAAACTTGTATCAAAGTGGATAGATTCCTCAGAAATAATTGAACATGGCATTTGCATACATCCTTGCATTCTTGACAGGTGTTCAGAGACAGATTCTTTTCTTGACTTGATTTCTCATCAGAATGGACAACTTTAATCACATTCATCAAGGTATGTATTTGAAGCAACTCCGGGCGGAGGTAATCGAAGGAAGACCCAGCTGAGGCCATTCAGGGCAGATGTACAAGCTTTATTTCAGAACCAGAAACTGCTGAAAGAAGAAGTCAACCAGATAAAGACTCAGATGAGCTTGGTATTCATGAATATCGTGTCAAAGAAATGAATCTATTTTCATCCCTAGTGAGGGGAACTACGCTGCTCTGATTCTCCATTGGTCAATGGAGATACATAGGCAGGAGATCGTGCAAGATCTTTCCGAGCAACCTTATCTATTAACTTTATCAACCTTTTCCCTCCAGATGTCATTTGTCAGCATCTGACCGAAGCTTCCCAAGAGAATCCTAGGGGCAGAGAATACTGGTAAGGTCCAAAACAACTTGAGAAGAAGTTTGATCATATTCCGATGTCGTATGTGCAACAAGTTTCATCATTTACGCAAATTCGGAGTGGTTGAGCTAATTGCATCAGGATCATCTCCGACAAAGTTTCCTTTGGGGTTTCAATGCCAAGTATGACTATCATTCTGGGGCAACTGGCCTTTTAATTGAAGATTGCAAGTCTTTCAGAGGCAAAGGTGAAGACAAGGTCCAGAATTTGATCGACTCAAAGGTCATCATGCTAGAAAGTCTGCTCACATATTGAAGTCTCCTCATCAAATGGGTCTCCCAATTTGCAAAGGCATCTTCAGAAGCAATAAGTCCATACGGAGTCAAGTCTCCTCAATGACGGCAATGTTCAGCTTCTTTACTGCATTTTCATTTGTAGTTTATATTGTTTGTTTAAACATTTGTATGCATGCATGAAACTTATTTGTTTTCGAATGATAACCATAATAAAATGCACATATTTTTCTTAAAGTAATCCATTCGTATTCACTCATGATTTTGTGTATGTGCATTGCAATACCAACTGTTGTGCTTAAACTCTATCAGGGAGGATGACGAAATGAAAACGCAAAAACTCTAATTGTTCGCTTTTGAGAAAGACCCTGTTGACGATGTACAGGCATTGTTTCAAATCCTAAACACCGGAGATATAAGGGAGATAGACCCTCGCCAACCCATTTGAGCCTTGAAGTAGGAGTTTCTTTTCGCATAAAAAAAAACCCTTGCATTTAACCCAGGGGCAGGATAGGCGTCAGTTAATTTGACCGAGCGTTCAAATTTCAAAAAGGAGTGTACATCTGAGGATCCATTACCTTTCGTTGTACCAAATCAAGAGGTCCAAAGACCAGAAACTACAATGGTTATCCAAATCAAGAGTCCAAAGACCGGAAACCACATTGGTTATTAATCATTGACCAGAGAATGAGGCAGTCACGACCCTTTCAAAGCAATCAAGACAGACAGTGTCACACGATTTGTTCAAAAAGATAATTAAGGAAAAAATGATGATGAAAGAGCCCGCTAAGTCGAAACTTGAAAACAAGCGACTTAGGCAAAAATTAGGGCATCCCGCTGGACTTCGCGATCAAAGATTCACAAGAATCAGTCCAGGCAAAAGTTAGGGATAAGAAAAATAATGCAAAAGCAAAAGACGTAAAGGTTTACACAAGAAAGATCCTTGAACAAGAACAAAGTCGTGTGGCACAGACACGAAAGACTAAGGGGTGACTGACTCCCAACAACAACCTGTTTGGTGCTTACACCGTTAGTGTAATTGGTTCCTCAACCATCACAAAACCCTTTTTGAGAGGTGAACACTTGTGAAAGCTAGCTGAAAATAGGAATGGAGAACATCACGAAGATGGGTGGGCACAAATAAATTTCGAGCCTATATCCTTTGTTTCTATAACCGTGAACCAGGCCACGATACAACCCTCAAAAGTCCTAACTGAAACAGGGTTATTTTTTAGAGTGTACTACCACGAGACAACGTTCCTGACTCCTATGAGTGGTGTTGAAAGATCTTTGTTGGTGTTGCATGTGCATGCTTTCTATTATTCAAAAAAAAAATTAATGTCGTATCTTAACCAATGATTCGCTCACCAAGGTTTGTGACATCTTTTCAGTAAAACTTCAAGATTAATATGTGTGTTGCATTAGAATTTTCATTCTTAGAATAAACATTTTCTGCTTGCATACATTTGTTGGGCATCATAAAAATTCACATACGAAACTTCAGTCCAGAAGCTTAATCTTGCCGAGTTGAGAAGGCTAAAACTTCCGAAGGACAATCTGTTGAGGTGCACTTTTCAAGAAAACTCCATTGAGTAGGGACTTTCCCAACAGTCGTAGCAAGAGCCAACCAAGCTGGGGCAATCACTTCGAGATCCAATCTCTCAAAGAGCCATCAGGCGGAGGCATTATTCAAATTTCAACCAAACTGGGGCAGTCATTTCGAGGTCAAATCTCTCATGAGTCTGATGCATGCATTCAAATTTTAGCCAAACTGGGGCAATTACTTCGAGATCCAATCTCTCAAAGAACAGTCGGTCTGGGTGTTTTCTTCAAAGCAGTCATTCAGAGGTGACCACTTCAAGACTTGTACTGGGGCAGGCCATCTCAGAAGCATGAGAAGTACTCTCTCTCGAAGACGGTTAATCATAGGCGCCTATCCAGAGTTCAATATACTGGGGGAGAATATCTCACAATGATATGAAGTTCTTCATGAATCCTTGCGAGACAATTTCTTTCACAGGCCATGCAGTCTGGGGCAGTTATTTCGAGATCCAACGAATCTCTCCAAGAGTTTGAAGACACTGAGGCATTTCGTATGTCATGTTTTCTGTAAAATCCTCTTGAGACATTTTCTTCCGATGGACCTTAGTCGGAGGCGAGTTGAAAATTTCAGAGAACCATTATTCAATCATGGTTAGTTGGCGATCTATCAACCCAGAGGCTGGAAGCAAAGCCATTGTCGGCACAGTACTTCGAGATTTGTTTCGTCGGCGAACTTCATTGATCAGAATTCCTTAGCAAGTCTCATTAGACAATTCCTTCTCCAGTAGTGCGACAAATGGAAGGTTACTTCTTGAGCAGAAAGATATCATCGTCTCTCATCCCCGGCATGAGACGCCTTACATCTCTCATTCCCAACATGAGAGGATTTATCTTTTATCCCCAGCAAGTGGCAACTTGAGCTCTTATCTTCAGCGGGGAGCTTTATCATTGACATTATCTGTCATCCCCAGTAAAGTGGAAGTTGAAATCTCTCCCAGCAAGGCAGCAGAATGTGGGTGTCATCCCCAAGTAGAAGTTTCCCTTCAGACAGGGGCAATCCTCAACAGTACAAGGAGTTCTTTCCTCCCCAGCAAGGTGTTTCCTCAACAGCATCATACCTTGGGTTCTCAGCCAAGTCAGGAAGGTCCTCACTTCCCCGTCAGAGTTCAAGAAGAGTCCATCTCCAGCAGGGTCTTGGCTCTCCAATCTCAAAGTCCAATTTATTTTTGGCAATGGCGGCAGTTCAGAGCCGGTGTATCATTGACAGCCTTCCCCGCAGAGTTGTCTTCTTCTCACAAAGATCAATCAGATCAATGCAGTGATCATCAGTTCCTCCCAGTCAAGCCATCAGGGATATCTATTATCTCCTCATCGGGAGACCCCTTTGCATTTGCCTTTGCATCCAATAATCATCATTACATTTGCATCCTCCAAAGCGTAGCATTTCCATCATTATGGAGCATTACGCCATAAATTCAAACATATGCATACCAGCATGAGCCAGTTTTGAGGTATATTACATAAGACCCGTTACATCTCCAATCAGATTGAAGTGTTCCCCACAGAATGCAACTTCGTTTCCCAGGGTGGTTACTTCTACCAAGTCTTGCTGTTATCCCCAATTGAGTCTTGTTTCAGTACAACAGTCTCATTTTTTACGCGTCTCCGTTTCAGTACAACGGTCGCGTCTCAGGTTATCATTTAAGTACAATGATCTTGTTTGCTTGGGCTCTTGTTTAAGTACAACGATCCCATTTCATTCGAGTCTCCATTTAAGTACAATGGTCTCGTATTTGAGTCTTGTTTCAGTACAACAGTCTCATTTGTTCGCGTCTCCGTTTCAGTACAACGGTCGCGTCTCAGGTTATCATTTAAGTACAATGATCCTGTTTGCTTGGGCTCTCGTTTAAGTACAACGATCCCATTTCATTCGAGTCTCCATTTAAGTACAATGGTCTCGTATTTGAGTCTTGTTTCAGTACAACAGTCTCATTTCCTTTCGCGTCTCCGTTTCAGTACAACGGTCGCGTCTCAGGTTATCATTTAAGTACAATGATCCTGTTTGCTTGGGCTTCGTTTAAGTACAACGATCCTATTCTTTCCGAGTCTCCATTTAAGTACAACAGTCTCGTCTTTGAGTTTTGTTTCAGTACAACAATCTCATTTCCTCATGTCTCCGTTTCAGTACAACGGTCACGTTTCGGGTTATCATTTAAGTACAATGGTCCCGTTCCATCTCGTCCTATTTTCTTTTCTTTGTTTTGGGTTATCGCCTGCGGTCGGTATACCTTTGCGTCTCCATTCGAGGATGGTTTCGTGTTAGATCCGAGGATCTTTTGATTTGTCATTCGAGGATGGCATTTCTTTTCTTCAAGTCCTTCCGAGGTTGGTCTTGTTTGTTTGTGGCTATTATTCGAGGGTAGTAGTTCACTTTTCGAGCTTATTGATCGAGGTCAGTTTGTCTCTTTTGCAAAGTCTGTCTGAGGTCAGCTTTGTGTTTGGTTATCAGTCGAGGCTGGTATACCTTTGCGTCTCCATTCGAGGATGGTTTCGTTTTAGATCCGAGGATCTTTTGATTTGTCATTCGAGGATGGCATTTCTTTTCTTCAAGTCCTTCTGCGGTTGGTCTTGTTGTTGTGGCTATTATTTGAGGATAGCAGTTCACTTTTCGAGCTTATTGATTGAGGTCAGTTTGTCTCTTTTGCAAAGTCTGTCTGAGGTCAGCTTTGTGTCTGGTTATCAGTCGAGGCTGGTACACCTTTGCGTCTCCATTCGAGGATGGTTTCGTGTTAGATCCGAGGATCTTTTGGATTGTCATTCGAGGATGGTATTCTTTTCTTCAAGTCCTTCCGAGGTTGGTCTTGTTGTTTGTGGCTATTATTCGAGGATAGTAGTTCACTTTTTGAGCTTATTGATCGAGGTCAGTTTGTCTCTTTTGCAAAGTCTGTCTGAGGTCAGCTTTGTGTTTGGTTACCGCCTGCGGCCGGTATACCTTTGCGTCTCCATTCGAGGATGGTTTCGTGTTAGATCCGAGGATCTTTTGATTTGTCATTCGAGGATGGCATTTCTTTTCTTCAAGTCCTTCTGCGGTTGGTCTTATTTGTTTTGTTGTTGCTATTATCTGAGGATAGTAGTTCATTTTTTTTGAGTTTATTGACTGGGGTCAGTTTGTCTCGTTTGCAAAGTCTGTCCGAGGTCAGTCTTTGTTGTTGATGGTTATCTCCTGCGGCCGGTATACCATTGTGTTTCTATTCAAGGAGGGTTTTAGTACTGGATCCGAGGATCCTGTGTGAGTGGTCATTCGAGGATGGCATTCTTCCCAGCATATTTCCACCTGGTTCTATTTTCGCTACCTATTCAGAGGTCAAAACAAAAAATATATAAATAAATAAATGGGCAGATGGCATTTTTGTTGCCCTCAGTGTGCAAATTTTCAGGTTTTATTCGAGTATTCAATCACTCCATACCTTGAATGTCTAAAAGCTGTTGCAATTATCCATTCAAGTCTGCAGATGATTGAATAGGGGCAGCTGTAACACCCCAAAATTTGCCCTCTCATTTTCATGCCATTTAGCATATCCTTTCATACATTGCATTGCATTTAGATCACAATTGCATCATAAACATACATGAATATACATCTCCATTTGAGCTTTCACAGGTTGCGACTGGCCTTTATTTTTTCATGCGGAACGTGCACAAGAATCTTAGAAGAAACCAAAAGTTCTCGGTTGATTCAAAGGAGTTTAAGCAGAATATCAGTTTTATGGTGCAGTTTGAAAAAGTTGTAACTTATGCTCGGAAACTCATTTTGGCTTGAAACTCAATAGTTTAGACTATTTCGGTATTCTCTACAACTTTTGTGTTCGGCTCGGAGGCCAATTCATCAAGGAAAATGGCGGGAATTATTTGTTTTTGAAATTTCGGTTTCGCCGATTAACTGTGCTAGCGGTATTCAAGAGTTCGTAACTTCTGATTGGGTCAACATGTCTGAGAGATTCATATGCCAAAAGTTCCGTCTTGATATCCTTTCTAACTTTTGGGTTTTGGCCGAGAACTAATTCTTTGAAGAAGATCTCAGAATGTGCGAGTCTTTAGAGTCGACATAGTGAAAAACAGTGTTGAACCAGTGAGTTTTGAACACTAAAAAATTCATAACTCTTGGCTCGTTCATCGAATTGATGTTGTTTCGGTGCCTAAAATTCCGTTTAGATGTTATCTTCATTATGTGAATTCAGTTTGGGTTAGGTCCAAGCGGAAGGATCTCGAAAATGCGAATTACCAGTAAGGTTCTTTGATGCAGTGCACTGTCTGTCAGATTTTGTAAAATTCATAACTCGGTCAATTTTCATCGGATATCACCCGTTCTTGAAGCGTTGGTTCACAAATTTTATCCTCTTCAATTTCAAATACAAAAGTGAGTTCGAACGGTGCTCCAAAGATTGTCGTTTTGGTTTATTTCACAAAACTGAAGTGCTGAACCGAAGAAAAATGTTGAAAGTGGTTTCACGAGAAAATTCATATCTCCCTCGTCGTTTGTCCGGTTGAGCTTAGATTTTAACACCAGGTCACTGACTCATAGATCTACAACTTTGCTGACAAAGTCGAGTCGAGATTATGCTCCGAAGAGGTTGACCTCGTCACATTTTCGAGTGGCGGACACCAAATAAGCCGAAAAAACAACTTATTCAGTAACGTCTTGCAGCTTAAACGTATCGATCGCACTCGATTTTGATCGTATGACGTTCGTTATTTTTGCATTGCAACCGTGATTCAGAGGCGGACGATATTGTGGAAGGCTCAGAGTCGAAATTTCTTGCCGAAGATATTGTTATTTTCACTTAAGCCGAAATTCTACCTTTTGTCTTTCATTTTACACTCCACTATATATTCTTTTGACCCACAATTTGTCTCATAACTTCAATCATAATTTACAAACACCAAAAAACTCTCACAAACTCTCTCTAAAGGATCAAAGTTCATTCTCTCAATTCTTTCTCAAGAACACAACAACAACTTCATCAAGAACTCAAGAACACAACAACAACTTCATCAAGAACTCAAGAACACAACAATTCCGATCAAGCTTCCGGTAGCCGAGCCGCCACGAACCACCACCTCCGGTCAACTTCACCACCGTAAGACCACCATCTTCCGCCACCGGCAGCCGCGCGGCCTCTCCTCCTCTCCTCCGTTCATGATCGCGTCTCACTTCCTTCGGATTCGCAATTTCTTCGTCGATTCTTCATTCGGTAAGCTTCTTAAACTTTAATTCATGAATAATTGTTGAATTGTTTCTTGAATTGAATTTTGAAGTTGAATTAATCTTGTGGAGATTATGTGCATTGATTCATGATTTGATTATTGATTGATTCTTGATTAATTTATCCTAATAATTGTTGTGGTGCATGATTGAAAAGGCTTGGTAAAGTTGACATAGAATAATCGGTGAATGTTAGGTGTTTGACAAAATTCCTAAGAGAGCTAATTATTATGAATTGATATTGATTGAAGTGCTTGACTTTTGAATTCATGTTTGTTTCATTGTGTAAATTCGGAATAGGATAGGTTGAAGCTTAATTGTTGATGTTGTTCATGTGTCGCGTGTCGATAAATGCGTTTTGGTCATAACTTCCTAACCGTAGCGCGTTTTCGCGAATGTGAATAGTGTAAATTGACTTTGTTGATTATTCCGGAGCCATTGGTAAACTTTTTAGTCGATTTCGGACAATTTTTTTCGGCTATTTCACTACTGCCAGCCGACGAAATTGGCCAAAAAGTATCACTTCCGAGCGGAATTTTCAAAATCCGATTGCATATTTGAATCCGTTGGCACGTTTGCAAGTTACCATGCGATTTTCGTTCAATTCCGAGTCGGTGATTTTTGACGCGTTTTTTCGTTTTAAGGCTTTTTAAGTTCGGTTTGGTGCGATTTTGATGCATTGATCTTATTTTGACTTGTATATATGTTTGTTGATCATTTTCCATTCATTGCATGTAAATTTGTTCGATTCCGGTTTGAGTTTGCATATTGTTTATGTTAGAGCATAAGTGCTGCCCCGTTTTGAAACGTAAATTTCAATGCATGTCCATGACTCGTACATTCATCTTTCTATTTGATTTTGAGTTGTGAGACATAGGTGCAACTTCCGGTTGCACCTCTTTTTGGTTTCTAATGCGTTTGTTGAGTTCATGCAAGGTTCTCGCAAAGATCTTAACGACGGTTGTTTGGTTGGTATTCCACTTTATTTGTGGGATACCTTTGGATTCAAATGATATTTTGTGCCGTTGTTTTTGTTTCGATTATGGGGGATCTTCACAAAGAAATTATGGAAGATGAGCATTTATTTTGCTCATGGGAGATTACAAGGCTTGGCTTGAAGTTTTTTTGGATTTCTTTTATGTGAAAGAATCGGCACTTCGACCAAGTAAGTAATCTCGATTCTCTACTTTAATGCATCATTCTAGTTGTATGCGACTTAGGATCATATAACTTAAGGTACATATTGATCCCTCCCACCTGAGGCATTGGATTTATTTGTGATTTTTGATGATATGTATCGATTTCGGAACTTAGGGATTAGGTTACGAACCGTTAGGATCGCTTCCTTTCACTTCCCCTTAAAATCCACTTTTTTGCCCGTTTCGTCGCAATTATTAAAAATAGTTTTAAGTGAGATAAGATTCTGGAAAAATTCATGAGTAATCCTTATCCTCTTAATTAATTTGTCATATTTCTTGTTTCCAGATTTGGGTGGTTTTAATAATTAATTTGGATTTTAGATCATAAGCTGTCCCAAAAAGGGGTGTTTTGGCATAAGATACCGAAATCGTTTTTTCCCCATAGGTGTGAAACCTATTTTTTTGTGTGTGATTAATCACTGTAATTTGTGACATTTTGATGCCCCTTAGGCATTTTTTTTCATAATTTTAGATTCCCTTTTTGATCCACTTTGTGGAGTTGTTTTTCGATGATCACGATTTGTTACCTTGCTAGTCAAGGAATTGTTTTGGCACTTTGGTGCATAATTTTGAGGAACCCTTTTGAACCATGTAATATAATGACTATATCATTCCAGGGATTTAATTTCATAATTTTTAAAGGCTTTTTGTTATTTTTCCACGTCACCTAGATCCTAGGTTGATTCATGTGTTTATGTGTCGCATAACCTAAATGTTAAGAAGGCATTCATGCCATTTGCTTGAGGGGATTTTTGGTAGCTTTTAGGAGTTGATTATAGGTCATTTTTATGTCTTCAATTCCAGTCATAGGTCATCTTTTTGAACCATACTCATTTGGTTTGTTTTGGTGCTTTAAAGTGCATACTTATGTGAATTAACTTTAACCTAAAATAGATTCTCATCTCCTCTAAATAATAACTTGAATTATGTGGGAATCATTAATGCCTATCCATGAATTATAATTGCATATCATACCTTGTATGCTACTGACCCATAATCATTTCATGAATATTCACATGCCATTCTTCCTTAACTTTCATCATGTGCGATCTTATGCGATTTTTGTTCATTTCTTCTCATATCTTCTTCTCATTGCTCCATATGCCTAATCCATTGCATCCATGATTGTATATTCATTAATCCATCTTCATAAGCATTCACTACTGACTTTGATGTTCATTTCATGTATTAATTCATGTTTGTAAGCCATATGCATTCATACTTCATCCATAAACCCTAATTTGCATTTATGTGAACTTAGGTGAACTTTTTGTACATAGTTTGACATAGTTTAATCTTGTGAGGTATCCTAGCATACTTAGGGACCTATAACATGTAGCTACTGACTTTAGAAGTCATGTAACCTTTAGGTACCTTCACCTTTAGACTTAGGTCTTATTTTGAACCCTAGTTCCATTCTAGGACGTTTATGGTACTTAACCGCTTTCATGCTTTGATTTTACTTTCAATATGCATTGTCATGCTAACTTTTGTTTTGTAGGGGGGAAGATTGAGGTAAGCATTACTTCATTCCTATCTCTTATGCATTTTAATTGTCTTTGCCTTAGCATTTTGTGCTTTGTTCATCGGTTCCCTTTTTGTTCTTTAGAGACAACTTAACTTCCTTAGGAAGTAAGTTAGTTTCTAAGCTCTCTTTTCTTCTTTTCCTTTTCTTTATTAGGATTAGAATACCTCATTAACCATAGGATCTCCCTTTTGTATATGATAACTAACTTAGGGTTGTGTCTTATTCCCCTTAGTTTGTCCTTTTTGCAACTTGAGTCATTCTTTCTCATCTTGAAAAGAAAAGCAATAAAACACTTAATAAAAACCGAACAATCTTGTACGACACGAGACTTTGTTGCGGAGTGTTTATACGCGTCCTGTTTCGGGGCGAGGTGTAAATACTCACCGCGATGGATAGGTCTTAGTATAAGACAGTTCACAAACAAAATTCAAAACACTTCTTTTAAAAGACAAAAACAAATAACAAGCGACTATCCTGCGGGAACTTCTCTTCTCATCTCATTCACTCACAACGCGAACTCGCGACGACTTGTCACACATGCAAGACGGTAAACGCACTCGTACCAGACGAGCCTGCAACACCTGAGCATAGACATACGCAGTTCCAGCTGTAAAAAACACAAACAAATAGTTCCTGCCTTAGTTAGGCGAACTACGTCGACTCTGATCCTCATTATCCTGATGAGGTACGTAGGCAACGGGGTAGGGCCCGTTCGAGCAAACTCTTTATTTTCCCTACGTTTTCCCTTTTATTCTCATTCTCTTATTTCAATTCCTTTCTCATTTCATTCCAGTTTCCAGTTAGCGGTTTTGTTCAGCAGCATCTTTTCTCACCCTTTGAAACAAGCAAGCAAGCGTGGATCCCGTCGGGTACGGCGGACGATTTGGGGTGCTAATACCTTCCCAGGTCGTAACCGACTCCCGAACTCAGATCTTTGGTTCGCAGGACCTTGTCCTTTCCTTCTTCCTCAGGTTCGTGCAACATTACCTTTCCCATCCTTTCGGGATAAAAATGTCTGGCTGGCGACTCTAACCTTTCCGCGCCCCTTTCGCGTTTGTACTAGGATGAAAATCCCGGGAGCGACACATGTTACACTCCCTATTTTTACTAACCATGGCATAAAATAAATAATTTAAACATTATAAAATATTACATCCAGGAGCAATTACAATAATAATAATAAAATCAATTTAAATAAATAATCAAAATATTAATAAGCAAAATAAATAAGCAATTATAATTGGGTTAGTGAAAATAATAATAATAAAAATACCAAATTAAATGGGGTTAGTAATAATCATATAAACATAATTAAGTGAAATAAACAAGGATATTATAATAAACAAAATTTTTTAATGGTTAATAAGAAAATATGAACAATTATATTAATTATTATAAAATTTTTAAATTGTGTATAAATTATATAGAAAAAAAATAATTATGCACATAATATAAAAATAGAATTATACTTATAAAAATTAAATTAGCAATTTTAAACATATAATAGAAATTATTTACATGCGAAATTAAATTATAAACAATTATAGAATATTTACATATTATAAAAAATAAATTAAGTATTTTAATTTTTTAAACATATGTATGTACAAAAATTTAAATTATGAGCAATTTATGTATTTAATAAAAATTGGATTAAATATAAATAATAATATTAAACAAAAATAGAAGAAAAAGAAATTAGGTTTTTTTTTTAAAATTATTAGGGTTTTTAACTTAATATACAATATTAATTTAATCATTAAATAAATATATACATATTATAATTTAAGTACATAATAAATAAAACTAATTTTAGAATTTAGAAAATAATTTTAGAATTTAGAAAATATAAGATACTTATAGGTTATTTTATATATATACATGATTATTTTTAATTAATAATTAAACAAAACAATTCAATAAAGCAAAACAAAAAGAAAAAAACTGAAACTTACCTGGGGCAGGGATTGAACCCACGCCCTAGGCTTCAATATCCTTAGACCAGCCTGCTTTCCACTGGGCTGCGCGCTGCTGGTGAACAAGGAATGACTATTGATCATTATATATTAAGCCTGCAAATATCATGGAATTTTTACCAAAAATAACTGAGGACGGGTTCGAACCCCTGTCCTTGGCTTCGTTCATACACGTACTAACCACTAGGCCATCTGCAACATTTGTAATTTAAATACAAATAAAACTATATAATATAAAAACAAATTTGAATTCCAGGCTGCGCGCGAAACTCCTTCTCCTACCTCCAGACCTGCAAAATTTCCTACGAATTTTGCTAGGGTTTTTGCTGCGAATTTCGTTTCCTAGGATTTCCTGCGTTTAATCAAACATCAAGCAAACGACAATATTTTATGAAATTGATGAGTGCATTACGTTCCATGAAGTCTATACAACACAGCCATGGTTCTATAATTCATTTATAGTTGATGAATCAATGAACCCTAAAACGGCCGAAAAACCCTAACTATGGTGGTTCCTCCATCTTGCACCTAAAATCGAATTAATTTATCCAGAAAGTCTTCAAACTTCATCACAAACACAAATATAAGATCAAATTCAGATAATAATGTCAATATTATGGAAATCAAAAAAATTAAAAATTGGATGAACAATGATTCAGTTTGAATGATTTAAAGTGTTATGGATGCATATAAGTATTGGTTTCGACTCAATGATGTCCAGGGATCATTGCTATGTTCTCAAATTACCTTCTAACGCCTTGATGTTAAAATCCGAATTTGAGTTTGGAGAGGGTTTTTTGAAAATATGAAACTTACACTTGGGGCTGGAAATTCGTCGCTTTGTGTTGGGGTTATGTAATGTACTTATAGAGCAATGAATTAGGTCAGAAAAGTTTGATACTTGTGTGATAAGTTTGATCCAAAAAGATTCAAAAAGATAAGCCTTAAAAATCAAATATTTTTGCATAAACACTTGCTATTTTAGGCCAATCATCATGATCCTCTTACCACTTTGATTCCAATCATATTTATGAATTTCTAGAAGCTCAATCCATTTTAAATCTTTGACTTTTATATTTTATTTTAATTTAAAATGATTTTTAATGAATTAAATCAAAATAAAATGATAAAAAATCTGATTTTTGAGGTCTTGGGTCGTGCATGAGGTCATAGTATGGATTGGGTCATCATATGGCAAGCCCATTTAGAAAAAAATTGGTTTTAGACCTCCATTTTCTTCATAAACCAACCAAAAATTTCCCAACTTTGCAAGGGCCCACATCCTTCAGTTTTAATGCTATGAGGGTGTTCTTAGACATTTTGGAAAGCTTGAAGAGTCCTCTAACCAACCCCACTGGTTTCATGTTCATATCATTTATCATTCTCAAGTTATACTCTTTTGAAGTTGTTGACTTTTTGTTGACTTTCAAAAGGACCTATAATGTCTTAGCTCATACCTTCCAAATGAAGCATTTTTGGGATTGGCTTGTGAGACAAAAAGTTGTATAGAATTCAATTTCCTTCAAAATGAGCTTTGGATGGAGACTTGGTGATGAAGCATGTGAAAGTTATGGCTGGTCAAAGTTCAGTTGACTTTTACTGAGGAAACCCTAATTTAGAAACTCCTGATTCTTGATGATCTGAAATCTCCTTGATGAATCATGATCAACCCTTGATCAAATGATGAATTTTACCTCATATACTTGATGTTGGCAAAAAATCATGAAGTTTGACTTTGGTTTGACCACAGTTGACCTCAGTTTGACTTTTTAACTGCTTTGATTGATTTTGACTTATCTGATCATCTGACTGAGCAAACCTTTGAGAAAAGTCTTGAAATTTGTCATGGGGGTTCTTACACACATATAAGATGTTATGAATCTCACTTGAAGTCTTGGAAGTCCATTTAGCCTGATTAAAGTCAAAACCCTAGTTTTGGATGCACTGCTTAGGAGGTGCATTGTATGAGGGGATTGTCAACTTTTCTGACTATTTGTGAACTTTGTGAACCTTGTGAACCATCATAAAATGTCTTGTGAACCTTGTGAACCTCATGGGAAGTATTGTGAACCTTGTGAACCTCATAAAGTATCTTGTAGACTTTATGAACCTCATGAAAGGTCTTGTAAGCATTGTGAACCTTGTGAACCTTGTGAACCTCATAAAGTGTCTTGTAAACTTCATGAACTTTATGAAAGGTCTTGTGAACCTTGTGAACCTTCTTAGAACACAAAGTCTTGTATTGTGAGGGCAAATTTTGGGGTGCAACAGGAAGGGAATAGGAATTTTCAGTAATTTATTTATTTATTTATGAAATTCTTAGAAAACACTGTATTCCTTTTGGTCAGTCTAATTTATATGATGAGGTTTTCTCTCTTGTTTGAAAATTAGAGGTCCCTAATAAAATCAAAGCTTTTGGTTGGAGGTGTTTTCTTAGTAGGATTCCAACTAAGAATTCTCTTCAAATTAGAGGTTGTGTGTTTCCGAAAAGTGATTTGGAGTGTGTTTTGTGTCGGAATTCTAATGAATATATAGCTCATTTGTTGTTGAATTGTGCGGTAGTCGTGTTGGTATGGAAGGAGGTGGCGGATTGGATTGGTATTATGGACTATGATTCTAGAAATATGAAGGAAATTGTTTTGAAGGGGTTTTTATTTTGCAAAAGGAAATGGGTGAAGAAGGGAAAATAGAGTTGTATTTGGTTGGCAATTGTTTGGAGTTTGTGGATCTTGAGGAATGAAATCATTTTTAGGAATGACACTTGGAATGCCATTTATTCAGTTTGGAACATTATGACGTTGATTTGGAGATGGTCTTACATCGGAAAAATTACACGCTCCAATTATAGCTTTTACGATTTTAGCAAGAGCCCTTTATCTTTTTTTTTATCTTAAAGCTTAATTGGGTTGTAATTTTCTTTTTGTTGAGTTTTGTCTCGTTTCTTTTCTGTAAGCGGGTTCGGGAATCCTTTGTTCTTGCTTTTAATGATTATCTCATTTATTGAAAAAAAAGAATGATTCTGCTTCTTGTCTTTTCCAGCCAATGAGGGATCTTTTAGGAGACATGCTCAATATTCATAATCACAATACAAATATGAAAATTTGTTACATAATGAAGACACTTAACCATTACGTAATATTTTTGAGTAATTTGGCTACTACATTGAACAAAACCAACCAGGATGTTTTCCTATCCACAAATTTTTCTAAATGACATATGCATTATTGTATTCAATAATTTAGAGTTATCAAAAAATTTGGTGCTGGTTATCATGCTCTAGGTACTCTTTTATATTTTGTAAGCAAGTGATTTATTAAAGAGAGTACAAAGGGTACTCTAACCTGATTACAAAAAGAATCGATACAGGATATTATCCGACGAAAAATTACCTACCAAATGCAATCTAAGTCAAATATAACAAATGAGCTTTGTTGAAATCGTAAAAATTGCAATTGGAATGAGTAATTTCTCCAATGAACGACCATCTCCACATAAAAAAACTTAGCTTTCCAAAAGATATCTACCACGTTCCAACCCATGTTGTTAAAAATGATATCGTTCCTAAAAATCCATAAACTCCAACAAATGGCCAAGCAAGCGATACCTTCTCTACCCTTCTTCATCCGCCTTAACTTGCTAAAAGAATACCAAAACAAAAAGGACTCTTTGTTATCACAACTCGTACCTCCTAAATATCCCAACCAATCCAAGAAGTCCAACCACACCAACTTTGCCACCGAACAAGTATGAAGGAGGAGACTTAAAGATTCCGCGTAGGAGTTACAAAAGACATAATTCAAATTAGACGACAGGAAAGAAATACCACTATAGGAAATAAGGTTTTTTTTGTTGGAAGCTTATCCAAGAAACACCTCCATCCAAAAGCCTTGATTTTCATAGTAACCGACAACTTCCATAATAAATCAAAAGCGAAGTCATTCTGGTTGTTTGGTCCAAAAGGAATCCTTTGAATGTGGATTTTCCGATACATATAACTAATCGAGAAACCTAAATCATCCTCTAATAACCAACACACACAGTCCTCCATATTCTGTTTCGGTTCGAAGGTCGAAATCAAATCCCTGAAGGCATCCCTCTCTTTCTCAAAACTCACCCTTGCCGAAGCTGATATAGAACTGTTATGGGAATTAAGAACAACAAAATTCACAGTACTTGGCGCATCAGAATTCTCATCTAAATCAAGTCTGCTTTGAATAATCCGATTCGACCTCCGAAGCTGCTGAACCGCACTAGCATTCGTCTGTTCTGTAACAGACCTAACCATTGAATCATCCATTTGCGGGGAACCCCTTCTCACACGATCAGAACCAAATGCAGATGCAGAAAAAGTGAATTCCCGATCTGCTAACATCTTGTCGCTAGCCAGATTTCTTAAAGATTGAACATTTGAGTTGTCTACTTTGTCTGTTCTACTGCCCAACGAATTAACAATGCTAAGACTGCTTCCAACATGGTTTGGAACTTGTTGCAGCCCCCTGAGATATAATGGGATTTATATGAATGTTTTCATTATAAACTTCTTCACCTGCAAAATAGGAAAATATGTTAATAAAACCAAAATCTCCCCACACCCAACTACCATCCCTCTAACCTCCCATGGTGGCGACCAAAACTTCTTTGAGCTTAGAATGCAAGAAGAGAATCAGAAACCTTTCCTTCAAGCTCTCCTCCCCGTTCATTTTCCATGCCAAAACGGAATATGATACCCGTTTCCTAGTTGAAAATTGCAATTTTCCAAAAAACATCATCATGACTCTTCCTTGCGATAGATAGTAAATCGATCCACCAAGATGAGTAAGAATTCCATCACGAAGTAGAATACTCGCAACCCGCCGTGTAGAATCTAATATCTCTATACCTTGCATTCAAAATTTTGTACCACAAATCATATGATCCTCCTAGAATCCTCCATCTCCATTTTTGAAGGAGACTATAGTTGAAATATTCAATGCTTTTAAGATTTAGCCCTCCTTTTTCATACGGAAGACAAAGCGAATCGCCCCTCACCCAATGAATCCTTGTCTTCACACAAGAAATCCCCCAAAGAAAGTCATATTGAATATTAGAAATCTCCCTCCGAACCTTCATTGGAGCCTTGTAGAAGGATCAGTAAAAGATAGGTAGGCTTCCTAGAACCGATTTACAAAGAGTGATCCTACCTCCTAAACTTAAAAATCTACCTTGCCAACAAGATAATCTCCTTTTCAATTTCAATAAAAGAGGGGACCAAGTTGAAATCCTTTTAGGATTGAATCCAATCGGAATACCAAGGAAATGAAAATCTTTCGACTCCGTCCTACAAGCCAAAAGAAATGTTGCCGCTTCTAAGTAAGAAGAAGTCGTATTGATGCCAATCAACTTGCTCTTATGAAAATTGATTCCCAATCCCGATACAAGCTCAAAACTTCTAAGAACCACTTTGATAGCCCATAAATGCCTCCAACTACCATCTCCTATTAACAACATGTCATCCTCAAATTGAAGAATGTCAAGAAAGCATCTTCTATTTATAACACACCCCGTGAACTCTCCTAAACCCATCGAACTTCTCACCAACATGGAAAGACCTTCTGCGACTATCACAAAGAGAAAAGGAGATAATGGATCACCTTGTCTTAAACCCCTCTTAACTATAAATTCTTTGGTCGGGATACAATTCACCAACACAGACATCTTGCTAGAGAATATCAAAGCCTCCATCCAACTCAACCACCTAGTACCGAAACCCATTTTCCTCATCATGAAACGAAGGAAGTTCCAACTCACTTTGTCATAAGATTTCTCGAAATCCACCTTAAAGAGAGAAAAAACTTTGTTCTCCTTAGATGCGTAATCAACCAATTCATTAGCCACCAAGACTCCGTCAAGAAGTTGTCTGCCCGACACAAAAGCACTTTGACACTTTGGAATTATGGAGTGGAGAACCTTCTTTAACCTAGTCTCCAAAAGTTTAGCTAAAGCCTTATACAAACACCCCACCAGACAAATAGGTCTATAATCTTCAAGTCTCATAGGAGACTCAAACTTGGGAATCAACGTGAGAAAAGCAGAAATAATAGATTTAGAGCGAGTCGTGTCCCCATGAAAGTCTCTGAAGAAGCGAAAAAGTCCTCATTTAGAAAGTACCAACACTTTCTAATGAAGAAAAAAGTATATCCGTCTGGACCCGGACTTTTAGATCCTTCACAATCCCACACCGCTTGCTTGATTTCTTCCTCTGAGAATGGACTCTCAAGCCAACCCATTTCTTCTTGGCTTAAAGTCTTGAACAACAAACCTTCCAATGTGGGCCTACTAGAATATGGTTCCAAAGATTTCAAAGCAAAATGATTTTTACCTCTTCCTTAACCTCCTTTACTAGTATTGATTCACCCGATGTGATTACGTATTCTCGTCTCCTTCATAATACCATGGACATAACGACTATTATTATCGTTATCACTAAGCCATTTAGATTTCAACTTTTGAATAAGGATATTGTCCTTAATTCTAAGACTCAACCAAAACCGCTTGTTGACCTCTTTGCGATTAATAATATCTTCCTCCGATAAAAATCCTTCAACCAATTCGGCCCCTAGGTCACCATTGTTAATTTCACCAACACTCTCTTCAACCTCCAAATCATATTTTCCAAAAATTTCTTTATTCCAAAACCTAAGACTATCTTTAAGAAGTCTAAGTTTTTCTTTAAGGATATAATCACCTCTACCATGTATGTGCAAGTCCCTCCATCTATTTTCAACAAATGGTAAAAAGTTCTTTTCTTTAAACCATTCATTGTTAACCTTGAAAGATTTTGGTCCCCAATACGAAGCATCAACCACCAAACAAACCAGACAATGATCTGAAAGAGTTTTTGGGCTACCGAGAATCTAGGTTGGTCCTTTTCTGGTTCTTCGGGAGCGGCGGGTGGTCTCATCATCTTATGGAAGGTGGATAACGTGAAGGTAATTAGTAATTTCAAAGGGGATGGGTATGTTGGAGTCAAGGCGATTTGGAAGGACAAAGTCTTCTATATTGTCAATGTTTACTCATCTTGTTCTTTAAATTCTAAGAGAGTGCTTTGGAAGAAGCTATTGGAGTTGAAAGGATTGTACTCGGATGAAGATTGGTGTATTGGGGGGGGGGGGGGATTTTAACGCAATCACTTGCGATAATGAAAGGAAGGGAAACATGTTCTATAGTCGCAATACGGAGATGAAGGAGTTCTCGGATTTCATTATGGAGAGCGATTTAATTGATGTCCCTTGTAAAGGAAGGAATTTTTCTTGGATTAATGGAGATAGTTCTTGCATGAGTCGTATTAATAGATTTTTGTTGTCGGAGGGTGCTATTTCTAAATGGGGTGCCGTAGGTCAATTTATTATGTCTAGGTACACTTAAAATGACTCAAGTTAACAGAAGATTACTCCTTGTAAGTATCATTTTAAATGGAACAATCATAGTGCATCTAGAGGATCTTCTAACCTCTCAATTTGTATTGATATTTATATAGATTTTAGAATCTCTTTTATGAGAACTTTTGCTAATTATTTTGGTTTCTCTAACTTTCTTTATGTGGAACTAATGATTATCATTTTATTTAATGAAATTGTGCATGCAACTTACAACTTTTTTTAATTGAGTATTTGTAAATGACACAAATCATATTCAAACTTATTAACATGCAAACTAAAGTTATTTCTGATACTTAGAAAAATAGCAAACTCCCATGATCCCATATGAGTTTATAGAACTTTTAGCTACATGATTATAAGAATCAAAACACCTTTTCTAAAGTGTTATTGCCCAATCCTTTTAGCATGTGGACATTATTTGGTACACGAACTCACCTTACGAAATTTACACGCACTAAATACTAAAAAAATTATAATGTTTCTATATCTCTTTTACTCTTACTTACATGACATGATAGAAAGAATTTACTCTTATTGAAGAATAAAATTTAGTGTTTAATATTATAGAATTATTATATTATATGATATGATATGATACACCCAAAAAAAGTAACATACACTACATGTGATACATTTAACAAGCTTAATGAAAACGCATCATGGTCTTTAAAGTGGAAAATCAAAGGAAGAAATCGAGAAAAAAAGAAAAAGAAAAAAGACAAAATCCCTTATCCTATGATCGAGAAATCAAATATGTTTGTTATTAAGATTCCAGTATAAAACATCAGTTCTATGATTGATCTTGCATTTCAAAAGCCTAACATGATCATTTGGACACATTCTTCATTTCGTCTTTGCTGGCCATTATTATATATATATCATTACTGAATGGATCATATTTCTTTTATTTTTTATTATTATATTTCACTTTCAAAATATATTGTATCATATTGTCAATCGTTCGTTTTATAGTTGTATTGAATGTTAATGTAACTTTTTCTAAATCATTCTTTTTATTTTATTATTTTAAATATCTTTCTTATATTATTAAAAGCATCGGTCCAACACATCTTGAGGCATGAGACGAAAATATAAATTAAATATTTATTATAATAAAATATTTTATTTTAGATTAATTAAATTCATTAAAATGTAAAATTATTCTAATCAATTTTATTTGATATATCATTTTATTTAATAATAAAATTAACATATCAAAAACTCCACAAATCATTTAAAAAAAATCATAATTGAAAAAACGTTAATAAAATTTTAAAAAAAAATTTAAATTTTAAATATTCTTTTATCTAAGTTATAATATGATTTTTAACAATATTTTTAAGAACGTGCAAGACGGATTACCGAACAGGGTCCAAAAAATTTCACAGTTAAGTCGAAACAAAAAGGGCCTAAAATATATAAATTATATTTAAAGGATAACAAAATAAAATCCCGATTTATTTTTCGAAGTTAAATCATAATTAACCTAAACAAGATCTATAAAACTTAAGACCGATTTAGTATATATATATATATATATATATATATATATATATATATATATATATATATATATATATATATATATATATATATATATATATATATATATATATATATATATATATATATATATATATATATATATCATAAATGACTATTATTATTATAAAATTCTTAACCAATAATATTATATAATTGATTTAGAAAATAATTTAAATTTTTTTTCAAAATTATTAATAATTAAAACTAATAACAATCATTTTAAAAAATGAGACCCTAGGCGGTAGTTTTGGTGGTCTACCCCTAGGGCCGGCCCTGGTTATTAATAAAACGATAATTTTATATAAAATATTATAATGTTTCTTTTTTTCATACAATCGTAATTACACTTCTCATTACAATTTTTTCTTTTGCAACACACATTGTTACAAATTGCAGAGGAGAAAATCTTGACAAATTAACTTATTGTAAATAAAATCCTAACATAATTTATTTTAAGATACTTCAAATTATAGTCTTTAAATTAGATTTAATCGAATGATTAATTAAATAAAATGTTAAATTAATTCTTAGATTATATTCAATTTAAAGATTATGATTTGAAGTAAGTTAAAAACTATTTACTCTTAAATTAATATATATAACTAAAATGTTAGCTATTTAATAGTGAAAGTTGCACTCTTTCGTTCCAAGAATCTCAGTTTGTCCCCTGATTTTGTAATAATTTTAATTTGTTATTTTCGAAATTCTAATATCCTTAATAATTTAATAATATTAAAATAATTGAAAATTAACATAATATATAACGTAAAATTTAAAATTATTAAAATAAATAAATTAGCGCCATCACAATTGACATTAGAAAAAAAGAAGAAGATAATAATTATAAGAATTTGACATGCATGTAGCTCTAGCTTGAAAGTAACCATCTTTTTCAATTGCTTAACTTTTTTGTTTGTCTTTTAATTTCTCAATGAACTCTATCTATGCCCAATATTTGAGTAGTTTTTAGAATAATCCCACGCCATTCAATAAGGGTGTCGATTACATCTTGTTTTTTTACAAGAAAAAAATTATAATATTAAAAAGTATTTGGAGAGTTTAACCCAAAGATACAAGAGAAAACAAAAAAAATCACCTAAGGTCAAAGACGAAAAAGAATCCACCAACAAAACCAATCAACCACTAAATCCTACAAAAATTTCTTTGATCTAAATCTCAATCCGACCACAGAATATTTGACCCAATTCTAAACAACACACTAAACCAATCACAAGAAAATTATTTAATCGCAACAAGACCATCAAAATTAGACAACACAAGACCTTTAAAAAGGATATCATTCCCACACTTTCAAATTAGCTAACAAATAATCAATTCAAAGAATCAACCCAAATCCAACGAAGAACAAGACTTACAAGATTTATCCAACAAAGTAATCCGCTCCAAGGTAGAACAATCTGGCGGAGCATCTTCCAACCGCATCCAAAGATAAACCTTACTCCACTATAAACTAGAGATCCTACAACCGAAAAAGAGAATATTCAAATCTTTCGCGAACTCCATAAATAAAGGGCACACCAAGGAATTATGCCCCACTAGAATGCCATAGAAAAATAATTCGTCCTTCGTTGGAAGTCTATTCCAAAACAACCTCTGATTGAAAATAAGAATTTTACTCGGAACCTTAGTCTTCCACAAACGGGACAACAAAGTAGCTTGATCGTGATCCAAAATCAATATATCTGGTTCCTCCATATCAATAGAAGCATAAGCATTACTTACCGTAAAACCACCGGAATGGCGCCACCACACAAAAGTGTCTGAAATGCATACGCACGGCTGAACTGGAAGCAATAAAAGAAGCAACTGCTCGGGTTGTTCAACAGCAGGAGGGCTGCCCGAACTAGGCAGCAGACACACCGGCCACAACCACCTATTAAGGTGCTAAAACCCCATGTCTGAAATCTTCGAGAAATTCAGATTTGAGAGAAAAAAAAGTTCCGGAAAGCATGTTTAAGCATGCCTAAGCATGTTTGATTTTAAGCATGCCTAAACATGTTTGAAAGACGAGTTACAACTTTGATATGAAAATTACTTTTGGCCATTATGTTCTATTTGATTATATGTATAACTCTTTGTTATACCCCAAAATTTACCCTCTTATTTTTCATATCATTTGGCTTATGTTTTCATTCATTGCCTTACATTCAAGTCATACAAGAGCATACATAAATCATTGGTTATGCATAAGGCACGTGATTAGTTGATTTCAAAGTATCAAACATCCAAAGCAAGAGGATAAGAGCCAGGTCTCTCCAATGAATCCTCAAGGGTCTTTTACATTTCATATCCTCATATTTGATCCTTCAAGCCATCTAAGGATGAGGATTCATCAAGAAGTTGGGACATACCATCATCTCCTAGAAAAATAGTCCCAAATCAGGGTTTTGGATTAAAGAAATGTTCTTAAAATTGAGAGGGATATGATTAATAAAAGTTGTGAGTTTTCAAGGTAACTTGGTAAGGAAATGCAAGTCATGGGTACGCCAGCATGCATGCAAATGATCAAACACCTTGTGTGCATGTTTTTTCCAAGTTCCAAGCCAATTATCTCAATGATGCAAGCCCCAAATGAAAACAAGTTGAACATCAATCTTGTTTCTCTTGATCTCCTATACAACTTTCATGTTTGTTGATTTTTCATATGATCAACACATTGAGAGATATGAATGCTCAAAGTCAAGATGTCAACCTGATCACCTCATAGGCCCATGAACCATGCATGATGCACTTTGCCTCGCCCATGAAGTCATTCATGATCAAGTGATTTCCATGTCTTTTTTTGAGTGCTCTAAAGGTCTCCATTCTTCTTGAAATATACATCAACTTTATTCTTTTGTGTCTCCTCATTCAATAACGTTTAGGAGTTCATAATTTCATGAACTATGAATGAAGATATCTCTCATCAAACTTCACCATGTCTATGATTCTTGGCTGCCAAAATAGAAAGAAATATGATATTTTTCTTGTTTGTAATTCAGTTCACACACATACACACACTTCACATGCACATTGCCTCATTTAGCCAAGCAAGTTCTTACATACACACATACATACATCATGCCATACATAAGAAAGAAAAAGTTTCTAAAGAAACTTGTAGAATAAGTTCATGTTGCTGCATACCTACACACTAACATCACCATTCATCCTCATCCACACCATAACATTCATGAACTCTCTCCACTTGATCAGCAATACACGAGCCTCTCCCTTTCATTTTAAAATTTCTCACTTCACCTAATTTGTCTCCTTCCACCCTTAGTTAATCATGGTTCTAACTATTAACCAAGGTGGTTAAAAGTTAACTCTAGGTATAAAAGGATCTCTAACATAATTCTCAACAAACAACATCATTTTTCACATTCTCAAAAACTCACACTCTCAAAATTCTCTGAGTTCTATATCTCTCTTGAAGCTTTCATCATAGCATTTCCTTCTTCATATTTCATCAACAAGCATGAGTGGAATAGTGGAGTGAAGTATAATTGCATAATCTTCATTATCAATATGATATTTCTTTCCATTGAAGTTTCAAAGTGATTCACAAGATCTCAAGCCTTTATTTGGCTCATTTTGAAGTTCAAGAACTCAAGCACAACATCTCTGGTATTATTACAACACAAGATTCACTAGATTCAGGTTCTTCTTCTTTAAACTTGTTCCTAAACTTTTCATTAAATATACATTTGTTTTTGTTGTTTATGAAGCTTAATTCATAGAAGTTATTAAGCATCTGGCTAGTTGATAGGCTCTCTAAGAGCATAGTTTCAGTTTTTAGGGCAAACTATTTGGCTTCATATCTAATTGTGTGTGCATTATACATGATTTTTGAGACTTGATTTGTAACCTACATGACCTAAGGATTTGATTGATGTATGATTTGTGCATTTCTGGAAAGTTTGAAAGTTGCGATGTTGGAGGTGTCACCGAAGAAGACGACCAGAGTCTTCTCCGATCAGCGAGATTGACCTAAGTGTTCATAAACCATAGCATTCTTCAGTTTAACTCCCAAATGTGCGATGCATTTGATCTAACGATTCTTGTGATGCCAGCGAATTAATGAGACATGTGTTTTGCACGCGCGTTTGTTTTCATAGAATGTTGACTTTGACTGCTTGCATGTGCGTGCATGCATGTTTGGTACCATGTGCTTTGCATCTCAATCATTGGATCTGCATACTTATCTGATTATCATATGTTGACTGCATCCTGTGGGTATGATTGAATCAAATGTTTGACTGCATTCCACAATGAGCTTCAAACTTTAACGCGCTTATTGGACTGGAACTTTTATTGCTTTTCACACACCCTTGTTTAAGCCCAATGATTATTTGAACTGTGAATTTGCTTTTGTAGCACCCACCCTCATTTATTTTGTATTTTTTATTTTCTATTTATACATGTTTACTTTTTAATTTTTAAAATTAGTTTTAATCATGAGAAAATTCTAAATAAATTCATGGAGCATCTTCATTCAAATAAATAATGTTTGGTTACTTTTAGTTTTGATTTTATCATGTTTTGATATTTTTGCATAATTCTTGAAGTAATCCATTTGTATTCACTCATAATTTTGTCTATGTACATTGCAAATACCAACAGACGTGCGTAAACTCTTGAGGGAGGATGATGAAGTAAAAATGCAAAAATCTATGATTGTGTGCTTTTGAACAAGACCCTGTTGATGATGTACATGCATTGTTTCAAATCCCAAATACTGGAGATATAAGGGAGATAGACCCTTGCTAACCCATTTGAGCCTTTAAGTAGGAGTTTCTTTTCGCATTGAAAAAACCTTAAGACTTAATCCATGGGCGGGGTAGGTGTCAACTAGTTTGACTGGTTCAAATTTCAAAAGGAGTGTGCATCTGAGGATCCATTACCTTTCATTCCACCATATCAAAAGGTCAAAAGACCGAAAATCACAATGGTTCCCTCGCAAAGAAATCAAGATAACCAGTCTCACATAATTTGTTCAAAAAAATCAAAAGAAAAGAAATGAAAAATCCCGCTAAGTCGAAACTTGAAAACAAGCGACTTAGGAAAAGTTAGGGCATCCCACTGGACTTCAAAATTGGAAAATTCAAAAGAATCAGTCCATGCAAAAGTTAGGGATAAGGAAAAAGAATGAAAAAGTGGAAGACAAATTACACAAGAAATATTTTTAAGCAAAAACAAAGGCGTGTGACACAGAAACAAAAGACAAAAGGGGTGACTGTTACTCCAACAATCTGGTTGGTGCTTAAACTGCTAGTGTCATTGGTTCCTCAACCATCACAAAACCCTTTTTTGAGAGGGAACGCTTGTGCCAAATTAGTTGAACATAGGACTGAAGGACATTAAGAAGAGTGGGTGGGTACAAATAAACTTTGTGCCATAAATCCTTTTTTCTAGAAAATCATGAACCAGGCCACGATACAACCCTTTAAAAGTCCTAAATGAAACAGGGTTATTTGGATAATGTACTACCATGAGATAGCGTTCCTGAATCCTATGAGTTGTGCTAAAAATGTATGTGTTGGTGTTACATGTGCATGCTTTCTTTCATTTAAAATCAATGTTGTATCTTGACCGGTGATTCGCTCACAAAGGTTTGCGACATATTTTCAATAAAAACTTCAAGATTAACATATGTGTTGCATTAGAATAATTATTCTCAGAATAAACATTTCCTGCTTGCATACATTTGTTTGGCATCAAAAGAAGCTTACATATGGAACCTAAGCCCAAAAACTTAATCTTGTCGAGTTGAGAAGCCTGAAAATTTCGAAGGACAATCATGTCAAGGGGCACTTTTCCAAAATATTCTATTGGGAAAAAGCTTTACCAACAAATTGTGTTAAGTTGTGGCCAATCTGGAGCAGTTATGTCGAGCAATCTCTTCAAATTTCAGCCAAACTGGGACAATCACTTCGAGATGCATTTCTCCAAGAGCCATTAATCCGGGGCATTCACTCAAAGTTCAACCAATATAGGGAAGGCTACCTCAAGAGTACAAGAAGTCCCTTTCTCAAGGAGAGTGTTAATC
This sequence comes from Lathyrus aphaca, assembly GCA_963966055.1. Taxonomy (NCBI): domain Eukaryota; kingdom Viridiplantae; phylum Streptophyta; class Magnoliopsida; order Fabales; family Fabaceae; genus Lathyrus; species Lathyrus aphaca. The sequence continues at coordinate 11,674,591 of OZ014519.1, forward strand.
AGAATTACCTATCTAGGGTTCAGAATACTAGGGCAGAATATCTCGCGGTGATGTGAAGTCTTTCATGAATCTCGTTGAGGAAAATTCCTTCGTAGACCATGCAGTCTGAGGTAGTTATTTAGAGATCCGGCGAATCTATCCAAGAGTTTGAAGACATTGAGGCATTTTATGATGTCAGGGTTTTTGTAAAATCCTCTTAAGATAATTATTTTTTTATAGATCTTACAATATGCAAGGAAGTTCTCAGAACGAACGTCTGGTGATTGATCCCAACGGGGTACTGGAAGTGTGCTTCCCTGATCAGAGAATTTCTCCTGAATCGTTATGGTTTCTTCATCTGATCATCCTACACAGCTAAAGTCTAGTAGTTATTGGCATCTTCACGGTTAAAGTCCAATATCTATTGGCATTTCCTCAACCAGGGCCATTGGCATCTATATGTGTCCAACCTCTCACTTCAAGTTGAATGCAATAATACTCACTTTAGTTTTCTTCGGCCTTTGAGGCGATATTGGTGTTTTCTTCGGCCTATGAGTCGATATCATTGCTTCTGTTTCTCGACCCCTGAGTTGATACCATCACCTTTCTTTTCTCGACCCTTGAGTCAATATCATTGCCTTCATTTCCTCGACCCTTGAGTCGATGTTGTTGCTTTATTTCCTCGACCCTTGAGACAATGTTTTTGCTTTATTTCCTAGACCCTTGAGTCGATGTTGAGTTTTCTTCGACCCTTGAGTCAATGTTGTTGCTTTATTTCCTTGACCCTTGAGTCGATGATGTCGTTTTATTTCCTTGACCCTTTAGTCAATATTGTCGCTTTATTCTTCGAACATTATGTCGATATTGTCACTTTGTTTCTTCGAACCTTGAGTTGATATTGTTGTTTCTTACGACCCTTGAGTAGATACCATAGTCTTTACTTCTTCAACCCTTGAGTTGATATCCAGTGAGTCCGTTATAAAAACGAAAAATAAATCATATCATCCTGGTCTTATACCCAACCAATGCGCAACCATACTTGGTTCATTTATTCATGGGGCATGTTGGTATATCGTGTTGCATAAGATGGTGTTCGCATTCACTAATCTGGAACTTAAAATAGAAGTCATCTTCAGCACGGGGCACTGTGGCCCTTTTCCTTAGCATGCCTCATTATTCTTATTTCCCTAGTAGAGCATTGTGGATTTCCTCTCTCCAGGAGAGTATCAGAACATTCTCCTTAGCAGAGTCACATGGAGTTGGATCTCCCAACAGCCTGATCTTGGTTCCTTACCAAATTGGAGTAAGTCCTTCATCAGATTTCCCAGTTAGGTCATTATCCCCAGCATGACAAATGATGTTTGCTCCCTAGCAGCCAAGTTAGAAGGTTGTAGTATCACCGTCAATATTTATATCCCCAGTAGAGTTCATGATCGTGGGTGTCCCCAACTGAATCTGAAGGGTTTCGTATTACCAATAGAGCTCTATGACTAAATTTCTTCCCCAAGTTGTTGCAGATGGTGCGTCCTCGGTAAGATCATCACTCTTCCTCAATAGAGTTTCCAATAATCTCCATAAAGGTCTTTACCTCGTCTGGTAATCCCCTGCAGATTTTGGTGGTTTAGAACTCGAATCATGTCAGCAATATTTCTTAGCTGAGTTGTTTCTTTCCCCATAAAGAACTAGAAGATCAGATCAACAACATCTTTTCCTCAGAAGAGTATTGACAAGTCATTCCCCAGCCGAGTCAGAGGGTTGTCTTTTCCCTAGCGGAGTTCTGTGATCTTGGTCTATCACCAAGTAGATCTATCTCAGTTGAGACATCCCCTAGCCGAGTCATAATTCTTTTACATGTCTAAGTCCAATTTAGTTTTGGCAAGTGTGACAATTCTGAGCCGACGTATTGTTTACATTCTCCCCAACAGAGATGTTATCCCCACAAGGATTCGTGAGATCAGATCAATGATTATTCCTCCCCGGTAAATTCATCAGGGATACTTGTTTCCTCCTCATCAGGAGATCATATTTCACATTTGAATTTATAAATCATCATTTCATTTGCATCTTCAAAGTGTAGCATTTCCATCGATATGGAACATTGCACCATGAAACTCAAACATGTGCATACAAAGTATAAGCCATATATAACCGTTCCCCTTCAAGCCAAACCAATTTTCAGATAAATCATTGTTATATAATTCCCACCATAGTTATTTACAAAACTTGTCAGTGTTTTCCTTTAATTCAAGCCCTCGTCCGTGTTTGATTTCATACCTTTTGATACTCTTTTGTATCATCGTCTTATACTCGTCTGTATCATTGACTTGAACACTTGTCCATGTTCCTTTTTTAATACTCGTTTGTATCATCGTCTGATACTCGTTTGCATCGTTGACTTGAACACTCGTTTGTGTTTGCCTTTGATTCAAGCACTCTTCCGTGTTTGATTTCATACCTTTTGATACTCGTCTGTATCATCATCGGATACTCATCCATATTGTTCACTTGAACACTCGTCTGTGTTCCCTTTCAATACTAAACACTCGTCCGTGTTCATTATCGTCTTTTTGATCACCGTCCGATACTCGTCTGTATTGTTGACTTGAGAATTTGTCTGTGTTTCTTTGATGATCGTCTGATACTCGTCTGTATCATTGACTTGAACACTCGTCCGTGTTTCCTTGTGATTCTTAACACTCGTCGGTGTTTATTATCGTCTTTTTGATACTCTTTTGTATCATTGAATTGAACATTCATCTCTGTTCCCTTTCGATTCTAAACACTCGTTCATATTTATTATCGTCCTTTTGATCATCATCTGATACTCGTCTGTATCGTTGACTTAAGCACTCGTTCGTGCTTCTTTGTTGAACATCTGATACTCGTCTGTATCGTTGACTTGAACACTCGCCCATGTTCCCTTGTGATTCTATACACTCGTCCGTGTTTATTATCATCTTTTTAATACTTGTCTGTATCATTGTCTGATATTTGTTCGTATAATTGACTTGAACACTCGTCTGTGTTTGCTCTTGGTTCTAAACACTCGTCCATGTTTATTATCGTCTTTTTGACCATCGTCCGATACTCGTCTGTATCATTGACTTGAACACTCGTCCATGTTTCTTTGATGATCGTCTGATACTCGTCTGTATCATTGACTTGAACCCTCGGCCGTGTTCCCTTTCGATTCTAAACACTCGTCCGTGTTTATCATCGTCCTTTTGATACTTTTATGCATCATGTTACAGAGCCAGTCACTCGTCATGTCTGTGTTTCAATCGATATTCGTTAGTCTCCCTCTTTTGATACTCGCTGTATTGATTTTGGTACCACAAGCCGAGTTTTAATTCATACTTGTTGGTAACCCTGGTAGGGTTTATATCCCTTTTCTTTGTTATATCCCTTTTCTTCTTCCCACAGGGTGCAAAGTTTTTGGTTATTTTGGTATTCAATCCCTGCTTACCTAAAACTTCTGATAGCCGTTGCTTTCATCCTTTTCAGGTTAACAGTTGATTGAATAGGGGCAACTGTTATACCCCATAATTTTCCCTCTTGTTTTCCATATCATTTGGCTTATATTTTCATTCATTTCATTGCATTCAAGTCATACAAGAGCATACATACATCATTGGTTGTGCATAGGGCATGTGATCAGTTGATTTCAAAGTATTGGACATCTAAAGCAAGAGGATAAAAGCCAAGTCTCTCCAAATTATCCTCAAATGTCTCTTACATTTCATATCCTTTTATTTGATAATTCAAGTATTCTAAGGATGAGGATTCATCAAGTTAGGACATATCATTACCTCTTAGCAAAATAGCCCCAAATTAGGGGTTTGGATTAAAGTAGTGTTCTTGCAACTTTTTGGTCCAAACTTGATCTCAAGGGTTTCCACATGTTCTCAAGTGTCTAAGGATGGAATATTGTTCATTAGTTTATTTCAGAAGGTCTTCAATTGATCATTTGCTTGAAGATAAATCAAATTGGGGAAAGTCAATTATGTAGAGGAAAAGTCAACTCCTGACTTTTTGAGGTCAAATTCTTGTTCCTCAAGTCAAATATGTTCAATGGTGAAGAATTGAACAAGAAATGTAAAGATATTCATCAAAAATCAAGAATTGTACAAAGTTGCCAAATTTAGAAACTCAGGGTTTCTAAAAATGGCAAGTTTTAGCAAATTTGGTACCCATTTTGGAAGGTCTCTTTCTTCAGATACAAGCTTCAACTGAAAAATTCCCAAGTCCAAGAAGAAATTTCACATCCTAAGCTTCAAATCCATAGAAAGAACACCTTCATTGGATTAAAATTGAGGGAGATATGATCAATCAAAGTTGAGAGTTTTCAAGGCAACTTGACAAGGCAATGCAAGTCATGGGCGAGCCAGTACGTCTGCAAATGATCAAACACCTTGTTTGCATGTTCTGTCCAAGTTCCAAGCCAATTATCTCAATGATGCAAGCCCAAAACGAAAAAATGTTGAACATCAATCTTGTACCTCTTGATCTCTTCTACATCTTTCATATTTGTTGATCTTTCATATGATTAACAAATTAAGAGATATAAAGGCTCAAAGTCAAGATGTCAACCTGATAACTTCATAGGCCCGTGAACCATGAATGATGCACTTTGTCTCGCCCATGAAGTCAGTCATGATCAAGTGATTTCCATGTCTTTTTTTGAGTGCTCTAAAGGTCTCCATTCTTATTAAAATAAACATCAACTTTGTTATTCTATGTCTCCTCTTTCTATAACATTCAAGAGTTCATCATTTCATGAACTATGCATGGAGATATCTTCCATCAAACTTCACCATGTCAATGATTCTTGGTTGCCAAAATAGAAAGAAATATAACATTGTTCTTGTTTGTAATCCAGTTCACATGCATACACAAACTTCACATGCACATTGCCTCATTTAGCCAAGTAAGTTCTTACATACACACATACATACATCATGCCATGCATAAGAAAGGAAAAGTTTCAAAAGAAACTTGTAGGACAAGTTCATGTTGCTGCATACCTACACACCAGCATCACCATACATCCTCATCCACATCATAACATTCATGAACTCTCTCCACTTGATCATCAATACACGAGCCTCTCCCTCTCATTTTCAAATTTCTCACTTCACCTCATTTGTCACACTCCACCCCTAGTTAATCATGGTTCTAACTGTTAACCAAGGTGGTTAACAGTTAACTCAAGGCATAAAAGGATCTCTAACAGAATTCTCAACAAACAACTTCATTTTTCACATTCTAAAAAACTCACACTCTCAAAATTCTCTGAGTTCTCTATCTCTCTCGAAGCTTCCATCATAGAATTTCCTTCTTCATCTTTAATTAACAAGCATGAGTGGAGTAGTGGAGTGAAGTATAACTGCATACTCTTCTTCATCATCCATATGATATTTCTTTACTTTGAATTTTCAAAGTGATTCACAAGATCTTAAGCCTTTATTTGGCTCATTTTGAAGTTCAAGAACTCAAACACAACATCTATGGTATTCTTACAACACAAGATTCACTAGATTCAGGTTCTTTTTCTTCAAACTTATTCTTAAACTTTTCATTCGATTTACATTTGTTTTTGTTGTTTATGAAGTTTAATAGAAGCTATTGAGAATCTGGCTAGTTGATAGGCCTTCTAAGAGCGTAGTTTCACTTTTTAGGGCAAACTTCTTGGCTTCAAATCTTATTTTGTATGCATTATACATGATTTTTGATATTGTATCTGTAACCTACATGACTTGAGGATTTGATTTATGTATGATTTGTGCATTTTTGGAATTTTTGAAAGTTACGGTGTGAGAGGTTTCACCTGAGAAGACTGAAGACACCAGAGTCTTCTCTGGCCGGTGAAATTGACCCGAGAGTTCATAAACCTTGCACTATTGATCTTAAGTCCTAATCATGCAATGCATTTGATCTAACGATTCTTGTGATGCCAACGAATGAATGAGACATGTGTTTTGCGTATGCGTTGCTTTTCATAGAATGCTGACTTTAACTGCTTGCATGTGCGTGCGTGCATGTTTGGTATCATGTGTTTTGCATCTCAATCATTGGATCATCATATGTTGACTGCATCAATTGGGTATGATTGAATCAAATGTTTTACTACATACCACCTTGAGTTTCAGACTTCAGCGCGCTTATTGGACTGGACCATTTATTGCTTTTTACACACCCTTGTTTAAACCCAATGCTTATTTGAACTGTGAAATTGCTTTCATTGCACCCGCTTGTCGCTCCCACCAAATGAAGCCGGGTCAAATGGGGTACAGACGCGAACGGTCGGCGAAAGGGGGATGCGAGGACACACAGGAGTGAACTCACAGGGAATGAATAGAGTCGCCAGCTAGGCATTTTTATCCCGGAGGAAAGGCAATGCTGCATAGACCTAGAAAGACATGGATAAGACGGTTGCGAACCAGAGAGACTGAGAAAGGGGGTTGGTTACAACCTGGGAAGGTATTAGCACCCAGATTGTCCGTCGTACTCGACGGGATCCACGCTTAAAAGATTTGTGTTTTAAAGGGGTAGTGTCAGTGCAATTTGTGTATAGAATAGCTGGAAAAGATGTACAGGTGTCAGTGTAAAAGAAGTGCAAAGTGTGATATACAGTGTCAGTGTAGGAACAAAAGTGAGATGCTCAAGATCATGAGGCTAAAAGAATGAGGCTAGAAAGAGGGGGAATATACAGAGACTTTTGTTCGATAACTGTTAAGTTATGCCTACGTATCCTCTCGTGCAATGAGGAAGTCAGAACACCGTAGTTCGACCCGAAGAGACTGAAAGGTGAGTTGACTGATGAACTGCTTACTTGCCTATGCTCAAGTGTATGATCTGTCTGGCACAGATGCAAACTGTCTTGCATTAGACGGAAGAAGCGAGTTCTCGTTTGTGAGTGAATATGATGAGAAAAGAATCCCGAAGGTGACGATTATTGTTTGTTTTTGTGTTTTCAGTCTTTTATTGCTTTTTGAAGTTTGTCATAAGTTAATGAGCTTAAGCCTAAACCAATGGGTTAGTAAACTCATCACATCTTCCCTCTGATTAGGGGTAATGAGAATACCTTAAGTGTGAAGTCAGATTCTCACACTTAATCACCTTTGAGCAAGATTAAGATCATTAACCTACTTGTGATTATTTAGATGTTTTTGGTGTTTTTGTTTAGTGTTAAGTAATGAGGTTAAGCCATAATCAAGGATTAAACAGACTCATTACACCATCCTAATAGAAGGATAATAGATGAGAATGTTTAAGCTGAGGAAAGCTCCTCAACTTAATCCATGATTAGGGATTAAACTCATGACAAAACAAGCCTTTGATTAAGTGGATTTTATTTAATGGTATGATGAAGTGATTTTTAGGGTTTGTAAGACAACTTGAGGGGGACTTGTCCATTAACACTAGGGTTAGTCCTTCTTAACCAATTAAGGAAGAATTAGAACCCTAATGCAAGGCCCAAGTTACAAGTGTGATGTCTTGATAATTATTAGGTGAATTGATTAAGAGATTTAAACACATTAAGGGTTTAACACTTAGGATTAAAGTTATACACTCCATCCTAATAGAAGGATGCAGGCATAAACTTAATCACAAAGCCTTAAAGCCTTTAGGGTTTAGTCCCTGATTATGAGGTGAGAGGAGAAGACTCAAAAAGAGACACAAAGATAAAACTAAGAGATGAGACTAATCAAAACCCTAATCATTGTCATGCTTGGTTGTTCCTAAGGTTTGTGAGGTTAACAGGAGCAATCTTCAGAAGAACCACCAGGAAGCAGATGAAAGGATCAAGAGAAGCAAAGTGACTTGCTTCATTCAAGAAGTCAAGTCACTTGAAGAAAGAAAGTAAGAATAACAAGAATGAGCAAGCTCAATCTCATACACAAACAAAAATGCAGCAAGGATGCATAAAAGAGATGGAGAGAAGTTATGAGAAGTGAAGGCAAATTCACTTCTCAAAGCCACTTACCACCTGAAAAGTTAGAAAAGAAAATGCAATGCAATGCAAAATGAGATGAAATGGTATGATGCAAAACCAAACCAGAAGCATATACATGATGATAAAGATGCTATGAAGAGATACAAACATGAAACAAGGCATGAAGATGATCATACAAGCTTATGGATGCAGATGAAGCATGCTAAGACACATGAACATACATGAAAAGTTATGAAGTGCATATGACATACTGTCGCTCCCGGGATTTTCATCCTAGTACAAACGCGAAAGTGGCGCGGAAAGGTTAGAGTCGCCAGCCAGACATTTTTATCCCGAAAGAGTGGGAAAGGTAATGTTGCACAAACCTAAGGAAGAAGGAAAGGACAAGGCCTTGCGAACCAAAGATTTGAGTTCGGGAGTCGGTTACGACCTGGGAAGGTATTAGCACCCCAGATCGTCCGTCGTACCCGACGGGATCCACGCTTGCTTGCTTATTTCAAAGGGTGAGAAAATAACTGCTGCTGAATAAAATCACTAACTGGGAATTGGAATGGAAAATGAGAAATAAACTGAAATAAGAAAATGAGAATAAAAGGGGAAATGTAGGGAAAATAAAGAATGTGCTCGAACGGGCCCTACCCCGCTGCCTACGTACCTCATCGGGATAATGAGGATCAGAGTCGACGTAGTTCGCCTAACTAAGGCGGGAACTATTTGTTTGTGTTTTTTATGCTGGAATTGCGTATGTCTATGCTCAGGTGTTGCAGGCTCGTCTGGTACGAGTGCGTTTACCGTCTTGCATGCGAGACAAGTCGTCGCGAGTTCGCGTTGTGAGTGAATGAGATGAGAAGAGAAGTTCCCGCAGGATAGTCGCTTATTGTTTGTTTTTGGCTTTTAAGAGAAGTGTTTTGAATTTGTTTGTGAACGGTCTTGTACTAAGACCTATCCATCGCGGTGAATATTTATACCTCGCCCCGAAACAGGACGCGTATAAACACTCCGCAACAAAGTCTCGTGTCGTACAAGATTGTTCGGTTTATCCTTAGATGTTTTATTATTTTCTTCATGAGATGAGAAAGAATGACTCAAATTGGAAAAGGAAAAATCTAATGGGAACTAAGACACACCCTAAGTTAGTTATCATATACAAAAGGGAGATCCTATGGTTAATGAGGTTTTCTAATCCTAATGAAGGAAAAGGAAAAGAAGAAAAGAGAGCTTAGAAATCAACTTACTTCCTAAGGAAGGTAAGTTGTTTCTAAAGAAAGGGAACACCTATAAGCAAACACCAAGTGCTAAGGAAAACACAACTATAATGCATAAGAGATAGGAATGAAGTGAGACTTACCTCAATCTTCCCCCCTACAAAACAAAAGTTAGCATGACAATGCATATTGAAAGTAAAATCAAAGCATGAAAGCGATTAAGTACCATAAACGTCCTAGAATGGAACTAGGGTTCAAAATAAGACCTAAGTCTAAAGGTGAAGGTACCTAAAGGTTACATGACTTATAAAGTCAGTAGCTACATGATATAGGTCCCTAAGGATTCTAGGATACCCCACAAGATCAAACTATGTCAAACTATGTACAAAAAGCTCACCTAAGTTCACCTAAATGCAAGTTAGGGCTTATGGATGAAGTATGAATGCATATGGCTTACAAACATGAATTAATACATGAAATGAACATCAAAGTCAGTAGTGAATGCTTATTAAGATGTGTGAATGGATATATAATCATGGATGCCATGGTTTAGGCATATGGAGCAATGAGAAGAAAATGTGAGATGAAATGGACAAAACATCGCATAAGATCGCACATGATGAAAACAAAGGAAGAATGGCATGTGAATATGAATGAAATGATTATGGGTCAGTAGCATACAAGGTATGAGATGCAATTAGAATGCATGAATAGGCATTAATGCTTTCCACATAATTCAAGTTAAACATGAGAAGAGATTAGCAACCCGTTTAAGTTAAACTAATTCACATAAGTATGCATTTTGAAACACTAAAACAAACCAAAAGAGTATGGTTCAAAAAAGGGCTTATAACTGGAATTAAGGACATCCAAATGACCTATAATTAACTCCTAAAAGTTTCCAAAAAACATCTCAAGCAAATGGCATGATCGCCTTCTTAACATTTAGGATATGGAGCAAGTACACACGTGAATCAACCTAGGCCTAGGTGACATGGAAAAATAGCAAAAAGCCTTTAAAAATTATGAAATTAAATCCCTGAAATAATAAAGTCATTATCTCACATTATCCAAAAGGATTTCATAAAATTATGCACCAAAGTGCCAAAACAATTCCTTGATTAGCAAGGTAACAAAACATGATCACCCAAAAACAACTCCACAAAGTGGATCAAAAAGGGCCCTAAAAATTATGAAAAAAATGCCTAAGGGGAATCAAAATGTCACAAATTACAGTGCTTAATCATATACAAAAAAATAGGTTTCACACCTATGGGGAAAAATCGATTTCGGTCCCTTATGCCAAAACCTTCCTTTTTGGGACAGCTTGTGAACTAAAATCCAAATAAAATATTAAAACCACCCAAATCTGGAAATAAAAAATATGACAAATTAATTAAGAGGACGAGGATCACTCATGAATTTTTCCAGAATTTTATCTCACCTAAAACTATTTTTAATAAATGCGACGAAACGGGTGAAAAAGTGGATTTTAAGGGGAAGTGAAAGGAAGTGATCCTAATGGTTCTTAACCTAATCCCTAAGTTTCGAAATCGATACATATCAACATAAATCACAAATATAACCAATGCCTCAGGTGGGAGGGCTCAGATGCATCTTAAGTTATATGGTCCTAAGCCGCATACGACTAGAATGATGCTTAAAAACCGAAAACGTCGAAATTACTTACTTGATCGAAGTGCCGATTATTCACATAAAAGAAATCCGAAAAAAATCCCCAAGCAAGGTCTTGAAGTCTCCTATGAGCAAAATAAATGCCCATCTTCCATATTGGCTTTGTGAAACTCAACCATAATTAGAATCGATCCAAATCGATCAAAAACGTGAATGAACCAATTTAGTCCATAATTAATTCAAAATGATAATTAAAATTATCAACAAAAAACCATAATGAAAAATTAACAAGAAAATGGATCAATGGATTAATCCACAAAAATCTTCTAGCAAGAATATTAAATTAACAATTTTTTTAATAAGAAGAATTAACAACAAAACAGAAAAATAAGAAGAAAAAAAAAATAATATTAGAACATTGAGTGCAGCAATGAGTATAGCAGGTCAGAATATCAATCCAGGGTCTGAGGCCCAACCCATCAAGAGGACCCCGCAGAAGGGGTGTAATGAGGAAAACGCAGGTGTGAAAATGGATTCACGAATCTTGGCCTATTTCTCATAAAACTGACTGGAACGGGGGTGCAAAAAATGAATCCATGAGAAAGGTGTTGACCCGGCCCAACCTCATTATGCTGATTTCATGAAAGGAAAAAAAAAACCTAGAACACAATCTCCTCAATCTTTTCCTTCTTCACTATGCCGTCACCGAAAACCCCTATACCACCGTCATTCATCATCTTCGTGACTCCCTCGCCGCCGTTCATCATCTTCTCCGATTGTGTTGTTCGGTCCTCACCCAACGCTCGTTTTCTCCTCTCCTGAAGATCACATCAACGTCAACGAACCTTCTTCTAGCACGGCGCTGCCACCACCGCACCGTGATTCTCATTGACGGCGGCCGAACAAAGGCCTCGCGTCAAACCGCCTTGTTTCGGATTCATCACTTGCCTCAGAAAGGCTCATCGGCACACATCTCAACTTGAATCGAAATCTGTAACGGCTTCTCTCAAAGTTTCGCAGCCCCTAACTCGGATTCGGCTTACATTATTTCTGTCTGCTTCAATTTTGCTTTCTTCTCCATTCAAATCCACACCACCTGCGTTCGAAACACAACCGACACTGTCCTCTTTAACTTCTTCTCCGATGGTTTTTAAGACTGCCGCCATTGGCGATTCTGTCATCATTCAGTCTCCGTCTCAACCATGACCGGCCTTTGTTCCTCCAGGACTTTTTCTCGTCGTCGATTTCTTAAACAATGGCGGCAACCTTTGAGCTCTACTGTTAGGCCTCGACTTTGTCGGCATCGATAATACATCAGCAACAACGATATTGATTCGAGGCTTTCTCGGTATGGATTCAGATTGTATTGCATAGTTCTTGCCTTAATTTTCTCTTTCTTTTGCTCTGAATTTGAGTTTCTGAACCATTCTTGAAGTGTGATTTGTGTGTGCTAATGTGAATCCTGCAGGAACCTTGCTTGAACTGAAGTCGTCGTACGATGAAGATGATGATGAAGTGTTGTATAAGGTTCAATATGGAGCATAGTTGATGGAGAAGGTTCTTGATATTGGTGGGAAGATGAAAAACTCCGTGAAGATTCCGTGGAGAGATGGTAAAGATGGAGACAGAGCGAAGATAGTATTCGTGTCGTAACGGTGAAGAAGCCGGCTATTGTGACTCTGAATACGCCAGATTGGACTATTCAGGTACGAGAATTTCCTACTAATCTTCTTCTCTGATGTTGCAAATTCGACACCTTTCTGTTATCCCTGATTTTGAGACGTTGTTGCCATTTGTTGTTGTTCTTGAACCTGGATATTGATTTGCAGGTTTGTGATTGTTGCTGAAGATTGAGGAATATCGAGAGCGATGAAGATGATGATGAAGGCTTCATGATTGAAGGTGGTAAAAGCTTTCTGTTACGAGTCTTTTGTGTAACCAAATTTCGTTATCAATTTCCTCTCCTCTCTTCTTCTTCTGCAAGGTTGTGCGAATGGGGTTGTTTTGTTGCTCTGATGAAGATTGAAATTGTTGAATCCAAGTATTGGAGATGATGAAAATTGGAGTTGTTGAATATTTGTTGATGTTGTTTTGGTTATTGCAGGTGTGAAGCCTTTGCGGAAGAAGAGCGCGATGGTAGTTGTGATGCGAAAATGAGGAGTTCTTGTTAGAGATCTTTGGCGATGATGATGATGGAAGATGAAGAGTGTTGGAGATTCAAGATCGAAGGTTGAAGGGTTAAAGGTTGGTTGATGATGCAGGGTGCTGATATAGATGAGGAGATGGAATGGTGATAATTTTGCAGCTTCTGAGTTTGATGAAGATGAGGGATGAAGTATCGAAGGTTGGTAAGAGGAATTGAAGCTGTAGAGAGTAGAAGGTTATTGATGATGAGAGGTTTGGTGATAATGCTTGGAGATGATTCTAGAAGAGTTTTTCTTAATTTCTGTTATGCTCTGTTAGAGAAATGGTGATTCTTGTGTGCAGGATTAGTGAGAAATTGTTGAGTGATTCTGTTGTTGTACTTTTCCTGTTATATCAGTTATGAAAAACTGAATTTTCTTTTGGTTGTAACTGTCTTATCAGTTGGACTAATTGATTTCTTCCCATTTTTTGTAACTTTAGTCATCACTTTTTGTTAGAATTTTCAGTGAATTCTTTTAATCAGCTTTTTGGAAATAATGTATGGACTCCACCAAAAATGATTTAGCAATAAAAAAAAAGTCTTAACCACTAAACGAACATTTTGGCCTCGAATGAATATATTTTCTTTTGGGTTTGAATTGGAAAGGAATTTAGAAGATCAGATAATGGGTAATTGGTTCGCGTGAAAATAAAATTTGAATATTTGTATATGGATGAGATAAAATGTGTAAAAAAAAATAGATTAGAACAAATGATTTGTGGATAATGGGCTTAATGGATAGTTGAATCAAAACATGAATATGGAAAATGAATATGACTCGCTTGAAATGGATATCGGGCATTCTCAAATGAACTTAAACGGTGCCTTCAAAATAACCCAAAGACATTAATTCTCCACCGTTAATTTGAATCACATTGTTTGAGTGCACTCATTGAATAACTCCAAGAAGACCAAACCACCCCCATATGATGATGAACATATAATAATGAAAAAAAATCTCAACGTATCCCTGAGGAGAACCCTAGCACCATTAATCCCTGCTGAAAGACCCTTTTTCCTGATTCACGCCAATAAAATTTTGAACCTCTGAAATGGGAAAACACTCATGATAATGTAAGTCCAACCCTTGCTCCAACTTGATTGAAGTATGTACCCACTGAACCAACCCTTAATCATCCCTGGTTAAAGCCAATTCAAAATGCCAGAAATCCTTTGATCCCATGCCTTATGAATTCAATGCAAATGCATGAATTTGAATATTAATGACCTAATGGAATATGCAGATGAAATGCAAAGCGGTAAGCCAGTTAGGGCAAAAAGAAAAAAGGGCAAATTTTGAGGTATTACAGCTGCCCCTATTCAATCAACTGCAGACCTGAACGGATGATTGCAACGGCTTTTAGCCGTTCAAGGTATGGAGTGATTGAATACTCGAATAAGACCTGAAAATTTGCACACTAAGGGTAATGGAAATGCCATCTGCTCATTTATTTATTTATATATTTTCCAATTTTGGCCTCTGAATAGGTAGCGAAAATAGAACCAGGTGGAAATATGCTGGGAAGAATGCCACCCTCGAATAACAACTCACAAGGGATCCTCGAATCCAGTGCTAAAACCCTCCTCGAATGGAAACGCAATAGTATATCGGCCGCAGGCGATAACCATCGACAACAAAGACTGACCTCGGATAGACTTTACAAACGAGACGAACTGACCTCAATCAATAAGCTCAAAAAGTGGACTACCATCCTCGAATAATAGCCACAACAACAAGACCAACCTCGGAAAGACTTGAAGAAAAGAATGCCATCCTCGAATGACAATCCAAAAGATCCTCGGATCTAACACGAAACCATCCTCGAATGGAGACGCAAAGGTGTACCAGCCTCGACTGATAACCAGACACAAAGCTTACCTCAGACAGACTTTGCAAAAGAGACAAACTGACCTCGATCAATAAGCTCAAAAAGTGAACTACTATCCTCGAATAATAGCCACAAACAACAAGACCAACCTCGGAAGGACTTGAAGAAAAGAATACCATCCTCGAATGACAATCCAAAAGATCCTCGGATCTAACACGAAACCATCCTCGAATGGAGACGCAAAGGTGTACCAGCCTCGACTGATAACCAGACACAAAGCTGACCTCAGACAGACTTTGCAAAAGAGACAAACTGACCTCAATCAATAAGCTCGAAAAGTGAACTGCTATCCTCAAATAATAGCCACAACAACAAGACCAACCGCAGAAGGACTTGAAGAAAAGAAATGCCATCCTCGAATGACAAATCAAAAGATCCTCGGATCTAAAACGAAACCATCCTCGAATGGAGACGCAAAGGTATACCAGCCTCGACTGATAACCAAACACAAAGCTGACCTCAGACAGACTTTGCAAAAGAGACAAACTGACCTCGATCAATAAGCTCGAAAAGTGAACTACTACCCTCGAATAATAGCCACAAACAAACAAGACCAACCTCGGAAGGACTTGAAGAAAAGAAATGCCATCCTCGAATGACAAATCAAAAGATCCTCGGATCTAACACGAAACCATCCTCGAATGGAGACGCAAAGGTATACCGACCGCAGGCGATAACCCAAAACAAAGAAAAGAAAATAGGACGAGATGGAACGGGACCATTGTACTTAAATGATAACCCGAAACGTGACCGTTGTACTGAAACGGAGACATGAGGAAATGAGATTGTTGTACTGAAACAAAACTCAAAGACGAGACTGTTGTACTTAAATGGAGACTCGGAAAGAATAGGATCGTTGTACTTAAACGAAGCCCAAGCAAACAGGATCATTGTACTTAAATGATAACCTGAGACGCGACCGTTGTACTGAAACGGAGACGCGAAAGGAAATGAGACTGTTGTACTGAAACAAGACTCAAATACGAGACCATTGTACTTAAATGGAGACTCGAATGAAATGGGATCGTTGTACTTAAACGAGAGCCCAAGCAAACAGGATCATTGTACTTAAATGATAACCTGAGACGCGACCGTTGTACTGAAACGGAGACGCGAACAAATGAGACTGTTGTACTGAAACAAGACTCAAATACGAGACCATTGTACTTAAATGGAGACTCGAATGAAATGGGATCGTTGTACTTAAACAAGAGCCCAAGCAAACAAGATCATTGTACTTAAATGATAACCTGAGACGCGACCGTTGTACTGAAACGGAGACGCGTAAAAAATGAGACTGTTGTACTGAAACAAGACTCAATTGGGGATAACAGCAAGACTTGGTAGAAGTAACCACCCTGGGAAACGAAGTTGCATTCTGTGGGGAACACTTCAATCTGATTGGAGATGTAACGGGTCTTATGTAATATACCTCAAAACTGGCTCATGCTGGTATGCATATGTTTGAATTTATGGCGTAATGCTCCATAATGATGGAAATGCTACGCTTTGGAGGATGCAAATGTAATGATGATTATTGGATGCAAAGGCAAATGCAAAGGGGTCTCCCGATGAGGAGATAATAGATATCCCTGATGGCTTGACTGGGAGGAACTGATGATCACTGCATTGATCTGATTGATCTTTGTGAGAAGAAGACAACTCTGCGGGGAAGGCTGTCAATGATACACCGGCTCTGAACTGCCGCCATTGCCAAAAATAAATTGGACTTTGAGATTGGAGAGCCAAGACCCTGCTGGAGATGGACTCTTCTTGAACTCTGACGGGGAAGTGAGGACCTTCCTGACTTGGCTGAGAACCCAAGGTATGATGCTGTTGAGGAAACACCTTGCTGGGGAGGAAAGAACTCCTTGTACTGTTGAGGATTGCCCCTGTCTGAAGGGAAACTTCTACTTGGGGATGACACCCACATTCTGCTGCCTTGCTGGGAGAGATTTCAACTTCCACTTTACTGGGGATGACAGATAATGTCAATGATAAAGCTCCCCGCTGAAGATAAGAGCTCAAGTTGCCACTTGCTGGGGATAAAAGATAAATCCTCTCATGTTGGGAATGAGAGATGTAAGGCGTCTCATGCCGGGGATGAGAGACGATGATATCTTTCTGCTCAAGAAGTAACCTTCCATTTGTCGCACTACTGGAGAAGGAATTGTCTAATGAGACTTGCTAAGGAATTCTGATCAATGAAGTTCGCCGACGAAACAAATCTCGAAGTACTGTGCCGACAATGGCTTTGCTTCCAGCCTCTGGGTTGATAGATCGCCAACTAACCATGATTGAATAATGGTTCTCTGAAATTTTCAACTCGCCTCCGACTAAGGTCCATCGGAAGAAAATGTCTCAAGAGGATTTTACAGAAAACATGACATACGAAATGCCTCAGTGTCTTCAAACTCTTGGAGAGATTCGTTGGATCTCGAAATAACTGCCCCAGACTGCATGGCCTGTGAAAGAAATTGTCTCGCAAGGATTCATGAAGAACTTCATATCATTGTGAGATATTCTCCCCCAGTATATTGAACTCTGGATAGGCGCCTATGATTAACCGTCTTCGAGAGAGAGTACTTCTCATGCTTCTGAGATGGCCTGCCCCAGTACAAGTCTTGAAGTGGTCACCTCTGAATGACTGCTTTGAAGAAAACACCCAGACCGACTGTTCTTTGAGAGATTGGATCTCGAAGTAATTGCCCCAGTTTGGCTAAAATTTGAATGCATGCATCAGACTCATGAGAGATTTGACCTCGAAATGACTGCCCCAGTTTGGTTGAAATTTGAATAATGCCTCCGCCTGATGGCTCTTTGAGAGATTGGATCTCGAAGTGATTGCCCCAGCTTGGTTGGCTCTTGCTACGACTGTTGGGAAAGTCCCTACTCAATGGAGTTTTCTTGAAAAGTGCACCTCAACAGATTGTCCTTCGGAAGTTTTAGCCTTCTCAACTCGGCAAGATTAAGCTTCTGGACTGAAGTTTCGTATGTGAATTTTTATGATGCCCAACAAATGTATGCAAGCAGAAAATGTTTATTCTAAGAATGAAAATTCTAATGCAACACACATATTAATCTTGAAGTTTTACTGAAAAGATGTCACAAACCTTGGTGAGCGAATCATTGGTTAAGATACGACATTAATTTTTTTTTTGAATAATAGAAAGCATGCACATGCAACACCAACAAAGATCTTTCAACACCACTCATAGGAGTCAGGAACGTTGTCTCGTGGTAGTACACTCTAAAAAATAACCCTGTTTCAGTTAGGACTTTTGAGGGTTGTATCGTGGCCTGGTTCACGGTTATAGAAACAAAGGATATAGGCTCGAAATTTATTTGTGCCCACCCATCTTCGTGATGTTCTCCATTCCTATTTTCAGCTAGCTTTCACAAGTGTTCACCTCTCAAAAAGGGTTTTGTGATGGTTGAGGAACCAATTACACTAACGGTGTAAGCACCAAACAGGTTGTTGTTGGGAGTCAGTCACCCCTTAGTCTTTCGTGTCTGTGCCACACGACTTTGTTCTTGTTCAAGGATCTTTCTTGTGTAAACCTTTACGTCTTTTGCTTTTGCATTATTTTTCTTATCCCTAACTTTTGCCTGGACTGATTCTTGTGAATCTTTGATCGCGAAGTCCAGCGGGATGCCCTAATTTTTGCCTAAGTCGCTTGTTTTCAAGTTTCGACTTAGCGGGCTCTTTCATCATCATTTTTTCCTTAATTATCTTTTTGAACAAATCGTGTGACACTGTCTGTCTTGATTGCTTTGAAAGGGTCGTGACTGCCTCATTCTCTGGTCAATGATTAATAACCAATGTGGTTTCCGGTCTTTGGACTCTTGATTTGGATAACCATTGTAGTTTCTGGTCTTTGGACCTCTTGATTTGGTACAACGAAAGGTAATGGATCCTCAGATGTACACTCCTTTTTGAAATTTGAACGCTCGGTCAAATTAACTGACGCCTATCCTGCCCCTGGGTTAAATGCAAGGGTTTTTTTTTATGCGAAAAGAAACTCCTACTTCAAGGCTCAAATGGGTTGGCGAGGGTCTATCTCCCTTATATCTCCGGTGTTTAGGATTTGAAACAATGCCTGTACATCGTCAACAGGGTCTTTCTCAAAAGCGAACAATTAGAGTTTTTGCGTTTTCATTTCGTCATCCTCCCTGATAGAGTTTAAGCACAACAGTTGGTATTGCAATGCACATACACAAAATCATGAGTGAATACGAATGGATTACTTTAAGAAAAATATGTGCATTTTATTATGGTTATCATTCGAAAACAAATAAGTTTCATGCATGCATACAAATGTTTAAACAAACAATATAAACTACAAATGAAAATGCAGTAAAGAAGCTGAACATTGCCGTCATTGAGGAGACTTGACTCCGTATGGACTTATTGCTTCTGAAGATGCCTTTGCAAATTGGGAGACCCATTTGATGAGGAGACTTCAATATGTGAGCAGACTTTCTAGCATGATGACCTTTGAGTCGATCAAATTCTGGACCTTGTCTTCACCTTTGCCTCTGAAAGACTTGCAATCTTCAATTAAAAGGCCAGTTGCCCCAGAATGATAGTCATACTTGGCATTGAAACCCCAAAGGAAACTTTGTCGGAGATGATCCTGATGCAATTAGCTCAACCACTCCGAATTTGCGTAAATGATGAAACTTGTTGCACATACGACATCGGAATATGATCAAACTTCTTCTCAAGTTGTTTTGGACCTTACCAGTATTCTCTGCCCCTAGGATTCTCTTGGGAAGCTTCGGTCAGATGCTGACAAATGACATCTGGAGGGAAAAGGTTGATAAAGTTAATAGATAAGGTTGCTCGGAAAGATCTTGCACGATCTCCTGCCTATGTATCTCCATTGACCAATGGAGAATCAGAGCAGCGTAGTTCCCCTCACTAGGGATGAAAATAGATTCATTTCTTTGACACGATATTCATGAATACCAAGCTCATCTGAGTCTTTATCTGGTTGACTTCTTCTTTCAGCAGTTTCTGGTTCTGAAATAAAGCTTGTACATCTGCCCTGAATGGCCTCAGCTGGGTCTTCCTTCGATTACCTCCGCCCGGAGTTGCTTCAAATACATACCTTGATGAATGTGATTAAAGTTGTCCATTCTGATGAGAAATCAAGTCAAGAAAAGAATCTGTCTCTGAACACCTGTCAAGAATGCAAGGATGTATGCAAATGCCATGTTCAATTATTTCTGAGGAATCTATCCACTTTGATACAAGTTTTGACACAGAAAAAGTCCAATGGCATGATTCAGAT
This sequence comes from Lathyrus aphaca, assembly GCA_963966055.1. Taxonomy (NCBI): domain Eukaryota; kingdom Viridiplantae; phylum Streptophyta; class Magnoliopsida; order Fabales; family Fabaceae; genus Lathyrus; species Lathyrus aphaca. The sequence goes on from OZ014519.1 coordinate 11,694,738, forward strand.
ATGTGATCCTCGGAAATAACTGAACATGTGTGTTGGAATGCTATGATGTCATGTATGCAGCAAGCATGTGATCAATAGTTTGATGTTGGTGCCGATGTTGAGCAATGAGTTAAGTGTCTGAATATAACCATAATAGTAGCACCATCTCTGTATAGAACCCCATAACTGAGAACTCAATAACTGTAGAACTGGATCACGTAATTGAACAGTCACTGATGGTGTTGAAGCTGAACAACGAGCCAAGTGTCTGTGGAAATTCATAATAGCAGTCACAATATCAGGGTCACCATGGTAATCACAGTAACAATCTCTCTGCATAGAAATCTCGAATCTCAGAATCAGAGGATCATAGAACACTGAACAATACTGACAAAGTGGATATGTTGAAGTTTAGGGTTCCTGCAAACCTGTAAACCCCTCCCAATCTCACGGGTGTGCTACTCGGGTCAAACATCACGGACTCTCGAGGCCGAATAGCAATAATACGTTCACCATTTCCGAGAAATGGCTCATGACCAAATCAGGGAATCGGTTTGGCATTATGTACTACTCAGGGAGGTCTCAGTTGAGTCCGGAAAAACAAGCATCCCTCACAAGTTTCCAGCTTCAAGCACTGAGTCGAGAAACAATAGTACATTCATCCCGAAGGGTACAATACTATCGTCATACGAACAGTTTGCTTTAACTGAATTCCTATGAGAGAACCAGGCCATCCTATGCAAGTTCCCAATGGACCCTCGGATGCGAGTGGGTTTGCCAACAAATGTGGTCTGCCACTGTCATCACTGGAGAGGGTTGTTCCCATTAAGGTCCTCGAAGATCGGTCACCAGATGCACATAACTATCAAGGTCGTACCCTGAAGTGAGGTAATCCCCACACAGAATAGTTCCAAGACGGTCGCAATCTGGGTGTGGAACACATCGCCACCCATCATGGTGAGATACCATAAGAGTACAATGTCTGTCCACGCTAATCCTATGGTGCACTCAAGCCGGGTATTTGGCTTATCTCACAGTAACTCCCACCCACAGAAAAAAAATGAAAACCAGCACAGCCAGACAGTCCAGTATAATATGATGCATGGAAAGTAAAATACTGAAAGCGGTAAATAAATGCGATAAAGTAAAGCTGTAAAGTAAAAATGTAAATAAAACAGTAAAGCTAAACTAAAGCATTCAACATCAAACAGATAAACACCCAAAGAAACAAAACCAAACAGGCGTTAGGATTGACTCTACAAGGGAAACCGGAAGAATCAGGTTTATCCCCAGCAGAGTCGCCAGCTGTCGCTCCCGGGATTTTCATCCTAGTACAAACGCGAAAGTGGCGCGGAAAGGTTAGAGTCGCCAGCCAGACATTTTTATCCCGAAAGAGTGGGAAAGGTAATGTTGCACAAACCTAAGGAAGAAGGAAAGGACAAGGCCTTGCGAACCAAAGATTTGAGTTCGGGAGTCGGTTACGACCTGGGAAGGTATTAGCACCCCAGATCGTCCGTCGTACCCGACGGGATCCACGCTTGCTTGCTTATTTCAAAGGGTGAGAAAATAACTGCTGCTGAATAAAATCACTAACTGGGAATTGGAATGGAAAATGAGAAATAAACTGAAATAAGAAAATGAGAATAAAAGGGGAAATGTAGGGAAAATAAAGAATGTGCTCGAACGGGCCCTACCCCGCTGCCTACGTACCTCATCGGGATAATGAGGATCAGAGTCGACGTAGTTCGCCTAACTAAGGCGGGAACTATTTGTTTGTGTTTTTTATGCTGGAACTGCGTATGTCTATGCTCAGGTGTTGCAGGCTCGTCTGGTACGAGTGCGTTTACCGTCTTGCATGCGAGACAAGTCGTCGCGAGTTCGCGTTGTGAGTGAATGAGATGAGAAGAGAAGTTCCCGCAGGATAGTCGCTTATTGTTTGTTTTTGGCTTTTAAGAGAAGTGTTTTGAATTTGTTTGTGAACGGTCTTGTACTAAGACCTATCCATCGCGGTGAATATTTATACCTCGCCCCGAAACAGGACGCGTATAAACACTCCGCAACAAAGTCTCGTGTCGTACAAGATTGTTCGGTTTATCCTTAGATGTTTTATTATTTTCTTCATGAGATGAGAAAGAATGACTCAAATTGGAAAAGGAAAAATCTAATGGGAACTAAGACACACCCTAAGTTAGTTATCATATACAAAAGGGAGATCCTATGGTTAATGAGGTTTTCTAATCCTAATGAAGGAAAAGGAAAAGAAGAAAAGAGAGCTTAGAAATCAACTTACTTCCTAAGGAAGGTAAGTTGTTTCTAAAGAAAGGGAACACCTATAAGCAAACACCAAGTGCTAAGGAAAACACAACTATAATGCATAAGAGATAGGAATGAAGTGAGACTTACCTCAATCTTCCCCCCTACAAAACAAAAGTTAGCATGACAATGCATATTGAAAGTAAAATCAAAGCATGAAAGCGATTAAGTACCATAAACGTCCTAGAATGGAACTAGGGTTCAAAATAAGACCTAAGTCTAAAGGTGAAGGTACCTAAAGGTTACATGACTTATAAAGTCAGTAGCTACATGATATAGGTCCCTAAGGATTCTAGGATACCCCACAAGATCAAACTATGTCAAACTATGTACAAAAAGCTCATTTAAGTTCACCTAAATGCAAGTTAGGGCTTATGGATGAAGTATGAATGCATATGGCTTACAAACATGAATTAATACATGGAATGAACATCAAAGTCAGTAGTGAATGCTTATTAAGATGTGTGAATGGATATATAATCATGGATGCCATGGTTTAGGCATATGGAGCAATGAGAAGAAAATGTGAGATGAAATGGACAAAACATCGCATAAGATCGCACATGATGAAAACAAAGGAAGAATGGCATGTGAATATGAATGAAATGATTATGGGTCAGTAGCATACAAGGTATGAGATGCAATTAGAATGCATGAATAGGCATTAATGCTTTCCACATAATTCAAGTTAAACATGAGAAGAGATTAGCAACCCGTTTAAGTTAAACTAATTCACATAAGTATGCATTTTGAAACACTAAAACAAACCAAAAGAGTATGGTTCAAAAAAGGGCTTATAACTGGAATTAAGGACATGCAAATGACCTATAATTAACTCCTAAAAGTTTCCAAAAAACATCTCAAGCAAATGGCATGATCGCCTTCTTAACATTTAGGATATGGAGCAAGTACACACGTGAATCAACCTAGGCCTAGGTGACATGGAAAAATAGCAAAAAGCCTTTAAAAATTATGAAATTAAATCCCTGAAATAATAAAGTCATTATCTCACATTATCCAAAAGGATTTCATAAAATTATGCACCAAAGTGCCAAAACAATTCCTTGATTAGCAAGGTAACAAAACATGATCACCCAAAAACAACTCCACAAAGTGGATCAAAAAGGGCCCTAAAAATTATGAACAAAATGCCTAAGGGGCATCAAAATGTCACAAATTACAGTGCTTAATCATATACAAAAAAATAGGTTTCACACCTATGGGGAAAAATCGATTTCGGTCCCTTATGCCAAAACCTTCCTTTTTGGGACAGCTTGTGAACTAAAATCCAAATAAAATATTAAAACCACCCAAATCTGGAAATAAAAAATATGACAAATTAATTAAGAGGACGAGGATCACTCATGAATTTTTCCAGAATTTTATCTCACCTAAAACTATTTTTAATAAATGCGACGAAACGGGTGAAAAAGTGGATTTTAAGGGGAAGTGAAAGGAAGTGATCCTAATGGTTCTTAACCTAATCCCTAAGTTTCGAAATCGATACATATCAACATAAATCACAAATATAACCAATGCCTCAGGTGGGAGGGCTCAGATGCATCTTAAGTTATATGGTCCTAAGCCGCATACGACTAGAATGATGCTTAAAAACCGAAAACGTCGAAATTACTTACTTGATCGAAGTGCCGATTATTCACATAAAAGAAATCCGAAAAAAATCCCCAAGCAAGGTCTTGAAGTCTCCTATGAGCAAAATAAATGCCCATCTTCCATATTGGCTTTGTGAAACTCAACCATAATTAGAATCGATCCAAATCGATCAAAAACGTGAATGAACCAATTTAGTCCATAATTAATTCAAAATGATAATTAAAATTATCAACAAAAAACCATAATGAAAAATTAACAAGAAAATGGATCAATGGATTAATCCACAAAAATCTTCTAGCAAGAATATTAAATTAACAATTTTTTTAATAAGAAGAATTAACAACAAAACAGAAAAATAAGAAGAAAAAAAAAATAATATTAGAACATTGAGTGCAGCAATGAGTATAGCAGGTCAGAATATCAATCCAGGGTCTGAGGCCCAACCCATCAAGAGGACCCCGCAGAAGGGGTGTAATGAGGAAAACGCAGGTGTGAAAATGGATTCACGAATCTTGGCCTATTTCTCATAAAACTGACTGGAACGGGGGTGCAAAAAATGAATCCATGAGAAAGGTGTTGACCCGGCCCAACCTCATTATGCTGATTTCATGAAAGGAAAAAAAAAACCTAGAACACAATCTCCTCAATCTTTTCCTTCTTCACTATGCCGTCACCGAAAACCCCTATACCACCGTCATTCATCATCTTCGTGACTCCCTCGCCGCCGTTCATCATCTTCTCCGATTGTGTTGTTCGGTCCTCACCCAACGCTCGTTTTCTCCTCTCCTGAAGATCACATCAACGTCAACGAACCTTCTTCTAGCACGGCGCTGCCACCACCGCACCGTGATTCTCATTGACGGCGGCCGAACAAAGGCCTCGCGTCAAACCGCCTTGTTTCGGATTCATCACTTGCCTCAGAAAGGCTCATCGGCACACATCTCAACTTGAATCGAAATCTGTAACGGCTTCTCTCAAAGTTTCGCAGCCCCTAACTCGGATTCGGCTTACATTATTTCTGTCTGCTTCAATTTTGCTTTCTTCTCCATTCAAATCCACACCACCTGCGTTCGAAACACAACCGACACTGTCCTCTTTAACTTCTTCTCCGATGGTTTTTAAGACTGCCGCCATTGGCGATTCTGTCATCATTCAGTCTCCGTCTCAACCATGACCGGCCTTTGTTCCTCCAGGACTTTTTCTCGTCGTCGATTTCTTAAACAATGGCGGCAACCTTTGAGCTCTACTGTTAGGCCTCGACTTTGTCGGCATCGATAATACATCAGCAACAACGATATTGATTCGAGGCTTTCTCGGTATGGATTCAGATTGTATTGCATAGTTCTTGCCTTAATTTTCTCTTTCTTTTGCTCTGAATTTGAGTTTCTGAACCATTCTTGAAGTGTGATTTGTGTGTGCTAATGTGAATCCTGCAGGAACCTTGCTTGAACTGAAGTCGTCGTACGATGAAGATGATGATGAAGTGTTGTATAAGGTTCAATATGGAGCATAGTTGATGGAGAAGGTTCTTGATATTGGTGGGAAGATGAAAAACTCCGTGAAGATTCCGTGGAGAGATGGTAAAGATGGAGACAGAGCGAAGATAGTATTCGTGTCGTAACGGTGAAGAAGCCGGCTATTGTGACTCTGAATACGCCAGATTGGACTATTCAGGTACGAGAATTTCCTACTAATCTTCTTCTCTGATGTTGCAAATTCGACACCTTTCTGTTATCCCTGATTTTGAGACGTTGTTGCCATTTGTTGTTGTTCTTGAACCTGGATATTGATTTGCAGGTTTGTGATTGTTGCTGAAGATTGAGGAATATCGAGAGCGATGAAGATGATGATGAAGGCTTCATGATTGAAGGTGGTAAAAGCTTTCTGTTACGAGTCTTTTGTGTAACCAAATTTCGTTATCAATTTCCTCTCCTCTCTTCTTCTTCTGCAAGGTTGTGCGAATGGGGTTGTTTTGTTGCTCTGATGAAGATTGAAATTGTTGAATCCAAGTATTGGAGATGATGAAAATTGGAGTTGTTGAATATTTGTTGATGTTGTTTTGGTTATTGCAGGTGTGAAGCCTTTGCGGAAGAAGAGCGCGATGGTAGTTGTGATGCGAAAATGAGGAGTTCTTGTTAGAGATCTTTGGCGATGATGATGATGGAAGATGAAGAGTGTTGGAGATTCAAGATCGAAGGTTGAAGGGTTAAAGGTTGGTTGATGATGCAGGGTGCTGATATAGATGAGGAGATGGAATGGTGATAATTTTGCAGCTTCTGAGTTTGATGAAGATGAGGGATGAAGTATCGAAGGTTGGTAAGAGGAATTGAAGCTGTAGAGAGTAGAAGGTTATTGATGATGAGAGGTTTGGTGATAATGCTTGGAGATGATTCTAGAAGAGTTTTTCTTAATTTCTGTTATGCTCTGTTAGAGAAATGGTGATTCTTGTGTGCAGGATTAGTGAGAAATTGTTGAGTGATTCTGTTGTTGTACTTTTCCTGTTATATCAGTTATGAAAAACTGAATTTTCTTTTGGTTGTAACTGTCTTATCAGTTGGACTAATTGATTTCTTCCCATTTTTTGTAACTTTAGTCATCACTTTTTGTTAGAATTTTCAGTGAATTCTTTTAATCAGCTTTTTGGAAATAATGTATGGACTCCACCAAAAATGATTTAGCAATAAAAAAAAAGTCTTAACCACTAAACGAACATTTTGGCCTCGAATGAATATATTTTCTTTTGGGTTTGAATTGGAAAGGAATTTAGAAGATCAGATAATGGGTAATTGGTTCGCGTGAAAATAAAATTTGAATATTTGTATATGGATGAGATAAAATGTGTAAAAAAAAATAGATTAGAACAAATGATTTGTGGATAATGGGCTTAATGGATAGTTGAATCAAAACATGAATATGGAAAATGAATATGACTCGCTTGAAATGGATATCGGGCATTCTCAAATGAACTTAAACGGTGCCTTCAAAATAACCCAAAGACATTAATTCTCCACCGTTAATTTGAATCACATTGTTTGAGTGCACTCATTGAATAACTCCAAGAAGACCAAACCACCCCCATATGATGATGAACATATAATAATGAAAAAAAATCTCAACGTATCCCTGAGGAGAACCCTATCACCATTAATCCCTGCTGAAAGACCCTTTTTCCTGATTCACGCCAATAAAATTTTGAACCTCTGAAATGGGAAAACACTCATGATAATGTAAGTCCAACCCTTGCTCCAACTTGATTGAAGTATGTACCCACTGAACCAACCCTTAATCATCCCTGGTTAAAGCCAATTCAAAATGCCAGAAATCCTTTGATCCCATGCCTTATGAATTCAATGCAAATGCATGAATTTGAATATTAATGACCTAATGGAATATGCAGATGAAATGCAAAGCGGTAAGCCAGTTAGGGCAAAAAGAAAAAAGGGCAAATTTTGAGGTATTACACATACAACATGGCAAATACATGATGCAATGATCAAACATGCTTCCAATATGTCTTATGATGTCAAATGAATCTAATGGATGCTTGAAATGTCAAGGCAAGTCATGTTATGCAAGAGAATGCAAGATGGATGCATATGGAAGCCCAAATTAGGGTTTATGATCAATGCAACAAACAAAAACCAAAACCAGAAGCAAACAACATTATAAAAAAATTGAAAATGCACTCAAAGGACCCCTAATCCTATACTAACCCAATGCCCAAAGGAGAGGTCTCAACTCTTAACCAATCTCAAGTTATGATTTTTACAAGTTTTTTAGGGTTTTAGGGTTTTCAAACAAAAGAAATGCCAAACAAAATGAAAATGAAAGATCAAGTCATGGCCATTTAATCTCACAAACTTCATGCTAAACACAATGCAATGCAAAAAGAATCAATGTCCAACTCTTCATGGATAGGCAGAAATGATTTTTTGAACTTTGGATCAAAATAATGCACAAAAATGATTTTTATTCAATGAGAAATTCTTAAAATGCATCAAGATCAAAAAATAAATTTGGTTTGAAGGTTGGACAATGTTTCTAAATGTCTTAGAACATTTCATGAATTTTTTGGTGATTTTTAAATACCTAAAAGTATTTTTAATAAATTAATTCTCATTAATCAATTAAAAATAAACTTTTAAATATTTTAAAATACTTTTTAAATGCTAAAAATGAAAATAAAAATATTTTTGTGTCATAAAAATTAATGAAACTCTTGAGAAAAAGTTTCATAATTTTTAGACAATTTTTGCTATTTTAAATAAATTATGTAAAACAAATGAAATAAATGAAAATAAAAATGAATTTAAACTGAATTAATGAGAAGTCAGCAGATCCTAGGGACCAGATTCAAACTAAAACGCGCGCGTGTTGACTTGGCGCCAGATCTCACGGCCCTCATTCAAACTCAGCTAATCAATGCTTATGCCCTAATTACGTCGTTAAACACTTTCAGATGACCGGAACAGTGTTCCGGTCATCTTCTCCGTTCACCCCAAACCTCAAACTCACTCCATACGTTACGAAAATGAAATCTAATTGAACAGAAATGTTTCCCACTCACTCACGAATCATAACCCTCAATCAAAACAAATTTATTTTTCCTGGAATGGCTGAATCGAAGCAAACAAGAACTAGGGCAAAAAAGTTTCAGAGACTAATTAAACTCTCATCTCTCCACCATTTTTAAAACTAAAGATATCAGAGCAATCAGTGAAGCATATAGAACAACTTTAGAACTTAAAAAATGATTTCTGGGAAAAAAGTTCTTGAGCTACCTGAGTTTCGAAGCTTTCACTCTGGTAACTTTCAGACCTCCCCTCCTTGTGAAATCCACTCCTTATGACCCCTTGATGATGCTTGAATGCTTGGAAGAAAATTATGCTGGATAGTTGAAGAGTTTGAACAGCTTCTGCTCAAGCTCAGTTGAAAATGGTGATGGTGATTCAAGCTGTTTCAGGCCAGTGTGAGTGGTTCTTTGTGATCAGGGTGATGTTTTGAGAAGGTTTGTGGAGTTTGTTTGAGTGTGTATGGCCTGTGGAAGATGTTTCGAAGGGAACTGCAGGTTGGGGTGGAAATGGAGAAACAATGTTCTTGCTGGATTCAGGCTTGGTTCTTTGTTGGTTTGGGCTCAATGAAGTATGGTGAGATGATTAGTGAAACTTGTTTGAATGTTTGTGTGTTGTGCTGAGGGATTCGAAGAGAAATGCAAATGGGGTGAGTTTTGTGTATGCTGTCCTAGGGCTTGCTTCAGGCTGGCTTGATGTTATGTTTTGCTTGCAAATGGGAAGTATAAACAATTCCAATAGGTCAGATGATGTGACCTGGCCTGCTGTGATTGGGATGTTCACTTTTGCAAAAAGTCCACTTTGTTGTAAGAGAGGCATGGGCTAAGCTCTAGCTTGGTACAAGAGCATGGGCTGGCGCAGCATGGTGTGGTGAGAAGCTATGGCTGGTTCAAAAGCCAATGCAGCAAGTTGGTGAAGTGTGATCATGAGTTTTGCAAGTTGGTTCCTTTTGGTTCACATGAAATTTCCTCATTCCACAAGCCATGAAACATGAGGAAATCTTGGTCCAATCTGAACTTTGTGACTTACATGATGCTTGCATACTGGTTTGATGTCAATTAGAAGTCACAAGAATGCTTGACACATGAAATTGCAAGTTTTCCAATTGGTGCATAACTTGAAAATTAGTGATTTTTGCCAACTTTGTCACACCATAACTTTTGATCCAAAGTGAATTAGGTCATGTTCTTGTACTTTTTGAAAAGGGAAAAATGTATTCTACAACTTTCATGACCAAAGTTTTTCCATTTGAAGCATTTTTGGATCAAAAAGCAAGGCTTGAAAAATGGCATAAAATGACATATTCTTGAAAAGTCAACTATGCCCTAAAAAGTCAACTTTGCAAAAACTTCAAATTCTTGAATTTTGTGAACTTCAACCTTCTTCCATGATCAAATAAAGATCATATACACTCAAAATGATGAAGATCACCCCTTGGTTGGGTCATTGGGGGCCTCAGATGCCCTGATTTTGCACTGACTTGTCTGAAAAGTCAACTCTTGATCAGATGACTTCCCCATGGAATTTCTTCATGAAAATTGATATGCATACTCCCTATACCATATAGAGACCAATAGAAACAAGAATGACCAAAAAATTTGGAGTTATGGCCTCTGAAACCAAAACCCTAATTTTAGGTCAACTGTGCAGTCAAACTTGGCTCTGCATCCACACCAATCCCAGTTCTTGTGATTCTTTTGCTTTTTTTGACTTTGAGGGGATGTAATAAGATATAATAACACTCATGGACCCCTTTGAAGTAATTGATGGCCTTTGGAGTGGCTCAGGAGGCTCTTGGATTGCTCAGATCACAAACCCTAGATGCAGATGACTTTGAATCTATGCAGTGAATCAAAAATGAGATATGAGGTGATATGATTGTGTTTATGCATATGAGATGATCACAAGCCATGGTGTGAATGAGTGAGGGAAAATTTGGGGTGTTTACAGCTGCCCCTATTCAAACATGAGTTAGCTGTGCAGGTTGTAAGCGACGGCTTAACAGGCAAACAAGATAACTTGTGGTTGAATACCAAAGACAGTCCAAAATTTGCACTCACAGAATGAAGAAGAAAAGGGATATAGATTGTATAAGGAAAATAAAGTATATTGTAAAGTGTGGGCGACGGAGGACGACCGTCGAGCAGAGGACGACTGCTGGGTAAAGAGCGATGACGGGGACGGCCGACATGCTGGGAAAAGAGTGTGAAATAAAGCAATGACGGGGACGGCCGACATGCTGGGGATAAAGGTAAAGCCAAGACGGGGACGGCCGACTAGCTGGAAAGGTAAGATTATGATGGGGACGGCCATCAAGATAAAGCTGTAAAATTCTCTGGGAATTAATGAAACATGACGGGGACGACCATCAAGTTCACAAAGCAAGGTAACCGACGATGGGGGACGGCCATCGGGCTAAAAGAAAAGGAAAAGGGACCACGACGGGGACGGCCATCGGGTTAAATGAAATAAACAGATGATGAGGTACGGTCATCAAAGGTGAAGGACGATCACCTAGCAGGGGACGGCTGCTCTGTTGGGAAATAAAAGAATTATGATGGGGACGACCATCAAAGGTGGAGGACGACCACCTGGCAGGGTACGACTGCCGAAAATATCAACGATGGGGACGGCCATCGGATGAGCATGATGGAGGACGACCATCAAGAGGTGGAGGACGACCACCTAGCAGGGGACGGCTGCTCTCGGGGTTTATCATGACATAGGACGAATGCCAGATAACCAAAATCAACAATGGGGACGGCCATTGGATAAAATGATGAAGGACGATCATCAAAAGGGTGGAGGACGGCCACCTAGCAGGGGACGGCTGCTAAAATCAACGATGGGGACGACCATCGGATGAGCATGATGGAGGACGACCATCAAGAGGTGGAGGACGACCACCTAGCAGGGTACGGCTGCTCTCAGGGTTTATCATGACACAGGACGAGTGTCAGATAAGAAGGAAAATTTGCTTTGTTGGCGATCTACTGGGGAGTAGTAAACACGGACGAGTGTTTATATCCAAGAAACAAAAGGTGTAAGTGTTTGGTATTGTGTATAGATTAAAGATGCGGACGAGCATCCTTAAGACTACGATACAGACGAGTATCGGGTAGAAACAAATACTGACGCGTATTCAAAGATGATGATACGGACGAGTATCAACCGGTTAACAGAGAACACGGACGAGTGTTGAATCTGAGAGGATTCTTCTGGGGAATGACAGACACAGACGAGTATCTATATTCAAGAAGACAAAAGTGTTTGACACAGTGTATGGATTAAAGATGCGGACGAGCATCCTTAAGACTATGATACAGACGAGTATCATGTAGAAACAAACGCTGGACGCATGTTCAGAGATGATGGTACGGACGAGTACCAACGGGTTAACAAAGAACAAGGACCAAAGTCGAATCTGTGGGGATATGAATGGTATATACAAGATACGAACGAGTATCTGTATGAGTGTAACATGAGTAACGAGTATGAGTATTGTATAGATGAGTGTTTATCTGCCGGGGAGAGTGACACAGACGAATGTCAAGAGAGAAAAGTATAATGATATCAACAAGTATATGGGTTGTAAAAGTGTAGATGACTGTGCTGGGGATACGACACGGACGGGTGTCGAGAAAATGTATATAGGTATATGCGAGTGCAAAGAGGATGTCTTTGGCTTTCTGCTGGTGATTTGACACGGACGGGTGTCAGGAAGTATCTGTAATATGGGTGATCTTGTTGTAAAGAGTGTTCAGGTGACTTTACAGGGGAAAGATGGTACGAACGGGTATCAGAATGAGTATATACTGGTGTTTGTGGTTGTGAGGCAGCTGCTTTTGCCGGGGACTCTGGTGGGGATTTTTCTGTACGTTGATGAACTGTCGTTATTCACAAGTGCTGATTTAAAATATGGCTTATGATTATGCTATATGTTTGATTTCTGCCGTAATTCTCCGTGTTAAAACGGAATGCTACGCTTTGTGGGTGAATATGATGCGAATGCTATGATTGTGCAAAGACACCAAACCGGGATCCGGGTCCCGTTGCTGCGAAGATCTTTGATCGATCTGTTGAAGTAGACATCCCAGCTGGGGATGAGATCATTAGTAGGTCTGATGATATGATATCTGCTTGGGGATTCGGGCCATTTGATAGACCTATCCTTATAAATGAGAGACCCAGCTGGGGTTTGCAGAAGCTTTCCTCACTCTGTTGTGATTCCTTCGTGTGTTGCTCTTCTGGATAGAGGCTGGAACTCTGTGGGGAGATAATCCCCTGACTTTTGTGCTCGGCTGAGGACGAGATGGCAACTCGGCTGGGGAGAAAGAGAGGAACCACTGAAAGACCTCCCTAGGGATTCTGTTGAAGAGGATCCTTGACTCAGCCGGGGATATAGGTGCCTTCTGTGATGCCTGGCAGCTCTGATGGGGATAAGCAATAAGTGGCAAACTCAGCTGGGGAAGTCATGAGAGGCAACTCAGCTGGGGAGAGAGCACTTCGGGTGCTAAAAACGAGTGTTGATTTGCCTACTTGCTGGGATAAAGTTTTCATGCCCCGAGTTGCATTCTGGATACCTGCAATCCTGAAAAAGATAGAGAAACGCACAAGATAATCCCGAGGTATCCCTTACTGGATTCCGTCATAGGAGTTAGGCACTTCTGAGAGTAAGTATATTTCCTGCAGGCATGTTTTTATTTGAAGATAGACATCTATATTCTTATGCAATCAGACATCAGACATTTTTTGCAAATAAAATGTACAAAACGAGACATGACTGAAAATCTGATTTTATTAATTCATATGCCCTGAATTGGCGAGGTACAGTCAAAGGAACATATCCCCTGAAATGAGGAGATTGTTACAAATTGAGAAACAAAATGCTGGCAGCGTTGATGACGCTTTAAGGAGCTTCCTCTTCACTATGACCCGTATGACTTTTGACGTTCTTCTCATCTTGCTTTTTGAAGAATGTTGATTCTGATTGAAGCTTGATCTTTTCGAAGCTTACCAAGTTGTAGATGATACAGACGAATTCAGGACGCAGTTGTTCGCTTATTCCCTTATTTTGCATGGATCGCCCTTTCGGGTTTTCAATCCATCGGGATACCCATTTTTGCCTGAGCCGTCCAATGTGGCTTTTCAACTCAGCGGGTGTACATTTTTTTATTCATTTTCCCTTACTTTTGCCCGAGTCTTTTATTCTGTTTTTGACTCGCCGGGATGCCCTATTTTTGCCTGGACTTACATTCTGTTTTTGTGTCCAGCGGGTCATTTTTTATGCGAAGTATTTTTTAACTGCATCTGAATTCACAGGGGACGGGAAGTCTTCACCATCCATGGTGCTGAGCATCAGTGCTCCACCAGAGAAAACTTTCTTTACCACGAATGGTCCTTCATAGTTTGGAGTCCATTTGCCCCTGTGGTCTGTATGAGGAGGGAGGATTCTTTTCAGCACAAGATCTCCCACTTGGTACTCTCGGTGCCTGACTTTCTGATCGAAGGCTTTCTTCATTCTTTTCTGATACAACTGCCCATGACAGATTGCAGCCAATCTCTTTTCTTCAATCAGACTCAGTTGTTCGTATCGGGCCCGAACCCATTCTGCTTCACTCAGTTTAACATCCATTAGTACCCGCAGAGAGGGTAATTCAACTTCAACAGGTAGGACTGCTTCCATACCATACACAAGCTGATACGGTGTTGCCCCAGTGGATGTTCTGATTGACGTGCGGTACCCATGCAAGGCAAACGGTAGCATTTCATGCCAGTCTTTGTAAGTGACTACCATCTTCCGCACAATCTTCTTGATATTTTTATTTGCTGCCTCAACAGCGCCATTCATCTTTGGCCTATAAGGAGAAGAATTGTGGTGTTGGATCTTGAAGTCCCGGCACAGCTCAGCCATCATTTTGTTGTTCAAGTTGGAACCATTATCAGTAATGATTCGCTCGGGCACTCCATACCGACAGATGATATCTCTTTTCAGAAATCTGGCTACTACTTGTCTTGTGACGTTTGCATATGAGGCTGCTTCAACCCACTTGGTGAAATAGTCAATGGCGACCAGGATGAATCTGTGGCCGTTTGAAGCAGTCGGTTCAATCTTGCCGATCATGTCAATGCCCCACATGGCAAAGGGCCAGGGTGAAGACATGATGTTCAAAGGATTGGGAGGCACATGCACCTTATCTGCATAAATCTGGCATTTATGGCATTTTCTGGCGTAGGCACAACAGTCGGCATCCATTGTGATCCAGTAATAACCTGATCTTAGCAATTTCTTGGCCATTGCATGCCCTCCTGCGTGGGTGCCAAAGGATCCCTCGTGCACTTCATGCATCAATAAGTCTGCTTCTGCCTTATCAACGCATCTGAGGAGTACCATATCAAAGTTTCTCTTGTACAAGGAACCATCAGTGTTCAGAAAGAAACTACCAGCAAGCCTTCTCAAAGTCTTCTTATCATTGGAAGATGCCCCAGATGGGTATGTTTGATCCTCCAAGAAGCACTTAATGTCATGGAACCAAGGCTTATCATCTTTGACAACATCTGCTGCGAACACATATGCTGGTCTGTCAAGTCTGGACACTGAAATCTGAGGTACAAAGTTGGCAGCTTGAACTTTGATCATGGATGAAATGGTAGCCAGGGCATCCGCAAACTGATTCTCGTCCCGAGGGATATACTCAAGCTTGACTGTTGTGAAGAAAGTCAATAACCTCCTTGTATAGTCCCTGTAAGGTATCAGATGATCCTGGTGGGTGTACCATTTCCCATTGGTTTGATTAACTACCAAAGCTGAATCTCCGAATACAGTCAATGTCTTGATCCTGAGGTCAATGGCTTCCTCAAGATCCATAATGCAAGCTTCGTATTCAGCTTCGTTGTTAGTGCAGTTGAAGGTGAGTTTTGCCGAGAAAGGCAGGTGAACTCCTTTGGGTGTAATGAGTACTGCACTAACACCACGACCATTCATGTTAACAGCCCCATCAAACATCATAGTCCATTCTTCTTTCGGGTCAGGCCCTTCAGTGTGAACAGGCTCTTCATGATTTTTTGCTTTTATGAACATGATGTCTTCATCAGGGAAGTCAAATCTCATAGGCTGGTAATCATCAATGGGTTGCTCAGCAAGATATTCAGATAGTACACTGCCATTGATGGCTTTCTGAGAGGTGTACTGGATGTCGTATTCTGTGAGAATCATCTGCCATCTTGCAACCCGTCCGGTAAGAGCTGGCTTCTCGAAAATGTACTTAACTGGGTCCATCTTTGAGATTAATAAGGTAGTGTGGGTCAACATATACTGTCTCAGTCGGCGAGCAGCCCACGCTAAAGCACAGCAAGTTTTCTCGAGCAGTGAATAACGCTGTTCACAGTCGGTAAACTTTTTGCTCAGGTAGTATATTGCGTACTCTTTTCGACCAGACTCGTCATGCTGGCCCAGCACACACCCCATTGACTCTTCCAATACTGTCAAGTACATGATTAGATGTCTTCCTTCAACTGGAGGCATAAGGATTGGAGGTTCTTGTAAGTATTCTTTGATCTTGTCAAAAGCCCTTTGGCAGTCTTCGTTCCACCTGACCGTCTGTTCTTTTCTTAACAGCTTGAACAAAGGTTCACAGGTCGCTGTTAGGTGAGATATGAACCGTGAAATGTAGTTCAATCGTCCTAAGAACCCTCGAACTTCTTTTTCAGACTTCGGTGCAGGCATCTCTTGAATGGCTTTGACCTTATCAGGGTCCACTTCAATCCCTTTCTCGCTTACGATAAAGCCCAGCAGCTTACCAGATCGCACCCCGAATGTGCACTTGTTGGGGTTCAGCTTTAGTTGGTACTTCCTCAGACACTTGAATAGCTTCAGCAGATTTACCAGGTGATCTTCCTCTTTAAGGGACTTGGCAATCATGTCATCCACATAACACTCGATTTCCTTATGGATCATATCGTGGAATAATGTTACCATAGCCCGTTGATATGTTGCACCAGCATTCTTCAGTCCGAATGGCATCACTTTGTAACAGAACGTGCCCCAAGGTGTGATGAAGGTTGTCTTCTCCATGTCTTCAGGTGACATCTTGATCTGATTGTATCCTGAAAATCCGTCCATGAAGGAGAATACCAAGAACTGAGCCGTATTATCCACCAATACATCAATGTGAGGTAAAGGGAAATCATCTTTCGGGCTGGCTCTGTTCAGATCCCGGTAGTCAACACACATCCTTACTTTGCCGTCTTTCTTAGGCACAAGTACTATATTAGCAACCCACGGTGGATAGCTAGTCACGGCAAGGAACCCGGCATCCCATTGCTTTTGTACCTCTTCCTTGATTTTCATTGCCATGTCTGGACGAGTACGGCGCAGCTTTTGTTTGACCGGTGGACACTCTTCTCTCAAAGGCAGCTTGTGCACAACAATATCGGTATCCAACCCTGGCATGTCTTGATAAGACCAAGCAAACACGTCCACATACTCTTGAAGCAGGTCAGTCAGTTGTCTCTTCACTGAGTCTTGTAGGCAGGCCCCGATTTTGACTTCTTTCACGTCTTCAGCTGTACCAAGATTAATCGTTTCAACCTCCTTCTGATGAGGAGTGATAACCTTTTCCTCTTGTCTTAACAACCTGGCTAGCTCTTCAGGAAGCTCATACTCTTCTTCAACCCCTTCATCAGCTTGATTGATTGGATTGTCAAAGTCATACGAAGTCATAGCCGTGCTGTTGTCGGTGCTGTCTGGAAGGCACTCTCTGCAAGGGTTCAGTTTGTTCATTTTAGTGATTGATTTTAATCTTGCTTAGATAAGTGAAATAAAGTTATCATTTTGAAAACACTGCCATTTATTTTTGTACAAAAAGAAAAATGGAAAAACAGTGAGTGGAAAAGAAAAAGACTCATTTGCAAAAAGATGTCTGATATTTCATTGATTAATCTTGTTGCACAAAAAGTACAGATGGCCCGATTACAAAATGAGTCTTGTCATCTTGGGCAAGATGCAAGACTTTGATGCATGCTATAAAAATACAGGAAATAATAATTACTCTGCATGAGTAACTCTTATAATTTCCTGGGAAGACCAGTTTGAGATACTGCTCCCCGGGATCTTTGGACGAATCCAGCTTTCCAGGTTGCGTTCTTCTTCCAGCTCGTCTTCCAGACAGTTGACAGCATCAGGGGTGAGCATCCCCCCACTCACAAAGTTGGGCTCCTTTGCAGCCTCTGCTTGATCTTGTTGAGTTGGTTTGTAACCCAACCCAAATCTGTCCTCTTTCTTCTCCACCGATAACAGTTTGCCCCAGCCTTGGGCGTTTCCTCCCTCAACAACCTTCCGGGCTTGTTGGTATGACGATATTGAAGTACCAGGCACAACAGATGTTTCATTGACATTCAAAGCTTCAAAACCCTGGCTCATTGTTTCATGGATCTCCCCATCCATCTCAATATACTTATAGGTAGCCAGGTGGCTAACAAAAATATCCTCTTCTCCACAGATTGTAACGATTTGACCTTCCCACTCATATTTTAACTTCTGGTGAAGGGTAGAGGTCACGGCGCCAGCGGCGTGAATCCATGGCCTACCCAATAGACAGCTGTAGGCAGGCTGTATATCCATCACGTAGAAGGTCGTTTTGAAGGTCTGCGGGCCAATCGTTATGGGCAACTCGATCTCTCCCAGAACCGATCTCTTTGAGCCATCAAAGGCTCTCACCACCAGGTTGCTGGGTCTCAACGCCAATCCGTCATATTCTAGCTTCACCAGGGCCTTCTTAGGTAAGACATTGAGGGATGACCCCGTGTCTACCAGCACATGGGAAAGGACAACACCTTTACATTCCATGGTTATGTGCAAGGCCTTGTTATGGTTGCGGCCTTCCGTTGTCAAATCAGTATTGGTGAACCCTAGTCCGTGACTAGCATTAACATTTCCAACTACAGCTTCCAGCTGATTGACAGTGATCTCTTCAGGCACGTAGGCTGCGTGCAAGACTTTGAGTAGTGCATTCCGATGGGCTTCGGAGCACATAAGCAATGATAGGATTGAGATCTTGGAAGGCGTCTGATGAAGCTGATCCACTATTTTATAATCACTCTTCTTGATGATTCGCATGAACTCATCAACCTCTTGATCGAAGGGTGTTTTCAAAGCTTCTTTAACAGTCTGCTCTTCCTGCACCAAGCTTTTTCCTTTTGCTTTAGCAGCAGCTTCTGCTTCGGCAGTGGGTCTCTGAATTTGTGGAGCGAAAAGACGTCCGCTTCGAGTGAAGCCTCCGCCTCCTCCCACATTGTCAATTTGTGGTGCAGGGGTTGATGATTCAAAAGTGATTCTCTGTCCTTCGCAGTACAGGTCAGAGCCGTAATGCCAGGGGATGGCATTACTACTTTCATAAGGTACTGGTCCAGGCACCGTGATAGTGACTGGACTGACTGCAGCTGCGGAGGGAATTGTGATAGTCTGTGGATCGTAATAAATTGTGACCGGTGCCCTGATAGGAGCAGCACCTGCTGAGTTGTAGACAGAGTTGTTTTCAGGATCATAAAATATTGTGACAGTTGAGATATCTTCATGATTTGTTGCTGGTGTTGTAGGAGACATTGGTGGAAGGATGGATGTTGTTGTTGTAGGAGTTTCAAAATGAAGTGGTGCTGGAGTTGTAGAAGAAAAATTTGTTGATACCTGATCAGTTGAGATAATAGATGAAGTACTTGTTGATGAAGCCGAAGAATTGTCAGGAACAATGGTTGTTGCAGTTGTAGGAGGTTCTGGAGTTGTTGCTGTTGAGATTGCTGGATTTGTAGGAAATGATGTGGTGATCTGAAGCTGGCCACTCTGAATGAGACCATCTATGCCATTCCTCAGGTTATCGCACCCATTGACCGAAATATTGCAGTAAGCACACCCCAACTCACACCCTGGGAACATTTGACATTCGAGGAGCTGAGCCTTAATTTCCACCAATGGTGTCCGGATCTGACCCACACTGGTTATTAAATAAGACGGTTTGTCTTCTTCAATAGCGTTAATTCTGGGACCGCCGTGGTTTGGCATCGGATTTTTATTGACATTGGGTGGTGGTGCGAAATTCAGAGCTTTTGAGTCTACCAGGTCTTGTACCTTCATGTGCAAGGCTCTGCACTTTTCTGTACTGTGGCCAGGTGCATTTGAATGAAAAGCACATCTGGCGTTGGAGTCATAATTCCTGGGTAGACTGTTGGGATCTGGAGGTGCCAACGTCCTTAGCTCAACTAGGTTGAGCTTCAGGAGTTGTGGCAGCATTGTAGCATATGGCATAGGGATCGGATCGATTACCCTGTTGGCTTGAGAAGGCCTCTGTTGGAATGGCCTTTGTTGGTTATTGTTGTTGGTATTGTTGTAATTCCTTGGAGGATACTGAGCTTGTTGATGGTACTGAGGTTGTTGCTGATAGTTTTGTTGTGGAGGTTGATAAACTGGTTGAGGATGAGCTGGAGCGGGAATGGTGACTGCTGCCACTGATCTGTGAACATATTGGGGCCTGCCCCTGTTGGTGTGGATGGCATTAGTCTCGCCAGTTCTTCTTGGGCCTGCAAAAGGCTTCCTTGTACTACTGGACGAGCTGGCACCATTGTCAGAAATCTTGCCCATCTTTAACAGGCTCTCAATTCTCTCCCCAGCTATGACAACATCTGCAAAGCTAGTGGAAGAGAAAGCAGCCAGCCTGTCAATATAAGTTCCCTGAAGGGTGTTCATAAACATATCTGCCATTTCCCTCTCAGACATAGGTGGCTGAACAATGGCAGCCAATTGCCTCCATCTCTGGGCATATTCTCGGAAACTTTCCCTTGAAGACTGTGACATTCCCATTAGGAGGGTCCTGTTGGGCGCCATATCTAAGTTGTACTGATACTGTCTGATAAAGGCCTCTGCCAGGTCCTTCCAGCATCTGATAGTTGCCCTTGTCAAGTGAGAGTACCATTCTCTTGAGGCTCCCGTCAAGCTATCCTCGAAATAGAACATCCAGAGCTTCTCATCCATAGTATAGGCCTTCAGTCTTCCCAGAAATGATTGCAAATGAGTCCGGGGGCATGAAGTCCCGTTGTATTTTTCAAAACAAGGAGGCTTAAACTTATGGGGGATCCTGACCCCGTCTACCAAGCCCATGTCCATGACATCGAAACCCAGAGAATTTTGAGATTCTAAGGACCTCAATTTTTCAGCTATCTCATCCAACCTTCTATCATAAGCTTCTTCCCCAGCTCCCATTACTGTGAATTGATCCTCCTGGGGGTCTTCTTGAAGTACCCTGGCTGCAGTGGCAGTCCCTTGAACATTTGCAGGGATGTTGGCCTCTGGATGGAGATGTGGTCCAAATACAGGGGGATTGACATGAGGTTGGACCCTTTCATTGTTGCTGGTGCCGGCAGTCCCTATATGTGGATCTTCTTGATTTTGCCTTTCCACCATGGCCCTTAGTCTTTCCTGGCTCTGAGCCATGTTGTTCATCACTTCCATAAACTGAGTCATCTGGTTCCTCATTTCTAGCCTTTCATTCGCCATTTGATTTCTGACCTCAGTAAGGTCCTGCTGCATCTGATCCATTTGGATGCCCGGAAGATTATTACGGGTTGGATAACGGTGCGGACGGTTGAGGGGAAATACCCGGCGTCGAGCAATAATTCCTGAACATCACAACAGAGTTAGCAGCAATAAAACAAAAACCTACAAAACAAACAAAAGGGTTAGCATGCAATGCAGTATGCTTATTTGTTTTCAAGGTATCCGGCTATGACATTCAGTTTTGACCCTTCTAGACCCTTGAAGATGCTGTTGATGTTGCTTTTGAAGTGAAACTCGGATGGAACAAACTAATACATATATTACAAAAGACAAATGGTACATAGTTTGTTTACAAATACAAGCCCTCTGAGGGGTCAAAATACATCACAGGAAAATAAAAGTACATGGAATGACAGCAACAACAAACAAATGGTCAAACACCAAGACCAAACTCATCCTCACGAACTTCCTTGAGAAGTGCTTCGGTCACAGGATCAGCCGGACGCTCCGTGAGATTCCTGATGAGGAGATTCCGGGTCGTAACAGCTGCCGCTAGTTTCTTGTGCTGGCTTTGGTCCTTTGACCTCTTCACTCCAGCTTTGATCTTCAGCTCTGATATCTCCCTCTGGGCTGCTGCCAGGGCTTCCTGCTGCTCTTTTGCACTAGCTTCCAGTTGCTCTATCTTGTCTTGAACTCTCTTGTCCTCCAGAGTACGAGCCTCGGTGATCCTGACCCACCTAGCCTGACTCTCCTTCAGATACAAGTCTGTCCTGGCCTTCTGGAACTGGGCTTCCTTGCAAGCATTCTTCAGAATTTGTTCCCCAGCCCTAGATTTCTTGATATAATCCCCAGACTTCTCAATTTTAGCCAGATGCTCCACTCTCAGCTTCTCTAGCCTCTCAATCTCCATCCTACCATCACTCCTCTCCCGGAGGGTCTTCTGCAAAGCCTGGGTTAACTTCTCATTTCTTTCCTTCAAGCTCTCAAATTCCTCCAAACTGATAGTGGCAGGGGGTGGTGCTGAAGATGATTCAGGCATATCTTCTATGGTAAAGGGCATTCCAGAGAATTGAGCCCTGGCACGGGACCATTCATAATATTGTGCCGATGCCACATTGCTGCACTTCCCCAAAATGGTTACTCCCTTGGTTTGAACATTATCCCAGGCCCAGGCTGCCTGCCTAACAATAGCCAGATTAGGCTTGTTCTCACAATAGAGTGTTTCAACCAAGTCCTGTGCCTTAGGAGTGTGGACCAGTGCATAGCCCAGTTGTCTTTTGAACAGCAGAGGGTTGTAATTGATACTACCCTTAACTCCTATTAGGGGCACATTGGGAAAATGCCCACAGCTGGTGATGATATCCCTGCCCTTGGTGCTTTGGGTGCACCATCTGATATCTGCTGAAGTTAGAGCAGTGAGTCTCTTGGCCCAGTTTCTCTGCTGATGAGGATTCAAAAATGCATCTGTCCTGGGTAGATGCCTGAGAAGCCAAGTATGGAACAATGGAGCACAACACCTCACTAATCTCCCCCTCTGCTTTTCATTCCTCTGATGCACGGAGTAATAGAGATCCCCCAACAAAGTGGGCACTGGGTTCTTCAAGATGAAAAGATGGATTGCATTCTTGCTAATGAATCGAGGCTCATCTGCAAACAACACAATTCCATATATACTCAAGGCCAATAAAGCACATACAACTTTCCACTCTCCTAAAGAAGCTTTCAGGGTAGCTTGAGAGATCAAGAAATCCAGATGAAAACCAGGGATTCCAGCTTTAGAAGTCATATGCTGCTCAATCAGGATAGGTTCCAGATGCAAAGCCTTTGCTACTTCTCCATTACCAGGGAAGACCATCTCAGGGTTGAAAGGGACTCCACCCCTGATAGGCATACCAACTAATGATGAGTATTCTTCCAATAAAGGGCCCAACTGAAAGTCTTGAAAAGTGAAACATCTCAGTGGGGGATCATAGAACTGAATGCAAGTGTGGATCAGGCTTCTCTGTGAAGGGTCCAAATCCATAACCATATCAAGTATATCTCCATAGTGTTCCCTGAACAATGGTATGTGATCTGGAGTGATCAGGGTCTGAATCCTCCTGATGTCAGATAGCTCTGGCTGGAAAAAGTGATAGGTGATGTTGCTCTTTTTAGGAGCCATGTTGTTGAAGAGGGGTAGAGACAAGTGCTGATGATAACACTGAAGAACTGGGCCACTGATTGGCTGGTGCAGGTGATAGCTGAAGCAGATGCTGGTGAAGATGGGTCAATGCTGAAGATGGGGTCAAAACCAGAACCAAATGAAGATGGATACCCTGAAACACAAATAAGCAAATGTCAATATGATGCAATGTTTATGTATGCAAATGTTATGCAAGGGTTTGTGACTGAGCTGAATCTGATCAAAAACTCTGATATAGGTCCAAGTATGTTCAAGAATTCCAGATGGAGGTCTATAAATCCAGTAACCAAGGTGGGGGGCTCAAATAAAGAGCCACATGTCCAGGGTTTAGAATCACAAGAACTGTTCCAACATGGAGTATTCTTAATCAAGTCAAAGTAACAGGGTATTCTGAGGTCAAGGTACCTGCAAACCTGTAAACAGCCCATCCCCCTCACAGGTGGTGTTCTAAAACAAGGATCCTCAGACTTGGATCAGTTATGAGAAGTGTAAACACTTCTAACCCGGAGGTACAGTGTTTACAATAACCATAAAAGTTCCTCCTCTAATTCACCTCAGCTTCTGAAGGTCAAAACTAAAGGTCATCCAGACTTAGCAGGCTTCCCAGATAGCCCTAGTACTGCAGGAAATCTGCAACACAGAGTTCTCAAGAAGAAACCCATATCTGAACCGTGTTTCATATTCCTGCACCAGACCGAGATGGAATGGGAAAGAATATGAACCACTCTAGCCTAGGTGTCACTCAGGTCCCAGGTATAGGACCTTAACTCTCAGTAGAACCCCACCCACCAAAGCAAAACCAGATCCAGTCAGACAGTATGACAGTATGATATATGTAAAGCTATAAATAAAGCAAATAAAGCAAATAAAGGGGGATGCGAGGACACACAGGAGTGAACTCACAGGGAATGAATAGAGTCGCCAGCTAGGCATTTTTATCCCGGAGGAAAGGCAATGTTGCATAGACCTAGAAAGACATGGATAAGACGGTTGCGAACCAGAGAGACTGAGAAAGGGGGTTGGTTACAACCTGGGAAGGTATTAGCACCCAGATTGTCCGTCGTACTCGACGGGATCCACGCTTAAAAGATTTGTGTTTTAAAGGGGTAGTGTCAGTGCAATTTGTGTATAGAATAGCTGGAAAAGATGTACAGGTGTCAGTGTAAAAGAAGTGCAAAGTGTGATATACAGTGTCAGTGTAGGAACAAAAGTGAGATGCTCAAGATCATGAGGCTAAAATAATGAGGCTAGAAAGAGGGGGAATATACAGAGACTTTTGTTCGATAACTGTTAAGTTATGCCTACGTATCCTCTCGTGCAATGAAGAAGTCAGAACACCGTAGTTCGACCCGAAGAGACTGAAAGGTGAGTTGACTGATGAACTGCTTACTTGCCTATGCTCAAGTGTATGATCTGTCTGGCACAGATGCAAACTGTCTTGCATTAGACGGAAGAAGCGAGTTCTCGTTTGTGAGTGAAGATGATGAGAAAAGAATCCCGAAGGAGACGATTATTGTTTGTTTTTGTGTTTTCAGTCTTTTATTGCTTTTTGAAGTTTGTCATAAGTTAATGAGCTTAAGCCTAAACCAATGGGTTAGTAAACTCATCACATCTTCCCTCTGATTAGGGGTAATGAGAATACCTTAAGTGTGAAGTCAGATTCTCACACTTAATCACCTTTGAGCAAGATTAAGATCATTAACCTACTTGTGATTATTTAGATGTTTTTGGTGTTTTTGTTTAGTGTTAAGTAATGAGGTTAAGCCATAATCAAGGATTAAACAGACTCATTACACCATCCTAATAGAAGGATAATAGATGAGAATGTTTAAGCTGAGGAAAGCTCCTCAACTTAATCCATGATTAGGGATTAAACTCATGACAAAACAAGCCTTTGATTAAGTGGATTTTATTTAATGGTATGATGAAGTGATTTTTAGGGTTTTTAAGACAACTTGAGGGGGACTTGTCCATTAACACTAGGGTTAGTCCTTCTTAACCAATTAAGGAAGAATTAGAACCCTAATGCAAGGCCCAAGTTACAAGTGTGATGTCTTGATAATTATTAGGTGAATTTATTAAG
The DNA here is from genome assembly GCA_963966055.1 of Lathyrus aphaca. Classification (NCBI taxonomy): domain Eukaryota; kingdom Viridiplantae; phylum Streptophyta; class Magnoliopsida; order Fabales; family Fabaceae; genus Lathyrus; species Lathyrus aphaca. The sequence continues at coordinate 11,720,024 of OZ014519.1, forward strand.
AGATTTAAACACATTAAGGGTTTAACACTTAGGATTAAAGTTATACACTCCATCCTAATAGAAGGATGCAGGCATAAACTTAATCACAAAGCCTTAAAGCCTTTAGGGTTTAGTCCCTGATTATGAGGTGAGAGGAGAAGACTCAAAAAGAGACACAAAGGTAAAACTAAGAGATGAGACTAATCAAAACCCTAATCATTGTCATGCTTGGTTGTTCCTAAGGTTTGTGAGGTTAACAGGAGCAATCTTCAGAAGAACCACCAGGAAGCAGATGAAAGGATCAAGAGAAGCAAAGTGACTTGCTTCATTCAAGAAGTCAAGTCACTTGAAGAAAGAAAGTAAGAAGAACAAGAATGAGCAAGCTCAATCTCATACACAAACAAAAATGCAGCAAGGATGCATAAAAGAGATGGAGAGAAGTTATGAGAAGTGAAGGCAAATTCACTTCTCAAAGCCACTTACCACCTGAAAAGTTAGAAAAGAAAATGCAATGCAATGCAAAATGAGATGAAATGGTATGATGCAAAACCAAACCAGAAGCATATACATGATGATAAAGATGCTATGAAGAGATACAAACATGAAACAAGGCATGGAGATGATCATACAAGCTTATGGATGCAGATGAAGCATGCTAAGACACATGAACATACATGAAAAGTTATGAAGTGCATATGACATACAACATGGCAAATACATGATGCAATGATCAAACATGCTTCCAATATGTATTATGATGTCAAATGAATCTAATGGATGCTTGAAATGTCAAGGCAAGTCATGTTATGCAAGAGAATGCAAGATGGATGCATATGGAAGCCCAAATTAGGGTTTATGATCAATGCAACAAACAAAAACCAAAACCAGAAGCAAACAACATTATAAAAAAATTGAAAATGCACTCAAAGGACCCCTAATCCTATACTAACCCAATGCCCAAAGGAGAGGTCTCAACTCTTAACCAATCTCAAGTTATGATTTTTACAAGTTTTTTAGGGTTTTAGGGTTTTCAAACAAAAGAAATGCCAAACAAAATGAAAATGAAAGATCAAGTCATGGCCATTTAATCTCACAAACTTCATGCTAAACACAATGCAATGCAAAAAGAATCAATGTCCAACTCTTCATGGATAGGCAGAAATGATTTTTTGAACTTTGGATCAAAATAATGCACAAAAATGATTTTTATTCAATGAGAAATTCTTAAAATGCATCAAGATCAAAAAATAAATTTGGTTTGAAGGTTGGACAATGTTTCTAAATGTCTTAGAACATTTCATGAATTTTTTGGTGATTTTTAAATACCTAAAAGTATTTTTAATAAATTAATTCTCATTAATCAATTAAAAATAAACTTTTAAATATTTTAAAATACTTTTTAAATGCTAAAAATGAAAATAAAAATATTTTTGTGTCATAAAAATTAATGAAACTCTTGAGAAAAAGTTTCATAATTTTTAGACAATTTTTGCTATTTTAAATAAATTATGTAAAACAAATGAAATAAATGAAAATAAAAATGAATTTAAACTGAATTAATGAGAAGTCAGCAGATCCTAGGGACCAGATTCAAACTAAAACGCGCGCGTGTTGACTTGGCGCCAGATCTCACGGCCCTCATTCAAACTCAGCTAATCAATGCTTATGCCCTAATTACGTCGTTAAACACTTTCAGATGACCGGAACAGTGTTCCGGTCATCTTCTCCGTTCACCCCAAACCTCAAACTCACTCCATACGTTACGAAAATGAAATCTAATTGAACAGAAATGTTTCCCACTCACTCACGAATCATAACCCTCAATCAAAACAAATTTATTTTTCCTGGAATGGCTGAATCGAAGCAAACAAGAACTAGGGCAAAAAAGTTTCAGAGACTAATTAAACTCTCATCTCTCCACCATTTTTAAAACTAAAGATATCAGAGCAATCAGTGAAGCATATAGAACAACTTTAGAACTTAAAAAATGATTTCTGGGAAAAAAGTTCTTGAGCTACCTGAGTTTCGAAGCTTTCACTCTGGTAACTTTCAGACCTCCCCTCCTTGTGAAATCCACTCCTTATGACCCCTTGATGATGCTTGAATGCTTGGAAGAAAATTATGCTGGCTAGTTGAAGAGTTTGAACAGCTTCTGCTCAAGCTCAGTTGAAAATGGTGATGGTGATTCAAGCTGTTTCAGGCCAGTGTGAGTGGTTCTTTGTGATCAGGGTGATGTTTTGAGAAGGTTTGTGGAGTTTGTTTGAGTGTGTATGGCCTGTGGAAGATGTTTCGAAGGGAACTGCAGGTTGGGGTGGAAATGGAGAAACAATGTTCTTGCTGGATTCAGGCTTGGTTCTTTGTTGGTTTGGGCTCAATGAAGTATGGTGAGATGATTAGTGAAACTTGTTTGAATGTTTGTGTGTTGTGCTGAGGGATTCGAAGAGAAATGCAAATGGGGTGAGTTTTGTGTATGCTGTCCTAGGGCTTGCTTCAGGCTGGCTTGATGTTATGTTTTGCTTGCAAATGGGAAGTATAAACAATTCCAATAGGTCAGATGATGTGACCTGGCCTGCTGTGATTGGGATGTTCACTTTTGCAAAAAGTCCACTTTGTTGTAAGAGAGGCATGGGCTAAGCTCTAGCTTGGTACAAGAGCATGGGCTGGCGCAGCATGGTGTGGTGAGAAGCTATGGCTGGTTCAAAAGCCAATGCAGCAAGTTGGTGAAGTGTGATCATGAGTTTTGCAAGTTGGTTCCTTTTGGTTCACATGAAATTTCCTCATTCCACAAGCCATGAAACATGAGGAAATCTTGGTCCAATCTGAACTTTGTGACTTACATGATGCTTGCATACTGGTTTGATGTCAATTAGAAGTCACAAGAATGCTTGACACATGAAATTGCAAGTTTTCCAATTGGTGCATAACTTGAAAATTAGTGATTTTTGCCAACTTTGTCACACCATAACTTTTGATCCAAAGTGAATTAGGTCATGTTCTTGTACTTTTTGAAAAGGGAAAAATGTATTCTACAACTTTCATGACCAAAGTTTTTCCATTTGAAGCATTTTTGGATCAAAAAGCAAGGCTTGAAAAATGGCATAAAATGACATATTCTTGAAAAGTCAACTATGCCCTAAAAAGTCAACTTTGCAAAAACTTCAAATTCTTGAATTTTGTGAACTTCAACCTTCTTCCATGATCAAATAAAGATCATATACACTCAAAATGATGAAGATCACCCCTTGGTTGGGTCATTGGGGGCCTCAGATGCCCTGATTTTGCACTGACTTGTCTGAAAAGTCAACTCTTGATCAGATGACTTCCCCATGGAATTTCTTCATGAAAATTGATATGCATACTCCCTATACCATATAGAGACCAATAGAAACAAGAATGACCAAAAAATTTGGAGTTATGGCCTCTGAAACCAAAACCCTAATTTTAGGTCAACTGTGCAGTCAAACTTGGCTCTGCATCCACACCAATCCCAGTTCTTGTGATTCTTTTGCTTTTTTTTTACTTTGAGGGGATGTAATAAGATATAAGAACACTCATGGACCCCTTTGAAGTAATTGATGGCCTTTGGAGTGGCTCAGGAGGCTCTTGGATTGCTCAGATCACAAACCCTAGATGCAGATGACTTTGAATCTATGCAGTGAATCAAAAATGAGATATGAGGTGATATGATTGTGTTTATGCATATGAGATGATCACAAGCCATGGTGTGAATGAGTGAGGGCAAATTTGGGGTGTTTACACCGCCCTCATTTCTTTCGTTTTTTAATACATTTTTGACTTTTTAATTTTTAAAAATAGTTTTAATCATGAGAAAATTATAAATAAATTCATGGAGCATCTTCATTCATTTAATAATTTTTGGTTATTTTTTAATTTTTATTTTATCATGTTTTGATATTTTTTCCATAATTTTCATTTAATTTCTTTTGAATGCTCATCCTTTTTGATACTTGCTTCAACTTTAATTTGTTTGAACTAGTTTCATATTGATTCTTTGACTACCATTTGGCATGATAATGTATCATATCTTAAGGCATCTCATTCATATTTTTGTGGATTTTTAAAAGCATTTTGGCATAGCATTTGAATGTCATCTTTGTGCCTATTTGTTGTGTGACTTGTATGAAGTCTTGAGCCTAATTGAACATGAACTCTAATAAGTTTTGTCTTGTAATTTTAGAACATGTTTGCATAATGATTTCACTTCAAGTGTCTTGTATCCTTTTATTTTTGTCATTCTTTTTTAACTTGACTTTTAATTCATGTTAATTGCATCAATGTTTGTTGGATCTTTAAATGACTTGTGCTAGGGTTTTGGTATGAGTTGAACATGTTTCTTTGTGTGGGTTGTTAAGGTGTTTTTATATCATTTGTTAGACATATTAGAGGTCATTAATCTTAAATTATAGGTCATTCATCTTCATCTTACATGACTTAGGTGGACTTGTTTACTCTTTGGCATTCATCTTTGAACTTGTGCATTATTACTTGTCCATCTTTGATTACTTTTTTGTATCCATACTTGTATTTCTTTGCACATTCATCCACAATTGTTTAGATACTATATATGATCATCTAAATTCATCTCACATAACTTGAAATCTCATGTTTTCATGTTTCTTAAGTCCATAAACATTTGAAACTTATTTGAACTTGTTTGAACCTAGTTTTGCTGTTATTCTTTAACATGTTTCAATATGTCTTATATGAACCTTGTATGTTAATTCTTGCATCCTAACATCATCATATATGTAATATGCTACTGACATTCATCCATTCTCATTCATATTCACCTTTCATCTTCATCTCTAACTTGCATTACAAGATGCTTCTTTGTTTGAACTTGAACAATGTTTGTGCACTTCTTCTTACTTCTTAGTCTTGAATACTTACATCCATGACTTGTATGATAATTCAATGAAATTCATATGCATTCTTAAATGACATTCACTTTTGACTTTGATGATTGTTCATGCATTCATCCAAGTTGGTACTTCATAAGCATTCATCTTTCATAATTGTTACATAACTTGCATTTGTTAGGATCTTTTGGTACATAGTTCAACCTAGTTTAACTTTGTTTGATACCTTAACCCTAATAGGACATTAGAAAACTTAGCTACTTACCATAGAAGATTTTGAACCCTTATGACCTTTCCCTTTTGGTTTAAGCTTGGTTTGTTGCTTAAAATCCTTTCTTAGGATGTTTTGCTACTTGTTTTCTTACTTATTGAAATTGTACCATGATACTTGAATTGTTTTGGTACTAACCTTTTTTGTAGGGGATATTATAAGTCTTGAGTATGTGGATCATTATCCATACTCATACCTCTTCTCTCATCTCTTTTATCTTTCTCTTGTATGTTTGTGACAAACATAAGGATGATTCTTTGATATTAACATCATCTCTTCCCTTTGGGTTCATAACTCAACTTCTATCCTTGAAGTGAGTTAGTGTTATACCTGTCCTTTATTTTAGACTTAGGTTCTTATACCTCGTTTCAAACCTTAGGAACAACCATGCATGCTAACACTTAGGTTTTGGTAGTCTCTCTCTTAGACTTTTACCTTTATTACCATTTGAGTTTTCTCTCTTCTCATCTCAAAACAAAATGAAAACATCTAATAAATATCATATGCTTTCAGGTGCCACGTGCCTAATGCACAGGGTACTTTCATACATCCCGTCTTGGGATGTGTTTAAGTCGCCCATCATGTAACAAGTCTTTAGCATGAAAGTGTATTACAAAGAAAATTCAAAACACTTCTTCATTTAATCCAACCCAAACACATCTTTCCTTAGGTAATTCTTATCTCATCCCATTCACTCTCATCGTAAAAACGTGCTTCTTCGTTGTTTTATTGCAAACGGTAAACACACTCGATTCAGCGAGCCTGCAACACCTGAGCTAGAGCATTATCCGTTAAATTAAAAAACACAAACAAGTTGTGTCAACCCTAGTTAGGCGAACTACGGTGTTCTGACATTCCCATTGCACAAAGGGAACACGTAGGTACAAGCGCGACGCTTGGTGAACATAACTGCCCATTCATTCCTGAACTACGACGGCTCTGATTCTCTTCTGAGATTCATAGGCACAAGTGTGATGCTTGTCGAGACATTCTTTGTGCCAGTGCGCATATCACAACACCCTTTGAACAGTGCAAGCAAGCGTGGATCCCGTCGAGTATGACGGATATGAAGGGGTGTTAATACCTTCTCTTTACGTAACCTACTCCCTTACCAGTTCTCTCTGGTTCGCAAGACCTTGTTATTTCCTTTCTCCTGGGTTTGTGCAACATTAGCTTTCCATTTCCTTGGGATAAAAATGCTTGGTTGGCGACTCTTCTCTTTTTCCGTGCCACTTTCGCGTTTGTACTTGGATGAAAATCTAGGGAGTAACACTCTCCAACATTATTGATGTCACATTCAAATACTTTTTTATATAATGCAATGGGAGATAATATTATACAAAATAAAATTAGAAGTTATAATGTTAGAGAGAATGTTGGGGGTAACACCTATGGTAGAAACGATGGTGAAAAATAATATTAGGTGGTATGGAAATGTAAAGATAAGATTCGTAGATTATTTTGTAAGGAAAGTAAATCAAATGAAGAGCAGTCAAACAACTTGATATATGAAGAACTAGAAACAAATGTAAGAGAAACCGATGTTGAAAATAAGACTAATTATTAATACATAAGTGACTCAATTAAATAATGTATCCTCATAATCATCTGATGTATGATTTGATAATATCTTCAGACCCAAACTATATTCACCATGAAACTATCAAATATTTAATGAATAGACGTGATTCCAAACCATGTTTGATTCGACGGATGCTCTTACTTCAAGATTTTTATGGGGAAAGAAAAGACAAAAAAGATCAGAGAATGTTGTAGTTGATCACTTATATTAGTTAGTAAACATAGAAATAACTAACCAAGAAAAAGAAGCACTAGAAGCAGTCTCGTATGAATAACTACTCATGATACGTACAAAAAGTTATGGTTTATTGATATGGCCATTACAAAGTTTCCGAAGTTCTCCCAGAGGATTTGAATTGGTAGTAAAAGAAAAAATTCATAAAGGACGCAAAATAATATGTGTGGTATGATCCATTTTTTCTTCAAAACAGGGATTACTTAACTTTTAATAAGATGTGTGAGAAACAAGGAGGCACACAGTATAATTTACCATTGTCATAATTATAACATCCCAAATATATTTATCAAGAATTTTAACTGAGATATACATAGTTGATATCAAATACTCTTAAAATTCAAAATAATTTCAGGTTTGATAGGTAGAAACATAATGTAATATGTCTAATTTTCCAGCATCATAATATTGAACAATAGCCTTCTAATCAAATCTCAAACAACTCCTAAACCAATATTTTAAAGATTTCTATATAATTAACCTAATTTCTCTAATTAACCATCTAACTAATTAACTATTACTTCAACTACATAAAATTATAAAGAAACTTACCACGTATTCCAAGGAGTTGTCCCAAGTTCCCTACGCTGAATCTCGACCATAAACATTCTCCAAATTCACCATTTTAGACATAAAATTCTAGAGAAACTCACATTAGTTTCAAGCATACAAATGAGCCCCAAAAAAACAAAGAAATTTCTAATTTCTTTTACACTCATATTTTTTATTGGCCATCAAGGAATGAAAGAGGAAGTGAACATTTATCATATGCGATGTTAATGGATGGTTTTGATTTGAAGGGAAGTGAACAAACACTTGTAGGAAAACGTAAATTGCAAGGTAGATAAAAAAACTTGAAAATTTAAATTATTTAAAGGAAAATGTGGATGCTAGCATACATTTTTGCAGGAATGAACTCTTTTCTCGTTACACTAGATACTTTGAGTGTGTTTCCTTGACAATGTTACAAATGCAACCACTACAAATGAAAATGAACATTGCTTAAATAGAGAAATAAAATAATTGTTATTCTATTTTTGTTGATTCTGGATGTGACATGTGCCACCCCCACTATCTTTGTAACCTCCCCCCACGTCTTCATGATTTTAAATCTTTTCCCGCACAAAAATCTTTTAGCTTTGGATTAATTTGAACTGCATCTAGTCGAAGTCCTTCGATGGCGTGTCTTCTGGATCATTCTCCGACATGGCTTTCACTGGCGCAGACTGGTGCATTGACTTTGTTGTCATCTTTTTCCCTTTCCTACTTGTCGAAATCTTATAGCCAACAGTGTCACTTGACATGATCATTGTGTGATAGAGAAAATAATTGAGTATTTTTTAAATATCTTTAAAACTCTTGAATTAATAATTTAACTATTATTCTCTATCAAGTGGGAGAATTTTACATGTCAATTATATTAGAAATGGTAAATACATATTATTTATTTCTTATAATATTATTATAGAGACTTATGTTGTAGATGAAAGTCTATGACTACTTTTGTCAAGACTACTCATGAAAGTACCTCCAAAGTCAAGATGTCAAGACTTCAGATGCTCACCACAAAATTTGAAAACTTAAGGATGAAAGATGATGAAAGTAATTATGATTTTCATATGAATATCCATGAAATAGCTAATGCTTCAAGTACTCTTGGAGAACCAATATCTGAAGAAAAGTTGGTGAGAAAAGCTCTCAGATCTCTACCTAAGAGATTTGACATGAAGGTCACAACCATAGAAGAAGCTCATGACATTAGCATGATGATACTAGATGAACTTATTGGATCTCTTCAAATTTTTGAGATTAGCATAAGTGACAAATCGGACAAGAAAAACAAAAATAGTGCCTTTTCTTCCAACACTGAAGATGGAGTAGAAGATTGTAATATGAATAATGAGGAAGGTCTATATAATGCTATAGTTCTTCTTGGGAGACAATTCAACAAAGTTATGAAAAGGATGGATAGGAAGTCAAAACCAAATGTCAAGAACAACTCATCTGACATCAATAAGTCAAATGATTCTAGTTGAAAGACAAGGGCTGAAGAGAACTCTTCTCAAGGAAAATGAGTTTAGTGTTATGGATGTGAAGGTTATGGGCACATTAGATCTGAATGTCCCACACATCTCAAGAATCAGAAAAAGGCTCTTATTGTGACTTCGTCATATGAAGAAACTGAAAGTGAAGCTGAAGAAGAATCTGCTAAGAATGTTACTACTCTAACATAGAGATATTACTCTGATTTCAGTGATGATGAAATCACATATGATAAGCTATCCACTTTCTCTAGAGAACTATGTCTCAAAAATGAAGAAGTCTGCCAACAAGGAGAAGAATATAAGAAAATCATATCACAACTGGAGAATGAAAAGGAAAAGCACTTGGAAAACATCTCCAAGCTAGAAAATGAGGTAACATTACTAAACTACCAACTTGATCAAATGACCAAGTCTGCCAGAATGTTGAACAATAGTTCAAAGACTTTAGATGAGATTTTTCAAATTGGAAAGTTATCTGGAGATGTGACTGGTCTAGTGTTTGACAACAGGAAATAACATGTCTCAAATCTTGCTTCCTCTGAGTTCAAACCAAAGATGTTGTATCAGGTGTCTCAACATCATAAAAGAAGACATGTTGCCTAAATAAGATGAAATTCTCATAAATGGAGGTGTCATTATTATGGAAAGTTTGGTCACTTGAAGCCCAACTATTTCAAACTCTATGGATATCCTAAGCTTGTCCCTCAATGTGTTCTAACTCATAACATACCTAAGGTAAGAAAGAAATGGATTCCTAAGATTGGTACCAACAGCTTGATAGCTCATACCTCGATCAGAGTTTAAACAAAAAATGACTGGTATTTTGACAGTGGATGTTCAAGACATATGACAGGAGTCAACAATCTGTTGGTGAATATGATATCCCATTTAACTAGTTTTGTTACTTTTGGTGATGGAGCCAAAGGTGAAATCAAAGTAATTGGACAACTGGATTTCTTAAGAGTGCATAGACTTGACAATGTGCTACTTGTAAAAGGGCTGACTGCCAATCTAGTATCTGAAAGGTACTACTAATCTTGGTATTTGCTATAGAAAATCCAAAGAATATAAACTAGTAGGATACTACGATGCTGACTTTGCTGGAGACAGAATAGAAAGAAAAAGTACTTATGGAGCTGCCAGTTTGTAGGAGACAATTTAATTTTTTGGTCCAACAAAATATAATCTACTATTGCACTCTCAACTGTTGAAGCTGAATATATAACTGCAATTGGATGCAGTACTCAGATGCTCTGGATGAAGAATCAACTTCAAGATTTTAACATCTATGAGAGTAACATTCCTATTCTTTGTGATAATACTTCTGCTATTTATCTTTCTAAAAACCCTATCTTACATTCTAGAACTAAACATATAGAAATCAAACATCATTTCATTATGGACTATACTCATAAGGGGGTTCTCTTTTTAAAATTCATAGACACAGACCATCAATGGGCTGACATTTTCACAAAACCTCTTGCTGAAGATATATTTAATTTCATTCTGAAACATCTCAGTAAGGAATCATGTCCAGAATGAAAAATTTAACTTCTATATAATTAACTTAGAATTTATTTTATTAATTTGAACATCTGACTAATAATTATTCAGAAGTGAGAAGAAAAATTGTCTCAGAATCTATCTAGAAAGATCTGAAAATTTTTCTTCTGAAAACCCTTCATTTCAAGGATAGAATGTGCAGTTCATAATATCAACATCTGTCAACCTAAGCTCTAGGTTATCCTCTAAAGCCGAACACATGTTCAAATTCTGAGAACTTGAAACGGCTGAGTTGACAAATTGAGGTACTAGTCACATTGGTAACTGTTCCAAAATATTTCACGTCACCCCCTTGTCAGTAATCATTAATGCTCTTAATCATTATGCTTTTGTGCTAGTTGCTTTTTAATTTTGAGATTTATATCCGTTGAAAACTTCTATATATATGTCTCTCTATTAACTTCACAACACTTTCACGTTTTCACTCTCACTCATCTTGTCTACCTTCTTGCATTTCTTGCCTTCTCTGATCTTGTTCTTCTTGCCTTCTTCTTTGCATTACACTCTAAGAAAGTGGATGCAATAATGTTGTTAAGTTTTTTCTCATGAAGCTTCACACTTTATGTTATGATATTATCATTAGCTTTAAAGCAAATTAATTGATCTAATACTTGGTGTTGCTTTTTGAATCTAATGCAAAAGCTAAGTTTTTATTTTTATAACTTCTACTCAAACTAAGATTTTGAATCAAATTAGTTTTAATGCTCTCTTCATTATATAAATCAAACAAAAACTAGTGAATGATTAAATAAAAGAAATGCTAAAAACATCAACTCTAAAGAATTGATCTTAGTTGTTAGAACATCAAATCTCACCATTAATAAAATAAAATAGTTCAAATTCATATAAAATTGAATGGTATTACTTTGTTGAACAAATAAGTGTCGACCTACTTTAAGTCTGAATGGAAACATTATTATATCCAATACTTGAGATATTTGTTTCTTTTCAAATGTTGATGTGTGAAGAGATATTGCGCACAATAATGAAAGATCCAAGAGGTGGTATTTATGATTGTTGAGACTCTGAATTTGTCTGGGTTTGGGCCAAATCAAATGCTTGAATTGGTATACACTGTTGTTGCATGTGCCATGCATCAAGAACCACAATGTATGTTGTATATTATGCCAAGTCATGTTACCATTTTTATATACTAAAGAGGAACATAAAAACAAAGGTACTTCTAAAAGTTTGGGATCATGCCACTATTTGTCACTACTTTTACAGAATTTGGAAAAGCCTAAGGGAACAACAATAGACTATACTATAACAATATTTTAAGTTAATCAGTGACTGTTTGTAGCTTTTAAGTTTTAGTACAAAACTTTACAATAGATAGGGATCAAAATAAATTGAGTCGATTTTAAGTTAATAAGTGAGTGTTTGTAGCTTTTATGAAATGACAGAAATCTATCATATATTTAAGTACGACCTTTTTAAAAATTGAGTTTGACCGTTTTGAAAGTTGAGTTTATCCTCTTAATCTATTTAAATATTTATTTCATTTGTTTATATTTAAATTAGTCATTCAATTTTTTTTTTATTTAAATAAATTTTGTGAGACTTTGATTTAGAGAATATATGAAAAACAATTTATGTCATTTTATAAGTGGTTTTCACATTTATTTTCACATTTAAGTTTTATTTTAGTATTTATTTAAGAAAACTAAGTTTTGTGTTAGTTTTGTTATGATAAGAATAAGGATGTATTAGGCATTTGACAAGTAACATAAATCTTTGAAGAATCTCTATGACATGAATCAACTACAAATTAATATGAATGTTAGGTCGTTATCCGTAAGCAACACGTTATATGACTCTAGTATAATATCAAAAGAACAATAATTGATACATCGTTGTCTTGATGCAGTGAAAAATAAGCAAGAATTCTCACATTTTCATAAACGGGTTCGAGTAAAGAAGTTAGTTCATGAGAGTATGATTTATTTTAGAACGTAAAATTTGGCATGCTTACTGGAAAATCTATGGAAATAGTGGACAATATGGTTAGGAGGAATATCACTTTCATGTGTCTACAAGAAACTGAATAGACAAGTGAAAAGGTGAGAGAATTAGACAACTCAAAATTTAAGGTTTTATACACTGGAAGAGTTAGGTCGAGAAATGGGGTGGACATTATTGTTGACAGGGAGTGGAAGAAGAATATTGTAGAGGTGAAACAAGTAGGAGATCGAATCATAGCCTTGAAATTTGTAGTGGAACAAGACACCTTTAATGTTATTAGTGCTTATGCACCTCAGGTTGGGTCAGCAGAACACCTTAATATAAAAATTTGGAAGGATTTAGAAGACTTACTTTAGGACATACCCCAAGGAGATAAGCTCTTTCTAGGAGAGGATATAAATTGAAATGTAGGTCTCGTAGCAAGAGGTTCTGAACGCGTACATTGGGGGTATGGTTTATGGGAGGTAAATGCGGAGGATAAATCCATCTTGGAGTTTTCATCGACCTTTAATATTACTATAGTTAATACATGGTGTACTTGTCAAAAAGTACAGGGTGTGCGTGTTCCTCCTGCAATGTCAATGAGACTCAAAGGCCTTTGTAGGTGTATTATAATTTGGGTAGTGAGGACTTTCTCACGACGGCGAGAAGCTGCGTATGGTGGTTTTTTAGACTGTTTAAAAGATTAACTCATGTGAGGTGAGAGACCCTATTGGTGACCGGTGGTGCTAGGTTGCATGCAGACGGTTAGGTTGATGGTGTGTTAAGGCTACTAGGAGTGTAGTTCTCTCTGAGTAATGGTAAATGTGTATGACTTGAGAATCTACCTTATCCCCTTGATGGATACAATATTTATATGAGTTACATCCGCTTAGCGTTTTTACTTGTTAGACGTGGTTAACCGCTCTCGTGTTACTAGGGGAGGGTCCCACATTGGTAGGACCTCTTGGGAGACTGCCTCAGATTTTGTCTGAGCGGCCCAATTGTTAGGAGAGCGTGCCCTAGTGTAGAGCCTTACCAAATGTAACACTACACGGTCCCTCAAACACGAGGATTTTCCTCAAAAGGATGAAGTGTTTAAAACCACTGGCCTTTTCGGAATGCGCCTTTCGCCATATCAAAAAGTACCTTAACTAAGAACGATTTTTTTATGTGTGCTCCTAGCATAGGTGAGTCCCTCAGCAAAAATGGTAAATAGATTGATAGACAAATCCCTCACCCGAAGGGCGCATGGGCTTCTAAGAAAACATGTCTATTTTACAGTGATGTGTCGAGATATCCAAACGTCAGTTATTTTGGTCAAATTGAGTGTTCGATGGGAAGAGGCATGGGTATCATTTAGTTCACCTCACAATGGTATTTCTTGAGAAGACAAATCAAGTTCCTATATTCACACATGGCCTCTAGGCATGAAGGTTTTCCTGCATCCGATGCCAATCTATTTGGTGGATGTGTGAGCCCAATTCTTTGGGGTTTCTATGTATTTTAAGAAGCATTGCTTCATCTCTTCTTCCTTATCTTCAAAAACTTTATGCATCAAACTTTATTTTCTTGAACTTTTACTTTCATCAACCATGATGAAGAAAACCTTGTTCATCAATGTGCGAGACATATCCTCTTCTCATCTTCTTTGCTATGTGCATATCGTCTCTCCTACACTAATCTCTGCTCTCATATTTCTTTGTTTTTCATCTTCTCATTTTTATGTTATTGTTCACTCTTCCAATTATATTTTTTTCGCACCTTTCTTCTCTAATCTCGCATTTCTTATGTTCCATTTCATCTTTTCTATTCTATAATCTCATATATTTTAGTTGTTTTTGATATTTTTTTATGGTACTATTTTATGTTTTTGTTTAATCTAATTTTTGTATATTAAATGTGAAGTTTTTGTCTAAATATTACGAATTTTGTTATTATTTGATAATGTATGAATGACTAAATACAAAATAATGTTGTTCTCTATAGATGTATTAATCGGTCAATAAATTTTTTGTAAGAATCCGAACTAACCAACCAACTCAAATCTCATTGGTTTGATTTCTAAAAATTAATCAAATCAAATCAAACCACACTTTTTTTTTTCTCTTAGTGGTTCTAATGAATTTTAGCATCAAAACTACTCAAATCGCACCGGAATCATCCCTAATTATCACACTAGCAAATCATAATTTATCAAATCATAATTCTAATATATCATCTAAGACAACGTCAAAAGTAAAAGCAATGAACAAAACCATTTATTAGATATATATTTATTTTCATTCTTCAAATCTTTTGGCTGGCTTCAATAGGTAAAGATATTTGTGCCCTTAAAAAGAAGCAGCAGCAGCTAAAGATCTTTGTTATCAGAAATAGAGGAAGATTTAACTAAATATCTTTGTTATTAGAAATAAAAGAAGATTTAACCTGTATATAAATATAGTTATTACCCAATGAAAATAATTTGAGAAATGTACTAAATGATTGTCTTAGAGAATAAAGACAAGTAACTTTAAGAGTCAAAAGTAAATTATAAGATGTGAATAAGGAGGTTTATTTAATCCTAAATTAAAGAATTTAACTACTAATATTTAAAGAAACAAAAACATTTTTAAAGCAAATATTACACATTGTTGGTATGATGAACAACTGATATAAAACAAATCCTACAATAATTTTCTGAATAATTGAGAAAACAAAAACAAATTAATTAAATATTAAAATAAAAATTCATTCAAATAACTCAAAAAATTAACTAAAACTTATTATAACAAAGATAAATAAAAACTCAAAAGATATCACACATGCAAATAAGTGAAAGTATTCTTAATTTATTCTATCATTATTTAATAATATATGCATTCATAAACTCTACAGTCTTATATCAATTAAAAGCAGCAAAGACAAGAAAAAAGTTATTTATTCCATTGACTACTGTTTGAAGGTTCATCCCCTCTTAGGTGACTTAGTACTTATTTTTTTATTCTCTAGTGAGATAAATTAGAGAAATGTACATGTTCAATTAATCAAGCCAAGAAGAACTCATGATGTTATGGGTATATTTTGGATTAATTGAACTCTTAGGGTTGTTTCTAGGAGTGAATCTAGCTTGGAATTTATATATTTTATCTCAGATATAAATTTGACCATTTTTACAATTCATTCTCTAGACATATTGACTTTGTTGTTGTCCCTTAATCATAAAATAGAATAAATTTGGTTGGAACGGTCCAAATGAAATCTAGTTTGGAAGTTTATATATTTTAGAAATAGGAGATATAATAAATTGAAGGGTGTAAAATCTTCCACAAGATGAAACCTAGAGATTTTTCCAACAGCTTTCTAAATGAGATTTTCTAATCTACTCCTTTAAATAGAATTATACTTTAATATATGTGAAAATATAAAAAAGTGAATTAAAATCAGTCTTTTCAAAATTATTCT
Organism: Lathyrus aphaca; assembly: GCA_963966055.1. Lineage (NCBI taxonomy): Eukaryota > Viridiplantae > Streptophyta > Magnoliopsida > Fabales > Fabaceae > Lathyrus > Lathyrus aphaca. The sequence goes on from OZ014519.1 coordinate 11,735,969, forward strand.
ATTTGTGTTATTGGTTGAGTTGAAACTTCACTAAACAACTAAAAACTATGTTTAATTCATGGATAATCTTTTGTACTCATATTTTAAAGGTGACTTGAAAGGTTTAGAGATGTCTCACCTTCTGTATGTGATGATATTATTTTTGTAAGAGTTTTATTGGCGGATAGTCTTTTGCCTATCAAGATGAATTTTACGAGTTTTTTAACTCACATCTGACCTTAATGTTAATTTTTTTCCCAAAAGATGTATTTATTGGGTTAATATGTGGATAGAGTTTATAGACCTAGTGGAGGATTTCTTGAATTACAAATTAGGTAGTCTTCTTTTAAGTATTTAGGGCTTCTGGTGGAAGCTTATCCTAGGAAAGAAGACACTTGGGATTTCTCGTTAAGATTGTGTCTAGGGGTGGCAAAACGGGCCGTCCGTCCCGCCCCGTGCCCGCCCCGCCTAAAGCCCGCCAAAAAATAGCGGGGGGGGCATGCCCGCCAAGTTGAAATGGGCATAAAAGTCTAGTCCGTCCCGCCAAGGTGGCGGGTTGGCGGGCGGCGGGCTTGCCCGCCTTCTTTTTTAATTATTTTTTCTATTTTTTTAAATAAATTAAAAGATTCTTCTTTCTACATTTCAATAAAAATACATCAAACCAACATTTAAAAAGCATAATTTTTATTAGCCTAAAACATCAACTTTTAGTGAAATAATACTCTTATCATATATAATATCACATTTAGTATTTTATATGATCTAAATTCAAATTTCGATCACACTTTTGTCATTTTTCATTAGAAAAATTCAAATACTTGTAAAGAAAGAGAAAGTAGATTAGTCCTAATAATCTAATAACAACTTATGTACATATCACAAACTATTTTCATAGGCTCTTCCAAATACTTAAATAGTGTTATTATATAGGTGTGGCGGGCTTTGGCGGGCGGAGGGTTTTGGCGGGGCGGGCTTTGGCGGGTGGCGGGATTTAGCGGGGCGGGTTTTAGTGGGCGGCGGGTCTAAAATCCCAACCCAACCCGCCACTTTTTGGCGGGTGTGCAGGTCGGCCCGGCGGGCCACGATCCGTTTTGCCACCCCTTTGTGTCCATGGGACTTTTTTTCTTTGAGGAATAGGTTTGTGAGTCTTTGAGGGAGGGTTGTTTAGCTTAATTAAGTTCAAAACTCGATTCTTGTTTTTTCAAGATGTTGGTTAAAGTTTGAAAGAAGTTAGTTGGGATGCAATGAAGGTTCCTTTGGATTAAAAGGGGGTACTAAGGTTGGTTGGGTAAAGTGGAATGACATGTGCAAGCCTAAGAAGGATGGTCATTTAGGGGTTAAGGATCTAAGGTTTGTGAATTTTGCATTGTTAAGTAAGTGGAGGTGGATGGTTCTTGGGGATATGCAATTTATGTGGAAGACTATTATTTCTTATAGAGATTGTACTCAGGTGTGTGTTTCCTATTTGGTGGTAAAGCGAACGATTTTGGAAAGGCATCCTTCTAGTGGAGTGGAGTTTCCTTTCTCAGTTCCTCCCTAGATGAGTCACTACTACAAAAAGCGCTTTTTACCTAGTACGTGAAATGCATAATACCTCGGCTATAGAAGTGAGGTAACGAATAGTGACATGGAAACTCGCCACTTATCACCTTGGTGGTTTTAAAACCGAGAGGTAAAGTTAAATACACATGGATTATAATCTAACAACAACACTTATTATTTTGAAAACTAGTGTATCTTTCATCTCAGTTTATCTTGAAAACTGAGGAGTAAGATTTTTTTTTTAATTGTTACATTGTTTACTCAGACTATTACACCGTTTACCTAGAATATTACATTGTTTACATAGAATATTAAAATAAAAAACAAATTCCCTTGGGATCTAGATACAAATCAAATTCCCCAAAGATCTAGATTTTAGATCTTCGAATTATTGAATCTTGGGGAAGAACAAATGTTGGGTGCACTAGAAAAAAAAGGTTATCTGCCACAGCTAGAAAACCGCGGTTATATGAAAAATAATCGCGGTTGAAAGCTTTGGCCACAAATAAGTGATTGTGGAATATGCAGTTGTGGCCTAAATTATAAGCCACGGTTTTCGTGTTTCGGTCATGTTTTATATACATTTGTGGCTTGAATAGGCTACGATTTAGGTATCTAGGTGAAGGTTGCGGTTTATCATGTGCCGTAGTTCTCAATAGTGGCCGAATCTAGCCACGACTCTTATTTAATGTATATGGTTTTAATTTATGGCCACTTATTAAAATCGCGGCTACATTTTGCTCATTATTTTACACCATTTAAGTAGGCCACAATTTCTTTTTGTGCCGCATAGTTGTAACCATGTTGTTCTTCATGACATGACATAAAGAAACATTTTAGATCAATATAATGTCTTCCAACAAGAATACTCATTTTTGTAGATATTGATTAGAAAAATTAAAATCTAATTATACAAGAAAATATTAAGCCACAACGTCAAAATATTCATTAAGAAATAAGTAAGTCTACATCAAGTGACGCTACCGACTAATAAGCCGCAAAAATATAGATAAGTTTTGATATTATTATTTTTAAACATTTAAATTCTGAAATTAGAGTTAGAGATAATATTATAGAAAACATTTTGTAGAGGGGGTGAGGGTCAAAGAGGTTTATGAAACATATAACCCTCCTCATGACATAGTTTTTGGTTATTTTTTATGATTAGATCTAGATGATCATCTCTGTACTTATTTGGTTTTTGATTTAATATAGTTTTTCATTGCTTCAAAAAATAATAATTACTATGTAACATTAATAATTTCATATAGGAAAAACAAAGCTACATAGTAATTTAGTTTTGGAGTATTTAACAATAATATACTCCAAAAAAGTTTTCTAAAATAACGTCAACTAAACTAATATGAAATAATAATTTAATAAAAATATTAATTAATTTTTATTTAGTTTAGTTTAAAATTATTAGTTTATTAAATTGTAATTAAATTATTAAATAATTTAGTTTAAATAAAAATTATATATTAATTATTTAAATTAAATTATTTTAATTTATTAATTTAGTTTAAAATTTTTAACTAGTTATTAATTTACACGTTAAATATTAGTAAAATGTTAGTTTAATAATTATATGCTAGGATGCGGTAAAAAACAATTCATCTGGTTTAGAACATTTATCAGGGATGGATGGCGAAGGCTCCTCTTCTATTTACCATTTTAATAATACGACAGATTCCGATATAGTTAGGAGTAATATTCGACTTTGGGACAACTTGGAATCTAACGTAGGGAGTAAATTATGGGAGACTATATCTAATTTAGGAGTGGTAGCTTTGGATGCCAAGAAGGACTATATGAGGAGTTTAGAGGAGATAGAGAAAAGAGACAAAAACAGAAAGTGGGTTGGGAAGACAGAATTAAAAAATCAGAAATGATTATCGTTCTCTGAATATTAGAGGATGGGATAGTATTGTTAAAAGGGGGAGAATTAATCAAATTATTTCGGGTGGCAAGGCGGACATATTTTTTATTCAAGAAACCAAATTAGAAGAGATTTCCAAGGGGTTGGATAAGAGCTTTTGGTGTAGAGAAGAAATTGGATGGTCGTATTCTGGGTCTACGGATGTGGCAGGTGGTTTATTGATTTTGTGGAAGGAATATTGCGCTAAAGTGTTTTTTAGCTTCAAAGGAGAGGGTTTCATTGGGGTCAAGGCCTTGTGGAAGGAGAAATTCTTTTACATTATTAATGTTTATTCCTCTTGCGATTTGGGGTTGAAGAGAGTTCTTTGGAGGCGTCTCTTAGATTTAAGAACTAAGTTTAGTGATGGTGATTGGTGCATAGCAGGGGACTTTAACTCTATCTCTAGTGCTAATGAAAGGAAAGGTAGATCGAGGTGGAGTAGGAATTCGGATATGAAGGGGTTTGTGGAGTTTATATCGGATAGTGAGTTGATTGATGTTCCGTGTAAAGGAAGGAAGTACTCATGGACTAGTGGGGATGGATCTTCAATGATTAAAATCGACCGTTTTCTTATTTCGGAAGGAGCTATTGATAAATGGGGTATAATAAGGCAATTCATAGGTAATAGATATGTGTTAGATCATTATCCAGTTTGGTTAGTAGTGGATTCATCGGATTAGGGACCAAAACCTTTCAAATTCACTAATGATTGGTTTGATAATAAAAATTTCCTTCCTTTTGTTGAAAAAGAGTGGAAAGCTTTGCACATTCAAGGAAGAGGTGATTTTGTTCTTAAAGAGAAACTTAGACTTCTTAAAGGGAGTTTGAGGAGGTGGAATAAGGAGGTTTTCAGGAAGTATGATTTAGATTAACGAGTGCATTGACAAGATTAACGAGGGGGGCAATATGGCCGACTTCAAATTCAGAGCTTTAACGGAGGAGGATATTAAGAAGCGCAAGAAGTTAACAAGCCAATTTTGGTTGAACCTTAGAATCAAGGAGAATTTTCTTATTCAAAAGGCTAGACTAAAATGGATTAATGATAGAGATAATAATAGTAGATATTTTCATAGCGTCATGAATGATAGGAGAAGGCGCAACCATATTAGCATTATTAATTCAAGTAGAGGAGTTTTGGTATCGGTGGAGGATGTGAAGGAAGAAATGAGGAATCATTTTGCCCTAAAGTTTATGGAACCGAACAAGCATAGACCTTTTTTGGATGGTTTGGAGTTCAAGACTTTATCCAACATTGACAAGGTTTTTCTCGATGGTCCTTGTTCGGAAGAAGAGATTAAAGACGTTGTGTGGGGATGTGATGGTGGTAAGAGACCGGGCCCAGATGGATACACTATTGGCTTCTTTAAAAAGTGTTGGAATTTTATAAAATCGGATTTCATCCGATTTGTTCAAGACTTCTTTGATAAAGGAATTATTTCTAAGGCAATTACTTCTTCTTTCCTAACTTTGATTCTGAAGTGTGATTCTCCTTTGGGGCTTGATGATTATAGACCTATTTGTCTAGTAGGTTGCCTTTATAAAATTCTAGATAAGATTTTGGCGGCTAGGATAAAGGTAGTGCTTCATAATTTAATCTCGAAATGTCAGAGTGCTTTTATGCCGGGAAGGAAACTTTTAGACGAAGTTTTGGTTGCCAATGAGTTGGTAGATTATGCTTGTATAGAGAATAAAGTTGTGTCCCTTTTTAAGGTGGATTTAGAGAAAGCTTATGACAAGGTTAGTTGAAATTTTCTTCGGTTTTTATTGAGGAGAATGGGTTTCGTCCCTAGGTGGATGAATTGGATGGAAGCCTTGATTTTTAATAGTAAAATGTCCGTTTTGGTGAATGGTAGTCCGACAAAAGAATTTGTTGTGGAGAGAGGTTTAAGACAAGGTGACCCACTATCTCCTTTTCTTTTCATGCTAGTCACGGAAGTTTTAGCCATGATGGTTAGAAGATCGGTGGACATTGGGCATTTTGTGGGAATCAATGTGAATCAAGGTTGTTTTCTTGACATTCTCCAATTTACGGATGATACTTTATTGATTGGAGATTGTAGTTGGAATCATTTATGGGCTATAAAAGCGGTGCTTAGAGGTTTTGATATGGTGTCGGGTTTAAGTATTAATTTTCTTAAAAGCAAGTTAATAGGGATTAATGCTCCGACCTCATTTATGGAAGCGGCAACGATCTTTTTATCTTGTAGGACGGAATCGAAAGAGTTCACTTTTCTTGGCATTTCCATTGGGTCCAATCCTAGGAGGATAGTGACTTGGAACTCTATTTTAGTAAAGATCAAGAACCGGTTGTCCTCTTGGCATGGTATATTTCTTTCGTTAGGAGGAAGGATAACGCTTCTAAAGTCGGTTCTAGGTAGCTTACCTATTTTCTATTTATCCTTTTACAAGGCTTCGGTTAAGGTGTGGAGGGAAATCAACAAAATGCAAAGTGGCTTCCTTTGGGTAGCTCGGGTGAGAGGAGGAAGATTCATTGGGTTAATTGGGAAACGAATTATTTTCCTTTTGATAGAGGCGGGTTAAATATTAAAGATATACAAGTTTTTAATATAAGTCTTCTTCACAAATGGAGGTGGAAGATTTTGGTTGGTTCTGAAAATCTATGGTTTCAAATTATGAGAACTAGATATGGAGACATCCGGTTTCATGTTTCGGGGGGAGAGTTTAAAAGAGCTTCTTGGAATTCTTTCTCTTCTTGGTGGAGTGACTTGATATCAATTTCGAGTAATAAAGAAGAAGAGGTTTTTATGGAGAATTGCAAATTCTCAATCGGTAACGGTTTCCACACTTCCTTTTGGAGGGGGATTTGGGCAAGGGAGGTTAGATTGAAGGAGAAATATCCGACTTTGTTTTCAATTACGCCCCTTAAGGAGGTTTCGGTTGCGGCAATGGGAGGTTGGCGGGATGGAGTGTGGAAGTGGGGAGATTTTGGTTTATCTAACGTGGTTAATTTTTTTGCAAGCACTGTTCCGAATATTCCATCAATTAATCTAATGAATATTGTTAACATGCCTTTTATTCTGCAGCAGGACAGCTCTGTGAGGGACCATTCTGGAAGGTTAAATTTCAACATGATAGAGGCTTAGGCTCAGTTTGGTTCTCAGCAGTCAGACCACGGTTTCGACGAACAACATTTCGAAGAGGATTTTTTTGTTTCAGTAGCAGGCCTACAGGAAAGCGTTGTGAGGCTGTCGGCTTCGGCAGATTTCAATTCTTTTGTGCTTGCAGATCTGTTTTCGGAAAATTCATCTAAAACTATTCCCATTCTTGCGCATACCGATGAGCCTTTTCTCCAGGATGAAGAGATTAATACGGGTACTTAGGGAGTTTTTCGCAGTGGAACTAGGGGGCGGATCCTAATATTGGCGGAGGGAGGTACCAAGGTGCTACGGCTTCTTTGGATTTCGGTAAGGCAGTGGAAGAATTCTCTAATTTCAATTTGCAATTGGCAAGAGTTAGTCCATCCAGGCATGGTGTAGATTGTGTCTCTTGGGGTTTGGAGCAAAGCTCTACTTTCTCGGTTTGTTCGTTCTACCGGAGGCTTTTTTCAAATCGTATCCCTTTAGGCCCTTTAAATCGCGACGATAATGCTTTCTCTTTGTTATGGAATGCGGACATCCCTTTGAAAATAAAAGTGTTCGGTTAGAGAGTTTTTTGAATCGATTACCGACGAAGGATTTACTCTTGTATAGAGGTATTACCACCTCGTCTCCCGATTCAAAGTGTGTGTTTTGCAATAATTTTTTGGAATCGTCGGAACACATTTTTCGGGGATGTTTTGTAGCTTCTTTGGTTTGGACAAAAGTAGCGGATTGGATAGGGGTCCAAGATGGAGGAGGCATCGGGTGCTTGCAGACTTTTTTACATTGGTTTCTCGTTTTCAAAAGGATGAAGTTTAAAAGAGGTAGAAGCATTTGTGTGGTTTGCAATTTGTTGGAGCTTATGGAGCACTAGAAATGAGATTATATTTAGGAATGTAGATTGGAACATTAACGAAATTGTTTGGAAAGTCAAATATATATTGTGGAGGTGGTCGCTCTTAGGTAAAATTACTCATCCCAATTGTAATCTTTACGAGTTTGACAAAAGCTCAATGTCTTACTTGTCTTAGAGTTCATTTGGTAGGTAATCTTCCTATTTTTGTCGAGCGTAGCCTCGTTTCCTTTTGTATCAATAGCGAGTACCTTTTGTATTCATTATTAATATAATTCTTGCTTACCAAATAAAGAAAAATTACTACAGTAAAATATAAATTTATTTAAAATGTTAAAACTAAAATAAGAAACTAAAAAACTTAATGTTAGTTTTAATTTTTAATGTAGAATAGTATTTTAGTATTAGTTTAAACTAAAATAACATACTGTAGAGTAGTAAATTAGTTAAACTAAAAAAATTAATGATAGTTTTAGTTTTTAATACATATATAAAATTGTTAAATTAAAATAGTTAAATCAAAATAGCATAATATAGAAATAATATATTTAGCGTAACTAAATGATATACTAGATTTATTGATACAGTATATATGTTATTAGTTTAACAAAATGGAACTAAATAAAATAAATAATATAATTTAACAAATTATAAAATATATTGTAATTGAATAGAATAAATACTAAATATATAATATATAATATATATACATTTTAGAAGCAATGCATATTATTAAAAGACATACTTGGTCTAGTGAAAAAGCATTACCCTTGGATTATAAAGATGGTGGGTTCATCATCTATCTCCAACAATTTTTAGAGTATAACATATACTAAGAAATTTCAAATGTTAAGAGAAATTCATACAACTTTTATTTTACTAACTATTAATCCGTCGTTAAAATAAATAAAAACTTAAGATATCACACATGCACATGATTGAAAGTATTTTAGGGTTTATTCTACCTCAAAATCCCATCATTATTAAATATCTACATTAAAAAATTCTACAGTCTTAATTAAAAGCAACAAAACACAAGAAAAAAAATTCTTTATTCCATTGACTACTGTACGAAGGTTCATCCCCACTCAGGTAACTTAGTATATTTTTTTATTCTATACTGAGATAAATTAGAAACCTGAGAATGTTCAATTAATCAAACCAAAATCTCAGATGTTATAGGTATATTTTGGATTAATTGAACTTTTAGATTTGTTTATGGAAAGTGAATCTATAGCTTGGAATTATTTATATATTTTCTCTCAGATATTTGAGATGGAGTGCCTTAACTATTTAAACTTGTACACTTCATTCTCGAGACATCTCATCTTAATCATAAAATAGAATAAATTTGGTTGGAACGGTCCAAATGAAATCCAGTTTAAAAGTTTATATATTCTAGAGATTTTTCCAACCGCTTTTTAAATGGGATTTTCTAATAGGATGGGTAATCATATGATGATTTGATAGGAGATAATGTGAAACTTCACACCGTAAGAACTTAAGAATGTTGAAGACTTTGAGAAAGACGAGGATGTTGTCTGGATAATGTCGACTGTGATACCGTAGATCTATCCAAATATGTTAATTAAAAGTTATTAATTGAAATGCACTAATACTCTGTAAAAATGTTTTATAGTCTCAATGAATCATAGTCGTTGGATGTTGGAACAATTTTGATTTTTGTTTTAAGAACTTATAAAGTAATACAAATGGATGATGATAATGAATTGACAATTTAAATTTTTTTATTCTGTCAATGTATAGCAATTAATCCGTAGTTAAAATATATATAATTAACAAACTAATTACATTATATATATATATATATATATATATATATATATATATATATATATATATATATATATATATATATATATATATATATATATATATATATATATATATATATATATATTGTTTTATTACTTATTTTTCAATTGATTTAAAATTTTAAAATCATATGATTCAAAAGAAATATGAGCGACCAAGAAAAAAGAATTTAACATAAACTAAATCTAATGCTCCGGATTTTTCATCCAAGATATTACTTTAAACTTCTCATTTACTTAAAAAAAATTGACTATTTTTTTTGGTTAAAAAATCGTAATCATCAATGACAAATTCTAAAAACTATAATTAAATAAAAGTTATTAGAATAAACTATTTGAAACATCACAATTATTCATTTCTAAATTTGATAATAAAATAAATCTTCTTACAAAGAAAATTACATGTTCAAAACCCTTTATTGAACCCCGAGATGGCACATCATATTTTATCCTTGTAGCTTCACATCTTGAACTAATTAGTACCTAATATGTTTGTAAGGAGTCAATCTTCCATCATCCATATCAAATCAAACAAAACATATAGTACAATATTATAAGACAAATCATACAAAAATTAATAGATCAAGAGAAATTAACTTCACCAAATCATTTTTTTTTCAAATATCATTGCGTGTGATTATGCATGCTCATAAATCTAAATGATCCGGATATAATTAGTCAGCCTCTAAGGCACCACACAGATTTCATCCCATAAGAATGGGGAAGATAACCCGCCACTAAGGCACCACACATATTATGCACATGCCATGTCAATGATTATGCAAATGTAAATTCCGTCACTTAGGCAAATCCCGCCACTTAGGCAATCATACAATCATATAGTATCACATCATCTTAAAATTTATTTCACATAATCATCCATACCCAATCGTAATCGATTCACGTCACAACCACACATAATAACATCAATAACAAACAACAAATATTCATCCACCTCACATAATCATACCAACAAAACACAATATATATAATTAATATCGAATATAAATATATATCAATTCTATCTTTAGAACAATTATATGTTGCATGGTCTTATTCTATAATATATAACTATTAGTTTCGTTATAATCAATATGGAGAAGTGTCCTTACCTAGGATGTTTCTTCTAACAATATTGAACACTTTGACTTTCTTCAAGGTGCCGAATTTTTATTGTATCTTTTATGAAATTTGAACACTATAGATTGAATATTTTTATGTGTGAGACATAAATTGAGTTAGAGGACTTTTTATAAGGATGTAGGTTGAGGGAAAAGAAGAACAAGGGTTACACTGGTTGAAACGAATAACAGAGAGAAAAATAGGAATGAATGTGTCTTTTTCTAAGCTAAGAGAGTATAGTCCTTTGTAATAGATTTATTAGTCTAATCACCCTTATTTCTAGGAACAAATTAAGTTAGTCCATAATGAAGTTTTCTTCTCCCACTAATGATACACCTGTATTGTTATTAGGTTTTTCCTAATTATTAGTTCACTGATATATATTCTCAACCTACTGCTGCAAAATAGTTAAAATAAGAGACCAAACATATACTATATACTTAGTGCATAAGTAAATATTTTAAATGGTCATGGTAGTAAAAAACCAAGTCAATGGCACCCACTAATAATTGTGCTACATTACTAAGTATTTTGATTTTGGTGATTCTAATATTATCACCAATATTCAACACAAAGTTCAAGCTATACCATTAATCTCTATTATTCAAATTTTCTCATGTAACACTAATTCATCAATTTCACCTAATTACTATTATAATATTACTATTATCATATGCGACTATTTAACTTATATAATTACTATTAACAATCAATTAATTGATCAACCAACTCATTAAATTAATAATATATTCACTCACTCTTAATTTATAAAATAACAACAACTTCTAATTTTAGTAATTAATATACATTCATTCAAATTTAATTTAAACAGTACAACAACAACAAAACACATGATCTTTAAATTTAGAATTAATTAACATCCTCGCTCAAACAATTATACACGGGTAATATGGCAAGATATGCAAATCTTAATAATTATTTAAATTCACTAAATATCAATAAACTTATTATAATAAATTAAATACTTAAATAATTAAGACTAATTTCAAGATTTATTAATTTATCAAGATAATTATTTATAAATTCAATAATTAAAATATTATCATAAAATATTTAATTGGAATATCACTTTATACATAAAATAAATTATTGAATAAATAATATTTTTATTGTATATAAAAATATCGGGGGTGTTACACTAAAGATCCTAAAATCTTGAGAAATTTATTCGGCAATGTCATACCCTAATTTTTAATCCTAAGATCTCATCTTTATTTGTATATTTGTATACAAACAAGATCACAACTTGGTCCTCTACTTACCCTCTCATCCTTGAGTTTGTAGATCGCCAATCACTTTTCTTTATGTTTCTTACCTTTGTGTTTATATGTTTTATATTTTACTAACTACTAATCAAAATATCAAAAATATGCTTTGTCCCTTTTGTTTCCTTGCAAGGTAGGGTTTTGCATCAAAAGCATCAAGCATGGTTCCTCAACTAGGATTTTTGGTCCCTTAAGTTATAATGATATCAACCATTGATTCTCAAGGTCCTATCTCTTAAGGCATGACCTCTAATCTCAAATTATAGGGTCTCAAGTATCATTCAACTTCATTTTGATCAAATATATCTCAAGTTTTATTAGCTTGTTCCTCAAGAAAAGTCAAAGGTACATGTGTTTATTTTCATGTCTTCGTCAACAAGTTACCTCAAACTTTGGTCAATTCAATCAAAGGACATTCAAGAGCACATCATTTGAAGTTCATATGATCATCCATGTACCTTGAAATGTAAGAAAAACCCAAAGTTCATAACTTGATTCAAAGTGGTTTGACCTAAAAAAGTCAACATTGAATGTCAAAATTCAAAAGATCACAATTCATTCAATTTTCAATATTTTTGAATGCTTCTTTTTGCATATTACTCTTATCAACATCATCTCCAACTTCTCTTCACATGATAAGAGTCAATTATTCTTGGAGGTTCATCAAAAGTTTGAAGACATTATAGGTCATTTGTGGACTTAGTGAAAATTTGTATATTTTCAATTGACTTTTCCTCAACTTTTAAGAATCATAACTTCTTCAATTTTCAACATTTGAGGCTGATTCTTTTTACACAATATCATTTGTGATTCCCTCTACAAGTTTGTTTCAAGGGACAAAAGCCAATTGTGCTTGGAAGGCTATGGAATTCATTGATACATTATTATAGGTCATTATAAGTCATTATAAGTCATTGGAACTTAATTTTTTCAAGTTTGCATTGTCAGAATTTTGTGTCAACTTCAACATGCCATAACCTTTGACTCAAGCATCCTTTGCAAAATTTCTTGGCACATTGTAATCTTTGTTATGATGTTAGCAAGTTGCAAAAGGAATGGAATAAATAAGCCTCATGTGCAAGATGCCCCATTAATTGAAACATGGCGGCTTGAAACTGAAGATACCACCATGATCAGATTTTAAAATCCCTTAATTCTCAATTACCAGCCAACTTACCATGAGTTATCCATACATATACATGATTAATCAAGTCTCCAGAAGTTAAATGACTCACAAAACACAAGGATTAACTGAGTTTTGATGGTTTGCAAGTCACATTGTTTTCACTATGAGGGTGCACACGATTTCAATAAAACTTTGATCATTTCACCCCTCTCAGTATTTCATCATCTTACCTATAAATAGAGATCTCGTTCCCTTCATTTCTCAAGCTTTAGAGAGCCAAATCACTTTGTAGAAACTCAAAATTTCCTCAAAATTTTCAAAAATTGTGTTTGTTTTTCATGCTCTTCTATTTATTTTAATCATTCTTCTTTTTGGATTTTTAAAAGACTGGTACTTAAATTTTATGCATTTTTACCTATTTAATTCCAAATATTTGCTTATTTTATGTATTTTTATTACAATTTTTTGAAAACTTCGGTAAGAAATCATTTTTTAAATATATTTTTAGTGTTTTATTTTTACTTACAGAATGTGGGTAATATGTTACTTGTGAATTTAATGCATATTTATTGTATTACTAAAAAGTGACATAAAACAATTTCTTTTATCGATATTTAAAAATCCAATAAAAAAATATCAGATTTTTTGTATGTTCTATCGGTCTTTTTGTGTTTGAGAAAAAAAATCGGCATATAATTGATGAAAACAATAAGAATATATTGTGTCTAAGGGTTAAAATAGGTTAGGTCGAACTAGGCTTTGCCAAACCCGAGTCTGACCTGCTACAAAATTCAAAGTCTAAGTCTAAACTATAGCCTATCAAAGGCTTATTCTTTGACATGAGCATGACCTTTTCGAAGGGCTGATTGACCTATTAGCCTACTTAAAAAGCCTATATCATTTTAACATATGTAAATAAGAAATTCAACTAATATTTAAATAGACTAGAGAATCAAAAGTACAATGAGACTAAATATTTATTTCCATTAACTTATTTAAGCTTAACTAGTAACATATATTTTGTGAGATGATTTGTTTGAGAGAGCTTATGAAAACACTATATAACATTATTAATAGGATTTCTTTCAACTTATTTTCATAAATTCTTAAATATAACTAAGATTTACTTTTGTATTTTAATATAATGTATAAAATACAATATAAAAATGATAAATTCATTCATATTCAATAAATAGGTCGGTATGATAAGATTATAAGACTTTTTATATCGCCTACGGCCTAACCTATTTAACTAAATAAGCTTATAAAAAAGCCTATGCCTTTTCTATTTAAAAAAAGTTTGGTCTGACTTTGACCTATGTAAACTAGACCGTAGACCCCTGTTAGTTGGTCTGACCTATTCACATTCTTAATTGTGTTTGAGAAAAAAAATCCGACATGTCATATATGATTTTAGAGATTTTTATCTGCCACATCCATACTTAAACTTAGCACCCCACAAATTTTCAAATCAACCAAATCCGTTTTTCATTATTTACTTCATCTCAAAATATAATTTGGTAAAAAAATCACTCTAAAATAAGTTGTCAAATTCAAAATATTTGATAGTACATTTACAAATCCGATAATTTTTTTGAATGTTACAGCACAAATTTTTGCATTTTTACCCTTTTTTTTTTTAAATTCGGTATGAGTTTTTTTTCCATATTCCTAAAAAATTAGTTATACTCACCAAAATTTTGAAAATCCGATAATTCATATCGAGTAGGTCTATGAAAAACGAATTTAACACTACCGCCTTTTTTTAAATAAAAAATATCAAGTAAGTTTTGTATTTTTCCAGACTTTTGAAAAATTCGATAATTCATATTTGATACACAAAATAGAAAGAAAGAAAAAAAACTTTAATACTATCGGATTTTTCAAAATAAATCCGCAATGTTTTCTAATTTTCTGACACATTTAACAAAAGATAAAATTCATTTGTTTCTCCAAAAATGTATGATTTCATACTTGATTTTTTTTTTTAAATATGATTTAACAAGTATGATTTTACACGGATTTTTAAAAAAAAAATCATGTATAAATCATACATTTCTAGACAAATTACTTTTATATCTATTTTTTAAAATCAGTTGTAAAACGTTTTTTCTTTAAAATTCGATAAAAAAATCATAGATCTTAAAACAAAAAACTGATTAAAACTCATATAATTTACTAAAAATAGGTAAGATTTTAAAATTTTAAAAAATTCGGGAACATGCAATTAAAAAAAAAGTGAAATTCACAATGGATATTAAGATAAAAGCACTCCTACAAGAGACTAATGGGTTTAAGTGGAATACAAAAATCTCATAATTTTAGAGGTGTCATATAAAATTCTCTAAAATCTTATGGGAGCCCAATGACAACACTACTTACAACTATAGATTTTATTATTTTTTTTATTTCTATATTATTGCATTTTGAGTAATATTATTTTAAATATGATTTTAAGATACAGTTTTTTTAATAGAAATTCGATACCATGTAATTGGTTTTTACTGTCAATCATAAAGATAAAATTTCTTATAAAGAAAAATATGAAGAATAAAGATAAATTTTATAGTATTCATATTTTATGAGTCTTGATAGGTGTACCGAAATGGTGTAGGGGTACAAATAAAAATATTCACTCTCTTGAGTTTTTCTTAAATTCTGTTTGTGAGTTTGGAAGGAAAAAACAAAGTAGGTAGAACTTTGAAATAAAAATAAAGAATTCAATATTTGAGAAATTAAGATGGAGAAAATTTTGAGAAGTTTAATTTTATTCATAATACAAAATTTTTCTAATTTAGAGAATCTCAATATTGTATTGGAGGGGGTTCGGAAGGATGTTGGAAAATTTAGATTAATTTTACATTTATAATTTATGCTATTATAATATTTTAAGAACTTACGAGTATTGTTCAAATTTCAGATGTACAACTTACAAGTGTTGAAAATATGCTTGAATTTTAAAATTCTATTCATCTTATGTATGTTGAAATTCGAACATATTCATTTAAGTAATTGAACTCTGTTTTTCAATCTTCTTTCCTTTACATTTGAAACTAAACAAACCACTGTAAAATAGAGCTCTCACTAGTGTGTCTACACGTGTTCCAACATCATTCCAATCTTTCTCTCAATTTCTACTCATATTTGTTCAAACCTAACATCTTCATTAACTTCTACTCCCCTCCATCCAAACTAAACATATTCATCTCTCACATTTATATGTTTCTCATATCTTTGTTTTTATGATGTGTGATGCATGCAATTCCTTAATAGGTTATTGTTTGAAAATATCACATCAATATCACACAGGGGAACAATGGCAAGAGCAACAATTATGGGGTCTCTAGGTATACCATGCAGATATCAAAACTGCTACAATATTCACTCATGTAGATGTAGGTACATAAGTTGAGATCTATAAGGCAACCATCCAAAATATCGGGATATCACCTCAACGGTCATGTCTGATATCGCTCACCATATAGTGTGAAACAAATATCATCTATAAGAATGCGATCAAGAACAAGCATGTACGACTCATTCATTGGATTACTCCTGAGTGGAATAATCGAGCATGCATGTGGAAAATCCTCAATGTGGTATTCAACACAGTCAGAGTCAGCAACACATGGAAAATGTCGGAGGATCCATGCCTGAAAAATGGTTAAAATGAAATATCAGTAAATGTATAACAAAAGTATTATGAAATTAATATTAGTAAGGATGTCAATAAATTACCTAAAATAAATAGTTTCTCCTGTCATTTGTCTCGTCTTTCATATACTACCTTCATCTAACTTGGATTATAGGTAAACTAAATAAGATGCCCCGAATACGAATCCTCTCTAAATCCATGAAGTATTTAATGTAGACAACATCGACAAAGGTCACACTTTTGTCCATGAATATGTTTGTGCCAACACAAATCAAGAAGTATGTCATCACCCGCAACATTCACAACTGCATTCGGGTGGTTAATTTAATTTTTCGATAGGAAATAATCTAGTGTGACATCTCATGGTGTGTTCAGTCTCCTGTTGGGCTTGACCTGAATCAACCTTTAATAGTGTCATAATCAGGTTGAGAGAAAATGAAATGATGACGTCTATGCATGTCATCTCTCAACAAATACATACAATAGAACATGGTCAATATAACCATATACAACCCTACCAAAGACGATTTATCAACAAAATGCAATAATTCTCCAACTGTGGATCTCAAGTATCTAGCCTTCTCCTTGTGCACTGAAGCATGTTGGGATATTTGACTGTATCATAATGCATAACTATAAGCTATTAAGGAGTTGCGTGCATCGCATATAAAGAAAGTAGTGATATGAGAAACTTACAAAATGTGCATCGCATATTAAGGAGTTGAAGTTTATGAAAATGATAGGTTTGATCGAACATAAGTAGAACTTGAGAGAAAGATTGAAGCATTACATGCATCACCCGTTTGTCTATCACTCACAAGTAATACATACATGCAACATTGTTCTAGGGGGTAGTTTGGATATTTGAATCCGGACACATTTTTTATTTGGATGGAGGTGCCTTTTTGATGATGAGATTTGAGCTATAATTTATGCATTCAAATTTTAATCTCTAGACGATGCAAAAAAAACTTTTTTAGATTTTCATAGGTTTAGTGAACACAATAAGGTGTAGTGAACACCATCCTAAAAATACGAGGCTCTACATGCCAATTTGCACAACTGTAAAATCGATCATGTGTGCAATGATAATCAATTGTACGCGCTCATGTTGAAATCCACAACTCATTTATTTATATTTAAGGATGACATTTTGATCATTAAATTATTATTAGAAAAAGGATAAAATTATTTGGAAGGATCTATAAACAGAGTTAATTTTTTTTTGAATTAATATATAATTTATTAAAGTTAATAAAATATTAAAATCAAATAATTTAAAGTAACTCAGTAACACTTCAATAACATAGTAAAAAATTGTTTTAATTTAACTAGAGACCTTAAATTCAAATTATAATAATATAATAATATAAAAAACTACTAAGAAATAGTATTGTTTTCAATATAATATTATTCAACTCAAAGATTACATTTTTTGTTAATATAAATGTGCATACATACCCTAAGATGGTTTCTTTCCTAAAATTGTGGGCACCTTTGTTTGTTAAAACGAAAACATTATGAAGCCCGAGTGTATGAATGTGGCTAGGATTCTGGTCCATACCAGGTGCATGATTACTCTCAAAGAAATGTTTCATATCAAGATCAATGGTGAGATTTTTACTATCAAAATGATAGAGGACTGACATGCTCCATTGAGGATTAGTGTTTCCAATCTTGTTAGAAATTTTTGTTCGTCAGATGATATTTCAGAGGAAAAATACTCTTTTTGGTCCCTCAACTATAGGTCATGGTTCACTTTGGTCTCTTATCTTTATTCGTGCCAAAATGGACCCTTAATTTTTAAAACGATGCAATTCTATCCCTGTCGTCTACTCCGTTAGTCAAAGTCTGTTAAATATCTACGTGACACGTTTGACCAACTCTTGTGACAGAGTTAGCGTCGGAAAAGCCGATGCTTAAAACTATTTCCGGAATTTTCAAGCTCAAAACCATCACCCTCAAAAAACTCATAACACATCCCAAACACAGTCATCTCAAATTTTCAATCCTTGAAGATGAGAATGCTTACATCTCCCTCATAATCTCCCCGCATTAAGGTTCCAATCATAACTAGAGAATCAAATTAACTGTTACAAATAGTCAAGAATTCAATCAAAATCCAATCTAATCAAAACTATCAACGCAATTATCTAAATTCAACCCAGAATTTTTCAGAAAAGTATGAACATTATCTGAAAAGTACTAATCTACTAAAATTAGGGTTTTTGAAATCTACGCTTAATTTTCCCCCAAATTGCTACCCACACAAAAACGATCACAATACGAAATTGAAACATCTCATAACAAGAATCAATGAAAAAAAAAGTATACGATCAAGGAAATCGAATCCAGTGGGAATTTGGGGAAATCGAAAAAACGAATAAAGTGATAAGAATGACACAAATTGAAACGATAAAAGGAGAAGAGAAAGAATTGAAATTGAGGAAGAGATTTGGGTTCTGAGGTTAGAGATTTGGGTTTGTTTTCGGATACTCTTCATTCTGGGATTTCTAATGCTAAAAAGAGAGTTTCTTCTGTTGAGGATCTGCAAGATAAGTTGGTTGAAGCGAAATAATGTTTGAATTTGTTGGAAGAGAAGTTTTATGAAATTAAGAAATAATCAGTTAGTTTTTAAAGGTTTTTCCATTCGGATAAGAAGGAAGAGAATGGTGAGTTGAGGATCTTAATGATTGCAATTTGTACATGTAGTTTTTTATTTTGTTTGCACATTGATTGCCTTGCTTGTTTTTTATTTGTTCACTATTTTGTCTTTTCCAGAAATATGTGTATGTTTGGTACAATTTAATGGTTGGAACAATTTGTTAGACTTTGACTAAGAACAAATTAAAAATTCCAGAACTAGTTTTAAGCGTCGGTTTTCCCGACACTAACTCAGTCACAAGAGTTGCTCAAACGTGTCACGTAGATATTTAACAATCTTTAACTAACAGGGTAGACGGCAGGGACTGATTTGCATCATTTAAAAATTAAGGGACCAATTTGGCATGAAAAAAAAAGATAAGGGACCAAAGTGAACCATGACCTATAGTTGAGGGACCAAAAAACAAATTTTTCCTAATTCAGAAGATGGAAGTATATGGGGCTGCAAACACTCAAAAGAAGGTCTGGATAGTTGGTCGGAGATGGGATCTGATAACGTGAAGATCAATAATAATCAAAGTTTGGATATCGAGGAAGGCGAGATATTGATAATGAGGAAGAAGAAAGATGAGATAAAAAAGGTGGGTGGAAAAGGGTGCAGGAAGTTTTCTCAGAGGAAGTCAGGGATGAAGAAGAAGAAAAGCAGAAAGGTTATATTTGACTTAGCATTGAAGGAGGATAGATGTAATACCCCATATTTTTAATAAATGCTTTGGATAATATTAGTTAAGTTTAATAGGGTTCCAGTGTGCTCTGAGAGTTTTCAACTTAAATAATTAGAGCAACTGACGAACTTAAATTAATTAATTAGTATTATCTGACTCAGAGGTTTTATTAAATTATCTGGCTCAGAGAAATTTTTGGATACTCTCATTTTGGATCGGTTATAACTAACTAAAGTTATATCAGTATATTTTATATTATTGTTTTGTTATAAAAAGAGAAAAGAAGAAGAAAGTTAGTAAGGGAGAAAGAAGAGAAAGAAGAGAAGGAAGAAAGGAAATGAGAGAAAAAGAGGAAGAAAAACCCTATAAGAGGAAGAAGCTTGGATCATCACCATTCTTCATCAATCTTCATCATCTTCATCAAACTCCTCTTCATTGTCAAGGTGGGTTCTAGTTAGATACTTTTATTTTCTAGAGTTTATAGATTTTTGAGGTTAGGGAAAAATGCTAAAAATCATAGAATCGAGAGTTTGAACGGTTAAAGTATCGATTAATTGCATGAGTATGCTGACTATAGGTGTAGAAACCTTTGTTGATAATTGTCTTAATATTTGGTGTCAACTGGATATTGTTTGGAAAAGTTATGTACCTTAAAAATGCAAGTTTTCTGCTACTGACTGTCGGTTAACCGGTTAACCCTATGCGTTAACCAATTAACGAGACCTGATGCGCCACTGGAAATGGAATTTTTGACTGTTTAACCAGTTAACCATATGGGTTAACCTGTTAACGCTGTAAGTTTTGGAAAATATTAATTCTTATAAAATTCATAACTTTTTACTAGGGTATCCGATTGAGGCAAACTTTATATCGTTGGAAAGCTAAGACAATGTACTATTCAATGGTGAGATAAAATATTGAGTTAGAAGTAAAATTAATTAATTTGTGAGATTAATTAAATTTATGAGATTTAATTAAATTTCGGTATGAATTAATGAGTGAATTGATTAATTGTGGTATTGATCGAATTGTGGAATATATATATATATATATATATATATATATATATATATATATATATATATATATATATATATATATATATATATATATATATATATATATATATATATATATATATATATATAATCATGAAGATTGAGTGAAAGTAGATACAATGAGATCATTGTGGGATTATTTTAATTGTGATAATTAAATTAAAATGTTAGATTATATGTTTGAGAATTATATAATTAAAGGCATCAAGAATAGAGAAAGAGTGAGGAAACCTTACCATAAACCAATAGTATGGCCTAGTAATGTAACTAGAAATTGTTAGATGGTATAACTTGTGAAATGTTTAGGACTACCCTAGTTTGATAAGAAACCGTTGGCGTGTAATACACGGTGTCCTCCGTAAAGTCTTGAGGTGGATTATTCTGAGTCCCATGGGAAGCATCTGTAAAGGCATGAGGTGTGTATTATACGGTGTTCTCTGTAGAGTCTTAAGTAAGACTTGAGGTGGGTATTACATTGAGTCCCACAGGAAGAATCCATAAAGGCTTGAGGTGCCATTGGTGAGGCATGGGTATTGACTTGAGTTATGTATTACATTGAGACCTCCGTGAAGTCTTGATTAAGTCTTGAGGTGGGTTATTCTGAGTCCCATGGGAAGCACCCGTAAAGACTTAAGGTGTGTATGTTACTAGATCCTCCATAAAGTCTTGAGTAAGTCATGAAGGTGGATTATTATGAGTCCCATGGGAAGCATCCGTAAAGGCTTGAGGTGAGTATTACACTGGGTTACACAGGAAGTCTTGAGTAAGTCTTGAGGTGGGTTATTCTGAGTCCCAAGGGAAGCATCCGTAAAGGCTTGAGGTAGATGTTCCACTCTTTTAGTGTCTAGAGTGTGTATGGACTTTTGTTCCATTTTGTTTTGGTTCCTTGTAGAGAAGTGACCAAAAACCCGAGTAATGATTAAAATTGAACCTTTAGAGCCGAGAGAAATCTAAGATAGGGAACTCACTGAGATGTTGATATTTCACCCCACTATTGTTGTTGTTTTTCAGGTTTCTTTTGCAGGTTGATTTACAAGTGGAGCTATGCTTGGGATGTTTCAAGAGAAGCATAGATTTAGTTTCCACTGTGTATTTTATATTTGTACAATAATGAATATTGTATTGATCTTAGTATTTTTATTTTAGTATAATTTCCATGTCTTGTACCATAGTTGTATTGTATTTAGAATTGGTCAAGAATGTGAATTGTACTATTAGGCACTTATGATGGTGTCAGTACCAAATAAACTCTTGTATAATGATATTCTAGGTATTTATTATATGAGGCGTTACAATGGAGAAAGGGTTGCGTGCCAGACCTCATACGAAAGAGATTATCATGTTGATGGGGATTCTGGTGATATAAATGTAGGTGCAGATAACGATGTAAACTATTTTTTAGACTTTTTTTAAATAACTTAGTTACATGTCAACTTAATGAGGCCTTAAAGGTTCCTCAACTTTTGCTTGATGGACCTGGGTTGGAGTATGTGGGTCAGGAGGTTAAATATGTGGGTACTAGGCCAAATCATTCAAGGGTTTATGATAAGGCCAAGTTCAGAAGGCTCAATTCCTCTTCTTTTGTTTCTAAAGACTTGTGTAACAGTACTACGTAGAATTCCTCTTTCACCAGAATTAGGTTTCTACCTAATATTGATATCATCTCTTTGAAATCTTAGAAGGATGTTAGCATTTCAGGTGACGATGTTCTTTGTTGTGATTCAACAAACGAATCTGATATTCGACAAGGGAATTCGAGATTTTGGGAAAACATGGAATCAAACATTGGGGACAAAGTTTGGAAGGCTATTTCAAGATTGGGGGTTATCCTAAAGGAGAAGGGTAGATATTACAATATGAAGATTAATGATATGGAAGCGAAGGGAAAGAAGAGAATGCTTGTTCAGAAGGCGTCGAAAACAAAAGGAAAATCATCATCGACTTTTTCAATATCAGAGGGGGAGGTAGTTCTAAGAAGATGAGAACAATTAGTTATGAGATATTGGCTGGTAAGGCTGACATTTTCTTGATTTAGAAAACTAAACTTAAATTTGTTGATTCAACCTTGGCTAGGAGTTTCTGGTAGTAGGAAAATGTGGGTGGTCTCATTCTAAATTGGAGAGGCTCTCAAGAGGTTTGATTATCTTATGGAAGGAAGCATTTTTAGTTCTTATTTTCTCCTTCAAAGGTGAGGGATTCTTGGGCTTAAAATTTTCGTGGAGGAAACATGTTTACTATTTTCTCAATATTTACTCCCCTTGATGCCTTACTAAGAAGAGAGTGTTGTGGAAAAACATAGCGATGCTTGAAAATGAGGTATGGAGATGGGGAATGGTGCATCAGAGGATACTTTAACTCTATTGTGAGTCCAAAAAGAGAGGAAATGGAATGAGCGTTTCAATAGGAAGTAAAAAATAAGAGATTTTGTTGAGTTCATTGATGAGGTTAGGATAACTTGTGTCTGATGCCTTGATCGATAGATGGGAAATTGTTGACTAATTGATTGGGAAGAGGGGATATTTGATCCTTGCCCTATTTGGATCTTGATCAATAAGGAAAACCAGGGACCTAAACTGTTTAGGGTTATCAACTCTTGGTTTGATAACAAAGAGTTTGTCAGATGTATGGAGGAAGTTTGGAAGAGCTTGCGGGTTGAAGGTAGGAAAGACTTTGTGTTGAAGGAGAAATTTTTATATGCTTAGAGGAAGGCTTAGGAAGTGGAGTTTTGAAGTGTTCGGGAAAATTAATTTGGAAGTTAAAGTTGAGTTAAATTACTTGGGTGATATTTTATCATGTTGAAAGGAGGATCAAGTGGAGGAGTTGGTGATTCAGGAGGAGCCAAACTATTAGCTCTATGTGGAGGAATCTTGATATCTAGGAAATGTTTTTATTCATAAATCTAGCTTAAAGTGGAGAAGAGATGGTGATGTGAATAACTGTTATTTTCATAACTTTGTCAAAGGTAGAAGGAGACATAACTTTATTGGTTTATTACACACTGAGAATATACATTAATGATTCGATAGAAGGGGTCAAGGAGGAGGTTACGAGACACTTTTCTTCTAAATTTTTGGAGTCGGATCATTGTAAGCCGATATTAGAAGGTATTACTTTCAACTCTCTTTCAAATTCAGAATCGACGCTTCTTGAGGTTTATTTTTCTGATGAAGAAATCAAGGAGGAAGTTTGGGGATGCGATTGATTGAAGAGTCTAGGGATGGACTAATTTAATTTTGTATTTTTAAGGAATTTCTTGTACTTTTTTAGGGAAGATATCTCTAGTTTTATTAGGGAGTTTCACAGGAAAGCGAAGTTATCGAAGGCTATTATGTCATCTTTCCTGAAATTGATTATGAATTCCAACTTTCCTTCATATTTAGATGGCTATAGACCCATATGTCTTGTAGGGTGCTTGCATAAAATCTTGAGCAAGCTGCTTGCAGGAAGATTGAAAAAAGTGTTGAGGGCTTTAATTTCGAGCAGCCAGACATTATTCGTGCCAAGCAGAAACCACTTGGAAGAATGTTTGGGTGATTAAGCCAATTCTGAGAGGATTTGAATTAGTTTCCGGGCTTGGCGTAAATTTCTCTAAGAGCAAGGTCATAGCGTTGAATCTAAATTTTAACTTCTTGGCAGCAACAACTAATTTTATCAATTGCAAGGTCGAAGACAATGGGAGAAGGGGGAACTTGATATGGTTTGGATGGAGGTGGTTTGGAATTGATGGAAGATTAGAAATACTATTCTTTTTTATGGAGCGTTTTGTGTTGTTTCTGACCTTTTTGGAACATTAAACTATCGACTTTGAAATGATCTATAATTCGAGATAATTCTCATCCTAACTATAATTTCTTTGAGTTTTGTCATTCGTCTTTGATTTTCCTGAGTTAGGTTAAGTTGGTTTGGATTCTCTCTTTTCTCTTGTGTGTAGAGTTAGAATATCCATAGTACTCTCTTAATATAATATTATGCTTTAAAAAATACGACAATCTAATTACTGAAAAATCAGCTAGAACATAATTTAACAAAAAATCATAAAATTGATACTTGAGACTCACCACTTTAATTTATTTTCATGTGGAAGGTACTCAAGATGGAATAGGTTAACATTGAATGATTGAAGAACAAAATCAATTAGCAACTAAAACTAAAGTTATAAAATAACTACAATCATATTTAACACCAATAACAATATTTAACATCTTTCAAGACTTCCCTTGAAGACTTGAAACCAATTATTCTTTTCCATTATTCTCAGCTTCTTGACCTTCATGTTCATCATCCTTGTCAACAATGTTGCTCTCAATTTTGTTATTATTGTCACCCGTGGTGTTCGACAAGACAACAATCTCGATTTCTTCGATTTCAGAAGTGATTTCTAAATGAGTCACTTTTTTCATTTCTTTGCTCTTGCCCCATAACACCATATACAATCCAATCATTATCAACACTGCTCCAATTACACTACACATACATGATTCAAATATCAAATCATAATCAATACTATAATTAATTCAACATTAATCATATACTTAAATATAATTAACATGTATCTATATATACCTTCCTAAATATAGATTCTCATCCAACATCAAAGAACCAGCAATGGCCACTAACACTAACATCAAAGGGTTAAAAATCGAGGCGTATAGTGGACCTCTCATCCCTATGCACCATGCAATCACAACAATCATTAATCCTGAAGCCACAACTCCCTAAAAAAACCAATTTAACTTCCATATTAATACTAAACAAAAACGATTATGATATACAGACAAATCTTCTTACATGATATTGGGGTCACATACCCCCACTAACTTCTAAAATACAACAAATATAACATTAGTAAAAATTTATAGTGCATAATTCTTAACAATTTATATAATATATAGTATCTACATTATATATAGACAATCAAGTTGAAAGATATTTCATAGAAGATGTTTTTAAGACAACAATTTTTTATGAATTTTGTTAATAATATTTCTATAATATTAGCGGGGTCAAAGTTTATGGAATGAGACAAATTTCTATAATATTTATATGATATTATTAACTTGAAATATTTCTATAGTCTTAGGGTCAAAATTTAATTACTCAAATTCAATTTACTCGAATGCACGCACGTACACGTATTATTTTTCAATTATCAATTATTTTTAACTATCAACTACTTAATGGCTGATTTTTTCTATAAACATATGTAAAATTTCATGAATGATAATTTTCTTAATGCAATAGATTTGTGTATGAATTTGCCCCCGCTATTTAAATGTTTTGGATTCGTCCTTGATATAATAATTAAGTAATTAATAAGTAACATTTCACATACTGAATATGCCGCAGTTAGAAGCCTAATACTCCAACCTAATCTCCATTGGCTCCAATCTTTCTCCATACAGAGAGCAAAAGTTGTAGCTTGAGTTGCTCCCATTAAGTTCATCAATGCTGAACTTGAATAATGCCCTTGATATTCTTTGCTCATTTTAGCCTACAAAAATTTCATGTATTAGGTTAAAATCGTAATTTAAGCCGCAATATAGTCGCGGAGTCAGAATCCTGATTCAACACGTAAAAAAAAAAATCTTTATGAATATTTTTCAGAAAATAGTTTAGTGAATTTCTCAAAATTTTATGACTTCGTGTATAATCTCTATCATCTGAAACATAACAAATTGTAAATCACAGTTAATTTTTTTTCTTGATGATGATTTTTACCTGGATGATGAGCCATAATGCAAAGCAGAAACAACTTCCAAGACCAAAAAAGATACCCAATAATTTACTACCAGAGTCATCATTTATCGTTCCATTTTTGCCCTTATGCAAGAGATTAATGTGGAAGGTCCAAATATTAATTTCAACACCTTTGAGAAATGTTAGCATCATTGCCCCTCCAATTCCTGTTATTGTTCCTAACACCTTAACCTTTCCTGCTGCTCTTTGGAAATTCAATCTTTCGTAACTAACAAAATTGAACCAAAATAAACACAAAAAAAAATATACAATTACGATATTATACATGACAAAAAATCATAACTAACTTGTAACAATATTCAACTAATTCGAATGTATTTCAAATTTTTTTTAGTACATACCCGAAAGAGACGGCCAAGATAAAAGTGACGGCCGGAATGAGATTATAAACCGCGGAAGCAAATGTCGCCGATATCAATGCCAATGACTCGAAATATAGGTTTTGAAATAAACTTCCTCTGAAATTTTGTTATATGATTTTAATCATGCAGAAAAAAAAAATGTTACTCGAAATTATTAAGCAAAAAAGTAGTGGAAATTAAAAAGTTGGTGATGGAGTTTACATAATCTTAATTAATTACTTACCCAAACAAACCACAAAAGAATGACATAAAAACAACCCTCCATGTAAGCTTTGGTCTGTTCTTCCTGTAAATAAATAAAAATTAATTAACAAAGTTAGTAATTAATTAGTTACTTATATAATAAATATTTGTACACAAGATTAATATATGAATGCATGAAACCTTTCAAAAAAGAGAGCAAGTGGAATAGTAGTAGCTGCTGCAAAAATGAGACGATAAGCAGTAAGAACCCTAACACTCATTCCATTGTTAATTGCAAGTTTGTAAAGAACATTCACAGAAGCAAATGCAATTTGAACCATTAACATCATCAAAACTGGTTTCAATCCATGCACTAATTTTCCTATATCTCTCATTTTCTTGTACTGATTTTTTTTTCTCTCTCAAAATGTATGTTACCTATGGAAGAAATAATATAATGTTGATGAAAGGATGTAAGTTATATAGAAGTTTGGACTGTTGAACTGTAGAGATGAAAAGTTTTTATCAAGTGAATGGTGTGTAAGTGGAGAACACAGATTTCGAATTCTATACAAAAAGATATGCTTTTTGTTTTTTCAGTTTAGTCAAATATGTTACACAACATATGGAGTCATAAAATAATAATATAAATGAAATTAAAGATATGCTTTTTGTTGTAACATTGTGTTGGTGCAACTTGCAAGTGTGCAACTTGCAATATCACACAGGATCAGGTGTGTACTTAAATGTATAGTTCTATTTTTTTTTAATAAGCATATATAGCGCTACTATATTGGATGAATGGGGATTAGATACTTCAAATATCAAACATTTTCATATATGTTTCTTGTTATTAATGTTTATTTTTCTCCTCTCATATATATATATATATATATATATATATATATATATATATATATATATATATATATATATATATATATATATATATATATATATATATATATATATATATATATATATATATATATATATATATATATATTTCTTGTGAGGCAACGACTTCGGGGTAATATGTGAACCGTCCTTAGTGAGTTTAAATTTGTCCCTAAGACCCTCAAAAAGAAAGGGGTGGAGTTTAGGACCTTAGAGTGGGGTTTGGCATAACTTATTTAGTTTGGGGCCTTCATTCAGACCATGAGTTTGGTGGATCTTGCTCTGATAGGTAGGAAATTAATTTTCTTCCATGCCAATGGAGTGTTTATGAGAAGGTTGAACCACATGTTTCCCATTCCAAGTTAGGTGGATGGGTGGGATCAATGGAGCATATGGGTATTGCTTAGGGACGTTCCTGATCATTGCTCGCTTGTTATGAAGTACCTTTATAGGTTTGGGAGCCTAAACCATTCTGATTTAACAATTTTTTGTTGGGTAGCGCTAGTTTTGACTCAATGGTTAGGGAGTGTTCAAGTTCGAAAGAGTATGAGGTTTATTTGGATGGTATTCTCAAAGATAAGTTAAAGGCCCTAAAGAAGATTCTTAAAGTGTGGAATAAGGAGGTGTATGGAAATATGGACTTAAGGATTAAGAGGTGTAGGAATAACCAGGAGATTTGTAATCAAGGCGGAAGAGGCAGATCTTTCATCGATTGTTTAAGGTGTTAGGTTGAGTGTTTTCCAAAAGCTTGGTAAACTTATGTGTTGTAAGGAAGCTCAGTTGTTCCAATGGTATGGCACTTGGTTAAAAGAAAGGGAAGTTAATATAGGATATTTTCATGTCTGCTTGAAGATTAAGTCCTAGAGAAATAGTGTGATTGCTATTTGTGTGGATGATCGTTGGGTGGAGTAGGTGGACGAGGTGAGAGGTGAAGTGTTAATGTTTCATGTGTCTTTCGCCTGTTAAGGCTAAGCTAATTTCTTTTGATTTTACTCCCATAGATATTGATGTGGTTGTGAATGATATAGATGGTTCTAAGAGTCTGGGGCCTAATGGATTTAATTTTTCTTTATAAAAAGTTTTGGTATGTTTTGAAGTCAGAGATCTATGTTATGTTTGACCAGTTCCTTGTTAATGTTTCACTTCCAGGCCCGGCCATGAGGCAGGGCAAGCATGCCCACTGCCCAGGGCCTCTAAAAAACAAGGGGCCCAATTTTTTATTTATTTAGGTTAAATAATTTAAATATCAGTCCAATTAATAATAATTAACAATTAATATCAGTCCAATTAATAATAGTTAAATAATTTAAATAATAATTCAATTAATAATAATTAAAAAGTCCTTTTTTTAAAGTTGCTAGAATATATTTTGATGATATTGATTAGAATATGACTTTTTGTTATGTTAATTAGTTGCACGGATAAATGACTATTTATTGTTTTTGATGTTATTTACAATTTACATAAGTGATATTTTTGTTTTAAAAAATTATATTTTTTATTAGGGTCCATTTTCATTATTCGCCCCGGACCTCTAAAAACTTAGGACCGGCCCTGTTCACTTCTCAAGAGTTTGACGCCATTTTTTGTCACTCTCGTCCCTAAGTGGATTCTTAAATAGAGTTGGGAGATTTCAGACTTAGTTATATTCTTGGTTATTTTTACAAGTTAGTGTCTAAAGTCTTGGTAGTTAGGTCGGCATGGGTTATGGATTATCTTATCCTCCTCTAGAAGTCGGTGTTCATCAAAGGTAGATAGAAGGCAGATATTGTGGTGGCTTTGAAATATGTGGTGGATTTGGCTAAAGTGTCAAATAGAGAGTGTTTTGTTTTTAAAATTGATTTTGAGAAGGCTACGATTTAGTTAGTTGGCCATTTGTTGGAGTATATTTTGATTATGTTTGGGTTCAACGAGAGGTGGATTGTGTATATTAGAGCGTGTATTTTCTTGGACAATCTCTCATTGTTGGTTAATGGTTGTTTGGCTGAGGAGGTTAGTATTCAGAAGTGTCTTAAGCAATGGGATCCTCTCGTGCCTTTCTTGTTTTTTGATGGATATGGAGGGCTTCAACGCTTCTATAAGAACGACAATTTCCAATGGGGATTTTTCAGGTTTTAAAGTTGGAACAAGGGGCTTAGAAGTTTCTCATCTTTAGTTTGTGGTCTACACTGCAATTGTGGGGTTTTATCGATGAATAGTTTGTTGTCTATTAAGGTTATTCTTATGAGTTTGATATAACTCCAGAGATTTAGATTAACTTTGCTAAGAGCAGTATTTTAGGGTTAACTTTGAAGTTATGGGTTGAGGAAGAAATTTTTTAATTTGTTGTAACATTGTGTTAGTGC
Organism: Lathyrus aphaca; assembly: GCA_963966055.1. Lineage (NCBI taxonomy): Eukaryota > Viridiplantae > Streptophyta > Magnoliopsida > Fabales > Fabaceae > Lathyrus > Lathyrus aphaca. Next base: position 11,766,314 of record OZ014519.1, read on the forward strand.
AACTTGCAAGTGTGCAACTGCAATATCACAGGTGATCAGGTGTACTTAGACATATAGTTCTATTTTTTTATAAGCATATATAGTGCTACTATATTGGAGGAATAAGGATTAGACACTTCAAATATCAAACATTTTCATATAATTTTCTTGTTATTAATGTTTATTTTTCTCCTCTTATATATAAATAATATGGTTCTTGCGAGACAACGACTTCAGGGTAATATGTGATGCATCCTTGTGACTTTAAAGTTGTTCCTTAGACCCTAAAAAAGAAAGGGGTGCAATTTGAGGCCTTAGAGTCGGGTTCGCCAGCGCTTATTTAGTTTGGGGCCTTTATTGAGGCCATGAGTTTGGTGGATCTATCTCTGATAGGTATGGGAAGTTAATTTGGTTCCATGCCAATAAAGTGTTTATGAGAAGGTTAGATCGCGTGTTTCACATTCCAAGTAAGGTGGAGGGATGGGATTGATGGAGCATGTGGGCATTACTTAGGGACGTTCTTGGTCATTGCTCGCTTGTTATGAAGTACTCTTCGTAGCTTTATGAGCCTAAACCATTCTAATTTAACAATTTTTGGTTGGGCGCCGCTTGTTTTGACTCAATGGTTAAGGAGTGTTCGAGTTCGAAAGAGTATGAGGGTTAGATAGTTGGTATTCTCAAAGATAAGTTAAAGGCCCTAAAGAAGATTCTTAAAGTGTGGAATAAAGAGGTGTAAGGAAATATGGACTTAAGGATCAAGAGGTGTATGGATAACCAGGAGATTTGAGATCAAGGCGGAAGAGGCAGATCTTTCATCGACTATATGAGGTGTCAGGTTGAGTGTTTTCCAAGAGCCTTGTGAACTTTTGCGTTGTAAGGACACGCACTTGTTCCAATGGTATATAGCACTTGGTTAAAAGAAGGGAAGTTAATATAGGTTATTTTCATGGCTGCTTGAAGATTTAGTCCTAGAGAAATATTGTGATTGTTATTCGTGTGGATGATCGATGGATGGAGTAGGTGGATGAGGTGAGAGGTTGAAGTTTTTTAAGCAGCGGTTCTTGGATTCTATTGAGAGTAGTCCTTGTTTTAATGGGGTCCATCTCCTGTGTATTTCTCCTGTTAAGGCTAGGCTAATTTCTTTTGATTTTACTCCCATAGAGATTGATGTTGTTGTGAAGGATATAAATGGTTCTAAGAGTCTGGGGCCTGATGGATTTAATTTTCTTTATATAAAGTTTTAGGAGGTTTTGAAGTCAGATATTTATGTTATGTTTGACCAATTCCATGTTAATGTTTCACTTCTCAAGAGTTTGACATCCTTTTTTTTCACTCTTATCCCTAAGTGTATTCTCACATAGAGTTAGGAGATTTCAGACTTATTTCTCTCCTTGGTTATCTTTATAAGTTAGTGTCTAAAGTCTTAGAAGTTACATTGGCATGGGTTATGGATTCTCTTATCTCCCCCTAGAAGATTGTGTTCATTAAAGGTAGATAGAAGGCAGATATTGTGGTGGCTTTAAAATCGGTGGATTTGGCTAGAGTGTCCAAAAGAGAGTGTTTTGTTTTTAAAATTGATTTCGAGAAGGCTACAATTTAGTTAGTTGGCCATTTGTTGGAGTATATGTTGATTATGTTTGGTTTCAATGGGAGGTGGATGGTGTGGATTAGAGGGTGTATATCATGGACAATCTCTCGTTGTTAGTTAATGGTTGTCTGGATGAGGAGGTTAGTATTCAAAAGTTTCTTAAGTAAGGGGATCCTATCGTGCCTTTCCTGTTTTTGATGGTTATGGAGGGTTTCAGCGCTTCTATGAGAATGAAGATTTCCAATGGGGATTTTTCAGGTTTTAAAGTTAGAACAAGAGGCTTAGAAGTTTCTCATCATTATTTTGTGGAATACGCTACGATTGTGGGGGTTTCATTAATGGATAGTTTGATATCTATTAAGACTATCACTACTACGGAAAACCTCTTTCACAACTGTTGGAAAAGAGGTACCAACACGCCGGTCATATCGTTGTTAAGTAGTGTCGTTGAAAGTTCGTTGTTTCTACAACGATATGAAAATATTTATTGAAAGCCAGGATACGCGCCACATATCACAATGGTTAGGCTTATAAACCATTGTGATATATACACTTAGGTACCGGATTTGAAACTCATCAGCAGCAAATTATGTAAAATAGAAATTACCTTTAATCTCGGTTACAATAGATAACTACCATTGAAAATACCCAAAGTTTATTATATTATATATAGAATGTTTGTTTTCCATACACCTCACTAAAGAAATACAGGGATTCAAATAGATGAAGAAGTCTATAATCTGAAAGTAAACTATTCGTCTCATTGTGTATCTCACATTATTTTACATATACTATGGTATATTGACATGGCTCCATAAATGCATCTCTATCTTCGATTATAAGTGTTGATAATGAGGTAGACTATCCAATAAATTGTATTTAATGAAATTTAACTATAATTGAATACAACGATGCATCTAAGGATCTAGATCATTATACCATAATATATGTAAACAACATGAGATGAATGATGAGACACATATAATTAAAAAAAACAATGTTTTGTTTAAGTATGTTTTCAAATGCAACTTAATTTGCAGATTATAAGTATCTATGTCAATTTAAATGAATGTATTTTAAGTGGGGATTAGTGAAACAAACAATCTACATAGAATATAATAAACTCAAACAACATCATACACCATAACCAAATATTATAAATTTATCAACAAAACCCTAACCACATACAATATCACAAATTGTGTTAAACTGTTTCAAAAATGCACCTTTTATTGAAAATTATCGTTGAACTATGAATTTCATTTAGTTTGTGAAGCAATGAAAATTAAATACAAGGTGGATGAAGTTTCCACAATGACTTCATACTTCTTGTATTTTTCCCATTACTACACAAACCATATGAATCTTATCAACACATATTATACGCTTGCTATCACCATGTATCATCCCCTTAATATGCAAGAAAACACAACAAACTTCAACAATGAGCATCTTCTGTTGAAACCAAACCCTAAAACCATTATCTAGTGAAGAGTAAAGATAGAGCATGGGAACATACCATCTTCATCGTTGTCATAGTGTGGGTTGTACCATATGAAGATATATTAAGTTCATATAATTTATGTAGCCATGATGATAAAATACAAGGTGTATGAAGTTTCCATAATGACTTCATATTTTTTGTATTCTTCATCATTGCTACACAAACCATATGAATCTTATCAACTTATACTAAATGCTTTCTACCACTAACATCATCACCATATATCATTGTTAGCTTCTAATTTCGACACCTAGTTGACTTGAGAAAATATTGACTTTAGCATCATGTTTTGGAAGAAAGGAAAAGGCCCAACTAAAGTAAAGTTGAGGAGGCATGAGTCGAAGACGCAAGGAAATATAAGGATATGGACTTAGAATATTTTCTAAGTATAAGAATCACCTTTGACCGTGTATCCTTGGGATGGTAAGCGTGCAACAATTGAGATCTATATTAGAGGGAAAGTTATGCTCCTTTCAAATTTGAATAAAGACAAATGGAGCATAATGGAAGTTGAAGAACATGCAAAGTGCCAAGTAGCGTGTTTTTTGGAGTAAACTGCCAATAGCAGTTACTTTCTACTAGTATAAATTAAGTAGTTCTAGTGTTAGAATTGTGTGTGAATCATATTGTACAAGTTACTTCATAAACACTCAAAGTACATGTGTGTAGAGAAACGGGTGAAGGCAAGAATGTACGTGATGATATCATCACCCTTTTTCATATCAATGCAATTTATATTCAAGTTTTTACTTTGAAGTCTTTTTATCTTGCATTTTCTTTACTTTCAAGAAAGTTTCTTTAGCCTTTTATTGTCTTTTTACTTGCTTTCTCTATATTTTCTTGTCATTTACACTTTATTGCACTTTACTTTTTACTTATATTGTTTTGAGTCTTCTTTGATTTCATAATCTCTTTTTACCAAAACGCTTCATAAAGCCTGTCGAAGAGTTTATGACATTATTCCTGAAAAACTAATTAAAACATATTTATAGCACATGTATTATGATCAATCTAGTCAATCCTGTGAGTGTCTGAGAATATTGTGTTGTTCTTAAAGGACCAACAGTTATTTAAAATTTTCAGGGTACACAATAATTCCCTTAACCTTGAAGGAAACACATCAAACTTCAACAATGAGCATCCTCGGATGAAAATAATTGTGGAACAAGAATCAGTTATGATGTCGGTCTAGTTTGGGAAGCAATGAAAAATAAATATAAGGAGTAAGAAGCTTACACAAAAGCTTCATACTTATATTTATTTTCATTGTTTCTAAAACTAGATGAAGTTTGTTTGCCACCATTATTTGTACTTTATTTTCATAGTTACACAAATATTATATAACAATAAATGAAAAAAGAAGAATACCTTGATGTATGGAGCACAAGATTCACGACTAATGGTGAAGAAGAAGAGAAAAAATGGGTTCTATGGTTTCGCATTGAAGGAAATAACGCTACTGTCAATAAGTGAAAGTTAATTTTCTTATATATGGGTAAACAATTTCACAACAGTTAACAATATGGACCGTAATGATAAGTATTTATTTATAATAAATATATCACAACAGTTAACCAGAAGAACCATAGTGATATCCCTTTTATTTGTGAATTTTAAAATAAATAAAAAAGAAAAGATGAGCCTTAAGGTTAAAGGAATAAAATATTTTATGTCACTGAGGTTCGAACAGATGAAAGTTTAATTGTATCACAACGGTTGGTTTTGTAACCGTTGTTATATACTAATAATTTTTAATCAAAAATAAAAATGAATATGGTGACGTCTTAGTAAAGATATGTCACAACGGTGTAGGGAAAAAGCGTGGTGACCATGGCATTGTTGAATGCACGTTTTATAGTAGTGTATTCTTAGGAGTTTGAGATGACTCTAGAGATTAAGATTAACTTTGCTAGGAGTAGTAATTTTGGGTTAATATGGGGAGTGAGTCTATAGTTTTGTCTGAGGAGTTTTTACACTACAAAGTAGGTTCCTTCTCGTTCAAGTATGTGGGCCTTCAAGTTGGTACTAATCCTAATAAAATGGAGACTTAGGATTCTACTCTTGTTCATGCAATGACTAAGCGATTTTCTTCTTGGTAGAATGGGTTTGTGAGGCTAAGGGGAGGGATGTTCTAATTAATTCAATATTGATCTCCCTCTAATTTTTTTCTATCTTTTTTAAAGATTACAACTATTAAAAGTAATTCATATTTAGTATTAATAGTAATAGGTTTGTTAAGCTTAACCTAGCTAGTGTAGGTCTAGGTTACCATTTTTCCTACGTGACATTATTGTTTGTGTATATAAACAAGTGTAGCTGTCAATAGTTATAATAGTGCAAGAAGAACTAGTAGTGCGCATAGTAAACAAGTAGTGGTGTAACTGTTTTGCAAGAGTAGTGGAAGTTTGTTATTCTCTCTTCTCTCTATTTTACAATCTTCATCTTCTTCATTTTTTTCACTAACAATTGGTATCTAGAGCTCTGGTTCAGATCCATAGGGAAACACAGGAAAACACTAGTGAACTGTGAGGCGTTATGTGATTGATTTTGTTTCTTGGATTCATGTTAAATTTTTGATCGAAATTGTAACAGAATCACATTTCTTGATTTTGGGAAACACTAGTGTTTGGTAATATCTGAGTGAACTACACAAGGTTGAAGATGAACATAAACAGTCATGTGGGAACTAAGCTTCCAGTGTTCGATCGCAAGAACTGGAATCTGTAGATGATTCAGATGCATATGTTGTTTGTCACTCAAGATATTCTTGATCTCGTCAATGACAGTTACGTTCAAATCAAACTTCCGGCAAATGCAACAGATGCACAAAGGAATGCTCAGTGTAGCGCCCGTTTAATTTAATTAATTATTTAATTTAATATAATTGTGGTATGTTGTGGTAATTCACGTTGATTTGAGTATCTTTGTCGACTTGCGTTGCTTTTTGTGGAATTGTGTCGACTCGTGTTGATAGCTGAATTTATTGGAATATTATGTTGATGGTTATAAGTTGGTTTAAGTTGAGTTTAATTAATTAAGTCGATATAAGTTGTGGTAGATGTTACAGAGTATTCTTCTGTTTATTGTTAGATATGTTGTTCGGATTGTTTGGACCATTTGATTAATATTCGGAAGTTAATCTATTAAGTCGAGAGTAAGTTAGTCGCGAATTATTATTCGGTTAATTTTATGTTGTGAAGAATTAAGTCGTTAAGTCGGAATATTAAGTTGGAAACTCGAGGAAATAATATTATTGGTGATATTATTGATTATTGGAGCATGTTGGTTAATGTGCTTAGATTTCGTCGGAATTAGCAATTAAAGGGGGTGTAGGAATTAGGCTCATTAGTTGTTATATTGGAATATTATTACTTTAATAAAAATAAAATAGAAAGAATTAGTCAAGGGAAGTATCAATAAAAAGAAAAGATTGTGAAAAATTGGAGAACGAGGAAAAGTGGAAGAAACAGATACGAGAAGTTGTCGTCGGAAAATCAAATCGGAAAGAGTCGATCGGAGATTCGAGTGGTCATCGATTAAGGTAAGAGTGGGACGATCCTTATAACCGGGAATGATAATCGTTACTGGGATTTAGGTAATTTAGGTTGATGTGTTTGGTTGATGTTGATACTGTTTGTGAATATCTGTAAATTGATGTTGTGATAATTATCTGGTATGAAATTATTGTTGATCGATGATTATAAATCTTTTATAAGTGTTCTATAAATGGTTGATTTTACTTGTGTTGTTGTGTCGTGTGAAATTCTAGAAAATATTGGTTTGGGACAATAACAGAGAGACCGGTAGTTGAAGAACATGTTGCGGGAGCCACATGGTGTAAGTGGGAAAAACAACATTAAGTGGCGGGAGCCACTTGCTCCCTAGGGTCATATGGCGCAAGCCATGCCCTTTGTGGCATGTGCCACATTATTTTGTGGCTGGTAACTAGAAGTGGCGTAAGCCACTTGTGCTTTACATTAAGGGTGGCACAAGCCACCCTGTTGTGGGAGGTGGCACTTGTGTTTTCTTAGGCACATTTCTCTTAATATGATTAATCCATTAAATTGTGCTATAATTATTTTAGTGATTTTATTTTATAAAACATAATGATTTTCATTACTTAGATTTTGTTAAAGAATACTAGAAAAATCATTAGAACCAGTAGCATGAAAAGTATCAGTAGCCAGTAATTATGATTTTTGGTAGCATCACAATGTCGAAGTTTTGACAGAAAAATAGTAGTTTTAGAAATTGACAGAAACAAAACTTTGTTAAAAACTGTGTTTTCTATGATAGAAGAATTTACTAAAAATAATGGCTTTTGACAGAATTTTCAGAAGAAGTCGTAATAATTGCAGAATGATAAAAATAGTGTCGGTTTAGCCGAATTAGGCGGAAAAATTTAGTTGCCCGGAATTTAACGAAAATTGTCAGGGTAAGTCGGGTAGTTTAATAGTTGATTTTTGTCGTGTCGTTTCGTTGAAAAAATGTTGTAAAGTTGAGTTGCATGTACAAGTCGAGTTGGTAAGTGTTCCTGGTTTGCGGAAAGTTTCTAAGTATTTATGTTGGAGGCCTTACAAGTCAATGTTGAATTTAAGTTGTTCACGTCGTATAAGTTGTTTGTGTTGCTCGTTTATGTTGTTTAAGCTGGTCATGTTGTTTAAGTTGTTTTGTGTTGTTGAATTTGTTACGTTGTTCAAGTTGGAGACTTAAAAGTGAATGTTAATTTAAGTTGTTCAAGTTGTACAAGCTGGTTGTGTTGTTTGATGTTGTATGTTGTTATGTTGTTATGTTGTAAAGTCCTGCATGCTATGTAAATCATTTTCATTTTTATGTCGGATCCGTTGCTCACACCATGTTGATTTGGATTGGCACTAAGTTTAAAGTTGAAGGCTTATGCCTTGATTTCCTCAATAACCTAGCAATAATTTTAAGTTGGGAGTTCTACTCCGAATGGTACCACATGCATGTGCATAGTCGAGTCATATCGATGTTGCGTTATTCATGTCGATTACGTTGTTTATGTTGCTCAAGTTGATAAGTTGTTTATGTTGTGATATGTTGATTAAGTTGTTGTTATGAGAGTGATGGGGTGATACTTGTATAAACCTTTATCTGTGTATTGTTTATCATATATCGTTTATAATTATCGATATCTCACCCTTTATGTTTGAATGTTACCCCTATGTTGGTAACATGCAAGTAGCTTGCAGGAAGATAGTTGTCTTCATTAGTTTGGGTCGGTGTCGATGCTCTGATACGTAACACTCGGGGAATGGACGCTTAGTTATTTGGTGTTGTTTTCAAGTTGTTTTAGTATAAATATGTTGTTACTAGGTTGTGTTAAGTTGAATAACATGTTATACCATGTTTAGTTGAATAATTGAAAATCCGTTGTGTAGTTGTAAAAGTTGAATTTGGTTTCATAAATGAATAAAAGATGTTGTTTTTAGTTACTTACGAACCGAAAGTGTTATGTATCAATTCTCATGAAATTAAATGAAGTTTTTATAAGTTGAAAAAATTTAGCATCCTGTTTTGTGTACTTGTTGATTTACTTTTTAATACTCTAATTTTAATATAATCCCTGGGTAGAAATGGGGTGTTACACTCAACATGACCTGAGGAAGAATGATCCAAAGGCATTGTTTTACATCTATCAGGATGTGGATGCGAACTTGTTTAAGAAAATTGATAATTTGACGACGGTGAAGGTTATGTGGGACACACTAGTACAGTGTTATAGCGGTGATGAATCAGTGAAAAAGGTGAAGCTTTATTTTATATGTAAGCAGTATGAGAATATCAGCATGAAAAAAATGAGAAGGTACCTGACTACATTTTTAGAATGATTCTGATTGCAAATGAGATGAATTCATGTGGAGAAACGGTATCTATTGAAAAGATATTTGAGAAGATACTTAGATCACTTACTCCTTAGTTTGATTATATTGTTGTAGCCATTGAACATTCTAAGGATCTTAGCACCATGAGAATTGAAGAGCTACAAAGCAGTCTAGAGGCACAAGAGTTGCATCTGGATAAGAAAAACTATGAAAGAGAGGTAGAGCGGTAGGCTCTGAAAGTAACTTTTGGTAAGAAATATCATAAGCAATCTTGGTTAGAAACCAAGAAGATATCTGATGGTACTCAAAATTCATAAACCTCAACTTCTGAAAGGAATATGAGTGCTCAGAAGGGGAAGGAGAAGTATGACAAGAGAAAGGTTCAATGCTATTGTATAAGAAGTTTGGCCACTTCTTTGCTGATTGTTGGTCCAACAACGAAAGGAAGTCAGAAGAAGAAAACATAGCCAGAAGAGATTATGATGATGAATTCGTGCTATTAATGGCTTTTAAATATGATGATGCATATTTGGTAGACTTGTGGTATATGGACACTGGATGCTCAAATCACCTTACCAGAAATAAGAAATGGCTGGTTTATTTTGACTCTATAAAGAGGACAAAGATCATATGTGTAGATGATAAATACCTCAACGCTGAATGTATGGAAAATGTTAAAGTAGTTATAAATAATTGTAAAACGACATTGATTCAGAATGTGTGTCATGTTCCTAGCATGAAAAGAAATCTAATGATTTTAGGTCAATTAATTGAGAAAGGATTTTCAGTTACCATGAAAGATAATCTCTTGAAATTGTATGAGTGTAATCAAAAGTTGATTATAAAGTCAAACTAGGAAGGAATAGAACATTCAAGGTGAATGTTAAAACTGCAAACTTTAAATGCCTTAATGCAACAAGTGTTGTGAAGGAAAGTGAGTTGTGGCATAAAATATTTAGTCATTTGAACTTCAAAAGCTTAGGGCATCTGATTTCGAAGAATTTGGTACAGGGAATTCCTGCAATTAAGAAGCAATAAAAGTTATACAATGTGTGCATGAGAGGGAAGCAACATAGACTGTCATTTGCATCTGAAATGCCTTCAAGAGCAAAGCATGATTTGGGTGTGGTGTATTCTAATGTGTGTGGACCATTTCATGTAGCTTCACTTGGAAGGAATAAATACTTTGTTTCATTTGAAGGAATAAATACTTTGTTTCACAAGGATGACATGGGTATTGCTTATAAAGTTCAAACCCTAGGTCTTTGGTGAATTTAAGAAATTCAGAATCAAGGTTGAGAATCATAGTGGTTAGACTCTAAATATTCTCAGAACTGATGGTGGATCTGAGTATAAATATATAGAGTTCAAGAAGAATTGTAAGGAGAATGGAATTGAGCATGAGCTGATTGCTTCATACACTCCTCAACACAATGGTCTTGTTGAAAGAAGAATTCGAACTTTGCTTGATTTGAAGAGGAACATGCTGAAGGAGAGGAAGCATCCTCACACCTTGTGGGGAGAAGTTGTTGCCACTACAACATATGTGTTGAATAAGTGTCCAACCAAGAAGCTGAAGGAAATTGTTCCTTTAGAGAAGTGGACTGAGGATAAGAAAAATGTGATCCATCTGAAGGTGTTTGGTTCAGTTTATTACAAACATGTTCCAAATGCTAAATGAAGTAAGTTGGATGATAGAAGCAAAATCATGTTACTTGCAGGTTACCACATTACATGTGCTTATAAGCTATATTGTCCTGTCACTAACAAGGTTGAATTCAGCAGAGATGTTATTGTGAAAGAATCAGAAGTGTGTCATTGGAGTAAGTCTCAATCCAACTCTAGTGTAGTGTCAACACCCGAGTTAACTTTTGAAGATACTTAAGATTCTGAAGGTTCTGAAGATGAGTCTGAATTAGAAGATGATTCTGAAGGTAACTATCAGGGTGATCCTGACTTTGGTAACGAGTTTGACTCTGAAAGTGAATTTAATTTTTAATCCAGATTTTGATGGTGATTTAGACTCTGGTAGTGATCATGACTCTAGGAATATTCCAGGCTCTAAAGGTTATCATGCCTTTGAAGGTGGTAGTTCTGGGATCCAACATCTGATATTGTTCCACCATCCGAAAAAGATTTTGAAAATGTTCATAGGACACAAAGAATAAAAAACATACCACAATGATTTGCAGAGTTTGACAAGTTAAAAGATATTGAAGTAGACTCGAAGGGGGATATCATTCAGTGTACCATGTTAGTAGACTCTAAAACAATTAATGTTGAAGAAACGCTTAAGAAGAAAATATGGTTGAAGGTTATGAAACATGAACTTGAGGATATAGAATGAAAAAAACTTGGGAGTTGACTAAGCTTCCAAAGGAGAAGAAAGCCATCAGCGTCAGATAGGTTTTCAAGGAGATTTTGAAGCCATATGGATCAACTGGAAAACACGAAGCAATGTTAGTAGCAAGAGTATTTCTACAGAAACCTAGGTTAGATTATGTTGAAGTGTTTTCACCTATAGCGATACATGAGACAATCAAACTGGTGATTACGATAGTTGCTAACATAAATTGACCTCTAATGCATTTACATGTGAAATCTACATTTTTGAACGGTCCATTACAAAAAAAGAGGTATATGTGTCACAACCTTCTAAATTTGTGAAAAATAATCAGGAATGGTGTATAAGTTACATAAAGTGTTGCATGGATTGAAACAAGCTCCTAGAGCTTGGAATTTGAAAATTGATTCATTTTGCAAGCTCCGAGGATTCATAAAGTGTGAGATGGAGTATGATATTTATGTTCAACATACTTCTGAAGGAAATATGATTCTGGTGTGTCTCTATGTTGATGACATATTGCTAACATAGAGTTGTGAATATGAGATAGCTAAGTTCAAGAAGGTGTTGATGAATGAGTTTGAGATGAATGATCAAGGAAATATGACATTTTTTAGGGATTAGTTTATGTACTCTGAGAAGCGTATGATTTTACATCAGCTGAAGTATGAACTTGAGCTTCTGAAGATATTTGAGCTGCTGAATTGTAAGGCTAATGTCACACCTTCTGAAACAAATCACAAATTGGATTATGATCCTAAGGGTGATGATTTAGATGCTACAACTTTCAAGCAGTTGGTTGGCTTTCTGAGGTATTTGTGTAACACCAGACCTGATATTTGCTATGCAGTTAGAATGGTTAGTAGGTTCATGAGTAAACCGAAGTGGTATCATTACCAAGCTGCTGTTAGTATTCTGAGATATATTAAGGGGACTCTGAAGTATGGAGTTTTGTTCCCTTCTGGTGAAAAGAATAATTCAGAGTTGATATGTTACTCAGATTCTGATTGGTGTGGAGATAGAGTTAACAAAAGAAGTACTTCTACATATTTCTTTAATTATTTTGTTGGTCCTATGTCTTGGTGTTCCAAAAAAACAATCAGTTGTTACTTTGTCAATTTGTGAAGTTAAGTACATTGTAGGTGTTGTGGCTACATGTCAAGCTATTTGACTTCTGAATTTACTACAGGATCTGAAGATCAAGGTAAACAAGTCTCTAAAGTTGATGATTGATAACAAGCATACGATCAATCTTGCCAAGAAATCAGTGTTACATGGGAGAAACAAGCATATTGAGACGAAGTATAATTTTCTGAGGAATCATATTCAGAATCGAGTTCTAGAAATCATGCACTATAGAACCCAGAAGCAACTGACAGATGTTCTGGCAAAAGCGATCAAGACAAATCAATTTCTCCACTTGAGAGATGAAATTGATTTTTTTAGTTTCGATTAGCTGAATATGAATTAAGGGATGGTGTTAGAAGTAATTCATATCCAGTGGTAATAGTAGTAGTTTTGTTAAGCTTAAACTAACTAATGTAGGTTAGCATTTTGCCTACATGACATTATTGTTTGTGTGTATAAACAAGTGTAGTTATCAATAATTGTAATAGCGCAAGAGAAGTTAGTAGTACGCGTACTGAGCAAGTAGTAGTGTAAGCGTTTTGCAAGAATATTGGAACTTTGTTATTCTCTTTTCTCTCTTCTTCCATCTTAGTCTTTTTCTTCTTGTACACCAACAACAACGTCAATTTAAAAGGAATTTGGTGGATTGCAAATGAGGTTTCTTTGGACAGGATAAAAACTTATAAAAAAGAAATATAAAAGTCTCTAACCATATGCGCGAAATAATGCAGGCACACAGAAATACATTGTTTTGTGGATTTGGTAGTGCGCAATGGAACTGTTGGAGGTTAGAAGCACGCACGATGTAAGAATTTTGCACTTCAAGTGCAGCCAAATATTTATTTACCACTCAGATTTTCATACTTAAATAATTTAAAATGTTTATCATACAAAAGTGTATATTTATTTATAAGAGTTTGTCTCTCTAATGGGAAGGGAGTAGGACCACTACTTAGAGTTCAAATGAATATAATTTCTTTTTTTATTTGACTCAAAATGGAAATAACTTTTAAGGGGCACTAGTATTTTTATTTGTTTAAATACACATAAAAAAATATAAATTTTAGATTATAGTAAACTCTTCTTCTTTCAAAGATATAAGTACTACTATTTCACTCTCTTGTTGCGCCACAAACACTTTTCCTTATGTAATAGTTACAAAATTCACATTTCCTCCATATATATATATATATATATATATATATATATATATATATATATATATATATATATATATATATATATATATATATATATATATATATATATATATATATATATATATATATTATAAACTCTTAGTTAACTTTTCTTAAATTACAGATGTATTTTCTAAATTCCTTTTCAAAATTATAATAACAATAACATTTTCTAATTCTTGCCGTGTCCTTCAATTTCCTCCGGTGACATTATCAATTTTATTTATGGATAATAATTTGACTCATCTTTAATGAATACCAGCAAAATTACCCATAGTGGGATACGGATATGAATGTTAACTTTAACACGCAAACGGACATAAAATTGGGTACATAATTTTTTTTTCAAATTACATATATAGGAATTGATACTATAGTACCCTATTAATTACCATCCTTAATTTCATTTTTTTATATTCATAAATAGGCTCAAATATTTTGAAAAAAAGATATAACTAGATTACCAAAACACTAAAATTAAATTTGTATAACAATTAGGGTGTGTTTGTTTCAAAGGTTTGAAAAAATAATTCTAGAAATATAACTATATGGGAATAGTATATTCCCATGTTTGATTCAAATTTTATAAAATAATTCTAAGGTATTTTTTATTCCAAGGAATCTTATTTACACATGATTTTTTTTTTTATTCTAAGACTTAAAGGGTGGGAATATAACATTTTTATAGGAATAAATTTAACTAATTATAACTTCCCACTATCATTCACATTTATTATTATTTTTATAATATTAAATTAAATAAATTTTATAATTATTCCTCGGAATCTAAACTTTTACCAAACACTTAAGTTGAAATAATATTCCCAAGAATAATAATCCTAAAAATATGATTCAAAGATATATAATTTTAATCTTTGAAACAAACACATCCTAATACAAATAAACATCTAATATTATGGCTTATACCAAAACTCTAGAATCAAAATAATTAAATTTGTCTAGCACCAATAAGAAATAAACTGTAAAAAAAACAATAGAACCACTATTATTGTAATTAATATGCATAATTAATTTACAATACAAACATAAAAGTATGAATTATTAATAAATAAGAGAGAAAAAACCATTTCAATCTAACCCTTTTCTATTTAAAAATAATTGATTTAAAAAATATATACTCAAATTCATTTAAGTACTTTATAAAACAACTTAAAGTAATGTTCATGTATTAAAACATAATAGTAAAAAGAATTATTGGACCATTAAATATAAAACAACTCAAATTAATGTTCATGTATTATAACATAATTGTAAAAAAAATACCAATAAAATGATTTTTTAAAACAATTACAATATACTAAAATAAATCAATTACTTTTGATGAGTTAAGGGGTGCAACGACACCCTCCCGCCCCATGTTCCTCCGTAATCCTAAAATATTGTTCAATGATTTATTTTTGTTGGTACCGTTTATAAATTTGAAGTAGACATTAGAGTGTTTCTCTCTTAAGATTTTCTTCTTTTTTGATTCACTTCATTTTTTTTATAAGCAAATATTGAATATAAAGAAGAAAAAGAGATTCTCCAATTCAATACAAAAGAGAAAGCTAGACACAGCGAGCTACAAAAAAATCCAAGGGACATTGAGTCCAATCATATAAAGAACAAAATCTACGATTGTTAATTCATACCGCTAACCATCTCCACGACACCAAGATAATATGATGAAAAATGATCTCAACATTACAAATTTCTCCACTGAACAAAATATTGTTGCGAGCACTCCATATACACCAACAAGTCACAAACCAAATCGAGCAAGCGAATTGAACCTAACACTTATGAACCGTCCTAAAAAACCAATCCAAAACGTGCTCACTGCAATCTAAATCGACAACATCTTGAATACCTAACCAGGAAAATACTTTCTTCCAAATTACAACACTTAGAGCAAGAAAGCAAGGTACATTTCGTGCACTGACAACTGGTTTACGTCCTTTAAGGGGGTTGTTTACTTCACTTGATCCAACATATAAAATTCATCTTACACCGAAAGCAAGGTACATTTCGTGATCTCTGTTTTACACTACAACCATCTTGAATTTTGAATTTCATTACAATCATCTTAAATTTTGAATTGACTTGCATATTAGGATGTTAACCTTTCAAATTCATCACATATCACCTTATCGGTGATCATCACCACAGTTTAAGATTCTTCACCACCTACTTCAATTATTTTTTATTCCTATATATATATTTATCAGTAATCAACAGGATAACCCTGATATAATAATACAATTAACTATAGAAAAATAAATCATGTTATAGAAAAATTTGATATAACATACACTCGTAATCAGACAAAAATAATTACTTATGACCATTTGGCTCACCTTACTTATTTAAGTATATGAAAAATAAAATATTTTGAGTTAAAATGTGATCTTTAGTTGTTATCCTTCCTTTAGTCTTTTTAAACTTTCGTGCATCTTAAAGGTTTGCATTTAAGTACCTGATTTAATTCACAATCCACTTATATTTATCATTAGTAGTGTAATATATAGAAGATAAAATTTCTAGAACAATGGTTTCTCATAATTGATGAAGAATAGATGCGGACATGATTGAAAGGCTCGCCAAAAATGATTGATATCATTTAAAAGCTTTCAGTTATTACCTTTATATTATTATGACTTTAGTTTTGTGTGTTGTTTGTTTGTTGTTTCTTATTAAATGTATACCTAACTTTTTTATTTCATAGATTGTTAAACGGTTTATGACCGTAGTGGGATCTTTGATTTTTATTTCAAGTAATGTTAAGTTTGGCTTACCTATCAATCTTTGTTGTTTTAAGTATGTCATTTATCAATTTTTCTTTATGAGCATGAAAGGCCTAAAGCAAAGAAAAGTTTGTCAATACCTTCATCCATGGTCTTATAGAGATATGAGTATCATTATTTAAATGTTTTTACTGCAGATATCAAGGAAATGAGCAGAGGCATCTTCCATGATTTTTTCAAAGGTTGATTACAACATTTGATGGAAGAAGAGTCCACAATTCAAACTCAAGTGCTGGAGGTGCTGAGTTTGGTGAGAGTATTATAGTCGATGGTTTAACAACCATTGATTCAGAATCCACTCAAAGCAGTGTTCAGACTCTATGGTCAAGTTTGATATGAGTTTGACCGAGAAAAAAAGGTATGCTTGTTCTTTTTTGGATTATCTTTTGATTCAATGAGATATTATGTAGATATAAATACAAAGTTTCTGTTAGACTTCTAGAGAAGCTTTTTTGACAAAAAGGATCTTCAGAAATATTTAAGAAGAAACCATGTTGTATTTATCCATACTTAATATTTCATTAAGCTAGATGATGATGATCATATTTATGAAAACAGTTTCCTCACCTTTTG
Source organism: Lathyrus aphaca (assembly GCA_963966055.1). Classification (NCBI taxonomy): domain Eukaryota; kingdom Viridiplantae; phylum Streptophyta; class Magnoliopsida; order Fabales; family Fabaceae; genus Lathyrus; species Lathyrus aphaca. Next base: position 11,783,279 of record OZ014519.1, read on the forward strand.
TGATGTTACTATTGTTTGTTAGTTGTCAAAGAAAACAAAATTCAATATTCATTTATCACTCATGAATATTGTTTCAAGAGGAAGTGCTTGTTCTGAATAGAATCTTAGAGACTAGTGACTGACAGAAGATATATCTCTCTCTAAATCTAGAACTACTGGACTCTGATGGACGATAGCTTCTCAAGGTTTACTACTATTGAAAAGGCATTTAACAACTGTTGAAAAAGATATATAATGATATGGGCGCAGACGTTGTTATGTAGAGTGTTGTTGTATATGTTGTACTTACAATCACGGTCCTGAGACCGTTGTTGTATTCTAGAAAGCGTGCATCATTTCACAACGGTTATTTTAAATACCCATTATTGTATAGAACTACCTATAATCACAGTTATTTTAAATAATCGTTGTTGTATGTCTTTTAATAAAATAAAATAAAAATTGCAGCATTAGAACAACAACAACAACAATAACAACAAGAAAAACAATAATAAAAAAAGAACAATAAGAACAACAATAATTAAAAAAGAACACCAACAACTAACATTTCTAATTTGAATCCATACTTTCCTTGTCTCATTCAAGTTGTAGAAGAGATGATGGAGTTCTGAAATTTGGTTTAGTGGAGAAATAGAGTATCGTAAATGAAAGATGATATTTGAAGGTAGAAGATTTTATTCGTCTAATTTTAGGTTTCACCTGGATCACTAATAATAGTGTCTTGGTCGTTGATAATTACTAATGGATGGTCACGATTTGTTTAAGGACAATGAACCCATGACCAAACGCTACATATGATTACAGATTTTTTTTAAATAACCGTGGTGAAAGGTCTGTCAGCATTTTGAAAAAATAAGTAAAAAACGCTACCTATAACCACGGTTTTTTAAATACTCGTGGTAAAAGATCTTCCAGCATTTTGAAAAAATATGAGTAATATCATTAAAATTAATTTAGAAAAATACAAAAACATGAAATTTAATCGAATTAAGCAAAAAAATATTTTTGAGATTTGTTGGGAATTTTTTGAGACTATGAAAACAGTAAAAAAAATTCATTAAAATAGAAAAAAGATGAATTTTCTGCTCATAATGCACAAAACAAATTTAAAAATGGAGACGATTTTTCCTAAAATCGAGTTTTCCGACCAACAAAACCTAAAACTAAACTATAGGCTATAGTCACGGTTTTTAAATACTCATGGTGAAAGGTCTGTCAGCATTTTGAAAAAATGAGTAAAAAACAAAAATGCAGGTGTTGGGACTTGAACCCATGACTAGATGCTACCTATAATCACGACTTTTTAAATACCCGTGGTGAAAGGTTTGTCAGCATTTTGAAAGAAAAAAAAATAAAATAAAAACTGTTGGTGGTGAGACTTGAACCCATGACTAGACGCTACATATAATCACGATTTTTTAAATAACTGTGATTAAAAGAATTTTAATAAAATAAAATGAACGCACCTAAATATCACATATTGCTACGGTGAATAGGAAATTGTTATTACTTTAGTGTTGTTGTTTGCGTGTTTTGTAGTAGTGGTTGTAGATTTTTTGATTTTCAAAAGAAGATTCTTTATTTTTTATAAAGAAATTTAAGTAAAAGTTTTGCCAAAAATATTTATATTGCTTAAATACTCATAAAGGTGAAACTCATCTAGTGGATTCAAGAAATCTACTAGATAAGAACCTTTGGGTAATGATGCTTTCTCATTGGATACTTACTATCATTATGTCTTGTCTTGTGAAACATTATTGTGTTCTTTTGTTGCCAGGATTCTTATTCTTGTAGGATTCTTGTTCAGTTCTTTTCTTTTTATTTTTCTCTTTGGTTGTGCTTTGATCAAGCCAAACTTGAGATGAGTTCCTTAGATAATTCTTATTTTAATCAACTAGTTGTCATCAATGAAAAGTTTGTGGATTTTGATGAGTTGCTTAAGATTGATTTTAATTTCTAGAAGACTATGTATGAACAAGGTTGGAATGGATACTTTGAGATGCTATGTGGTTTCACTTATCCGAGTCTTGTCAAAGAATTTTTTATTAATGCCTCCATTGTTGAGCTGGATTTTGAGTGTGTTATTCAGTCTAGAGTAACTGGTGTTTCTATAATAGTAACCTCTAAACCGACTGCTAATGTGATCAATTGTGAGGAGATTGGAGAAATCCCATGAAATCTTGTTTTTGAACACTATCTTCCTACTTGGTGTATCTTTGTAGATCCATCAAATTCATCAGTGGTCTCAAATCTTTGTCCTAATGCAGTTGTTAGGAATCAGATTTTAAATTCAAATTTACTTCCTAAGGATAAGGATTTAGACCTCGTGGACCCTATTAAAAATATATTCTTCTACTTCTTCTTCCTCTTCCACATCTAGGATTAGATGGTTAAACTTCTTGTTGAACTGTCTCCTTCTCTTTGGCATCTTTAGATTCTTCCTTCTTGGCCCCAGTGGAGCTTCTGATGGACCTTCTTCTGAGGGTTGTTTTGGAGTTGCTGACATTGCCTCGTCAGAAGTGAGTTTTGCAAAGGGTAGATGCCCAGTAGAGGAGGATTCAAAAGCAGCCACTTATGTAGGATCTGGACATTATAACTTGAAGAGCTCTTAGAGATCTCTATTATAACAGATATCTTATGACTTTTAGATGATGCTTCCCTAACTTTAAGTAGTTGTTAATGAAATTGATTTTGATGTTAGTTGCTTTTATAATGACTTTTGAGCATTCTAAAAGTATGAATTTAATCCTTGCTTGATTCTTGGAATAGTAAATACCATTAAAACTTTAAATCGTGCACTATACGAACCTTAATGACTCTTATTACTTGATCATTTTTTTCTCTTGGAAATTGATCTTGTAATGATGGTATGAGATGCATTTATGAGTGTAATTCTTTTCTTCTTCTCTTTTTATTTTTTATTTTTTTGATGTGACAAAAAGGGTGAGAGATAATTGTAAGTATTTAATTAGAAACGAAACCCATTGAGTACCTATTCAATTGTATATGTTGGTCATTTATAATTTTGTTATTTAAATTTCTGTTTTTATGGTAATCTAGCCTAGGCGACACATTTTAACTTTCTTGTACATAAAACTAAGGAGGAGCTTACAAACCTCAACCCTACCCTATCAGACTCAGAAGGAGCTTACAAACCTGATATTCCGATGTTTCCAAAGGAAGTTAAAATATTAATTTTGGTTTTCTTAAATATGGAAGTAATGGGGAGCTTACAAACCTCAACCTTGGAACTCTTTGTCAAGGGGAGCTTACAAACCTCAATACTCTTCTATTTCTTACAAGCTTGGTACAGGGTCTTTTTTGGATTTTTGGTGTGCCTGGTGTTTAGGCACAACACCATTCAATACTATTTGTTTACCTATTTCTTTTGGAGGACCCTCGTTATTTGAAGGTAACGGATATAGGAAGTTGGCAAGGAGATGGGTGGAGTTGGACCATGCACTCCATGGGCAGCTGTGAGGACTGGGCATCTGATTCCCAGCTGTTGGAACTGTTGCGGTTGCTACCTGTGCAACCTGTTTGCACTATTTCAGACAACTTTGTGAGGTGGATGCATTCTAATGGATTTTCGGTTAGTAATGCTTACAACTCTATTGGTTTGGTTGATCCGTGGAGGTCAGAGTTGGATGTTAATCATATGTCGATTTTTGTCCCGTTTTTGGGATTATAAGGTGCCTAGTATAATGCTTATTTTCGATTGGAGATTGTTTGGAACAGGCTTCCTACGAAGAGGTAATTGTCGAACTATTGTATTTTATCGAGGCCTCATTCCTTGGTTTGTCCATTGTGTTTCGGGATTGAGGAGGATTTGGACCATCTATTTTTTGGATGTAGAATTTCTAAGTTGTGGTGGAGCAAGGTTTGACATTGACTTCGGGTGGAAGACACTTCTTTCTCTTGTACTATTTTAGAGTGCCTTATTTTGTTGGATACTGCATGTAAGTTGGTTTTTATCTTGGATTTGAGGTGCTTTTTTGGTTTGGCTATTTTTTTGGGTAATTTGAAAATGCATGAATGAAATCATTTTTAAAGGACTTGTCTTATGTAACTTTGATGATGTGAGTTTGACTAAATTGCTTTCGTGAGAATGGTTTATAGTGTTTTTTAGAATTGAGACAAATGTGCCTTAGGAGGATTGATGTAACGATCCAAGGTTTTTTTAGGTGATTCCGCTTGGATCTTTGGGTGATTTTGTATAAGTTTGTCCCACTTATTTTTTCTTCTTTGTATATTTGGATTAAGCATTCCTAATACTTTATAATATTATTTCCTATTACTTATAAAAAAAATTGTCCATAAAATATTATTTCCTATTACTTATAAAAAAAATTGTCCATAAATATTCATTGTATATTTTATTTTAAACACGCACAATTAACATACTTATCATTTTTTCTTCTTCTCGCAGTTTATCATTTATCTTTCGATGCCGTATCCTTCTTATGTTTCCATAAGTTGTTAAGTTAAACAAAGCTATTAGTGGAATTATCTACTAAATTTCAAATTGGATTCCAAAACAAACTTTATACAAGTTTGTTTGGATTATATGTATTCAATGAACAATATTGTTACTGTTAATCCCATTATCGAGTGGTAGTGGAGGCTCAGCCAGCCAGCCGGCGGCGTTTAGGTGGTTTTCTTTTCACCAACTACGGCAGCATTATTTCCCATTACCATTTCAAATACTACTTGGCTTTTTCAAAGGGCTTTGCTTTAAATAATTGCTTCTTCTTTTCTAATTGTTATTCAAACACAAATTTTTGGTACAAATATATACATTGTATGTGTCTCCTATACCATGGATTATTTGGCTAAACAAATTATCTTATTTAATCTCTTTAAAAATTGTGGAATTATGTCATTAAATAATTACTTAAGTACTAGGCTCATCAAGCACTTTAAATATTTTATCAATTATTGTTGGGACTATAATTTGGGGTTTAACACGAGTGAGTATTTTATTTTGGAAAATATTTTTATGAGTAATATATATTTGTAAGAGATACACCACATACTCATAATTTTTTATAAGGTGATAGGTGTGCGAGTTCTCTCACTTATAAATGTTTAAGTCTCCACATTTTTAATCAATGCGGAATTTTCTCACACTACTCACTCTTGTTATTCTAAACACTCCCTCTTAAGTGTGAAAATATCCATAATATTCCCCCTCAAGCAAAAGCTCTTTTTTATTACATACACTTGTATCAATGTTGACACTCTTCAATAAGACACTCTACATACAATCACGTGGGAATACTTTCGATACAAGTGAGTCGGTCCCTTCACTCAAATGAAAGTCTCATGATATCACTGTTGGGGTTACAATCTTAGGGTTCAACACGAGGGAGCATTTTATTTTGGAACTTTCTTTATGAACAATACACCTTTGTGAGAGACACACCGCACACTCACTCAAAATCTTAAGGTGGTAGATGTGTGAATTATCCCACTTATAAATGCTCAAATATCCATATTTCTAACCAATGTGAAACTTTCTCACACTACTCACACTTGTTATTCTCAACAATTACACTACTATTATATTTGGTATTGGTAATTTTTAAGTTTATAAGAGATCGTTTGACATAGTATTTTATAAATTCATATGGTCAAAATAAATATGCTTGGTGAATAAAAAGTATCATATATTAGTGTTTGTGACACTTTTAGTGAGGAGTGAAAGAGAGAGAATGAAGAATAAGGATTGCTATTATTGATTGTGATTATTATTGAAGAAAATAAAACATAATTACAATATATATATATATATATATATATATATATATATATATATATATATATATATATATATATATATATATATATATATATATATATATATATATATATAACCTCCTTATAATCCAAGTTACTAAGCACTAGTTAATCATAATCGATTTGACTCACTCATAATTTCTTTCTTAAATTTAGGAATCTGTCGATATTCAATCCCTTGGTGAAAATGTCGGACAAATGTGCTTCACTCGAGCAATGTCTCACTTCAAGTTCACCCTAATTTACCTTCTCCCTAAGGAAATAAAACATAGCCTCAATGTGCCACTCCTTCCATGCAGAATTAGATTCTTTACAAGATTAGTGACTGACTTGTTGTCGATTCTTAGCACTATAGATTTCTTCACTTTGAACCCCATCTCTTCCAGCAAAGATTTGATCCAAATTGCTTGACAAGTAGTATATGATCCAACTATTTATTCAACTTCACATGATGAGAATTCCACCACGGGTTGCTTTATCGAGCACCATGAGATTGGAGCACCAAATACTTGAAAGAAGTAATCAGTTGTGTTTCTTCGATGTTTCTTACCTCCGCACCAATCAACATTTGAATAAAAATTAATCACAACTTCTTTTCTTTCATAATCTCGTTGAAATATAATTTTATAGTTTGTTGAACCTTTTAAGTATCTCAAGATTCTTCTTGTAACCTTCATGTTTGACACCCTTGGTTCACTCATGTATCTGCTCACTAATCCGACTGAAAAACATATATTAGATCGACTATTGCATGCATATCTGTAACACGGTGGGAGAACTGACTTTAGTTATGTTGCGGATAGCAAGAGTCGCCACCGACTTTTATTTTATCCAAATGAAAGGCATAAAAGAACAGGAAAGACCTTTAAAAGATTTTTGGGTTCGGGGGGTAGGTTATGTAAAGGGAAGGTGTTAGCACCTTTTACATCCATGGTTATCCATGGGCTCTTAGTTACTTAGCTCACTTTAAAATGTTTTTTTGAAATGTGTAGTGTGTGTTTAGAAATTTTCTTAAGTACTTTATAATGATCCATGTACGGATATATATAAAGCCTTTGTTTTGAAAATTTATTTGAAAAATGTGAAGTATTTGAAATGTTTTTGAAAAGTGAGCAAGTACATAAGAGGAACCTACCCTAAGTTAAGTCTTTTCTGTTCTTAAATATCCTTTAAATGGTAAGACTATCCATATTATTAAGGAATAGGTAGTCATTACCTTGGATGTGTGGGACAAGTGAAGGGACATCTGTTATTTAGGCAACTGTAGGGTGTATAAGCAATTCGAAGGGACTTATCATCTTTATTCGAAAGGGACAAGATCATTACAAAGGCAACATTCGAAGGGACTTGATCTTTTTATCTGTTTAGGGACTAGATGATGTGAGATGAGGGACTTTGCTTTATACACCCTACTTGACCTTTTGTTTAGGCAACTTGAGAGGTAACCCTTAAGAAGTGAGATGGCGATCAAAGATCGACTTACGTGTGTGAGTGTACCAATTTAAATATTTATCTTTAAATTTAATGAGCTAAATTAATTTTTAAATACAAACATATTTCACTCCCTATTTTACTAACCATAGCATAAATAATAAAAATTAATACTACAAATATTACATAAGGGATACAATTACATAATAATAATAATTAAAATAAATTAAATAAATAAGCAAAATAAATAACAATAATATAATTGGGTTAGTAACAATAATAATAATGAAAATCATATAATGAATAAATGGGGTTAGTAATAATAAAATAAAATAAATATCATATAAATATAATTAGTAATAAAATAAACAAGAATAAAGAGATTGGCATAACAAATTAAAAGTTCAATAATTATTTTTTTTTAAAGATTTTTTTTAAGAATGAAAATAAACAATTCATGCTATATACTAATTATTATAAAAATTTAAATTTATATACATGTTATAAAAATAAAGGTAATTATAATTAAATAAACAAATTATATTTACAAAATTAAATTAGGGGTTTTTAATTATTTTAAGCATACACTAAAATTATTTACATGCAAGAATTATATTAAATAATAATTATAAACAAATTAAAAAAAAATGCACATAATTAAAGTTTATAAATAAATAAATTAAAAATTATAATATAATTATATTTTTTGTAAAAGAAAAAATTAGGGTTTGATTATTTTAGAAAAAACTACATTAGGAGTCATTACTTAATATAAACAAAAATTATAAACAAATAAATAAACAAATAGATTAATATTTACAATTAAGGTTTATAAAAATAAATAGGTTTTATAAAAATATTTTTAGGGTTTATGAAAATATTAGGATTTACATGTTTGGAAAAATAAATTAGGATTAATTATCTAATATAAATTAATTATACAAAATTATACAATATTAATAATACACCAAAATAATATTAAATATTTTTTACTAATAAGATTTAATTTTGAAAAGATGAACTTTAAATTATGGAAAAGAAAATAGCATAAACATTTTATTTTATTATTTAAATTTTTTTAACAATAATATAAACAAATTAAATAGAAAAAACAAGAAAAATGAAAAAAAGGACTTACCTAGACTGGGATTCGAACCCAGTCCCTGAGCTTTCACCCTCAAGACCAACACACCAACCACTGGGCCACGCACGCGCAGGTGAGAATGAGGGAACTTCATATTGTTTTATTTTAAATCCTGTGAAAATCATAACAAAACAAACAAAAGCACAAAAAAAGGGCCTGGGGGGGATTCGAACCCAGGACCCTCACACATCACGCAAGCACTCTTACCATCCAGCCAGAAGGGCGCATCTGATTATACAATCACTACAATTAATAATATATTAAGTCTAATAATTAAATGAACTTTTAAATAAAAAGAACCTGACCAAGGAATCGAACCCTGGCCCTCTACCATCACACACCAACGTCAAAACCAACTGAGCCAAGCGCTCAATGTGAAACATAATCAGAAACCAAACATTATATTTTAAGTTATTTTTTTGAATTAATTTTTCGCGCCAGATGGTCTTCATCTTCAACCTTGGTACCTGCGGATTTTTAGCTGCAAAATTACCTAGGAACTTTCCTGCGAATTTCTTGATACAGGAAACCTACGAAATTGGAACACCATCAAAACAGTACAATTTCATTAAATTAATAGTGCAAACAAGGTCCAAGGGTTGTTTAGAATTGATCCACGGTTTTAGAATTCGTTTATATTCATTCAAACGCAAAACCCTAATTTGAAGGTCAAGAACCCTAAAATGGCATCACACGATTCGGCCATGGTTTCTCCAATTAAACCGTCCAGAATTCATCACAAACCTTCATTGAACACTAATAAACAAACAAAATCCATTAATAACAAGTAAACGATCATGAATGAAAAAATCACAAAAACATGAAAAGTTGGATTCGGGTTCATCAATTCTTGAGGTTTGAGATGCATATGGCTATTGCTACATGATCAGGGATGTTCAAGGAAGGGATTGATGTCTTTATTTCACCTGAAAAACCACAAAAAGTCAGAAACCGAATTTCAAATTTTGATGAACTTTGAACTTATGAAACTTATCCTTGAGGCAGAAAATCCGTCCTTGTGCATTGTGTTAGGTTTGTATACTTATAGTTGAATGAATCTAGGTCAAAAAATTGGATCATTGTTTGGACTTTTTGATTTTTGAAGATTGAAAAAGATTATGACTTAAATTTCATATATTTTTGAATGAGACCTTTCTATCTTAAGATAATCATCATCAATTGTATATCAATTTAATCCAATTCATGTTTATGACCTTCTAGAATCAAAATATATTTTAAATGTTCATATTTGATATTTTGTTTAAATTTAAAATGATTTTTAATATAAAAAATCATAATAAATAAAGTAAATAAAATAAAATTATGAAAATATCAAATAAATTTCGTGCATGATGTCATGGAACACCTTGGGTCATCAAAAGTTCAGCCCATTTGGAAGAATTTGGTTCTAAGACCCTATTTTCTTCATAAACCACCCAAAAATTTCCCAAATTTGCAAGGGCACACATCCTTAAATTTTAATGCTATGAGGTTGTTCTTGGACATTTTGGAAAGCTTAAATAGTCCTCTAACCAACCCCATTGGTTTCATGTCCATATCATTTACCATTCTCAAGTTATGCCCTTTTGAAGTTGTTGACTTTTTGTTGACTTTCAAAAAGACCTATAATGTCTTAGCTCATACCTTCCAAATGAAGCATTTTTGGGATTGGCTTGTGAGACACAAAGTTGTAGAGAATTCAATTTCCTTCAAAATGAGCTTTGGATGGGAAAAATTTGATGAAGCATGTGAAATTTATGGCTGGTCAAAGTTCAGTTGACTTTTCCTAAGAAAACCCTAATTTAGAAACTCCTGATTCTTAATGATCTGAAATCTCCTTGATGAATCATGATCAACCCTTGATCAAATGATGAATTTTACTTTATATACTTGATGTTGACAAAAAATCATGAAGTTTGACTTTGGTTTGACCACAGTTGACCTCAGTTTGACTTTTTAACTGCTTTGACTGATTTTGACTTATCTGATCATCTGACTGAGCAAACCTTTGAGAAAAGTCTTGAAACTTGTCATGGGGATTCTTAAACACATATAAGATGTTATGGAGCTCACTTGAAGTCTTGGAAATCCATTTATCCCTAGTTTTGGATGCACTGCTTAGGAGGATGCATTGTCTGAGGGAATTGTCAAATCTTCTGACTAATTGTGAACTTTGTGAACCTTGTGAACCTCATAAGATGCCTTATGAACCTTGTGAACCTCATGAGGAGTCTTGTGAACCTTGTGAACCTCATGAGAGGTCTTGTGAATCTTGTGAACCTCATAAGGTGTCTTGTGAACCTTGTGAACCTTATAGTACACAAAGTCTTATTTTGTGAGGGCAAATTTTGGGGTGCAACAATATCCCAGAGATCTGACAATTTGTTTGAACAATGTGACATCGACTTTGTCTTCCTCTCCATGCTTCTCCAGCTTCAAATTTGGTTCGACGGGTGGGGATGCTGGATTCGAGTCTTCCATCCTGGATCTCTTAAGTATCTATTTGACATAATTTCTTTGATGTAGCATCATACTTTTTTTACATTTGAAATTCCATTCCTAGTAAGTGAGATGTTAAGAATTGGCAGAATTTTTGACCAACAAGAAGTGTTGAACTTAGTTCAGGATGTCACACCAGATGTTGTGACATTGTTAAACAGAGTATAAGTTAATGAACTTAGTTCAGGATATCACACCAGATGTTGTGACATTGTATAAGTTAATGAATTAAGTTCAGACATCAGGTTGTCACACCAGATGTTGTGACATCGTAAACCTGCTACCAGACTTAAATGATGCATAACAGAACTGAGTAAATTCAGGGAATTTATCTGGAATTAATTGTGAATAGATAAACAATACAAGGCGCATCTGTAGGGAGCTTAGTTATCTGATTTCAGTATAACAGAATAACTACCTCACCTAGAATCAAGGAAGTAACAAACCCTAATTCAAGGTGATGACAGCATGACTTATTAGGACTGGATAATCTACAGAAAGTCCAAAAACCAAGCATCTATTTAAGGAACAGAAACTCTCAGAATAGAGTACGAAAAAAAGAAGACTGTAAAGGGTGTTTGTGTTTAATAGCAGGTTTTAATTGTGTATCACTTTATGAGCTTTTAAGCAAAAAGTGTATTGTGTCTTGATTGAAACTGTGAAGTAAAATCAAGCTGTTACGTTTGAAGTGTAACTTCAATTTTATTAAACATTGTGAAATATCACTGTGTGATTGAGGGGGAGTGAGTAGGTACTCATATCTAAGTTGTGTCTTAGGTAGAAATTGCCTTGGGTAGATATTAAGTGAAGGATTAAACTGAGTGGTTTAAGTCCAGAATTAATATTACTTATATTGGATTTCCTTCCTGGCTTGGTAGCCCCCAGATGTAAGTGTGGAGATACACTGAACTGGGTTAACAATTTCCTGTGTTATTTAATTTACCTGCACTTTAAGTTTTGTTTAAGTCTTCAAGTGTTTAAACATCTCATTCGACATCACGTACCTGATCCCAAAATTTCAATTGGCATCAGAGCAGGCACCCTGCCTGTTTAACTGGGTGAGATCTAGGGACTGCAAATTTTGGGAACATGGACAGAGATGTAGGATCTGTGAATAGACCACCTATATTGGATGGTTCCAACTATGACTACTGGAAGCCAAGATCGGTAGCATTCTTAAAATCACTTGATAGCAGGGCTTGGAAAGCAGTCAACAAAGGATGGGAGCACCCTGTCCAAGACAATAAGGATGGGGCAAAAGTGTTGAAGCCTGAAGAAGAGTGGAGCAAGGAGGAAGAAGATTCAGCACTTGGAAATTCCAAAGCCTTAAATGCCTTATTCAATGGCATTGATAGGAACATATTCAGACTTGTGCATCACTGTGAGCTGGCCAAAGATGTTTGGGACACTCTCAAAACCACTCATGAAGGAACATCAAAGGTGAAGATGTCAAGACTTCAACTTCTCACCACCAAGTTTGAAAACTTGAGAATGAAGGAAGATGAGACCATTCATGAGTTTTACATGAACATCCTGGAAATAGCTAATACTTCTAGGGCTTTGGGAGAGAAGATGAGTGATGAAAAATTGGTAAGAAAGATTCTCAGATCACTCCCAAAAAGATTTGACATGAAGGTTACTGCAATAGAAGAAGCTCAGGACATATGCACAATGAAGGTTGAAGAGCTCATTGGTTCCCTTCAAACATTTGAGATGGTAATGAATGATACAATTGTGAAGAAAAACAAAAGCATAGCCTTGGTCTCAAATACTGATAAAGAAGAAGAAAGCCATGAAGCAGACTCTGAGGAAAATTTATCAGAAACAATTGCTATGCTTGGAAGACAATTCAACAAAATTCTCAAAAGAATGGAAAATAAGACCAGACCAAGTGGAAGAAACTCAAACTCTTTTGAGAATAAAAGACCTTATTATTATAATAGAAGGTCAAATTATGATGAGAAGACCAACCAAGGAAAAGGGATTCAATGTCATGGATGTGAAGGATATGGACACATCAGAAGTGAATGCCCAACCTATCTTAAGAAGCAGAAGAAAGGTCTCTCTGTGACCTGGTCAGATGAAGACTCAGGATGTGTGTCAGAAGAAGAATCTGCAAAGCACATCACTGCTCTAGCTGGAGTATGTGAAACTGAAGGGGGATCCAGTGATGAGGAGATGACATTTGAAGAGCTTGAAGAATCATACAAGATGTTGTGTAAAAGGAGCACTGAAGTATGCATGGAGAATATACAGCAGAAGAAGCAGATTGAGGTATTAAAGGATGAAAAGACAAGTAATCTAGAGATCATTGACACTTTGAAAAGTGAAGTAAGCCTACTCAACTCCAAATTGGAGCATATGTCCAAATCTGTCAGAATGCTGAACAGTAGCTCAAACACACTGGATGTCATTCTAAACAACAACAAGCACTCAGGGGATAGGACTGGGCTGAGATTTAATAAAGATAAAAAGTTTGAGGCTAGCACCAGCAAAACATCTTCAAATCCCAAGAAGTCAAACAAGATGTCCCAACAGATGTCTCAACATCATGACAAGAACATGATGAAAAAGAAGTATCAAAGATGGAGATGCCATCATTGTGGAAGGTTTGGTCACATCAAACCTTTTTGCTACAGGCTGCATGGATATCCAAATCAGAGGTATCAGCAACCCCCTAAGCAGAAGACAGAGGTCACTAAGAAAGTGCTGCATGGACATCAAAATCAAAGATATCAGCAACCCCCTAAGCAGAAGACAGAGGTTATCAAGAAAGTATGGGTACTTAAAGCTAGTCTTCATGCTGATCAAAGCTACAAATACATGTCCAAGAACAAGTCCAACAAACAACCTTGGAGCTCTAAGATGGACACTACATAGGGCAGAGGCATCAAAGGAAACCTCACAACAGGCAAAAATGGTCAAAGAAGGTTGTTGCCTATATAGCTCATACATCTCTCAGAGTATCAGCTAAGGAAGACTGGTACTTTGACAGTGGATGATCAAGGCACATGACTGGATTGAAGAATCTGCTGGTAGACTTAAAGTCACACTCATCCAGATATGTAACCTTTGGAGATGGAGCAAAAGGAGAAATCAAGGGAGTTGGGACTTTGGACTGCCCAGATGTACCAAGACTAGATGATGTGCTGCTGGTAAAAGGATTGACTGCTAACTTGATCAGCATAAGTCAATTATGTGATCAAGGTTACAGTGTAAACTTTACCAAAACTGAATGCATAGTGTCTGATAAAGAACATAAGGTTGTCATGAGAGGAGCCAGATCAAAAGACAACTGCTATATGTGGGCACCTCAAGATTTCAGTCTCACTTCTACTTGCTCCTTAGCCAAAGAAGAAGAAGTGAAGTTGTGGCACCAAAGACTGGGTCATCTTCATCTCAGAGGAATAAAGAAGATAATATCTATGGAGGCTGTAAGAGGTATTCCAAGACTGAAGATTGATGAAGGTAAAGTATGTGGTGAATGTCAAATAGGCAAGCAAACCAAGATGTCACATCCAAAGCTCCAACATCTGACAACTTCCAAAGTTTTGGAATTATTGCATATGGATCTTATGGGACCAATGCAGGTTGAAAGTCTTGGTGGAAAAAGGTATGCCTATGTGGTTGTTGATGATTTTTCAAGATATACATGGATAAGTTTCATCAAAGAAAAGTCTGATGTGTTTGATGTATTCAAAGATCTGTGCCAAAGAATACAAAGAGAAAAAGCAAGTTGTGTGGTCAGAATAAGAAGTGACCATGGAAAGGAGTTTGAGAATAAAAAATTCTCAGATTTCTGTTCTTCAGAAGGAATCAATCATGAGTATTCTTCTCCTATCACCCCTCAACAGAATGGGATTGTTGAGAGGAAAAACAGAACTATCAAAGAGTCAGCAAGAGCTATGATTCATGCTAAAAAGTTACCACTGTACTTCTGGGCTGAAGCTATAAACACAACTTGTTACATTCACAATAGAGTCACTCTAAGAAAGGGAAACTTGTCCACCATCTATGAAGTCTGGAAGGGCAGAAAACCTACAGTCAAGTACTTTCATGTGTTTGGAAGTAAATGTTACATTCTGGCTGATAGGGATCAAAGAAGAAAGATGGATCCTAAAAGTGATGAAGGGATTTTCCTTGGATACTCCATAAATAGCAGAGCCTATAGAGTATTTAACTCCAGAACCAAGGTTATAATGGAGTCAATAAATGTGATTATTGATGATGCCCCTGCAGATGTTACAGATGATGTTGGAACATCTGCTGACAATCAGACTGAAGTTGAAATAAAGAGTGATAATCCTGACTTCACTCTAACTGAGGCAAGGACAGAACAATCCAACAAACCTCCCTCCATCAGAATCCAGAAAGATCATCCTAAAGATCTGATAATTGGTGATCCCAACAGTGGTGTAATCACTAGATCAAGAGAGATGATTTCAGGCTCTTGTTTTGTTTCAAAGATAGAACCTAAAAACATCAAGGAAGCTCTGAATGATGAGTACTGGATCTCTGCTATGCAAGAAGAATTAGGCCAGTTTACAAGGAATGAAGTGTGGGATCTTGTTCCTAGGCCTGATGACATAAATGTGATTGGCATTAAGTGGGTGTACAAGAACAAGTCAAATGAGCAGGGAGTTATTACAAAGAACAATGCTAGACTTGTAGCTCAAAGGATACACACAAATTGAGGGAGTAGACTTTGATGAAACCTTTGCACCAGTAGCAAGGCTTGAATCAATCAGACTACTTTTAGGAATTGCTTGTATTCTGAAGTTCAAGCTATTTCAAATCGATGTTAAAAGTGCCTTTCTAAATGGGTATCTTAATGAGGAGGTATATGTGGAGCAGCCTAAGGGATTTGTTGATTCAAGTTGTCCAGATCATGTATACAAACTAAGGAAGGCTCTTTATGGTATGAAGCAAGCCCCAAGAGCATGGTATGAAAGACTGACCACTTTTCTCATAAAACAAGGGTACAGGAAAGGTGGAATAGACAAAACCTTGTTTGTGAAGGATGAAGAAGGAAATGTCATGATTGCTCAAATATATGTAGATGACATAGTCTTTGGTGGGATGTCAGACAGGATGGTTAAACATTTTGTTACTCAAATGGAATCTGAGTTTGAGATGAGCCTAGTAGGAGAACTAACCTACTTTCTTGGACTGCAAATCAAGCAGATGGAGGACTCCATGTTCATATCCCAAAGCAAGTATGCAAAGAACACTGTCAAGAAGTTTGGGATGGACAATGCAAGTCACAAAAGAACACCTGCCCCCACTTATTTAAAGCTGACAAAGGATGACAAGGGTGAGAATGTGGACCAAAGCTTATACAGAAGCATGATTGGAAGCCTATTATATCTGACTGCTAGCAGACCAGATATAGCTTTTGCAGTAGGTGTATGTGCAAGATATCAAGCTGATCCAAAAGTTAGCCATCTAAACCAGGTTAAGAGGATTTTAAAATATGTCAATGGTACTTGTGACTATGGCATAATGTACTCTCATGGATGTGAACCAATCCTCACTGGCTTTTGTGATGCTGACTGGGCTGGAAGTGCTGATGATAGAAAGAGCACATCAGGAGGATGCTTCTTTCTAGGAAACAATTTGATTTCTTGGTTCAGTAAGAAACAAAATTGTGTATCATTATCCACTGCTGAGGCTGAATGTATTGCAGCTGGTAGCAGTTGTTCATAGTTGGTATGGATGAAGCAAATGCTCACAGAATACAATGTCCCACAAGATGTCATGACATTGTACTGTGACAATTTAAGTGCTATTAACATCTCAAAGAATCCTATCCAACACAGCAGGACTAAGCACATTGATATCAGGCATCATTTCATCAGAGATCTTGTGGAAGAGAAGGTGATCTCATTAGAACATGTAGCCACAGATCTGCAATTGGCTGACATATTTACTAAAGCCTTGGATGCTACCCAATTTGAAAACCTAAGGGGTAAATTGGGAATCTGCTTATGTGAAATATAGCAGTTATGGAGAAGTGCCAACATGTCCTATGACATCGTGTGGCATGATCACCAGATGGCAGCACCAGTCTGGTCAGTAACTATGTGTATTCCACTCTTAAGAATTCCAACAGTAATGAATTTTATAAAAGCTCAAACGTGCTCTCAGTTCTTCATCTCCTTACTATCTCCTCAAAACCATTTGCATGCTAAAGCTGATTTTCTGAGCTCATCAAAATCAATCAAACCCAAACTCTTCTTCCACTACATTTGAAAAATGTCTCAACATCAAAACCCTAACATCATGGATGAGAGTCTCAACCAAGAAGATGTGGTGCATGCAACCCCAATCTCTTTGGTACCAATGGATACTACTCCAATAGACAAAATCAGAGGAAGTGTCCCTCTTGCTCAAAAACCTAGAACTCCAAATGTGAGAAGAGCAAAGGAACCTGTGTTCAGCAAAAGCAAAGGGACTCCTTCATCAACAAGCACCACCCCTAAAGCTTCTGACTATGTGGATGCTTCCATCAAGCATCTTGTGAACAGAATTTTATCTGAACAAAGAGTGGTGCGTGGGGTATCTGTTCCCCTGAACAGCATGCATGCTCCACAAGAGGAACAGAGCAATCAGGCTGAAGAGGACACTCCTGCTCAACAGGATGTCCCAATAAATGTTGAAACATCAGAGGACCAGAACAAGGCCTCAACTGATGATGATGAAGCCACTGATGACCAAGCTTCTGTTGATCCACCTGCTGAAAAGGAGGCTTCCCAACCTCCTCCTGTTGAAACCATAGATGATGACTCTGACACAGAGATCATTGCATCTGTTGACCCTAGCATAGCCAAAAGGCTTAGGGATAGGAAGGAGAAGAAGTCTGCTGGACATGCAACTCCTGAAAAGAAACAGCCTACTCCAAAGAAAGACAAGGTCAAAGTTGCATTTGGACCTACTAAGCAATGGAGCAAGGTGAGTACCCAAAAGAGGAAAGCTGCTACTCCACCTGACTCAGATGTTGTGGAGGATGTCCCAACATCCCAACCAAGGAAGAAACCAGCACCTCCCAGGTCTACCTCTGCTGTTCCTGAAGCTCCTCTGGACAATGTGTCATTCCATCATGTGTCAAGTGTGAGCAAATGGAAGTATGTCTACCAAAGAAGGGTGGCACTGGAAAGAGAGTTGGGCAGCAATGCATTGGAGTGCACTGAGGTAATAGACTTAATATCCTCTGCTGGTTTATTCAAGATTGTTAGAAATTTTTCACCCTGCTATGAGCTGCTGGTCAAGGAGTTCATTGTCAATCTGCAAGAAGACTGTGCTGATGGAGAGTCAGAAGAATTCAGAAAGGTTTATGTAAGAGGGAGATGTGTTGAATTCTCTCCTAGGGTTATAAATAATTACCTAGGGAGAGAATCTGATGGGCCTAATGAGCTGGGGAAAACTGACAACCAAGTTTGCAAGATCATCACTGCCAACCAGGTCAAAACTTGGCCAGTCAAAGGCAAACTTTCTGTTAGCTTGCTTACAAGGAAGTATGTTATGCTGCATAGAATTGGTACTGTCAACTGGGTCCCTACCAACCATACTTCTTCAATAGCTACTGGATTGGGAAGATTCATCTATGTTGTAGGCACCCAAACAAAGTTGGACTTTGGGGCTTACATCTTTGATCAAACCCTAAAGCATGCAGGAACATCAGCAACAAAGCTTACCATTGCTTTTCCATCTCTGCTCTGTGGAATCATCCTCAACCAGTATCCAGGCATCCTCACTGAGAAGGATTCAGTCTGCAAGAGAGAAAGTCCACTGGCCTTCCACTACAAATTGTTCTTGAGCCATCATGTTGCTGATGTTGAAGCTCCCAGTGGGACATCTGCTGGACCATCAAATGCAAAGACTCCCATATCCAAAGCTGCCTTGATTGCAGAACTCAAGACCACTTGCAAAGAGCTGGATGCTAGGAAGAAAAAGCTTGAGGAAGTAATTCAAAGGCTGGAGCTGGAAGAGGTTGCTCAGAATGCTGATGAATCTGATGATGAATCTGAAGAGGAAGAAGATACTGAATATGATGAATCTGAGTGAAAATGTGTGTGGAAAGTGTACTGCCTGTATCAGCATTGTAAATTTGACTTTGTACTTTTGAATGTTTTTTCTCTCTGCTTGTGTAAAATTTGGCCCCAATTTCTGTCTAACAAGGGGGAGAAGTAATGAACAATGCTGCTGCTGTTTGTCTGTTTATTGCCTGCTTCTGAACTAAGTTTTTTTAAAATTCTGTTGAACAAGTCAGTATACATACAGGTTTGAGGGGGAGCAAATTATTATAACTCTCACATGATTCAACAGAAAAGAACTCTGTTGCACTATGATAAAACTTTGTTGTACTCTGATAAAACCAGAAGATTGTGTTAGCCAAAATTTAGCCAAAGGGGGAGTTTGTAGATGTTAAGAATTGACAGAATTTTTGACCAACAAGAAGTGTTGAACTTAGTTCAGGATGTCACACCAGATGTTGTGACATTGTTAAACAGAGTATAAGTTAATGAACTTAGTTCAGGATGTCACACCAGATGTTGTGACATTGCATAAGTTAATGAATTAAGTTCAGACATCAGGATGTCACACCAGATGTTGTGACATCGTAAACCTGCTACCAGACTTAAATGATGCATAACAGAACTGAGTAAATTCAGGGAATTTATTTGGAATTAATTGTGAATAGATAAACAATACAAGGCGCATCTATAGGGAGCTTAGTTATATGATTTCAGTATAACAGAATAACTACCTCACCTAGAATCAAGGAAGTAACAAACCCTAATTCAAGGTGATGACAGCATGACTTATCAGGACTGAATAATCTACAGAAAGCCCAAAAACCAAGCATCTATTTAAGGAACAGAAACTCTCAGAATAGAGTACGAAAAAAAGAAGACTGTAAAGGGTGTTTGTGTTTAATAGCAGGTTTTAGTTGTGTATCACTTTATGAGCTTTTAAGCAAAAAGTGTATTGTGTCTTGATTGAAACTGTGAAGTAAAATCAAGCTGTTATGTTTGAAGTGTGACTTCAATTTTATTAAACATTGTAAAATATCACTGTGTGATTGAGGGGGAGTGAGTAGGTACTCATATCTAAGTTGTGTCTTAGATAGAAATTGCCTTGGGTAGATATTAAGTGAAGGATTAAACTGAGTGGTTTAAGTCCAGAATTAATATTACTTATATTGGATTTCCTTCCTGGCTTGGTAGCCCCCAGATGTAAGTGTGGAGATACACTGAACTGGGTTAACAATTTCCTGTGTTATTTAATTTACCTGCACTTTAAGTTTTGTTTAAGTCTTCAAGTGTTTAAACATCTCATTCTACATCACGTACCTGATCCCAGAATTTCAGTAAGTACGACAACTTTCTAATAAGTGTGTTTTATATCATTCTTTTTATTGCGTTTTAGTCGTATATTCGTCGTGTTTTGTTTATGTTTCTTCCTTTTTCTACATTTTATGCCTTGGTATTGTATTTTCTATCAATTCCAGACCCTCATGATCATACCGTAGAAAAAAGGAATCAAATCGAGTGAAAATTGTAGAAAAACGTCAAGACCAAAAATCTCCAGTACAAAAACCAGAGCTCCATTACAGGTGGTCGTAATGTGTGTTACATCCCGTAAAGGAATCCAGGCTTCAACTCCTTTCCTTGCACGCCCAGTACAAGAACCAGAGTCCTGTTACGACCACCTGTAATGCACATTACAGCCGGTAACAGGCAGGCGAAAAACACTTGTTTTGTTTTATTTCTCGGAGGGACATGTTCCTCTTCATTTTCTCTGCATTGATTTCATATTGATCTTTTATACCAATCATTGAATAACATTTGATTTCTATTTAATTTCTTGCTTTTATTTTAGGGACCTTTAGATTGTAGACTTTTGGCTTAAGCAAGTTTTATTTTTCTACTCATTTTGTAAAAGTCTCTAAGGAACAAGTGGATCGAATTCGTATTTTCTATTGCAAGCATTTCAATTAATCAGGTTATCTTCCATTGTTTATTTGTTATATTCATAATTGTTATTACTATAATGTATTTTGATAGTATGATTGTTTTGTTTGCATTATTTCTCACCATGTGTGAGTAATGCCATAGAGATTAAGGGTCATGAGACCTACTTATGACTCTCTATATGGTTAGTTCTATATGGTACAAGGATTCAAATGCATTTTCATTTTAAAATTCCTTGTTTTTATTCAACTTTGTTGCGAAAGTAAAAAGGTTCTTAGGTATCGATAATGTTCTGAAAGGACTTGTATCGATGCCCGGAAACAAATTTTTGAAAAATCAATTCCGATGTTATGAAAGTACTCGGGAGAGGTTGAGAAATGTTTCACCTTAATATATCGTACAATAACAATGAGTTTCAATAAATAACTCTGAATAAGAGAAAGTTGACGGATTAGTTATCGAAACTAGGGTAACACGCTGGCGAAAGCAGGTGTTAGCTATAAAATGTTTTTCTATAATCCGCACGAGAATCCTTGTATTGTGACTAATTTGACCATATAGAGAAGTTAGAGTAAGGGATTATGACCCTAAATCCTGTTCGGTTTGATTAAATTTCAACTTAATTTTATTTAAGTTGTTTTTGAAAAATGCTTATTCAAATAAGTTGTTTTTACTTAAGTTTGTTTTACCTCAACCCTTCGATCGCTCTAGATTTAGACCAATAGGATATAATTAAATAATTAACCATTGATCCCTGTGGATTCGATACATTTTTACTACTCTGACATTGGTTGTGCACTTGAGGCCGTGTCACTTTCCCAGATCCGACATTTCAAATTCCTTCTTCATCGGCTCTTTGAACTTTGAAAAATTCTCCGAGCTATTTCCAGTTACTAACAAGTTATCGATATATAAACAGATGATTGTTATATCTTATACCACAACCTAAAAATAAACACCATACTAAGATTTGCTTTTGATGAATCCCAATTAAACCAAGTATGAATCGATCTTCTAGTTACATGCCATAGGTGCTTACTTAAGGCCATAGAGCTCTTTATACGACTTGTATACTTTCTATGCTTCCTCCTATATCACAAACCCATGATTTTGTGTTACATATACCTCTTCATCTAGATGACCATTCAAAAATGATGATTTCACATTTAAGTGAAATGTTGATAAGCCTTGCTTACATGCCAAGGCTATCACCATTCAGACAATCTTCAATCTTGTTACTGTGCATATATTTAAGAGTAGTTGAGTCTTGCTCTCTGAATAAATCATCTAGCTACTAATCTTGTCTTGTGTCTTTCAATCATTTGAACATCCACTTCCCTTCGATAGCTTTTATGTTTGCTGGAAATTTGACTAGCTCCCATGTATTGTTTCTTTCAATCACTTGTAACTCCTCGACCATAGATTTCTTCCATTGTTTATCTTTGAAGGCCTCACTATAGTTTATTGATTAAACACTTGCAAGTAAAGTGAAATGACCCAAATCTCCATCAGGTGTTACTTCCTAATCACCAACCACTTCACAATCTTGAAGCCTTATTGGGAGTACTCTGGTTCTTTGAGGTCTTTGGCTTGTTCTAGCCACACCCTCTCGATTATCCTCTTCTACTTTGACTCTATTATCATCTTTGACTTCGACAATGACTAGAACATTATTAACTAGAATTTCTTCGTGCTCACTACCCTATTCATCAACTTCATGGCCCATCAATGGCTTGTTAGTCACATCTCCTGAATTCCAATCCCAACCATAATTCTCATCAATCACAATGTTTTGCCTCATCACAATCTTACCATTTGATTGGATTGGATATCTTGTAAGCTCCAGTTTTATGATATCCTACCATAATCAAAGGTTCACTTTTATCATAAAGCTTTCTTCTCCTTGCATAGGGAACATGTTTGTAGCAAATAGAGCCAAACACCTTCAGATGACTCACTGATGGTCGTTTTCCACTCCAAACTTCTTCTAGAACCTTGTTTTTCAACTTCTTGGTAGGGAATGTGCTCAAAATATAAATAGTTGTGGTGATAGCTTCACCCTATAAAAACTTTGTCAAGTTCTTCTACTTCAGTATGCATCTTACCATATCCAACATGGTCATGTTTCTTCTTTCTTTTATTCCATTATGTTGAGGCGTGTAAGGAGAAGTTACCTCATGATTGATACCATGTTCTTTAAGGAACTATTCAAATATCTTAGATGTGTATTCGCCACCTCCATTTGTTCGCAGAACCTCGATCTTCTTTTCACTCTGGTTTTCGACAAGCATCTTGAATCTCTTAGAGATTTCAAATAATTTTTCTTTTCTCTTGATCATATAGATCCAAAGCTTTCGACTATACTCATAAACAAATGTGACAAAATACTTGTTTCTACCATTGGTATGATCCTCTAATGGGCCACATACATTTAAATATACTACTTCTAGTATACAAGAGGACCTCATTAGCATAGTCAAAACAAAAGACTTTCTGGATTGCTTCCTTACTAAGAAACTTTCATAGAGTTTGGTGGGCATCTCAAGACTTGGTATACTTGTTCACATATCTTGAGTAATAAACTGATTAAGTGACATAAAATTCAAGTGTCCATACCTCAAATTCCACAACCAACTATTCTTGTGATTGACAACTATTTTTAGGCCTTGTACATCAATCTAATTAATCACGGTCTTAAATGTCCTATTATTCGACAGAAGATATTTTAAGACCAGATTATTTTGAATGTCAAATAGTTCCAAGGCACCATCTTTCATAACCACCGAGTAACTTTTTTCTAATAGTTGTCCAATACTTAGCAGGTTACTTAATCCAGGTACATAGTATACATCTTTGACCATAGCTTTTGCTCCATTTCTCCTTTGAATAACTATGTCGCCAATACCTTCTACTTGCAACGAGTTATTATCATCAAGTTTGACCTTGCTCTTTTTAGACTCGGCAAAATTTTATAACTACACTTTTTGATCAGTCATGTGATTCGAATAACCTCTGTCGAGAAACCATATTTTGGTGTCGACATGCTCATCTACAACTTCAGCGATAACCATTATGTCTTCATAATCATATGAATACTTGCGTGCAAGGCTTGCTCATTCATTCTTTCCTTTCTTGTACCAACAATTTTTTTCCAAGTGACCCCATTTTTACAGTTATAGCACTACACACATTTTCTTCTCTTTGTCTTTCTAATAGGATTTTCCTTTTCCTCTTTTCGAGGATTCAAAAGCCATATCATCAACGTTATGCTTTTGAAGGTTTGACTAAGACTTATTGCTTTGATTCTTATCTCATTTTCCCTTGAACTTGTTGGAACCACCATGTTTCTTCCATGTCTGGGCCTATAAAGATTGTATCGAATTTTGAACACCTTTTCCTTTTGACAATCCTCATCTCATATGCCTCTAACGAACCAACCAAATCTTCCAATTTCAATGTTTCGAGATTTTTGGATTCTTGAATAGCAACGATAACTTGATCAAAGTGAGAAGTCAATGTACGCATTACCTTCTCAAATATCATCTTATCAGTTAGGGTTTCACCATAATCTTTCATGAGATGGACAAGCTTATGCACTTTCAAGACATAACCTACAATATTTTCTTCTTCTCCCATTTGAAGTAATTCATAATACCTTTGCAATGTCTGCAGTTTGACGACTTTAACCTTCTTAACTCCTTCGTAATACTTGACAAGAATATCCCATGTCTCCTTCGTCGATTCAGTATGAGAATCCGATCAAAGTTCACTACGTTTATCGCCGGTTGAATATAAAGCACAACCTTGCAGCCTTTCTTCTTGGCCTCCTTGTTTGCGACTCTCTGAGCATCAGTTGCGTTCTCAGCAAGCTCAGGGACGCCATTAATAACCATTTCTAGGGTTTCATGAAAGTCAAATAGATATTTCATTTGTTTTCTCCATCGAATCCAATTCTTGCCATTATGAATTGGAAGAGAATTATGAATGTCATTGTTACCATTCATACATGCAACAAACATGATTAACAATCCACGATTCCGAAAATACGATCACTGACATGTGATTCTTGAAAATACGACCAAAAAACTAATTGAAGCTCTAGATACCCATTTTTTAGTGTGTGAGACACTTTTGATGAGGAGAGAAACGAGAGAATGAAAAATGAGAATTGTTACTATTGAATTGATTATTATTTAATGACAAATCCTAAATAACAAACATAAATAATAAATCATAACCCTAATCAACTTGGGCTTGGTCTTGGATTATACTCAAACATAACCTATTTATATTTTTTTTA
Organism: Lathyrus aphaca; assembly: GCA_963966055.1. Taxonomy (NCBI): domain Eukaryota; kingdom Viridiplantae; phylum Streptophyta; class Magnoliopsida; order Fabales; family Fabaceae; genus Lathyrus; species Lathyrus aphaca. The sequence continues at coordinate 11,808,426 of OZ014519.1, forward strand.
AGTAATTAATACTATTTTTAATAAATCATTTTAAGTAATTTATTTATAACTTCTTAATATTAATAGGAAAAAAATAATAATTAAGAGTATTTTTTATTACCTTTCATATTTATCAATTAGTACAACCATTCATAAATTGCATATTTATATTATAAAAGTATTTTATATTATTAATTAAATTGTTATTTTTCTTCTTCTTTTTTTTTTAACTAAAAAAGTTTGTAAAAGTAACGAAAACAACACATAGGAGAAATATTATGTCATTATTTGACGTTATTTTTGTGTGAATATGACATTTATTTATAGCATTAAATAAGCAAAACAAAAAATAAATGAAAATAAAGAGAAACAATCACTTAAGTTTATACCAAACTGTTATTTTAATACTAATATTTTTGTCTTATGAGATATATATTAGATATTTGTTGTGTTAAGTGTAGAAGTATTTAGGTGGTGAAATATTAAGTTAAGAGCCAAAGTTTTGATTATAAATTAAGTTAAGAGCCAAACTTTTGAATTAACTTAACTAGTATAGAATAAAAGTGAAGTGGATTGTGATGTAAGCATGTGAATACATGGTAGTAAATGGCCTTTGTAGATTGATTAGGGTGGTTCAATTATATCTAACTATATAAGCACTAACTCATGGTGAATTAGAGTCATAAAGTTACCACCAAAAATATGATGGTGGAATTGAAAATATGAATGAAGTCCCTATTCTTTATGCATTTACAGGACTAGCATAAGTGAAGGTAACTTTTTAATCTTTCTAACCTACGATTAGCAAATTATTCAGCACACTTGCATTCCATTATCATCAAATTTCAAATATAATAATGTCCTTGCTAATTATCTGTGGGAGTAGAGAAAGGTGAAATGAATTACTATTAAAGTTTGAGTGCGACTCAATGTATAGTTTTGCCCAAACATTTATGGTCTGCCACTGATTTGTTCATCCTTCAGTTTTTTTTTAATTAAGTTTTTTGACATTTTTAACCTAACAATACAAGTATTATCATATTTTATGAAAAGTATTTGTACAGTCAAAATTACTTTTTAGATAGAATCTTTTAGACCCACTAGTCTGAAAGTAATAGTCTAGAACATATCATTTTATATACGTAATCAGATTCTTAAACCTCGTTCAAGAATGTGCCCCATAAAACATCATCGTTCTAAATTACAAGTAATGTCATTATGGTTTTTCTTATTTTGGTAATATTGATATTGTCAAGAAATAAGTTAATGAAACTTTTTTTAACTTTGTTCAGTTGGATCTTTTCGGACTAGTGTAATGTTTGTTTGTCTATTTTTCTTTTATGAGCAACAATTGTAGTTTGGTGCACAATGATGTTATCAACCTAGCTAATGTACAATAGGTTGGTGAGACTAAAGTTATTGAACTCGATATGCTAAAGTTTATGTTCGGAAATGTTTTATCAATAAACATGTATTTATGTTACATGATCATATGCTTAAATGGATCATGTGATGACATTGGATTAAGATTATATGTATGTTCTTTCAGGTGTGAATAATATATATGTAATATACTACTGTATTTCATTAAATGTAACGGATAATATTAATTGAGTTCAATTGGGTTCTTGTATGTTCTGAGAATTATTTGTTCAGATAATTAGAACAATTGTTAAGCTCAGATTGAATTGATTAATATTAATCGTCTCTAAAGTTTTATTAATTTGTACATTAGAGACAATTTGACACTCCAAGTTAGTGTTGCTAACTTGATGATATTTCAATATATCATTTCCTTTTCATTTCCCTTCATAGAGAGAAAGAGATAGTAAGAGTTAGAAAGAAGGTTGAGAAAGAAGAGAAAGAAAGGGAAAAGAAGAATAAGGCCTAGAAGAAGAGAAAAGTTTGGATTCTCATCATCTTTTCATCAAATCAACTCATCATCTTCATCTCCATCAGTGACAAAGGTGGGTTCTAGATAGAAACACTAAGTTCTAGAATTTTTGTTTTGTAGAGTAAGGTTAGAAATTGGTTTAAATGATTTAATCTTGATAATCGATGTTTCTAAAGGTTATAATGTGGAATGAATCACGTAGAATAGTCGGTATATGTGTGAATATGACCTATGATAATTGCTATTATGTTGCATTGAGTTTCCATGAAGTTCTACTAGTTTTTAGGTTGAAAAATGCAGATTTTTGAGCTTCGTTACAGAGTAATCAATTACCCTATTTGAGTAATCTATTACCCTATTGAAAATTGGCATTCTGCGCAAAAAATACACAGAGTAATCGATTATCCTATTTGAGTAATTGATTACTCTGGCACCTATTTGAGAAAGATGTTTGAAAATTCATAACTTTTGAACCTTAACTCCGTTTTGACCCCCGTTCGAAGTGTTGGAAACCTATTTCAGTGCTCTACATGATAAAGAGTGGAAATATTAATTTAGACGTGTGATTAATTAATTTGTGAGATTAATTAATTTGTGAAATATATTTAATCATGAAGATGTTTGAAAATATACTCGTAGACACAAGTTCATCTCTGAACGTAATTCCAAGGTCCACTCTTACAAGATTGACTATTCAAGGTCCTCCTATAAGAAGAAGTGAGGTTGTAGTCAAAGCATTTGATGGATCTCGAAAAGCAGTTATCGGCAAAGGGGATCATCCCATAACTATTGGACCTCACACCTTCCAAATTACTTTTCAAGTCATGGACATCCGTGCAGCGTACAGTTGTTTACTTGGATGACCATAGATTCATGAAGCAGGGGAAGTGACCTCCACATTTCATCAAAAGCTGAAGTTTGTGAAAAATAACAAATTGGTAACACTCTTCGGGGAAGAGTCGTGATTGTTAGCAAATTATCCTTATTCTCGTATTTGGAACCATAAGATGTCGTTGGAACACGGGTCCAAGCTCTCTTTGTAAGCAACAAGGATCAGTCGGAAATAGGAACGCCATTCAATTCCTACAAAGATGTTCTTCAAGCCCTAGAAAGCAACAATATCAAAGGCTGAGGTCAAGTCGTAATTCTCGTCAACAATGAATGAATCCATAAAAGGTCTTGGTTGTTCTTCAGCAACAACAAAACCTACACCAAAGGACAGAAACTTTGGTCCTATTAAAAACTTTTTCCATAGTGGAGGCTTCCTTCACCCAATGTCTCAAGAGGTTCATACCATCGAGGAAAACAATTTGGAAGGCTCTGAAGATCCCGATGACGAATGGAAAACATCTTTAACGAGGAAGGATACATTTCTCAGGATGAAGCGTGCAAGCCATTCGACTTGTCGATCTCTATTTCTAAGTATATTCCAGAAACAGAGGATAGAGAAATCTCTTAAGTACCTGTTGCTCCTCATAACTCATTGGAAGACACTCAAATGACAAATAACTTTGGTTGTACATTCGAAGACTTAATGTACGGTCTACCCGTATAGGAATCCTATCAGGGAAATCCGAGAGACTTGTAACATTATCTAGATGAATTCGCAAGGATTGTAGGAAAAGACTTCCTCAATTTTGCACTACTAGAAGTGAATGTCATTACTGAAGATGACTCCACAACTCCCACAGAAACGTGGGACACCTTGGGACAACCAAGTGGAAAATACGATTATCTTGTAAAGTACACTGCTCCCGCAAGTTCTCTCATCAAAATCAAAGACTTCCAATCAACTGGATGGGAAGACTCTCCTTAAAGCATCGATGAAGAAACAACTGACAATTTCTCGCACTATCAAGTTGCATCCAAGGAAGACTCTGCGGATCCTCCTTCACTAGAAATTAATTTCATTACACAAGCTACTCGGGGAAGACAAGTTACCTACTTTTGCATCTCTAATGTAGTTCGTTACTATTGGGTTTCTGTTGATGTCCCAAACATTGTTCACATTCCAAAGTAATTACTTAGTTTTATTTTGACCTTTCATCTCGCCCGGATGACAAGGAATGCTTTATAGGGCTTACTTGCTGTAAATTATCTTATTCACTTAGCCCAAAGTGATAGAGCTTTATTTTATAGGGATGTGTATTTCAAGAATCGACAAATCATAAATAAAATGTCATTTTGTATTTCCGCACTTGTTGCTATTTTCTCTTTTTGCTTTTTCAGAAAATGGTAATCCCTAAATATAACCAAAAATAAAAACAAACATTTTTCAAAACTAATCTGCATAAAATTTCTTTTGCATTCTCTAAATGTGTTTTCTCTATATCATCATCACACAGATTAACTGTTTTAAACCCCACTGAAACACGTGATCCAATGCCTTCTCCCAACTTTGAGTTCCCGGTATTTGAAGTTGAAGAGGAAGATGACGAAGAAATTCTAGAAGAGATCTCTGGACTGCTCAGACACGAGGATAATTCCATTCAACCTTACAAAGAATCGTTGGAAACGGTCAACTTGAGTTCAGAATAGGAAAGAAAGGAAGTCAAGATCGGCACACTACTCAGTTCGAATGAAAGGAAAAGCCTGATCTCACTACTTTAAGAATTTCCTGATGTATTTGCTTGGTCCTATCAGGACATTCCTGGGTTGGATACCAATATCATGGAACATCATCTAACATTGAAGCCAGAATGCTCGTCAGTCAAGAAAATATTGAGAAGAACTCATTCAGACATGGCTATTAAAATCAAGGAAGAGGTACATAAGCAAGTCCACACCGAATTTCTCGCCACTTCAAAATATCCTCAATGATTGGAAAACATTGTGCCAGTACCAAAGAAGGAAAAAAAATTCAGAATGTGTGTAGACTACGGGGATCTCAACAAAGCAAGTCCAAGGGATGACTTCCCTTTACCACGCATCGACATGATGGTGGACAGCACAACAAAGTACAAAGTATTTTCTTTCATGGATCGATTTTTGGGCTACAACCAGATAAAAATGGCACCCGAAGACATGGAGAAATCATCTTTCATCACACCCTGAGGCACCTTCTGTTACAAAGTAATATCGTTTGAATTAAAGAAAACTTGTGCGACCTATAAAAGGGAAATGACAACTCTCTTTCATGACATGATGCATAAAAAGATCGAAGTATACATCGACGACATGATCTCCAAGTCGAAGACCAAAGAGGAACACGTTGAACATCTGCAGAAATTATTTCAACATCTTAGAAAATATAAAGTACGATTGAATCCTAACAAGTGCACATTTGGTGTTCGATTAGGAAAACTCCTAGGATTTATTGTCATTCATAAAGGATTCGAAGTCGATCCTGACGAAGTCAAGAATATTCAAGAAATACCTACTCTGAAAACGGAGAAACAAGTACGAGGATTCCTGGGACGTCTTAATTACATCTCAAGGTTTATATTCCTCATGACCACGACATGCGCGCCAATATTCAGACTTATCTGGAAGAATCAACGTCATGACTGGATAGAAGACTACCAGGAAGCCTTTGAAAAGATCAAAGAGTACTTGTTGAAGCCATCAATTTTGTCTCCTCCAGTTGAAGGCGAGTCATTGATCATGTACCTCACCATTTTGGAAGACTCCATGGGATGTGTAGTTGGCCAGCAAGACGAAACGAAAATAATATTTTATTTATTATCTGAGCAAGAAATTCCCCGATTGTGAAACTCGGTACACAATGCTAAAGAAAACTTGTTGCGCTCTAGATTGGGCAACTAAATGTCTTTGCCGGTATATGATTTGTCATACTACTTAGCTCATCTTGGAAATGGATCTGATCAAATATGTGTTTTAAAATCCTACATTAATAGGATGAATTGCTCGTTAGCAAATGTTGTTATCAAATACGACATTGAGTATCACGCGCAGAAATTTGTCAAAGGAAGTATCCTAAATAATCATTTGGCTCATCATCCCATTAGTAATCAGGATCCAATCAAATTTGAATTCCCATACGAATACGTCATGTATCTTAAGATGAAAGATTGTGACGAACCACTGCCAAGCAAAGTACCTGAACCAGGATCCCTTTGGGACTTATCTTTGACGGAGCAGTATATCTTTATGGAAATGGGATTGTTGTCACCCCAAGGGGAACCCACATTCCATTAACTTCCAGATTGACATTCAAGTGTACAAACAACGAGGTCGGGTATGAAGCTTGCAACATGGTTCTAGAGGAAGCAATTGATATCAGGATCAAGAATTTACACGTGTATAGAGATTCTACCTTAGTGATCAATCAGATCAAAGGAGAATGGGAAACACAACAGCAGAGATTGATCCCTTACCGAGATTACGCAAGGAGATTGCTGCCATTTTTTAACAGATTTGAATTCCTTCACATCCCTCGTGAGGAAAATCACATGGCTGACGCACTTGTTACTCTCTCTTCCATGATCATAGTTGATCGATGGAATGACATCCCAAGAATTGACATTATGCGCTTGGACAGACCAGCATACATCTTTGAGATAGAAACTACTACTGATGGAAAACCTTGGTATCACGACATTCAACAATTCCGGCAGATAAAGGGAATACCCATTTGGATCGTCAAGAAAAGATAGGAAGACCCTTCGAAGACTGGATGGCAACATCTTCCTCAACCAAGATATATTTTACAAGAGAAACTTCGACATGGTTCTACTCAAATGTGTAGACGAGCATGAAGCAGAAATACTCATGAAATAAATTCATGAAGGAGCTTTTGGTACTCATACTAACGGATATACAATGGCAGGAAAAATACTTCGAGCAGGATATTACTGGTTCACAATGGAGGAAGATTGCCGCAAGTATGCGAGGAGATGTCATAAATGTCAAATTTATGCTGATAAGATTCATATGCCTTCGACACTTCTCAAGGCTCTTTTTTCACCATGGCCATTTTCAATATGGGGAATTGACATGATTGGAATGATTGAACCCAAAGCTTCAAATGGACATCGGTTTATTCTAGTAGCTATTAATTACTTCACCAAATGGGTCGAAGCAACATTATAGCCAATGTAACCCGACAAGTGGTCATTTGTTTTATCAAAAACAATATCATATGTCGCTACGGTATTCCAAGTCAACTCATTACTGACAATGGGTCCAACTTAAACAACAAAATGATGAAAGAGTTATGCGCAGAGTTCAAAATTGAACACCATAACTCTTCTCCTTATCGTCCAAAGATGAATGACACAGTGGAAGCCGCCAATAAAAGCGTCAAGAAAATTGTCCAGAAGATGGTTGTGACATACAAGGACTGGCATGAGATGCTCCCTTATGCGCTTCATGGATATCGAACTTCCGTTCGCACTTCAACAGGGGCAACCCCTTTATCACTATTATATGGCATGGAAGCAGTGATCCCCATATAAGTTTAGATCCCATTATTAAGGATATTGATGGAGGCCAAACTCACTAAAGCTAAGTGGTGCCAAAGCAGATTCAACAAGCTCAATCTGATAGAAGAAAAGGGAATGATTGCCCTCTTTCATGGCTAGTTATATCAGTAACAGATGAAGAGAGTAGTTGACCTCTTGTCTTCAAAGAATGAGATATCAAGCTCAAGAAAATCTAATAATTTCTCACCGACTCTCAGGGAAAATGTACTCCAAATTATGACGGCCCCTATATGGTTAAGAGAGCTTTCTCAGGCGGTGCCCTGATACTTGCAACAATGGATGGTGAGAATTCATTTATCCTACAAATGTTGATGAAGTCAAGAAATACTTCTTCTAAAAGTTATAAAAATAACAGCTCGCTAAGTAGAAAACCCGATAGGGAGACTTAGGCAAATATGAGCGTCTTGGTGGAATGAAAATCTGAAAGGGAGATCCAGACAAAAATTAGGGACATTTAAAATATATATATATATATATATATATATATATATATATATATATATATATGTCCCGAAAATATATTATGTCCCGCTAAAAAAATATATCATGGCAAGTAACTGCATCCAATCAGATTGGATCATCAGAAGAAAGTCACCCATCGAAGTCATTGTCAGCAGAAGCTCTAAAGACTCTGAACTAAGAATTGGTAGAAGGATAAGGATCATGATGTTTCGATGTAGCCTTTTCCCCAATAAATTACCATTTTCTACTTTATAAATACTCTGTGGAATCACGCCTTCGGCTGATTACCACCCTATGTATAAAAATTTGAGCTTTTGCCCATTTGTATGCAACTCTTATTTGTATCTGCTTTGTAAAATGACATTTTTTAAAAAAATGACTTATCTTTTTATTGAAATTAAAATTAATTTACTTCACTTTTATTTTTCAAAATAAAATTTGCAATTTTTCTTGGTCTGTGAACGTAAAATGAAATCTTTTAGTTGCTTCAAAAGTAATTGAACTTCTGGAATATCCCACGAGGATGAACTTGTGTCTCCCTACAGAGCCATGTGTCAAGAAATCAAAAACAACATGAGCTCCCCTCCTCAATGAGAAATCAAGTCAGGAAACAGTGATACAACATCTTTGAGTTGGCCCAGTATTATCTGTCTTGTCTCGTCAACTTTGTGTTTTATGTCTGTTTTGTCGGCATACACATTCATTCATACATTCATAATATGTTTGCATTTACATTTTCATAATCATATAACATTTATCCCATGTGATAAAGAGTCTTCTCTCCAGTTCTTTCCTGGATAGAACGTCAATTTTCGTGTTTGGGTAACTTGAACCTCTACAGCAACGTTGTAACCAAACTTTTGCAACCTCAAGATAACCGGCAGGATGAATAAACTGGCACCTTAGGATCAAAAGTTCGGGTATTCTAAGGTATTTAATCCTATTGTACCTCAAATCTCCCAATGCTTTCACCATTTGTATCTTCGGTTCCAAGAAGATTGAATAGGGGCATCTGTCATACTTTAAATTTTGACCCTAAAATATGTACCTCATCAAAGTAAATGCACTTACCAAAGGATTGTTCCATACTAGTTTGAACAGTATCCCCATAACGGATCAGGATTCCCGAGTCCCTTAGAGGATTCAGGCAAAGGACCAATCATTAATACATAAGATTTTCAAACTTTCAATCGCTATCAAAAGGTTAAGGAATCTCAATTGATGGTGTAAACACCCCAAATTTGCCCTCACCCATTCACACCATGGCTTGTGATCATTTTCATATGCATAAACTCAATCATAGCATCTCATATCACATTTTTGATTCACTACATAGATCCAAAGTCATCTGCATCTAGGGTTTGTGATCTGAGCAATCCAAGATCTTCTTGAGCCACTCCAAAGGCCATCAATCACTTCAAAGGGGTCCATGTATGTTCAAGCATCATATTATACCCTCTCCAAGTCAATAATGTCAAAGAATCACAAGAACTGAAAATGGCATGGAAGCAGAGCCAGGTTTGACTGCACAGATGACCTAGAATTAGGGTTTTGGTTTCAGAGGCCATAACTCCAATTTTTTTTGTCATTCTTGTTTCTATTGGTCTCTATATGGTATAGGGAGTATGCATATCAATTTTCATGAAGAAATTCCATGGGGAAGTCATCTGATCAAGAGTTGACTTTTCAAGCAAGTCAGTGCAAAATCAGGGCATCTGAGGCCCCCAATGACCCAACCAAAGGGTGTTCTTCATCATTTTGATTGTATATGATCTTTATTTGATCATATAAGAAGTTGGAAGTTCACAAAATTGAAGAATTTCAAGTCTTTTGCAAAGTTGACTTTTTGGGAAAGTTTGACTTTTAATGAAATTGCCATTTTGGGAAACTTTTTCAACCTTTACTTTTTGATTCAAAAATGCTTCAAATGAAAAAACTTTGGTCATGAAAGTTGTATAATGGATCATTCCTTTTTCAAAAAGTACAAGAACATGACCTAATTCATTTTGGATCAAAAGTTATGGCTTGGCAAAGTTGGCAAAAATCACAAAATTTGAAGTTTTCCACCAAAGAGGCAAAGTTGCAAACTCACTTCTCAAGGCAAATTAAGTTATCAAATGGACTTCTAAACTTCACAACATGATCATACAAGACCTAAAAGTCAGAATGGGCCAAGAAATCTCTCGTTTTTATGGCTTATGGGGCAAGATATCTCATAAGAATCAAAAGTGAACCAACTTGCAAAAACTCACTCAAGTGAAGATCCACTTGCTGGCTGGCTTGCCAAACCACCCTAGGGTTCTCCCCACATCATGCTGCACAGGACACACCTTTTGTCCTTGGCTAGAAAGTAGCCCATACCTCTCTTACACAACTTTGACATTTTGGCAACTTGAGCCATACCAATCAATAAAGCACACATCACTTCATCTGACCTATCACAATTGTTTATGCAAATCAAAAGCAAGCCAAAGCATACAAAACACAAGCCTGAAGCACTCTCTAGCACAGCATTCTCATCTTCCACTCCATTTGGCAAGAGCCTTCGAAACTCTCAGCACAAGCTTCAAACACCCAAACCAACTTCACAAACAATCTCACCATGCTTCATTGAACACAAACCAACCCTTAAAACAGCCTGAAAGCCACTGAATCAAAGATACGGTTTCTGCCCCTCATTGAGCAGAACTTCAGTCATCTCTCAAACCAGCCATCACAAACCTCAATCAAGCCTTGAAAGCTTCTCAAGAGGTCCAGGGGAGTTGATTGCAAGCAAGACATCAACCAGAAAGTGCCAGAAACTAAAGCTTCGATTCAGGTAGCCTTGGAAATTTATTTTTCCAGAACCTTCATTTCTTGTTTCTAAATGATAATGCATGCTTCCCTGAGTTCACTGAGCCTTTTACTTTTGAAAAAGATTGAGAAGTGAGCTTGTATGGTGTTTCTGAAATTTCTGCAATTTTTGATGTTTGATTCGTATCTTGTTCTTGAGTAGAGATAAATGGATTTTTTTGCTGGATTGTTGTTTAGGGATGTTAGTTTAGTTGATCTGGAGAGTTTGACATGATTTCATTGCGTGTAGAGAGAGATTGAGAAGTGAGCTAGCCGGAGAAGACGACCGGAACAGTGTTCCGGTCGCCTGAGAGTCATTTGGGCATAATTAATTAGGGCTAATCATAATTATGTGAATTTGAATCTCAGCCCTTGGATGTGGCGCCAAGTCTACTCCCGCGCGTGTGAGTTCAAACCCTGGCCATTGATTATGTTGACTTTTCCCTTTTTCAGATTTAATTCATCTTATTTTTTTATTTAAATGCATTTGTTTTCTCCAATTTATTTAAAATAGCAAAACAATTTTAAAAATTCTGGAAATTTTTGTATAAACTTTTATTAATTTTCAGAAACCAAAAACATTTTTATTTTTATTTTTTGCATTAAAAAATATTTTTAAATCATTTAAAAGTTTATTTTTAATTAATTAATGAGAATTAATTAATTAAAAATACTTTTAGGTATTTAAAAATCACCAAAAAATTCATGAAACCTTTAAAATCATTTAGAAACATTGTCCAACCCTCAAACCAAATTTCTTTTTTGATCTTGATGCATTTTGACAATTTTCCATGGAATTAATTCAATTTCAAAGCATTATTTTGATCCAATCTTTGAAAATCCATTTCTACCTAACCATTGAGAGCTGGACTTTGATTCTTTTGGCATTGTGTCTTGCATATCATGTAGTTTGTGAGACTAAATTGACATGATTTGATCTTCCATTTTCATTTTGTTTGACATTTTTCTTGTTAAGGTACCCTAAAACCCTAGAAATTTTAGGAAATTCATAACCCTAATTAGGTTAAGAGTTAGAACCCCTCCTTTGGGCAGTGAGTTTGTGTAGGGTTAGGGTTCCTTTGAGTGCATTTTCAATTTTTTATCTTGATGTTTGCTTCTGGTTTTGGTTTTGGTTTTGTGCATTGATCATAAACCCTAATTTGGGCTTCCTTTTGCATCCATCTTGCATTTGCTTGCATACCATGACTTGCCATGACATTTTATGCATCCATTTGATTCATTGAGCATCTTAAGACATATTAGAAGCATGTTTGATCATTTCATCTTTCATTTGCCACTTTGTATGTCATTTGCATTTCATAACTTTTCATGCATGTTCATGGATCCAAGCATGCTTCCTTTGCATCCATTTGATCATATGATCATCCCCATGCCTTGTTACATGTTTGCAGCATCTCATAGCATCATCATCATCTCATATATGCTTCTGGTTTTGGTTTGTATCATGCCATTCCATCTCATTTTGCATTGCATTGCACTTCTTTCACTAACTTTTCAGGTGGTAAGTTACTTTGAGAAGTGAATTTGCCTTCACTTCTCACAATTTCTTGTCATCTCTTTCATGCATCCTTGCTGCATTTTGTTATGTGTTTGAGATTGAGCTTGCTATTTCTTCTCCTTCTTACTTTCTTTCTTCAAAGTGACTTGTCTCCTTGAATGAAGCAGGTTACTTTGCTTCTCTTTGCTCCTTTCATCTGCTTCCTGGTGGTTCCATTGAAGATTTCTCTTGTTAACCTCACAAACCTTAGGAACAACCAAGCATGACAATGATTAGGGTTTTGATTAGTCTCCCCTCTTAGTTTTACCTTTGTGTCTCATTGAGTCTTCTCTTCTCACCTCATAATCCAGGACTAAACCCTAAAGGCTTTAAGGCTTTGTGATTAAGCTTATGCCTGCATCCTTCTATTAGGATGGAATGTATAACTTTAATCCTAAGTGTTAAACCCTTAATGTGTTTAAATCCTTTAATCAAGTCACTTAATAATCATCAAGACATCAAGCTTGTAACTTGGGCCTTGCATTAGGTTTCTAATTCTTCCTTAATTGGTTAAGAAGGACTAACCCTAGTGTTAATGGACAAGTCCCCCTCAAGTTGTCTTGCAAACCATAAAACTCACTTCTTCATCTTATCATTAACTAAAATCCACTTAATAAAGGTTTTGTCTTGTCATGAGTTTAATCCCTAACCATGGATTAAGTTGAGGAGCTTTCCTCAGCTTAAATATTCTCATCTATTATCCTTCTATTAGGATGGTGTAATGAGTCTGTTTAATCCCTGATTATGGCTTAATCTCATTACTCAACACTAAACAAAAACAACAAAAACATCTAAATAATCACAAGTAGGTTAATGATCTTAATCCTGCATCAAAGGTGATTAAGTGTGAGAAGCTGACTTCACACTTAAGGTATTCTCACTACCCCTAATCAGAGGGAAGATGTGATGAGTTTACTAAATCCATTGGTTTAGGCTTAAGCTCATTAACTTATGACAAACTTTCAAAAGCAATAAAAGACTAAAAACTCAAAAACAAACAATAATCGTCTCCTCCGGGATTCTTTTCTCATCTCATTCACTCACCAACGAGAACTCGCTTCTTCCGTCTAATGCAAGACAGTTAGCACCTGAGCCAGACAGGTCATACACTTGAGCATTGACAAGCAAGCAGTTCACAAGTCAATTTCTTTCAGTCTCTTTGGGTCGAACTACGGTGTTCTGACTTCCTCATTGCACGAGAGGATACGTAGGCATAACCTAACAGTTATCGAACAAAAGTCTCTGTATATTCCCCCTCTTTCCAGCCTTATTCTTTTAGCCTCATATTCTTGAGCATTTAATTCTTGTTCCTGCACTGACACTGTATATATTACACTTTGCACTTCTTTTACACTGACACCTGTACACCTTTTCCAGCTCTCTTTATACACAAATTGCACTGACACTACCCCTTTAAAACACCAATCTTTTAAGCGTGGATCCCGTCGAGTACGGCGGACAATCTGGGTGCTAATACCTTCCCAGGTTGTAACCAACCCCCGTTCTCAGTCTCTCTGGTTCGCAACCGTCTTATCCATATCTTTCCAGGTCTATGCGGCATTACCTTTCCTCCGGGATAAAAATGCCTAGCTGGCGACTCTTTTCATTTCATCCTTTCGCCGACCGTTCGCGTCTGTACCCTATTTGACCAGGCTTCATTTAGTGGGAGCGACAGATGGGAAATCTTTCAAGAACTACACAACAGTTTCAATGATTTGGGCCCCGAGCCATCAGAACCACCAATTATGGTTTCAGTCAACTGAAGCCCCCTCCAAATGATTTTTTTCATATAGAAAGGAGTCAATACCTCCATACAATCATCAAGAAATGTTGACATGACTTTGATAATCCATTTACAAGTACAAAAGGTGCAGAGATCAAGGACTGCAAGACTAGGGTTTCACAAAGCCCTAATTAGAGTTTCTGACTAATCGGAGAACCAAAAGTCAAGATTTTCATCTAGAAAAGAGTGTATACCATAGGTAATGGTTTAAATAGCTCATATACATCATTAAAGACCATTTATAAGGTTAAAATACCTCAAAGGATGTCCAATAAAAAATCAGAAAACTAGGGGTATCTAGTGTAATTTCCACCTGGACCAAAAAGTCAAAGTTTGACTTTTTCACCCAAAATGATCCTCATGACCTATATTACAATATTATATGCTCCATTAATGCATTTGATCACAAAAAAAATAGAATTTGAAGATAACTTGTAAAAGGCGCAACCTTTGAAACTTAGAAATTTTTTCTAAGTTATGGAAAAAAGTGTTCAAGTGGCCTACTTCCAAGCATCATAACTTATGATCTAAGCATCAAATTTTGGTGAACCAAAGATCAAATGAAATATCTCATAACAAACTAAAAATATTCAACTAGAAGAAACTCTAATTCATTATGAATTTAAAGTTGAAGATGGATCGAAATCAAGAAAAATACTGATTTTCAACACTTAGACAAAATCTGCCTAAGTGTAAAATCAGCAAAATATCAAAACATAGAGGGATTATTCACCAAGTTCTAAGTTGATTCTGATACTTCTTAAAACACCTATGTTGTTGAAAATGTTGCCAACAATTCAAAGAACCAATTGGCATGAATAGATCTTGCTTGTGCATGAAGAAATCATGGATCAAAGTGAGCATCTCGAGCTGTTTTGCAAAAACAGATTTTTCACAAACTTGTGAAATCTGGTTTTTTGAAACAAAGGACAATGTCAAGTGTATTTAAGCATCTAAACAATGATTAAAAATCTGAGAAAACCTGCAAATTCATGATTACACCATGGAATTCACCAAAATGGCATTCATAAATTTCAACATTATGCATTTTGATCCAAGGGTCACCAAGCTCCAAAATGGTATATTCTTGGATCTCTTGTTCAACAAGCAATAGGAGGACATAATCCAAGCATAAAACTTCTGAGGAATGTAAAATTTGTTGCTGCAATAGCTGAGCTATTTGAGAAGTTCATCATCACACATGTAAGAGATATTTTCATAAACCATGACTCACAATTATGACCTCAGCACTTCAAATCTTAGAGTCCAAGTTTGCTCAACATATTTTCCTATAAATACAACCGCATTCCATCATAAAAATTAAACCAAAGCCTCTAATGACTAAGTTTTCTCTTCTTTTCTCTCAAAGACTCAAAACTAAATATTTTGAGCAATCACTACTGGTTTTTGAGTTTGAGCTAGCACAAGCTCAAACCAATTGCTCAAACACATCACATATGATGTTTATGAGGTGTTAAAAACACTTAGATCGCCTCTGAAACATCTCCAACCCATAATCACACTTCAAAACCATAAAAAGTCTTGTTTCTACAACTTGAAGGCCACAACTTGATCCAACCATTTGCAATCAAATCCAAGTGTTCAAACACACTCCATATGGTGTAAGGAATTTGTCCAGATCATCACAACATCTATGTAACATCTCCATCTCGAAATCACAAATCCAACTGCAAACTCAAGTTCAGGTAAGCCTCAAACTAGGCCAAATCATAATCCATGCATATTTCCTCGCACTATCTTTTTGCCATATATGCTTAATCATATTCTAAGTAATTCTCATCAATTAATTTCACAAAATCACCATCATGTAGAATTTCATGAGGCTCGAGCCAAATTAGGGTTCTTCAGTGTTCATCACTAATTTTTCACTCCACACACAACATAAATGCAATTGGTACCATTGAGTTTGTGGGATCAAAGCGATCAATTTTGATGTTTATTTCATCTAAAATGGATGCCTATTCCAAGAGATACAATGGATTTTGCAAATTATGGGCAAGAACACCAAGGTGCATGTTCATAGTGTGTTCTTGGCGTCCTTTTTAAAAAAATTGAATATTTGAATTTTGTGATTTTATTTAATTCATTCCAAAATTAATTTCTCTCTGATTATTTTAAGTTTTTAAACGATTCTTTTTCATTAATTCTCAAAAATGTTTGAATATTTTATTCCATAAAAAAAAACCAAAAAAAATATATATTTTTAATATACTTGGTTTTTTTTCAAAGAATTAATTTTTTTCATTTGTTTTTACACATTTTAAAATGATTATTTCTCTTGATTTTTCAAACACAAATGAATCTCAAGATATTCTATGGATAAAATATGGATTTCTAAACCTTGATCTAAGAATTTTTATTGTTTTGCATTAGTCTTTGAAATTTATCAAAAATTTTAATATTTTATTTCAAATAAATATTCAAAAATTAGGGTTTTGACTTTCATACCCTCAATTTGACTTTTTTCACATTTTTGGGCCTCTATTAGAGTGTAAGACCCATCTCTTTTTGAAAAATAAAGCATTAGCGTTCATCTGATCCATTTTCAAAAACTTGGCGCGATCGCCTTTTTCACCGTATTAAGTTTTGTGAATCTTTTTCTGTGAACATCTTTACACATAACCATTTATTTTCTAAAATAAATTGTCAAAATGTGTCATGAGGAATCCTTTATGTTTAGGACTCATTCTTCTATTTTGTACTTTCTTCGGTCTGTTTTAAAACTCTGTCAGACTTTTGTATAAGTCCTGAACCCACCAACTGTTTCTTAAAATAGTTTTTAATCTCCTAAAGAAAGATTCATGAGCATTAGTGTACAAATATCATCTCCTTTTATTTTTTCATCTTTATAACTAAATATCTAATACACCAACAACTAGACTGAGCTTCACTCTGGTGAACTGCTTTCTAGGTTGTAGGCAGCTTATCAGCATCCAAGTCCTACTATGTGTATGAAATCATCATATAATTAATCAAAAAACAAATTTCATAGGCATCATAATATTTAAGTCCTATTATTGGCTTCTGAGTCATATCCCCTCTTTCTAACTTCTTGTTGTTTTCTTAAACTGTTGTTGCTTGTTTAGAATAGGATTGTTTGCCAAAATCATCTTTCTTCACCTTATATTAAAGCAATGATAATAATAAACTTCTTAATGAAAAAGAGAATATAATGTATAAAACACATTTGTAATCTTTTTCCCCTGGGATTTTGGGCCTCTGCTTCCCAGTGTAACCCCCAATTTCATTCATAATAAAAGAACTTAAGAAAACTCAAACCATAGCAAATACATACTAAAAATTGTCAAACACATTCACTGACACTTTTTTATTTATCTGCATGCATCTTTACTGTATATATTTGCATCTCTTCTAGAATTTAAGCAATTAGGTTACTGTCACCAGACCTAACCTTTGAATAACTAGACCAAAAACTAGGGCAAAACATATCCTCCTCTTGGGCTTCATTCAAGGACCCTCAGGCCTCTTAAAGGTGCCTTCTCTCAAGCTTATATGTTACACATCCTTCCCTAGCCTCCTCTTAGGCTTCATCCAAGGACCCATAGACCTCATAAAGGTAACCTAGCCTCCTCTTGGGCTTAAACGCAAGGACCCTCTCAAGCTTCCTAAAAGTATAGGAACAAACCTTAGAATCAAAAACATACATTAGTATCCATCTCCCCGATGGATGACCAAGCTAGCCTGCTATTGGACTTTGTACAATTGAATCTCCCCAGACCCATATCATAGAAACCCACATCAATATCAAAAAGAACAAATTTTACAATAAACCAAAGGTGAAATAAGCTAAAGAAGAATCCAAAACCATGTGGGCATCTTTTAAATAACAGTATGAAAATCGGGGTGAGATTAAGATATCTTTTACCTTCCATAACCAGCTTCACCGGGAAAAAATAAGAAATCAGAAAGTAGCAAAAATGCGATAGTGATTAAAGACCACAAAAATCGAACTACAAGGCCCTAATGAAGACCAACATTACAAATACTTGAAAGAGACTTTGAAATTTGTGAGAAAATATAACATGTGTTAAAAATCGAACAAGTTCTTGTTTGGAGTTCAAGCTAGGATATTTTTAGTTTCATGCTAATAAGCCGAAGAATCAAAGCAAATCCAAATAAGTGACAAGGGATCATAGTTATAAGAAGTCCAACTTTAATGAAAGAGGTTAAGTAACTGACTTGAAGAATTATAATATTATATCACTTATAATCTTGTGTAGGCAAAAAATCCATTCACTTTCACAATATTGCAGAAACCAACGATTTTTAATGGATAGAAGAGTGGTATCAGAGTGATTTTTAATGGATAGAAGAGTGGCATCTTCTTCAATGGTGAATACATTCTTCCTTGATATGGTATCAGAGCTAACCAAGCTCTGGTAGCCATTGTTTTTACCTATTTTCTTCATCTAGATCTTCACTTCTTTCTTCATCTAGATATTCTTTTTGTTTTCTCTCCAACAATGGTTGCGCAGAGCTTTACAGATTTCGCTACAAATTATGTCAATCCCTATTATCTCCATTCAAACGAGAATCCTGATCTAGTTCTCGTTTCTCCACCGCTTGATGACAAAAATTACCACACATGGTCTGGATCAATGCAAATTGCATTAATCTCCAAAAATAAAGAAAATTTTATCGATGACACTCTTCCCAAACGACACTCTTGCGTGGATTCAACACTCAATCTCTGAATCAATTTCATGATCGGTCTTATGGATTAAAACATCAGTTGGTCTATGGAAGAATCTGCAGATTAGGTTTTCTCATTGTGACATTTTCCGCATCTCTGGAATTCAAGAAGATCTGTACAAGTTTCGCCAAGGTACTTTAGATGTATCAAATTACTTTACTCATTTGAAAGTTTTGTGGGATGAATTGGAAACCTATCGTCCAATTCAATCTTGTTCATTTGTTATTCCACGTTCTTGTGGTGCTTCTGCATCAATTTGTCGCTATAGGGAACAAGATTATGTGATTAGTTTTCTTAAGGGTTTGAATAAGAAATTCACCCATTCCAAGAGACAAATCATGATGATGAACCCTTTACCTGATATTGATAAGATTTTCTCTTTGGTCATTCAACGAGAAAGAGAAATAAACAATGAAATTTATGTTGTTATTCCTATTGTTGCAAATAATGAAGATAGAATAGCTTTGAATGTCTCTCATGCTGCTTAGCCAAACAAACATACTCAGTATATAGGAAAGTATCAGGGAAATGTGTTCCAAGAGGTCAAAATCGTGTTTGTACACACTGTGGACGAATAAACCATGTCATTGATACTTGTTTCATCCAGCATGGGTATCCACTAGGCTTCAAGCACAAGACTAAGGGCAATGGTACCAGTTCTCAATAACCTTCAACAATCAACAATGCATCAGATACACCTGCATCAGGTTCCAGTTCCACTAATTCCTCTTATGGTTTGACTCAAGAGCAATACAATAACATTTTGGCACTGCTTCAACATTCAAAAACTCCCTCCACAACCAATTCAGTTTCCACTTCTCCTCTTGTGCTTAACTCTCTTTCCTCCAACACTAATGGTAAGTATCATTCTTTGTGGATCCTAGATACATGAGCTACGTATCATATCTCTTTTAATCTTTTAGCATTCATTAGTCTATTGTTCCAATTATTGTAACTTTACTTTATGGTTCCCAATTGTATGCCTCAATATTTGGCTTTGTTACTCTTACATCATCTCTAATTTTGCATAATGTCCTTTATATTCCTTCCTTCAATATAAATCTTATTTTTATAGCAAATTTGTCTCAAGGAAATAATTGTTTTATGCAATTCACTGCAAACTTTTGTTCCATTATGCAGAACCCTTCCATGGAAAACGATTGGTATAACTGAATTGCAAAATGGATTGTATGTCATTAAGTCCAATGAACCTCATTCTTCTTGTAATTTTGTTTCTGATAATAACTGTGATGTATGGCATATGAGGCTAGGCCATCCTTCTCATGAAGGCTTACAAGCTATTGCGGAAAAATTTCCCTTTGTTTCTTGTAAAGATAATGTTTCCCAATGTGATTCTTGTCACTTTGCCAAACAAAGAAAACTCACATTTCCTTATAGTATTACTTGCACTATTGATGTTTTTGAAATTATTCATGCTAACTTGTGGGGTTCCTTTTCCAGTATTTCTATATTAGGCCACAAGTATTTCCTTACTCTAGCTGATGATTATTCTAGGTTCACATGGGTAATTTTTCTTAAAACCAAAGAACAAACTAGAGATAACCACATAAATTTTGTAGCTTATTTTGAGAAACAATTTAACAAATCCATAAAATTCTTGAGGTCTGATAATGGTTCAAAGTTTCTAGCCAAAACAATTTCTTAGCTTCTAAGGGAATTATACATCCAAAATCATGTATTGAAACCCCTCAACAAAATGGGGTTGTTAAGAGGAAGCATCAACATATCCTTAATGTAGTTAGGGCTCTACATTTTGAATCCAATACATCTTTAATGATGTGGAACTTTTGTGTGCAGCATGCTATCCACATTATTAATAGTCTTCCTACACCCTTGCTAAATTTAAAATACCCTTATGAAATTCTATACCAAGAGCCTCCCTCCCTAATTTACCTTAAATTTGTTGGTTGTCTGTGTTATGCTTCCACACTTATGGCTCATAGGACCAAGTTTGACCTTAGGGCATGCAAGGCAATCTTTCTAGGATATAAGGAAGGAATTAAAGGCTATATCCTCTATGATTTGAATCATCACAATATTTTTGTATCAAGAAATGTCATTTTTTATGAAAATACATTTCTCTTCAAAGCTCAATCCTATTTTCACACACATTCCCAAGATATTCAAATATTTTCCCCTCTATGTGATGTTACCACACATAATGAACCTACCTTATACACCCAACCCTATTCACTCTAACTCGGGCCCCTCTCAAAACCTTACTTCTAATACCTTGTGCTTTTTAGACAATGACTTGTCTGATGTACTTGATAATCCCAACCCTATTCATTCTAACTCGGGTCCCTCTCAAAACCTTACATTTAATGATAAATTTATTCCTCATGAAAATAACTCTAATCTTTTACCTGAACTACATTCACCATCTACTCATATAACTCTCCCTCCTGCTTTATCCATCAGTCCTACCCCTGATCTGAATAATATTGCCATAACTTCTCAAACTTCTAATCAGACTCCTATAAGGCAATCTACTAGAGTTTCTTTATCTTCCCACATACCTCTTTGATTATCATTGTTACTCTATTTTTGCTAAGTTTCCCTCCTCTAAAGTTCTTTATCCCATGTCCTCTATTTTGTCTTAAAATCAATGCTCTCCTGCTTATCATCATTTTTGTTCCTTTATTTCATCTAATCCTAAACCATGCACTTTTCAACAAGCTAACGAATTTGAATGTTGGAAGTATGCTATGAATATTGAATTGTGGGCTCTTGCTAATAATCATACTTGGACTATAGTGGATTTTCCACCCTGTAAGGTACCTATTAGATGTAGATGGCTCTATACGGTGAAATATAGGGCAAATGGGTCCATAGAAAGGTATAAAGCTAGGCTCGTAGCAAAGGTTTATACACAAGTGGAGGGAGTAGATTATTTTGATACATTTTCTCCTATGGCTAAGATTACCACGGTCAGAGTTCTTTTATCCATAGTTGCAATCAAAGGTTGGCACCTAGAGAAATTGGATGTCAATAATGCCTTTTTGGATGGAGATTTACATGAAGAGGTGTATATGACATTACCTCATGGGCTAATTACTTCTAATCCTTCACAAGTCTGCAAGCTTCACAAATCTTTGTATGGCTCGAAGCAAGATAGTAGGCAACGGTATGTTAAACTCTCTTATTTTTAAATTTATCTTGGATATTCACAATCTCAGGCTAAATGTTCTTTCTATGTTAAGTCCACATCCACAAGTTTCACTGCTTTACTTGTTTATGTGGATGACATAGTTTTAGCTGGAAACTCCCTTACTAAAACTCATTTTGTCAAGACACTTTTGGATAAACAATTTAATATCAAATACCTTGGCCAACTAAGGTATTTTTTAGGCTTTGAGATTTCTAGGTCTACTAAAGGCATCTTCATGAATCAAAGGAAATATACCTTAAAGTTGTTAGAAGATACATATTTCTTGGAAACTAAGCCCTTTTTTGTACCATTTGATCTTAATCTAATGTTGTCTACTCTAGATGGTCAACCTTTGGAGGATTCATCCTCTTACAGACGACTTATTGGTAGATTGATTTATCTTACAAATAGCAGGTGTGATATATCCTATAATGTACAAAATTTAAGTCAGAATGTCTCAAAGCCTCTTGATTCTCATTATTAGGCTGCCACCAGAATTTTAAGATATCTCAAGTCTTCCCCTGCTAAGGGAATCCTCTTTTCAACTTCTAGTCCTCTCAAACTTTATGGTTTTGCCGATTCAGATTGGGCCAGATGTCTAGAGACTAGAAAGTCTATTATTGGGTTGTGTGTAATCCTTGGTTCTTCTCTTATTTGTTGGAAATCTAAGAAGCAAAACACAGTTTCTCGTTCTTCCATTGAAGTTTAGTACAGAGTTTTGGCATCCTTGTCTTGTGAACTTCAATGGCTTCAATATCTTTTTCTTGATTTCCTCATTGATTTTCCTCAACCTGCTTCAGTATATTGTGGCAGCAAATCAACAATATATCTTGCTCACAATCCAAATTTTCATGAAAAGAGTAAACACATTGAGTTAGATTGTCATGTTGTTCGTGAGAAGATTTTGTCCAAACTCATCCACTTGCTGGCTATTTCAACTACTGCACATTTAGCATATGTGTTCACAAAGCCCTTACATTCTCCTGCATTCAATTCTATCTTGTCCAAGCTTGGTCTTTGTAGCATCCAAAATCCACCTTGAGAGAGAATATTAGAGATAGACTATTATCATGTACATAATATACACCTGAGCTTATCCTCATACCATTATTCATGTATATATAACAAGATGTAATCATTATATGTCAATCAATGAAACAGTTATTTCAATATCTCTCTATCTTTTATGATTCTTCTTGAATGTAACTAACTTCATCTTCTTCTTGATGAATACCTAATTGTATTTCATCTTCTTCAATGGTGAATACCTTCTTCCTTAATAGCTATAGCATTTATGATTATATCCTGCTAAAATTACTATATTAATTCAATATATTGAGAATGATCGATCTTGGCGGTTTACATTTTTTCAAAATCTTATCTTCTTATTTGAGGAAATAATGTTTTGTGAGGGTTGGCTACATAATAATAAGATTAACATCATTTGGATTTTCTTTAATGTATATGGCATCTATAGTCATAAAGTGCATTAAATAACAAAAAATTTGAAAATAAAAATGTAAATAATAATCAGTCAATTTTCATTACATTTGAATAAATTTTCTTAAAGCACAAAATGAAAAAGAATAACATAATAATAAATTTGCATTTTTGAAGGATCACATTGATAGCCCAATGAGTGTAATAATTTGGTTTAAACTAACAACGGTTTGATGTTCTTAGTTCTCAACCTTAGCTTCGGTTTTCTCTTCAATGGCCTTAGGTTTTGCCTCTTCAACAGTTTCAACTTTCTCTTCAATCATGGCTTCAACTTTGGCTTCAACCTTCACTCCAGTGGCTTTTTCAACCTTTGCTTCAACTTCTACTTTCTTTTCTTCATTCTATCATCACATACACAATAATTAAATATTAACCCTTACATTACATGCATGAATATATAAGATAATCTAAATAAAAGTAATAATTTTAAGTTAAGAAGAAAAAAAAATACCTCTTTGAGCAATGTGCCTAGAGACTTGTCATCAGAGGTAACTTCAGGAGTTATCTCTGTATTGGTCTCTACAGATCGTTGTTGAACTTTAACCTCCTCGACGATAGGCTCGGGGACAGGCACTGGAGCATCGTTTTCTTCGGTTTTAGGGTTTCCAGCACAATTGCCCATGTTGAATGATAGGTTTATTATAAATTAATGTACTTACAATGTGGGAGAACAAACCAAGTAAGTGGTTTTGTTCTTGAGATTGTTCTCCCTTTGAAAAATATGAGCAAGGATGAAGTAATTGTTCATTCTCCATTTCTGTGTTATATAGGAATGCTTTGGTTTTTTTAGGGTGATTTTTTTGTGGTGTGGAAAGTTTTAAGGAGTTTAACGGTTGTTTTTAGTTTAATTTCTTGCTTATATTTAGTAAGTTCTATTAATTGTTCATTTGTTAATCAAGATTAGGAGAATTATGTTAGGATTTAATAGCTATCACAACATTTTAAAAATAGAAACGGTTTCTATGGTTTGAGTCCATATTTTACCAGTTATTAGTTGCTATGTAAATCATCAAAATAAAATATAAATAAATTAAAGAGTCAATTTACTTTTTACTAAATTTAAATTAAATATATTCTACTTTTTAATTTTTTTTATTTATACTTTATTAGAGAGTTAATATTTTGTTTATATGATTCTAAATTCAATTATTTCTTTGTGTCAAAATGTTTTTGTTCCGGATAGGCAATTACTCTACGGTATTTTGGTGGCTAATGAAGTGGTTGACTTTGCTAAGAAGGAGAGTATAAATTTTTCCTTTTTAAAGTAGACTTCAAAAAGGCATATGATAAGGTGAGTTGGAATTTCTTAAGGTGTAATACCTCAAAATTTGCCCTTATATTCTACCTCGGCTAGCTTATCGCTTCGCATTCATCTGCATCATTCATTAGGTCATAATATCCATCATCATGCAATTGCATTGTTTTCCTCAGGCTCGAGATCAGTGCATTCTGAAGAGCCAGGTTATTCCATAGGTTAGTGGTTTATACTTCACTGGAATTGGTTTCACGGATTATGGATTTAGGGTTTCACACCTTATGTACGGTTATTTGATGATGTGGCCGTCATAATTCTGGAGGAATGGTTTATGCTCAAATGTTTGACTTAAGCTAAGTAAAAGTGTGAGGTCATAGTTTTATTTGGAAATGAGGTGTTCGAATTTATACTCAATTCCCTAGCTTACCCGATTTAAGCCTGTCTCCTTTTTTCTAAACCACTCCATCATTCACTTGTATATTCATGTAATTAATCGATATCCATGTCAAGTCCTACTCATCTTCATTCAATTTCAAATTACATATCACCTTTGAATCCATTTAGTTCTCAAGGTCCAATCCTCTTTTGTTTTTTTGTTTCAATTACCAGACTATTTCATTTCTCAATAACCACTCAATTCATATTTGTTTCAAACCTCAAGTCATTACATAGTAACCATGGTCGAGTCCATTGGGTCATCCAGTTATCCGATTATTCATGGGTCCATCCATGTTTCTAAGCCATGTCTAGATTTTCATTCTCTTAAAAAGGGGGGGGGGGCTCAATGTTAATTAGATTTACTATTAATTGGAGTTTTCTTCTGTTAATAATAAATTTAATTATCGTTTTGGGTCTCGTTTACAAAATTCAGCACAAAGCTCACCTTTGATCCATTATCGTATTCTCAAGTTCAAGTGCAAGAAAAGGGAACTCATGAGGATGACTTAAAACTTCACTTTTTTGTGGACTTTAACAAGAAGTTCAGATTTGAAAATAATAGGAGGGGATTTAATTTGATTGATTTCTGTATGGGACTTTGGAGTCAACTCATTGGAAAATATGATAATGGAAATTATGACAAAGAAATGTGAAACCAAAAGTCTACCAATTAACCACTTTCATCAGTCATGTCCAATCAAAACAATATCAAGAGTGTTCTTCACATGAATACAACACCAGAAAGAAAAGTTTGCAAAGCTTGCAGGCCAATAATTTCAAAGTGGGAAGATATTATAACAAGAAAAAAAAACATTCAAAGTTCATCCTAAAGTTATAAAGTTCACAAAAATGTTATAAACCAAAATATCAGAACTTTATAGAACTTCAGTTCTTTTTCTTCGTCAGTACTTCTTCAATCTGCTCAACCCCACTCCATGGATTGTTTCTCAGAATCTATCATATTCCTCTTCGCAGCATAACCGGCTACCACCATTGGCCTCTCGCCGTCACCACCAATTCCACCGCCCTCCATCTTCATCATAATTCTCCATTCCAATCAACATGTTTCCAATCATCATCAATTCATCCCAGAAAAAAAAAACACTCTTCAGCAATCTGCAATTGACATTTCTCAGTTTTTCTTCACCACTTATAACCATAACTTGAGACTCCTTCTAACTGTCATAAAAGAGAAAGAAAACTTCATATCAGTTTCAATATAATTTCCCAACAGAATTTCCCAACCGACAGAATTAATTTAACCACTTTTTTCCTACTGTTTCTAACCACCTAGCCATTCTAATAACTAACAAAAGGATTCAAAACCAAAAAATCAAAAGCAGTTACAAGCTCATAATCAAATCCTAACCGAAAATAATAGAATTGTAACAGAATTCTTAACAGATTCATAATAGCTCATGACAGATGTATTAATGAAAATGACAAATCATAACAGAAAACAGAAATCACAAATTGCAAACTTATCTGAGAATCTTCCAGAAAGATCTGGATAATCAGCTCCTATAAATCAGGAGCATCACTTTTCATTTTTTTTTAACCACCATTCTCCTTCATCATTCTTTTTTTGTTTCTTCTCCTTCAATCCATAACCACACACCATCCTTCTTCAATCCATTTTCTTCTCCAACAACCCAATCCTTCACCATCTCCTTTCGCCTCCTTTTAATTCTTTTCTTCCATTTCCTGAACGATTCCCTTCTAGCTGCTCCAATCCGAATTTCAATCTTCATCTTTCTTCATCATCTGCCCTGCACCATTATCAACGCATCATCCTCAACATCATCAAGAGATGAACCTGCATCCGCAACCCTACCACCAATTCAAGACTTAGCAAGTTAGAACAGAGCGGCACAATCGAAGATCGCGAGAAGAAAGGTTCTAAAAGCTTGACAACAGTTTCGGAAATAAAGTGAAGAAGCTTGAATCGAACAACGAAAGAGATACGGGATAATACGAATACCTGAAAGTTGCAGGTTCGGATTCATCTCTAAGGTGCCGTCGAAAAGATTCTGAGACATGGCGCCTTCGAATACCTTCGTCTTCACTACTTCGCATCAAATGCCGTCAGTATTGTCAGCTCCGTGACCTTAACAACAACGCCATCGTCGTGCTCTACAGTTCCGAATTGAGGATCAAGTTTGTCGCCGAGTTCATCGAGTCATCGCTCGTCGTCGTCACTGCTCCAGAGTCGCACTAAGCTTCGTCAAGGCTGAAACGTACAAGCAAACAAAAGCACGCGAAGAAACACTCATCATCAATTAACCCGTTGCAACTGTTAGATCCGCAGGTACGCTAGCTCAAGCTTTTCCTTCATTATAGTTGCATTTCATTATGATTGGTTGCGTTCTGGCTTTTCGTTGGTGCGATCCGGCTACTTGAGCGAGTTTATTATTGAAATCAACTTCGGATTTGGAGAGGGGAGCGACTTTGAGTGGAGGTTTATGTGGTTGTTATTTGGTTGGAGGTAGTTAGGTCTCCGGCGGATGAAGAAGAGGGCGGAAATTTAAAGCTAGCGGCGGAGTAGGGTTCAAAGAGGATTTAGGGTTCGTCGGTTCAATCGAAGAGGATTGATTCGGTTTAGTGGTGGAAGAAGGTGGATCCGAGACTAGGTTTTTTCGCGTGGAGGGGAAGAAGGTGAAAGACGAAGAAGTTCAGCGGCGGCTGGGAAGAGAGAAGAAGGCATGAGGGTCAAGGGAAGAAGAAGAAGGGATTAGGGTTCTTGTTTTCCCCTTTTGGTTTCACGCTGTGTTGTTGATGTATCAAGAGTTAATTATAATACTATAGGTTAATAATAAAATCAAGAGACATTATTAGTGTTAATTATTCATTAATTTACAATAAAGGCAAATTAACCCCATTTAATTCATTATATGTCAAGATTACAAAGAATATTATCTTAAGTTTAGGTTAATTCATTTTCCTAAATTCAGATTTTAGAAAAAATATTTTAATAAGATTAGTTTATTTCATTTTTCTTAAGTTAAGATTTTAGATTAAATTTTATCATAAGATTATTAGAATTTTATTCATTTTCCTAAGTTAGGAATTTATAAAAGAAATATTATAATAAAAACTATAGTTTAATTCAGATTTTAGAAAATATTATCATAAGATTAGGTTAATTCATTTTCTTAAATTAAGATTTTAGAAAAAAAAATATATGATACTTGCACCCCCATTAGAGGTCCATAATGATTCATAAAGAAAAAGCTTAGAATATTATTATTATCTGCACCGCTCTCAATGCTGCAAAAATGGGTTGTGTATATTTTGCTATGCACACCCTTTATTCTGGGCCCGTCAGAAAAACAACCATAAAAAACTGTTGTATGTACCCCCTGGCCTCCATGCGAAATGGGCCTGATCATATTTCTATTAACACCCTCCATTTCTGAGCCCATGCATAAAAGTAACTAGAAAAATCTCTAAATTCACCCCCCATGTTATTTCGTTTAGAATTTAATTTTTAATTTCCATTAGGTTAGAAATAATTCCAATAAAAATAGTAAAAATCATTAGAAAATTCCCCAAAAATTCTAGTAGATTAATAATTGAATTTAGAAATTTGTGACATTCTTATTTTCTGAATTTTGATTATTTTTGAATTAATTCTGGATTTTTCTATTAATTAGCTTGTATTGGATTTTTTTTAATTATGCTGGATTTTGTTCATTTTATTTAAGTAACTTCCAGCAACTTTTTTGAGCCATTCTTTTTTCTGTAATTAGGGGACTTATAATAGTTCTTAGGATATTTTTAGTGGATTTTTTAGGAGCTTTTATCTTAGGTTTTAGTGATGTAATCCTTGGGAAAATAATGGTTAATCCTTAGGTAGAAATAATGGATTTTTAGGCATAGGAAGAATAAGATTTTTAAGCATCCCTCTTAGTACAATATTTTAGATAGTGTTAGGACCCTATGATTTAATTTCCATAATTTTTCTAGAAGTTTTAGTATTTTTTTAGAATATTAGTCTTAGGCTTAGTTTCATATAATCCCCATTAGTTTAGGCCATTAAAAAAAATAATAAAGTTCAATACAAAAAATAGGTTAGTTTAAATTTAGTCATAGAATTTAATTTAGATTTAGGCTAGTTAAAATTTGATTTTTTTGGATGAGTATTAGGTTTGATTTAGATTTAGTACTTAGGCTTGAAGTTTCATTTCCATGTAGAAGTAGAATAAATAAAAATAGATTTTTAATTCATGCCTCTAATGCATTTGTAGAATTTTATTTCTTATGTTTAATTCCATTGTTTTGCTTTATCTTGGTTTTATAACTTGTATAGGCTTCCCCATTGTTCTTAGAATCAACTTAACTTCATTAAGAAGTAAGTTGAATTCTAATAGTTTCTAGTTTCTCATTAGGAATAGAAAGCCTCACAAACCATTAGGACCACTTGTAAATAAATAAATAAAATTAGGATTGAGTCTTAGTCCCTTAGATTTTGTCCTTTTCCAACTTGAGTCATTCTCTTTCTCATCTAATAAAGAAAAGCAATAAAACACTTAATAAAAACCGAACAATCTTGTACGACACGAGACTTGGTTGCGGAGTGTTTATACGCGTCCTGTTTCGGGGCGAGGTGTAAATACTTCCCGCGATGGATAGGTCTTAGTACAAGACCGTTCACAAACAAATTCAAAACACTTCTCATAAAAGCCAAAAACAAATAATAAGCGACTATCCTGCGGGAACTTCTCTTCTCATCTCATTCACTCACAACGCGAACTCGCGACGACTTGTCACACATGCAAGACGGTAAACGCACTCGTACCAGACGAGCCTGCAACACCTGAGCATAGACATACGCAGTTCCAGCATAAAAAACACAAACAAATAGTTCCTGCCTAGGTTAGGCGAACTACGTCGACTCTGATCCTCATTATCCCGATGAGGTACGTAGGCAGCGGGGTAGGGCCCGTTCGAGCACATTCTTTATTTTCCCTACATTTTCCCCATTCTTTCTCTTTGTTTTATTTTCCAATTCCTTTCTCATTTCTCATTCCATTTCCAGTTAGCGGTTCATTTGTTCAACAACATATTATTTCTCACCCTTTGAAACAAACAAGCAAGCGTGGATCCCGTCGGGTACGACGGACGATCTGGGATGCTAATACCTTCTCAGGTCGTAACCGACTCCCGAACTCAGATCTTTGGTTCGCATGACCTTGTCGTTTCCTTCTTCCTCAGGTTTGTGCAACATTACCTTTCCCATTCTTTCGGGATAAAAATGTCTGGCTGGCGACTCTAACTTTTCCGCGCCACTTTCGCGTTTGTACTAGGATGAAAATCCCGGGAGCGACAGCTGGCGACTCTGCTGGGGACTAACCTGATTCTTCTGGTTTCCCTTGTAGAGTCAATCCTAGCGCCTGTTTGGTTTTGTTTCTTTGGGTGTTTATCTGTTTGTTGTTGTGTGCTTTAGTTTAGCTTTACTGTTTGTATTTACAGTTTTATTTACAGCTTTACTTTATCGCATTTACCGCTTTCAGTATTTTATTTTCCATGCATCATATTATACTGGACTGTCTGGCTGTGCTGGTTTTCATTTTTTCTGTGGGTTGGGAGTTACTGTGAGATAAGCCAACTACCCGGCTTGAGTGCACCATAGGATTAGCGTGGACAGACATTGTACTCTTATGGTATCTCACCATGATGGGTGGCGATGTGTTCCACACCCAGATTGCGACCGTCTTGGAACTATTCTGTGTGGGGATTACCTCACTTCAGGGTACGACCTTGATAGTTATGGGCATCTGGTGACCGATCTTCGAGGACCTTAATGGGAACACCCCTCTCCAGTGACGACAGTGGCAGACCACATTTGTTGGCAAACCCACTCGCATCCGAGGGTCCATTGGGAACTCGCATAGGATGGCCTGGTTCTCTCATAGGAATTCAGTTAAAGCAAACTGTTCGTATGACGATAGTATTGTACCCTTCGGGATGAATGTACTATTGCTTCTCGATTCAGTGCTTGAAGCTGGAGACTTGTGAGGGATGCTTGTTTTTCCGGAATTCAGCTGAGGCCTCCCTGAGTAGTACATAATGCCAAACCGATTCCCTGATTTGGTCATGAGCCATTTCTCGGAAATGGTGAAAGTATTATTGCTATTCGGCCTTGAGAGTCCGTGATGTTGACCCGTAGTAGCACACCCGTGAGATTTGGGAGGGGTTTACAGGTTTGCAAGAACCCTGATACCTTCAGCATACCCACTTTGCCTTTGGTTCAGTTTTGTGATCTGGATTTCTGTTCTTAAGTTATGGATCCCGGATTAGAGGGATGATTATTGTGATATATGGATTCTGAGACCTTGCACCGACACCTGATTATATGATTGGAACATCACAGACACTTCACTGATCACATGCCTGTTGCATACATAACATCATAGCATTCTATCATACATGTTCGGCTATTTCCAAATATCATATGTTTGAACCATTTCATTATATGTTCCTATATCCAAATTGGAATCAAAGCAGGTGGATCCCTTGGAAATAATCGAACATGGCATTTGCATGCATCCTTACTCTCATTACAGGTGTCCGGGGACAGATTCTCATCCTGATTCGTTTACTCTTCAGAATGGCCAATTTGAATCACAGTCGTCAAGGGGTGGATATGGAACAATGCAGGGCAGAAATAGCTGAAATGAAAGTCCGAATGGATCAACTTTCGGAGGACATGCAGACCTTGTGCCATGGCCACACGCTATTGATGGAGGAGGTTTACCAACTGAAGAGACAGGAGAACCAGATCAGGGAAGCCCCAAAGCTCCAAGAAGGGCACCACCTCCCCTTTATTACTGCAGAAGTTAGTGGTCATCCCAGTTCGGTGATTTTGTTTCAAGATCAGGAAGCGTTTCGCGGAAACCCTCTTCAACTTCGGGATGCTAAGCCTCTCAATTTGCAGACTCTTCCAGTTCATCAAAGGGAAGGTGAAGGCAAAAGCTGCGGACAAATGCCAAAGACGTCTAAAGCCAAGTTTGATTTGATCCCGGTGTCATATGCACAGTTGCTTGTTTGTTTGCTCGAGCTTAATCTGGTTGAACTTGTCACCGTAGCAGCCACATCCAAAAAGCTTCCCCCAGATTTTTACGCTAATGCCAGATGTGTTTTCCATTCTGGGGCACCTGGTCACCATGTGGAAAACTGCAAAAGGCTTAAGCATCAAGTTCAAGAGCTCATTGATGCAAAAGTAATCGAGTTCGCACCGATCAGCGGGGATGTGTCAAAGGATTTCATATCACTAGGAGGAACTTCTCCTTTCCTTACCACAAGAATTATTCCCAATCAGGGGTGTGTGCCTCCGATCTGGGTTTTAAAGACATTGTGCCAGTCACCTTTACCCATTCACCGATCCGACATAAAGAAGAAAGTGCAGAAGAACTTTAGATGTTCGAATTCATCTCATCATCAGAATTATCAACAACAGGGGAGACTCAAGCTCAAGCAGGTTGAAGAAGTGTTTACTCCTAGTCAAGTGTTTGCCCGTTTGCTCGAGAATTCTTTGATTCAGCCAGGGAATGCCTTGCCAATACCCTACCCCATTCCCCCAGATTACAATATGGATGTCAGATGCGAGTTCCACTCCGGAACATTTGGACATACCATCGATGAGTGCAAAGCCTTCAAGCAAAATGTCCAATATCTAATTGATTCAGGGGTCATTACACCAGAAGGGTACCTCAGGAGCTGAAGCCTTTGATCCAGCTGGCCATGCAGACTGCACGAAGCTCAAATCAAGAGATGTAGATTTCTTTGATACATGTGTTTTGCTTTATTGTGTTTCTAGATTACCTTCAGAGCTGTTGAAGGAATCTTTTGTTTTTCTGTTGTGGATTGTGACATTTTCCTGTATTTCAGTATTGTTGGCAAATAATTGTATAAGGTTTCGCATGTTGGTGTATCCTTTGCTTTATGGAAGTGTGTCGGTACCATTGTTGCAACTTTTATATCCTGGCAATTTTATTTTGAATTCTCGATACACAGCACTTTCTCCCCGCACACTCACAGAGTTTATCTTATGATGTGGCACTCCGTGGGTATCTGTCCCCTGATCTGAATGAAGTGGGATCAGTGACATGGCATTTTCACGCATATCATTTTTGCATACTAACGAGTTATCTGGATTTCCTAATTTATTTGACCATTTCAGGGGAAGTATCGGCCGTACCAGTACGCTACCCGAGTCAAATCATGAATACAGTACAAGCCGAGTTGAACGAGTTTCGCACTCGGATGGGAGAGTTCATGGTAGCAATGCAGAGTATATTGCAGGGGCAACAAGAGATGAGAACCGCCATGCTGAGGCTTAATCGTCCACAGGTAGATCCTCCAATGGTTACCTTGGACGCCGAAGGCAATCCGATCAACACAGTCATCCCATCTACGGATAATAGGCCTCTTATCCCTGAAGGCATTGGTCCAACTCCTGTTCGTGTAGCAGACCGACAGGAGGATTGATTTACTTTTCTCAATGAAGATGTGGGATTTGGTTCTGGGGCCAATAACCAGGACTTTCAGAGGCTAACCGAGAAGGTAAAGGCTTTAGAATGCAAAGACACCCTTGGCATTGATGTTGCTGATATGGGGCTGGTTTCAGGGTTGGTGATCCCTCCAAAGTTCAGACCTCCCGTTTTCGACAAGTACAGTGGTAGATCTTGCCCGAAAATGCACTTGCAGGCCTTCCATCGCAAAATCGCTGCACATACGAAAGATGAGAAACTTTGGATGTACCACTTCCAAGACAGCCTTTCCGGGGGTTCGTTAGAATGGTACATAAAGCTGGAAAAGAACTATGTCCGTAATTGGAAGGAACTTGGGGAAGCCTTTCTCAAGCAGTACCAGTATAACATTGACATGGCT
The DNA here is from genome assembly GCA_963966055.1 of Lathyrus aphaca. Classification (NCBI taxonomy): domain Eukaryota; kingdom Viridiplantae; phylum Streptophyta; class Magnoliopsida; order Fabales; family Fabaceae; genus Lathyrus; species Lathyrus aphaca. The sequence goes on from OZ014519.1 coordinate 11,842,370, forward strand.
CCCAACCGAACCCAGCTTCAGAGCATGTCACAAAAGAACTCCGAGAGCTTTAAGGAGTACGCACAGAGATGGCGCGAGGTCGCGGCCAGAGTACAACCATCATTGCAGGAGAGAGAAATGATAGACCTATTCATGGATACCCTCCCGGGGCACTTCATTGAACGTTTGGCGAGCTGTTCAGCTAATGGTTTTTCTTATATCGTCTTGACTGGTGAAAGAATTGAAAATTGGATGAAGCGAGGAAAGATTCAGGTCAACGGTGCCTCCACTCCTGGAACTAATAAGTCGTTGTCCAATGAGCAAAAGAAGCAGTACGAAGAAGCAGGGGCAGTTTGTGTCCAGCGAAAGAAGAGAAATCAAGGTTCACATTACCAGACAGCATCTATGATCATCCCAAGTGCCACACGTTCACAACAGCAAAATCGTCGTCAGCATAATCCTCAACAGGGTCAGCAACAAAGGAGAGAAATATTTTTTGACCCTTTGCCAATGTCTTACACTGATCTCCTCCAGAATTTGCTTCAATTGAAGTTGGTTGGGCTTCGCAAGCGGTCTCCACCTCCTTTTCCACTACCGGAGGGATGGGATGCCAATGTCAACTGTGATTTTCATTCTGGGGCGCCAGGGCATCATATTGATGGATGTAAAGCTTTTCACCACACAGTGCAGGACTTAATCGACTCGAAAGCTATCAACTTCGCACCAAACATATGAGAGAGAGGATACTTTCTTTGATTTGAAGTTTTGAAGCCAGAAGTAATTCGGATGCTCTTGTTTTGGTAATGGTGCGTCTTTGTAGTGCAGTTTCATCCCTGTTGAGGGGAACTACGTCGCTCTGATTCTTCATTGGTCTTGGGTCAATGGAGATACGTAGGCAGAAGATCGTCAGGTCTTTCCGAGCAACCTTATGGGGCAGCTTTACTCTCCAGCTTCACTTCTCCCTTCAGATGTCTCGTATCGGAGTCAGAATAACTAGAAGAAGAGGTATGATTGTCGTGGGTAATTATACCGCTGCGAATTGAAGATTACAAGTCCGTGAAAGGGTTGTTGTTCGCTGAAAGTATCCAAGACTGACGGGTCCAGACGGAGCCAAGCCTCCTCAACTACGGCTACATTCAGTTTCTTTATTGCATTTCCATTTGTAGTTTCTTTTATATGCTAAACATTTGTTTACTTGTATGAAACTTATTTGTTTTTGAATGTTAACCATAATAAAATGCACATGTTTTTCTTGAAGTAATCCATTCGTATTCACTCATGATTTTGTGTACGTGCATTGCAATACCAACTGTCGCGCTTAAACTCTATGAGGGAGAATGACGAAATAACAACGCAAAAGTCTCTAATGGTGTGCTTTTGAGAAAGACCTTGTTGACGATGTACAGGCATTGTTTCAAATCCTAAACACTGGAGATATAAGGGAGATAGACCCTCGCCAACCCATTTGGGCCTTGAAGTAGGAGTTTCTTTTCGCATGAAAAAAACCCTTGCATTTAACCCAGGGGCAGGGTAGGCGTCAGTTAGTTTGACCTAGCGTTCAAATTTCAAAAAGGAGTGTACATATGAGGATCCATTACCTTTCGTTTTACCAAATCAAGAGGTCCAATGACTAGAAACCACAATGGTTATCCCAAGTAAGTGGTCCAAAGACCGGAAACCGCATTGGTTATTACTCATCAACCAAGAAGTGAGACAGTCACGATCCTTTCAAAGAAATCAGGACAGACAGTGTCACACGATTTGTTCAAAAAAAAAGAATATAAAAAAAATGATGAGAAGCCCGCTAAGTCGAAACTTGAAAACAAGCGACTTAGGCAAAAAATTAGGGCATCCCGCTGGACTTCACAATCAAAGATTCACAAGAATCAGTCCAGGCAAAAGTTAGGGATAAGAAAAATAATGCAAAAGCGAAAGACGAAAAGGATTACACAAGAAAGATCCTTGAACAAGAACAAAGTCGTGTGATACAGACACAAAAGATAAGAGGGGTGACTGACTCCAAACAACAACCTGAGTGGTGCTTAAACCATAAGTGTAAGTGGTTCCTCAACCATCACAAAACCCTTTTTGAAAAGTGAGCGATTGTGAAAGCTAGCAGAACATAGGAATGGAGAACATCACGAAGATGGGTGGGCACAAATAAATTTTGAGCCTATATCCTTTGTTTCTATAACTGTTAACCAGGCCACGATACAACCCTCAAAAGTCCTAACTGAAACAGGGTTATTTTTTGAAAGCGTACTACCACGAGACCGCGTTCTTGACTCCTATGAGTGGTGTTGAAAGATTTTTGTTGGTGTTGCATGTGCATGCTTTCTATTATTCAAAAATCAATGTCGTATCTTAACCAGTGATTCGCTCACAAAGGTTTGAGACATCTTTTTCAGTAAAACTTCAAGATTAATATGTGTGTTGCATTAGAATTTTCATTCTTAAAATAAACATTTTCTGCTAGCATACATTTGTTTGGCATCATAAAAGTCCGTGTATGGAATCTCAGTCCAGAAGCTTAATCTTGCCAAGTTGAGAAGTCTGAAACTTCCGAAGGACAATCCGTCGAGGTGCACTTTTCAAGAAAACTCCATTGAGTGGGGACTTTACCAAATAGTCATGATAAGAGCCAACTAATCCGGGGCAATCACGTCGAGCGATCTCTTCAGAATTCAGCCAAACTGGGGCAATCACTTCAAGATCCAATCTCTCGAAGAATAGTTGATCTGGGTGTTTTCTTCAAAGCAGTCATTCAGAGGTGATCACTTCAAGACTTGTATTGGGACAGGCCACCCCAAGAGCACTAGAAGTTACTTTCTCCTGAAGACGATTAATCCAAAGCACCTATCCAAAGTTCGAAATATTGGGGCAGAATATTTCATGGTGATATGAGGTTTTTTCATGAATCCTCGCGAGGCAAATTTCTTTCATATCATGCAGTCTGGGGCAGTTATTTCGAGATCCGATGAATCTCTCCAAGAGTTTGAAGACACTGAGGCATTTCATATGCCATGTTTTCTGTAAAATCCTCTTGAGACATTTACTTCTGATGGACTTTAATCTGAGGCGAGTCGAAAATTGCAAAGAACCATTGTTCACACGTGATTAGCCGGCAACTTATCAACCCAGGGCTAGGGGCAAAGCCAGTGTCAGCACGGTACTGTAAGAGTTGTTTCATCTGTGGACTTCATCGATCAAGGTTCCTTAGCAAGTCTCATGGGAGGTTATTTCTTGAGAAGAAGGGTATCATCGTCTCTCATCACCAGCATGAGACGCCTTACATCTCTCATTCCCAACATGAGAGGATTTATCTCTTATCCCCAGCAAGTGGCAACTTAAACTCTTATCTTCAGCAGGAAGCTTCATCATTGACATCCTCCATCATCCCCGTTAGAGTTGGAAGTTGAAATTTCACCCAGCAAGATAGCAGAGAGTGGGTGTCGTCCCCAAGAAGAAGTCTCCTTTCAGACAGGGGCAATTCTCAACAGTATAAGGAGTGTTTTGCCTCCCCAGCAGTTGCTTCCTCAGCAGTGTCATGTTTTTGGTTCCCATCCAAGTCAGGAGGTTCTCACTTCCCCACCAGAGTTCAAGAAGGGTCTACCTCCAGCAGGGTCTTGGCGCTCCAATCTCAAAGTCCAATTTATTTTTGGCAATGGCGGCTATTCGGAGCCAGTGAATTATTAACAACTTTCCCCGCAGAGTTGTTTCCTCCTCATCAGGATCAATCAGATCAATGCAGTGATCATCAGTTCCTCCCAGTCAAGCCATATGGGATATCTATTATCTCCTCATCAGGAGATCTCCTTTGCATTGTCATTTGCATCATCATCGCATTTGCATCCTCCAAAGCGTAGCATTTCCATCATCATGGAGCATTACGCCATAAATCCAAACATATGCATACCAGCATGGGCCAGTTTTGAGGTATATTACATAAGACCCGTTACATCTCCAATTAGATTGAAGCATTCCCCACAGAATGCAACTCCGTTTCCCAGGGTGGTTACGTCTACCGAGTCTTGTTGTTATCCCCAGTTGAGCCTTGTTTCAGTACGACAGTCTCATCTTTTCGCGTCTCCGTTTCAGTACAACGGTCACGTCTTGGGCTCTCGTTTAAGTACAACGATCCCATTCCTTTCGAGTCTCCATTTAAGTACAATGGTCTCGTCTTTGAGTCTTGTTTCAGTACAACAGTCTCATTTTTCGCGTCTCCGTTTCAGTACAACGGTCGCATCTTGGGCTCTCGTTTAAGTACAACGATCCCGTTCCTTTCGAGTCTCCATTTAAGTACAATGGTCTCGTCTTTGAATCTTGTTTCAGTACAACAAACTCATTTTTTCGCGTCTCCGTTTCAGTACAACGGTCGCGTCTTGGGCTCTCGTTTAAGTACAACGATCTCGTTCCTTTCGAGTCTCCATTTAAGTACAATGGTCTCGTCTTTGAGTCTTGTTTCAGTACAACAAACTCATTTTTTCGCGTCTCCGTTTCAGTACAACGGTCGCGTCTTGGGCTCTCGTTTAAGTACAACGATCTCGTTCATTTCGAGTCTCCATTTAAGTACAATGGTCTCGTCTTTGAGTCTTGTTTCAGTACAACAAACTCATTTTTTCACGTCTCCGTTTCAGTACAACGGTCGCGTCTTGGGCTCTCGTTTAAGTACAACGATCCTGTTCCTTTCGAGTCTCCATTTAAGTACAATGGTCTTGTCTTTGAGTCTTGTTTCAGTACAACTGTCTCATTTTTTCGCGTCTCCGTTTCAGTACAACGGTTGCGTCTTGGGCTCCCGTTTAAGTACAACGATCCCGTTCCTCTCAAGTCTCCATTTAAGTACAATGGTCTCGTCTCAGTGCGAAGATAATGGATCGGTTGATGCCATTTCCGTGTTAGATCGGTTGATCTTATTTGAGTTATGAATCGGTTGATATCATTTCTCTTCGAGTTGTAAATCGGATGATATTACATTCTCGTGTTTCTTGGTTATGGATCGGTTGATACCATTTCCGTGTTAGATCGGTTGATCATATTTGAGTTATGAATCGGTTGATATCATTTCTCTTCGAGTTGTAAATCGGATGATATTACATTCTCGCGTTTCCGGGGTGGATCGGTTGATACCATTTCCGTGTTAGATCGGTTGATCATATTTGAGTTATGAATCGGTTGATATCATTTCTCTTCGAGTTGTAAATCGGATGATATTACGTTCTCGCGTTTCCGGGGTGGATCGGTTGATACCATCTCCGTGTTAGTTTGGTTGATCTTATTTGAGTCGCAAATCGGTTGATGTTGCGCTAAGTCCTGTTTCGCCAATAGGCACCCTCCTTGTGGTTTCGGTTCGTTCAGCAGTCGCAGTGATTGCATTGATTCTATTCCACCTGGTTCTATTTTCGCTGCCTATTCAGAGGTCAAAATCAAAAAATATATAAATAAATAAATGTGCAGATGGCATTCCTGTTGCCCTCAGTGTGCAAATTTTCAGGTTTTATTCGAGTATTCAATCACTCCATACCTTGAACGTCTAATAGCTTTCACTATTATTCATTCAAGTTTGCAGATGATTGAATAGGGGCAGCTGTAATACCTCAAAATTTGCCCTTATATTCTACCTCGGCTAGCTTATCGCTTCACATTCATCTGCATCATTCATTAGGTCATAATATCCATCATCATGCAATTGCATTGTTTTCCTCAGGCTCGAGATCAGTGCATTCTGAAGAGCCAGGTTATTCCATGGGTTAGTGGTTTATACTTCACTGGAATTGGTTTCACGGATTATGGATTTAGGGTTTCACACCTTATGTACGGTTATTTGATGATGTGGCCGTCATAATTCTGGAGGAATGGTTTATGCTCAAATGTTTGACTTAAGCTAAGTAAAAGTGTGAGGTCATAGTTTTATTTGGAAATGAGGTGTTCGAATTTATACTCAATTCCCTAGCTTACCCGATTTAAGCCTGTCTCCTTTTTTCTAAACCACTCCATCATTCACTTGTATATTCATGTAATTAATCGATATCCATGTCAAGTCCTACTCATCTTCATTCAATTTCAAATTACATATCACCTTTGAATCCATTTAGTTCTCAAGGTCCAATCCTCTTTTGTTTTTTTGTTTCAATTACCAGACTATTTCATTTCTCAATAACCACTCAATTCATATTTGTTTCAAACCTCAAGTCATTACATAGTAACCATGGTCGAGTCCATTGGGTCATCCAGTTATCCGATTATTCATGGGTCCATCCATGTTTCTAAGCCATGTCTAGATTTGCATTCTCTTAAAAAGGGGGGGGCTCAATGTTAATTAGATTTACTATTAATTGGAGTTTTCTTCTGTTAATAATAAATTTAATTATCGTTTTGGGTCTCGTTTACAAAATTCAGCACAAAGCTCACCTTTGATCCATTATCGTATTCTCAAGTTCAAGTGCAAGAAAAGGGAACTCATGAGGATGACTTAAAACTTCACTTTTTTGTGGACTTTAACAAGAAGTTCAGATTTGAAAATAATAGGAGGGGATTTAATTTGATTGATTTCTGTATGGGACTTTGGAGTCAACTCATTGGAAAATATGATAATGGAAATTATGACAAAGAAATGTGAAACCAAAAGTCTACCAATTAACCACTTTCATCAGTCATGTCCAATCAAAACAATATCAAGAGTGTTCTTCACATGAATACAACACCAGAAAGAAAAGCTTGCAAAGCTTGCAGGCCAATAATTTCAAAGTGGGAAGATATTATAACAAGAAAAAAAAACATTCAAAGTTCATCCTAAAGTTATAAAGTTCACAAAAATGTTATAAACCAAAATATCAGAACTTTATAGAACTTCAGTTCTTTTTCTTCGTCAGTACTTCTTCAATCTGCTCAACCCCACTCCATGGATTGTTTCTCAGAATCTATCATACTCCTCTTCGCAGCATAACCGGCTACCACCATTGGCCTCTCGCCGTCACCACCAATTCCACCGCCCTCCATCTTCATCATAATTCTCCATTCCAATCAACATGTTTCCAATCATCATCAATTCATCCCAGAAAAAAAACCACTCTTCAGCAATCTGCAATTGACATTTCTCAGTTTTTCTTCACCACTTATAACCATAACTTGAGACTCCTTCTAACTGTCATAAAAGAGAAAGAAAACTTCATATCAGTTTCAATATAATTTCCCAACAGAATTTCCCAACCGACAGAATTAATTTAACCACTTTTTTCCTACTGTTTCTAACCACCTAGCCATTCTAATAACTAACAAAAGGATTCAAAACCAAAAAATCAAAAGCAGTTACAAGCTCATAATCAAATCCTAACCGAAAATAACAGAATTGTAACAGAATTCTTAACAGATTCATAATAGATTCATAATAGCTCATGACAGATGTATTAATGAAAATGACAAATCATAACAGAAAACAGAAATTGCAAATTGCAAACTTATCTGAGAATCTTCCAGAAAGATCTGGATAATCAGCTCCTATAAATCAGGAGCATCACTTTTCATTTTTTTTTCCACCACCATTCTCCTTCATCATTCTGTTTTTGTTTCTTCTCCTTCAATCCATAACCACACACCATCCTTCTTCAATCCATTTTCTTCTCCAACAACCCAATCCTTCACCATCTCCTTTCGCCTCCTTTTGATTCTTTTCTTCCATTTCCTGAACGATTCCCTTCTAGCTGCTCCAATCCGAATTTCAATCTTCATCTTTCTTCATCATCTGCCCTGCACCATTATCAACGCATCATCCTCAACATCATCAAGAGATGAACCTGCATCCGCAACCCTACCACCAATTCAAGACTTAGCAAGTTAGAACAGAGCGGCACAATCGAAGATCGCGAGAAGAAAGGTTATAAAAGCTTGACAACAGTTTCGGAAATAAAGTGAAGAAGCTTGAATCGAACAACGAAAGAGATACGGGATAATACGAATACCTGAAAGTTGCAGGTTCGGATTCATCTCTAAGGTGCCGTCGAAAAGATTCTGAGACATAGCGCCTTCGAATACCTTCGTCTTCACTACTTCGCATCAAATGCCGTCAGTATTGTCAGCTCCGTGACCTCAACATCAACGCCATCGTCGTGCTCTACAGTTCCGAATTGAGGATCAAGTTTGTCGCCGAGTTCATCGAGTCATCGCTCGTCGTCGTCACTGCTCCAGAGTCGCACTAAGCTTCGTCAAGGCTGAAACGTACAAGCAAACAAAAGCACGCGAAGAAACACTCATCATCAATTAACCCGTTGCAACTGTTAGATCCGCAGGTACGCTAACTCAAGCTTTTCCTTCATTATAGTTGCATTTCATTATGATTGGTTGCGTTCTGGCTTTTCGTTGGTGCGATCCGGCTACTTGAGCGAGTTTATTATTGAAATCAACTTCGGATTTGGAGAGGGGAGCGACTTTGAGTGGAGGTTTATGTGGTTGTTATTTGGTTGGAGGTAGTTAGGTCTCCGGCGGATGAAGAAGAGGGCGGAAATTTAAAGCTAGCGGCGGAGTAGGGTTCAAAGAGGATTTAGGGTTCGTCGGTTCAATCGAAGAGGATTGATTCGGTTTAGTGGTGGAAGAAGGTGGATCCGAGACTAGGTTTTTTCGCGTGGAGGGGAAGAAGGTGAAAGACGAAGAAGTTCAGCGGCGGCTGGGAAGAGAGAAGAAGGCATGAGGGTCAAGGGAAGAAGAAGAAGGGATTAGGGTTCTTGTTTTCCCCTTTTGGTTTCACGCTGTGTTGTTGATGTATCAAGAGTTAATTATAATACTATAGGTTAATAATAAAATCAAGAGACATTATTAGTGTTAATTATTCATTAATTTACAATAAAGGCAAATTAACCCCATTTAATTCATTATATGTCAAGATTACAAAGAATATTATCTTAAGTTTAGGTTAATTCATTTTCCTAAATTCAGATTTTAGAAAAAATATTTTAATAAGATTAGTTTATTTCATTTTTCTTAAGTTAAGATTTTAGATTAAATTTTATCATAAGATTATTAGAATTTTATTCATTTTCCTAAGTTAGGAATTTATAAAAGAAATATTATAATAAAAACTATAGTTTAATTCAGATTTTAGAAAATATTATCATAAGATTAGGTTAATTCATTTTCTTAAATTAAGATTTTAGAAAAAAAAATATATGATACTTGCACCCCCATTAGAGGTCCATAATGATTCATAAAGAAAAAGCTTAGAATATTATTATTATCTGCACCCCTCTCAATGCTGCAAAAATGGGTTGTGTATATTTTGCTATGCACACCCTTTATTCTGGGCCCGTCAGAAAAACAACCATAAAAAACTGTTGTATGTACCCCCTGGCCTCCATGCGAAATGGGCCTGATCATATTTCTATTAACACCCTCCATTTCTGAGCCCATGCATAAAAGTAACTAGAAAAATCTCTAAATTCACCCCCCATGTTATTTCGTTTAGAATTTAATTTTTAATTTCCATTAGGTTAGAAATAATTCCAATAAAAATAGTAAAAATCATTAGAAAATTCCCCAAAAATTCTAGTAGATTAATAATTGAATTTAGAAATTTGTGACATTCTTATTTTCTGAATTTTGATTATTTTTGAATTAATTCTGGATTTTTCTATTAATTAGCTTGTATTGGATTTTTTTTAATTATGCTGGATTTTGTTCATTTTATTTAAGTAACTTCCAGCAACTTTTTTGAGCCATTCTTTTTTCTGTAATTAGGGGACTTATAATAGTTCTTAGGATATTTTTAGTGGATTTTTTAGGAGCTTTTATCTTAGGTTTTAGTGATGTAATCCTTGGGAAAATAATGGTTAATCCTTAGGTAGAAATAATGGATTTTTAGGCATAGGAAGAATAAGATTTTTAAGCATCCCTCTTAGTACAATATTTTAGATAGTGTTAGGACCCTATGATTTAATTTCCATAATTTTTCTAGAAGTTTTAGTATTTTTTTAGAATATTAGTCTTAGGCTTAGTTTCATATAATCCCCATTAGTTTAGGCCATTAAAAATAATAATAAAGTTCAATACAAAAAATAGGTTAGTTTAAATTTAGTCATAGAATTTAATTTAGATTTAGGCTAGTTAAAATTTGATTTTTTTGGATGAGTATTAGGTTTGATTTAGATTTAGTACTTAGGCTTGAAGTTTCATTTCCATGTAGAAGTAGAATAAATAAAAATAGATTTTTAATTCATGCCTCTAATGCATTTGTAGAATTTTATTTCTTATGTTTAATTCCATTGTTTTGCTTTATCTTGGTTTTATAACTTGTATAGGCTTCCCCATTGTTCTTAGAATCAACTTAACTTCATTAAGAAGTAAGTTGAATTCTAATAGTTTCTAGTTTCTCATTAGGAATAGAAAGCCTCACAAACCATTAGGACCACTTGTAAATAAATAAATAAAATTAGGATTGAGTCTTAGTCCCTTAGATTTTGTCCTTTTCCAACTTGAGTCATTCTCTTTCTCATCTAATAAAGAAAAGCAATAAAACACTTAATAAAAACCGAACAATCTTGTACGACACGAGACTTGGTTGCGGAGTGTTTATACGCGTCCTGTTTCGGGGCGAGGTGTAAATACTTCCCGCGATGGATAGGTCTTAGTACAAGACCGTTCACAAAAAAATTCAAAACACTTCTCATAAAAGTCAAAAACAAATAATAAGCGACTATCCTGCGGGAACTTCTCTTCTCATCTCATTCACTCACAACGCGAACTCGCGACGACTTGTCACACATGCAAGACGGTAAACGCACTCGTACCAGACGAGCCTGCAACACCTGAGCATAGACATACGCAGTTCCAGCATAAAAAACACAAACAAATAGTTCTCGCCTAGGTTAGGCGAACTACGTCGACTCTGATCCTCATTATCCCGATGAGGTACGTAGGCAGCGGGGTAGGGCCCGTTCGAGCACATTCTTTATTTTCCCTACATTTTCCCCATTCTTTCTCTTTGTTTTATTTTCCAATTCCTTTCTCATTTCTCATTCCATTTCCAGTTAGCGGATCATTTGTTCAGCAGCATATTATTTCTCACCCTTTGAAACAAACAAGCAAGCGTGGCTCCCGTCGGGTACGACGGACGATCTGGGGTGCTAATACCTTCCCAGGTCGTAACCGACTCCCGAACTCAGATCTTTGGTTTGCAGGACCTTGTCCTTTCCTTCTTCCTCAGGTTTGTGCAACATTACCTTTCCCATTCTTTCGGGATAAAAATGTCTGGCTGGCGACTCTAACTTTTCCGCGCCACTTTCGCGTTTTTACTAGGATGAAAATCCCGGGAGCGACATAAGGTATATGTTGTCGAAGATGGGTTTTGGGGAGGTTTCGAGAGGAAATGGATGGAATTATTGGTGATTCAAAGTAAGATGTCGGTATTGGTCAACGGGAGTCCCATTAAGGAGTTTGTTGTTGAAATAGGATTGAGACAAGGTGATCCTCTTTCGCCTTTTCATTTTGTTTTGGTTGCGGAAGAGTTAATGGGGTTGGTGAGAAAATCTTGTGAAATTGGTGAATTTGGTAGCTTTAAAATTCATAGAAGATGTTCAATAGATATCCTTCAATTTGTGAATGATGCATTGTTGGTGGGAGAGGGTACTTGGAGACATGTTTGGGCTATAAAGACGGTTTTGAGAGCTTTTGAGCTTGTTTCAGGTCTTGGCATTAATTACCACAAAAGCAAATTGATTGGTATTAATTATAATACTCGTGTTTTGGAAGCGGCCTCCGTTGTCCTTTCTTGCAAGGTGGAAGAGAGTACTCTCTTGAAGTCGAAAATTAGATTTCTCAATCTTGGGGGGATGATTACTCTCTTGAAGTCCATTTTATGTTCTTTAACTATTTTTACCATGTCTTTTTACAAGATGTTATTGTGAATCAGATGGATACCTTCGAAACAAAGTATAATTGGTTCCTTGATTAGTCAAGAAACCCACAAGGGTTAGGGTTTAGGGTAACCTAGGATAACAACAAGGATTGGTTATAAAGTGTTATTCTTTCCTTTCTCCTAAAACAAGATTACAAGTATACAAGAATAACAAATAACCTCTCTCACTTTTAGGGTTTTATCTTTCTATTTTCCCTTATTCAAAAGATGAGAGACTAATATGCTATTTATAAGAAAACTAACACACTAACCTAATGGACTTTTTAACAATTACTCGTTACAAGCTAACTTAAACAATTGGATCCATAACGCAAGGCTCAATTTGACAACAGCATGTGAGCGGACTTCGACGGTATTGCTAAATCTAGATTTCATTCCAATACCTCACAAATATATCACCATCGATTGCGATTAAATTAATATAAACAAATGTAATGCAAAAGTAAATAAATATACCTCTCCTTCTCATACATGCCTAGAAATATGATATCCATATAGATGAAGTAAGAAGGTTTCAAATATGACTCATGGATAACTGTAGATGTTTTAGATTGGCAGTATTTTATGATAAAACATATTCTGATTTTGAATGTCATGTGTGATATTATGACATGTGATTTAAGCATTCTGTAGGTGTGAAGATTTAAAGTATGCAGTTATTTTATCAGGATGTCAAGACTGGTGTCATGACATTTCTGACTGGACCTAAAACCTAGTTGAATCCTTATTTCAAAGCACGTGTTTTTCTGTTATTAAATTATGTGATTTGTTGAGAATTAACAAGCGCTTTTATTAGAAGGATACGATTCAGATTGGAGTGATTTTAGTAGAGCATTTTATATGTTGTTATTTTTGTTCCTTTATTTTAGGAATTAAGGTATTTGATTGTGCAAGTTCAGCAGGCCCATGCCCATGATTCATATTCTATCTAAAGGCTGCAATACCCTAGTGTGAAGATACAGAAAATAAGGATTTAAGTGTTCAGCATTTTCTGCGTGTGTTTAGTTTTCTTGTGAGCCAAATAATTATCATGTTGATGGTTGTTTTGGACTAGGTTTATCGAGTTGTATGTTGTTCACTCAAAGCTTTTAAGCAAGACTGATTTAGTACTTGACTGAAGCTTTGAATCAAGGTCAAGGATTGTTTTGGAAGTGTGTCTTCTCTTTTATTGATTTCATGTTTGTTATCACTATTGTAATTAAGGGGGAGTGAGAGGTGTCTCATATTTAGGAGTTCCTAGATAGAACTAGCATTAGGTAATGATTAAGTGAAGAGGGTAAAGTGAGTGATTTAGCTCTGAATTGATACTACTGATAATGGAGTTCCTTCCTGACTTAGTAGCCCCTAGAGTAGGTGTGTTTGCACCGAACTGGGTTAACAATTCCCTGTGTTCTTTACTGCTGTGTTTGTTTATTTACATTATTAGTTTTAACCTTGTCAGATATTAGTGTCATAACATCCTATTCGACATCATATATTTGTTACCAGAATTTCAATTAGCACTAGAGCAGTATTTTCTGGTAATATGGACAAGGATGGAGGTTTGGAAATAGACCACCCATTCTGGATGGGGCTAACTATGATTATTAGAAACCTCGTATGGTTGCCTTCTTAAAATCTCTGGATAAGAAGGCATGGAAATCTACAGACAAAGAATGGGAACATCTTGTCATTGTTGAAAATGATGGATCAAAGACTTTGAAGCCTAAGGAAGATTGGAGCAAAGAGGAGGATGATTTGGCTCTAGGGAATTTTAAAGCCCTAAATGCCTTGTTCAATGGAATTGATAGAAACATATTCAGATTGATGCATCATTGTGGATTGGCCAAAGAGGTTTGGGATATTCTTAAAACCACTCATGAAGGAACCTCCAAAGTCAAGATGCCAAGACTTCAGATGCTTACTACTAAATTTGAAAATCTGAGAATGAAAGAAGATGTGACTATTCATGATTTTCACATGAATATTCTTGAGATTGCTAACACTTCAGGAGCTTTAGGAGAAAAAATGTCTGGTGAAAAGCTTGTGAGGAAAATTCTTAGATCCCTTCCCAAAAGATTTTCTATGAAAGTAAATGTTATAGAAGAGGCACGGGACATCTGCAAAATGAAGGTTGAAGACCTCATTAGATCCCTTCAAACATTTGAAATAGGAATCATTGATGTGTCTGAAAAGAAGAATAAAAGCATAGCCCTTGTGTCAAATATTGAGGAAGAAGTGGAAGAAGGTGAAGTGGAAATTGAAAAAAGCCTGACAGAAGCTATTGCCATGATTGGAAGATAATTCAACAAGGTTATGAAAAGGATGGGTTTGAATTCAAGGACAAATGTCAGGAACACCTCATCTGACATCAGTAGATCCAGTGAGTCTAGCACAAGGACAAATCCTAAATAAAAGTCAAGTCAAAGCAAAAGAGTTCAATGTCATGGTTGTGAGGGTTTTTGCCATATTAGAGCTGAATGTCCTACTTATCTGAAGAAACAAAAGAAAATTCTTATTTGTTTCATGGTCTGATGGAGAATCTGAAAGTGATTTTGAAGAGGAATCAGCTAAACATATCACTGTTTTGACAGGGACATGTGTGTCTGATGATGACTCTAGTGACGATAAGCTAACATTTGAAGAACTTGCTGATACTTATCAAAATCTATGTATAAGATGTGCACAAGTGATTCAAGAAGAAGAAAATTAGAAGAAGATCATAGCAAAATAGGATGCTAAAAAGGAAAAGCATTTAACAACAATATATAATATGAATAATGAAGTCATCATGCTGAATTCCAAGCTTGATCAAATGACAAAATCCATCAGAATGCTGAACAGTGGATCTGAAACACTAGATGAGATTCTTCAGACTGGAAGAAGTGCAAGAGACCTATTTGGGATAGGTTTTAATGGTACTACCAACAACCCCTCAAGTAGAAGCCAACTTGAGCTCAAGAATAATGCTTCAAGTCAGATGTTGAAACCAATGTCTCAACATCATGGTACAGGAAGATCAACTCAACAAAGGAAAAGATATCAAAGATGGAGGTGTCACTACTGTGGTAGATTTGGTCACATAAAACCTTTATGTTACAAACTACATGGATATCCTGATCATAATCCTCAACCCAAACCTAAGAAAAACATGATTATCAAGAAACAACTATGGGTTCCTAAGAATGTTGCCTTGATAGCTCATACTTCTCTTAGAGTATCAGCTAAAGAGGATTGTATTTTGACAGAGGTTGTTCTAAGCATATGACTGGAATAAAAAATTTGTTGGTTGACATCAAATCTCATTCTACTATTTATGTAATGTTTTGTGATAGAGCTAAATGAGAAATCAAAGGAGTTAGAAAACTTGAGTGTTCAGGTGTTCCAAATCTTGATGGTGTTTTACTTATGAAGGGATTGACTGCTAATATCATTAGCATAAGTCAGTTGTGTGATCAAGGATTGAATGTCAATTTCACTAAATCTGAATGTCTTGTCACAAATGGAGAAAATATGGTGATCATGAAGGGATTCAGGTCTAGAGATAACTGTCATCTCTGGGTTAATCAAGATTCCAGCTATTCATTTGTGTGTTCTATATCCAAAGAAGATGAAGTTAAATTATGGCATAAAAAATTGGGTCATCTTCATCTAAGAGGGATGAAAAGGGTTATTACTATGGAAGTTGTAAGAGGAATTCCTAAGCTTCAGATTGATGAAGGCAAAGTGTGTGGTAAATGTCAAGTGGGCAAGCAAACCAAAATGTCACATCCAAAGATTTGACATCTTACTACATCTAAGTCTTGGAGTTTTTACACATGGACTTGATGGATCCAATGCAGGTGGAAAGTCTTGGTGGAAAGAGGTATGATTATGTAGTGGTGGATGAATATTCAAGGTTCACTTGGATAAATTTCATCAAAGAAAAAAATCTGATGTTTTTGATGTGTTCAAGGATCTTTGTCAAAGAATTCAGAGGGAAGAGGAAAGTTGTGTCATCAGGATCAGAAGTGACCATGGGAAGGAATTTGAGAATCAAAAGTTCTCTGAATTTTGTTCATCTGAAGGAATCAGTCATGAATTTTACTCTCCCATTACTCCTCAACAAAATGGGGATGTGGAAAGGAAGAACAAAACTATTCAATAATTAGCTAAGGCTATGATTCATGCCAAGAAACTTCCTTTGTACTTTTGGGCTAAAGCTATGAACACTACTTGTTATGTTCATAATAGAGTCACTATAAGAAAGGGAACTCCTACTACTCTCTATGAGATCTGGAAAGGAAGAAAACCAAATGTCAAATACTTCCATGTATTTGGTAGTAAGTGTTATATTCTAGCAGATAGAGAACAAAGAATAAAGATGGATCCCGAAAGTGATGAAGGCATTTTTCTAGGTTACTCTACTAACAACAGAGCTTATATAGTTGTCAACTCTGGAACAAGAGTCATGATGGAGTCCATAAATGTGATTATTGATGATCTATACAAAGAAGCTGATGTCACATATGATGTTGGAACATTCTTTGATTCTCCAACTGAAGCTATCTCTGAATCTGAGTCAGAATCAACAAACAAGGTACCTTCCATCAAAATCCAGATGGACCATCCTAAAGTTTTTATTTTAGGTGATCCTAAAAATGGTGTTGTGACTAGATCAAGGGGTTTCATCTCTAACTCTTGTTTTGTGTCAAATATTGAATCTAAAAATGTTAAAGAAGCTTTGACTAAAGAATTATGTATTAATGTTATGCAAGATGAGCTGGAGTAGTTCAAAAGGAATGAAGTGTGGGAACTTGTACCAAGACCTGAAGGAACAATGTTATTGGTACTAAATGGTTGTACAAGAATAAATCCGATGAACAAGGAGTTGTAACCCGAAACAAAGCCAGACTAGTTGCTCAAGGATATACTCAAGTTTAAGGCATTGATTTTAATGAGACTTTTGCTCCTGTTGCTAGACTTGAGTCAATAAGACTGCTATTGGGAGTTGACTGCATTCTAATGTTTAAACTGTTTCAAATGGATATGAAAAGTGCACTTTTGAATGGATACTTGAATGAGGAAGTTTATATGGAGCATCCTAAAGGTTTTGTTGATCCAAACTTTTCAGATCATGTCTACAAGTTGAGAAAGGCATTGTATGGATTGAAACAAGCTCCAAGGGCTTGGTATGAAAGATTAATAGAGATTCTCATCAATAATGGATACAAGAAAGGAGGAATAGAAAAGACTATATTTGTCAATAATGAAGAAGGAAATATTATGATTGCTCAGATCTATGTGGATGATATAGTTTTTGGTGGGATGTCAGATAAGATGGTTAAACATTTTGTTAGACAAATGCAATCTTAAATTGAAATGAGCCTTGTTGGAAAGTTAACTTTCTTTCTTGGCTTGCAAGTTAAACAGATGGAAGATTCCATCTTTCTATCTCAAATCAAGTATGCCAAGAACATTGTTAAGAAGTTTGGAATGGAGAGTGTCATCCACAAAAGAACACTTGTTCCCACTTATTTTAAGATGACTAAAGATGAAAAAGGTGTAAGTGTTGATCAAAGCTTGTATAGGATCATAATAGGTAGCCTGATGTATCTTATAGCTAGCAGACCTGATATTGCTTTTGTTGTTGGAGTATGTGCCAGATATCAAGCAGAACCTAAGGTCTCTCACATAAATCAAGTCAAAAGAATACTAAAATATGTGAATGGGACTTGTGACTATGGCATGATGTATTCTCATGGGAGTGATCTTGTCTTATATGGGTATTGTGATGTTGATTGGGTTGGTAGTGCAGATGATAGGAAAAGTACTTCTGGAGGGTGTTTCTTTGTAGGCAACAATCTCATCTCCTGGTTCAGCAAGAAGAAGAATTGTGTTTCCTTGTCTACTGCAGAGGCTGAATACATAGCAGCTGGTAGCAGTTGTTCTCAGCTTGTGTGGATGAAACAAATGTTTTATGAGTATAATGGTGTTGTTTTAGAAGTTTTTAAACTATTTTCTATTTTAATGATGACACTACCGTTTAGTTTTTCCACTGCTTAAGTTGAGTAAGTTTCCATTTCATGTTATGTATCAAATTTTTAAGAGCATGTTTTGATTTGTTGAAAGTAGCACCTTTAATTGAGAATGGCATTTTACTCTGATTTGTTGTATTTTATTTATTAAAAATGACGGGAAAATTCGCAGTGTTACAAAAGGTGTTGGTAATTCTCTTCAAACAGATACAACAAGGGCTTGTGATACATCCAGAGAGTTTATAGAATAGAAATTGGTCTGGTTCATGAAGACTCTTTGGAGGAAAATTCAAATCATCATTCAGTTGGAGGATAATACTTGGTTGAGTTTATTTCTGATCTAAGGAGTACAAATGTCAAGGCTCACGATCGTTATGCTCGAAGAATTCAGGAAGTCTCTGCCTAAGGAGAGCTAGATTTTAGTATGGGGCGGCAAAGTGGAATAGAGGTTGTCTACTCAAACTTGAAATTGTTATCAAGTTTATGAGAGCATGAAACTCTTGTATTGTTAGGGTTGAAAAGTTATTAATGTGGCATGATATCGTGAAACTTGTCAAGGTTGAAAATGAAGGAGCTGGATCATCATCAGGATGTCCTGTCTAATGTTCTGACATCAATCTAAAAATTTGTAGTTAGCTGATTGAGGTTAACTGATCATCTCAGGAAGGGAAGATGTTGGTAATTCAAGAAGATTATCTTGTGCCGATTGCGGAAGCTACTAGAATGGGAAATATTACATGTTCTAGTCTTGATGTATCTAAGACATCTTACAATTTTAGTAGGTGGAATATGTGACTTGAATATCAAGCTTCACTGATAAATCAGAAGAGCTTTTGGAACTCTAAAGGAATAATATTTAACCAATTAGTGGCAATTGGTTGTTCTCAATCATGAATCCAACGAGTGGACTTGAAACTAATTACTCTTTTGCAGAAGGGTAAGTTGGTTGAAGTTTAAAAGATAATTTGATTAGTGTTATATCTCAGAGCTTGTGACAGAAGTTATAAGGAACTGAAGATGATTGGAGTGGTTATGGAAAGTTTATTTATCTCTATGACAATCATATGTTATTGATGATCAAGATGGTGGAGATGTACTCTATGGAGACTTTCTGAGTCATGATAATAACAAGGGATGTAGTTGATGTCTGTGGTACATGAAGAATGTTCCAGCTGATGTTAGAACATCATATGGTTGTGATACCCCTGGAGAAGAAAATTTTGTATGAAAAGTGTCCTAGATCATCATACAGGAGGATGATGAGTTGAAAATTGTAATGGCTATCAAGAGGGTTCTTTCTACCACCCTAGTTAGAATAAGGTAAATTAGATCAAACCTTATGGAGCAAGCAAGCTTAGGATTTTTGTTTAGAGGCATAGATAAAATTTCAAGACAAGTGAAGATGACATCATGAAGAAACTAACAAACTGAGAGGTATGTCATCTCTTTGAGGGATGTGGAGGATTTCAGAATCAATTGGATTTTATCTCAAGGAACAAGCATATTCATGCATGGGAATTTAGGAGGAATTCATATGGTGTATGAATAGGTTCAGGAAGTGAGGGATCAATGACTATTTTGATCTCAATCCAAGAATTTGTTGGTTATAGATGGTGATCCTATTGCGATCTCATAGTAAGCATGATTTTGATCATGAGTGGTTATTGGAGGAGAAATTGCACAAGGGATGATTGTGTTCAAAGAGCAGGTTAGACAAAAAGTGAACTCTTGAAGAGATGAGGATGCGTCTTATGTTTTCCATTCATCAACAGAAGAAGCATTGGGTATCTTAGACAGGGGGAGTTTATATTGTGTTTAAGATGTGTCGCCATAAGAGGACAAATTGTATGGGAGTCAAACTAGTTGGACTAGTATCATCTTGAAATGATGAGATGTCAGGAAATATACTTTGACATTATGTTGTTGATACAAGTCGTGAGAGACTTGGTAGTCATATGGTGGGTCTGTCTTCATGGAATCAATGAATCAAAGACCTTAGGAGTGGTGAGAGAATCACTGTCTTGGTCGTTTCTTCACATCTTCGAGATTCTTTTGATGGGGTTGTTGAAAATATCATGAGTCTTCAGCATTGTCTTTGTCTGAAAAAGTTCTACAAAGGTGTTGGCTCTTTTGATGGTAGGAAAAGTAACAATGCCTGAATAAGTTTCAGGACATGTCTTAGGACTTAGAGATCAACAATTGAGTACAGATAAACGGTGTACACATGTACATTTCAGAAGGGTGTTTAAAACATGTCCCTTAGTTATGCTTGCGAAGTTCAAGGAGAATCAGTCCAAATTAATTTAAGAAGTTTTGGATGGTGCATAGTCTTCACTACTGAAGAATTCTTCCTCAAAGAATGATCCTTGGTTGACCATGACCTATTGATACAATTAAGGACCGATACTTCCTAAGTTGTGTTCAATTATAAAAGGATAATTTCTCTTCAGCCTCTTACAATGTTTTATTGCTTGAGTCTTATGGCATTCGTCTAGCTTTGGGTTAGTAATATATCGTTTTGGGTTTGTTTTGGGACCTTTTATCAAGTCTTAGCTAAAAAGGGGGAGAAAGGTTATCTGGGTTTTGGAAATTGTTCATGTTTGTTTCTCTGTCGAGTTGTTTTGCAAGAATGCTGGATAAGATGTCCTAACATCTTATTTGTGTCGTTTCAATTTTTTCTTTCTTTGTGTCCTGTGATCTGAGTTGTGAAGCAAGTTATGTTTTGGGACCTAAGTTACATAGTCTATGAATTATATGTTACATTGACAATAACTGCTTCTTATTAAGCTCTTTCTGGACCTTCTTAATGGTTCTCTTATGTCCATTAAGAAGAATATTTATCCCTTCTTGGTAAGTAATGGTTTGAGGGGGAGTAACTATCATTATATTCCTCATGTACACCAACAACAAGCTAGGGCTTTCAAGAGTTACGAGGAGCTTCAATAGTGTTCATACTTTCTTTCTCTACCTAAGATTGTGCTAGATAATGTTTTAACCAAAACTTGCCAAAAAGGGGAGATTGAAAGCTCTAAGGGTTTGGACAAGTTTTTGGCAAAACATAGAAATTGAAGATAATGATAAAGATGAAGAAATCTAGGAACACGCTAAGTGAATAATTCTACCAAAGAAAGAAGATGTCGAGTAAGATGTTCAAGTCGACATCCTGAACTGTTACAAAAGAAAATTTAAAAATTCGGTGTAACTCTTCTCCAATATTCTCTCCAACAAATCAACAGTGGATCAATGAATCAGAAGACAAAAGATCGAAGCCCATAAATCAACAGAAGATTATAAATAGAAGACCTTAGACCTAGGGTAAAATAGCTAATCCTTGTAACACTTTTGTAAAGTAGAAAATAAGTTTTAGGGTTTGAAAGTCGTTGGCTTTATTGTGTTGTAAGTCACCCTTTGTATCGGTTGGATATAATGAGGTAGACATAGTTGTTGATACATATTCTGAAACTAGTATGTATGAATTGTATATTATTCTTGTATGAAGCTTTGAAGCATATCCAATGAGAGTAGATAGCCAAAGATAGTTGGTTAAACATTGCATAGAAAGGTTGGGCTTCTCATGAAATAGATTTCTAAAAGAGGTTACTTTGTGAAGTAGAAACATATGGTTTTGAACCTTGACCTTGTGAACCAACAAACGAGGCAGCATCGACTTGTGGCCTCGTGGCCCTACCCCTAGCCCTCTCATGTCTTACTGACGCATGTTGGAACACACGGTCAAGCCTAATTCCATCCTTGTTTTTTCAGCCATTACATTTGTAATAAAACAAAACAAAAATCACATCAAAATGCAGCCAAAATGCAATAAGGTTAAATCCAGATATGCATCTCCGAAAAACCAATTCTGACAAAATTTGGAGATGAATCTCTAGATAAACTCACGAGTTAAAGAAATGGTAGAAACCCCTTTGATGCCTTAAACTCTAACCAAATGGTAATTCACGTCTAATGCATCTTAAATGACCTATCATACCTAAAATGCCATTCTAATCTCAGAAAAAATTGAAATGAGAAACTTAACAAATTAGATTTGTAAATGAAAAGCTTGGAAGAAGTGAGTGAATTTGCAACAAATGATGTAAAATGGAGTAAGTGACCTTGAAAAATGAACTTCAATAAACTTGCTTAAATGGTGTTTAGAAATGACTTTGCAGCAAAAGAGCGTAAATGGGGTTTTAGTGACTTTGAAGCAAATGAAGAAGGGAGATGTAAGGGTATGGGGCGGGTATATGAAATAAAGGCATCTAAAGATGCATCTTCATAAAACCACCTGAATTTTAAATTAAAGGTTTTTACGGAGATGCCTCTTCGTACTCACCCTAATATGATACGGAGATACATCTTATGATTAAATTTTGGCAAAATATGGTTGTCTCACCAATTTACGCTGATGGGTGTGGGAAAAAAAAGGTACGTCCAGAGATTCATCTATGGACGTTAGGGTCATTTTTGTGACTTTTCACGGTGGTGAATAAGCACCTCATAGGATTTTAAGAACAACCCTCGTAAGTAAAAGAATATAAGAAATTGATAATTCATTATGATGCAATTGTCACCTATACTTGGAGGGATGCAACCCAATGGAAAGGAAATTTACTAATTATAAGTAGTCAATAATACACAAGGGTCTCATATGAACTTTCCCATATCAAGGCCTTTTTTTCTAATAGTACTCGTGATTTCAACTTATGCTCCCCTTGAATTTGAGATCCTTCGACTTTCACTCAAACATAATCTCAAGTGTTTATAAAAATAAATGTTTACAAAAATTCTATTTTTTTCTAGGTAGAAAATTTTAAGAATGATAGAGTTATGCACAAGAAAGACACACTACAAAACAAAAATAGAGAAACTCTTAGGATGCATGAATACTCTCTTCAAATGTGTGTCTACCACAAGGTAAACAGTATATAATAATGATGATATAGCTAAAAATCTCATTACAGCACAAACAAATTTCTACCAAATTCAATCTTCAACAAACTCAATCTTTTATTCAAAGCAAATCCAATTAAATCTTTCTCAAACAAATTCTAATAATTAAGTCTTTTCCAACATAAATCTTTTCAAAACAAATCACCAGAATCTTGAAAGAAATAAATATTTCTAAGAAAATTAAAGTTAATGTAAATCAAGCGAGCTAGAATATATATTTCCAAAAAAGTGTACCAGAGAAAAATTGAGGTAGGATGTCTCAATAACTTTTGAGACAACTTGCTTAACAGCTTTCCTATAAAATTAATTTAATACAAATTTAATAACAAACTCCCCATTGACTATTTTTTAGGCAAAGTAGAGATTTAAACATTTCTTCAAAAAAAAAAAGCAAAAACAGACAAGCACACTGAGAAGACAAGATGCACCAACAGATAAAATGAACAACATACCTTATGATGGACATGTGACTCTATACACAAGAAGGGGTGAATTGCGGATGTTTAAAAAAATATTAATTTAAAACAAAATTATTTGATAAATTAGAGTTTGAAAACATTATATCAAAATGTTTAAACAATTATGCAGCCGAAATTCATAGTAAGAAAAATTACAAAAAATAAAAGAGACTAGTGAAGAGAAACGACACCAAAGAGTTATACAAGTTCAGTAAAAAATACTTAATTTTGTCTCCAATAATTGATCTTGATAGTATCCATTATTCTTTAGGACTTTTATAAGGTTAAGCCCACGAACCCCCTTATACAAGGAAATGAAATTTCAGGCTAACTTTTTACTAAACTACGAATATGATTCAAGTTATTGGCCCAAAATAGAAGGTTTTGATATATAGATATTTCCACTCGTTAAGAGATTGTCATGATCCATTATATATTCAATTAGGAATAATTTAATCGATTAGGCATATAATCTAATCAATTAGACGATTTAAAAAAGGTTTTTCTAATCAAGCAGGCAATCCCCTTATCAACTGGCTAAGCTCTAAAAATATCTTTTGGTGATTTTAATTAAAACAATTATAGGTTTCTCAATGTTTTGTGTGTGTGTGTGTGTGTGTGTGTGTGTGTGTGATTTAACCATAATACTTCCAGAAATACCCTTGTGTCATTGCAATACATAGGTCACTCAATCGAACACGATCATAAGAGCTTTCACACTTCTTTTCTTTCACCTTCTGAAACTTTAAGTCTTAGTATCATTATCTTTGATTTTAGCATCTCAAAAGAACCTTGAGTATTCTTAATGAGGCTTGATATATCTCTATGTTAGTTACCTTCATCTGAAAGTTTGAATGTTAAAATCGATTGGTGATCATAAACCCTAAGTTTTCACTTGAGAGTCATTGGACTACAATGTTCTTTAAAATAATGTCTAGCTTTACTCGGGAGGATAGCTTGATCAACCATCTTCTGCATATTTAACTAATTGAGTTATCTTCAATTTTTTTTTTACTTCAAGTGTTGTCATCATCAAAACTAAGCAGCTACAAGTTGACTTGCATCTTGGTTATCCATAATCTTGGATTACTTCTTGACTATACCTGGAAGTACATAGATTCACACATTAAACATAACTTGAATTAGAAATGTGACTTTATCCCCCTATTTTCCTTAAAAGATCAAAGGTCAATGAGAATCAATATGTCTAACCAAATAGATAAATCCACAAAACAAAAATAAACAATATTAACACCACCATCTTCATTTTCAGAGCTGGAGATATTCTTAAATTGATCAACATGAACTGCGTGTTTTTTTCAATACCAGGGACAATAGGTTGAGACAACAAAGCTTCAGCATATTGGAATGTAAACATTTTGATAATGCCTTTACACACATTATTCCTTACAGTGGATGTGGCTATAATATTTTGAAGAGCCTTTGCTTAATGAATCAACACCTTGAGAATATGAATTCTCACGAGTTCTAAAAGGGGAGAAAAATCTATAATTTCTTCATCAAAATCCATACCAGTTTCATCAACAGGATTGATATTGGGTATTGCAATGTCAGCAACATGTTTTCCATCAAACATATTTTAACTAAAATTCAACACAGTCGAGGCAGCACCAATCTCATTATCACTAGTAATAATATCATTATTTTGACTACACAAAATATCACGTATTAAAAAGGGATACCAATAGGTAGCTTGATAATATAAGAATCAACATGCTTAACAAATTGATCAAAAACATATTCTCCAAATTCAAAGGTAGTATAAGTTCTTAATTGGTACATAAGACCATTGAGGCTAGGGGTGATATCTAATAATTGAGAGGAAGGGACAAGTTAGCCATTCCAATCATGTACAAGATGACATACTTCACACTTAGATTGACAGCTACCAAAAGAGCCTTTTGAAAGTCATTCCTCACGAATGTTTCATGTAATTTATTGAGCTATGAAAAAAATATCCTCAACCAAGGCATTTGTTTATGATTGCAGTGGAGAATGAAAAAAAATCCTCTAACATGTACCTTATTTTATTATCATCTCTTGGCATTATTAAACCCATTATGAAGATTAACTATAAAGTCTATTTGACCACCTTAGGATAACAAGGTCCAACATCAATCATGGTCTTTAACAACTGGGCATCAGGAGCTCCATTTATGTGCAATGAACAAAGATCTTTTTTTTATATCAATCTCCTATGATATATAAACTTCCAATTAGCTACACTTTCCTCATAATGGAAAGAAACATTATCAAAAGGGACTAATGGAATGTTTTTGGGAAACTCTTCCCACCAATATACATTTCAAAAATTTAATAGGCTTTGTAGCCTGTTGTCATGACGCGAAAAATACTTGAACACATCGCACACTCGAAATACAACAGGGTCACTATTGAATTTTATTTATTCAAAGAGAAAGGGAAAATATCAATAAAACCCTTAAAAGAAAAAGAAGATAGTCGTCGAAACCAAGTTCGGGTTTGAAAGTCAATTATGCAATTGGAAGGTATTATCATCTCTCACATCCGGTTTACTCAACGGGAACCGTTTTGATTATTCTTTTCACATATGGATGTTATTATCTAAAGGTTACTAGCGATTAGTTTTAATTAAGAGGAAAATAAGTTTTTAATTAATGTGTTCGCCAAGATTTAAAAATCTTATGCCTATGTATTCCCATTGTACAATGAGAAAACAGAGCTCTGTAGTTCGTGGAGTAGAAAATAAGTATTTGTTGGTTGATTTTAGGGAACGGTGTTATAATCATATCCTAGGAGTATTTTGACATTAGTTGTTTGATCTTAGTTCAGATGCTCTAAGTTGTTAGTATATGGCTAAGGAATGGATTATAATAGTTCTTTTATGAAAAGAAATCGATGGTTAGCCTGAACTAAGGACAAAGAATTATAAATGTGGTGTATGAACCAAGAACAAAGATTTGTAAGGGTGATGTCTGAACTAAAAACATAAAATTGTAAAAGTTTTCCTAAACATGATATTAACATGGAAAACAAGAAGAAGAATAAGAGTTTGCCTAAACCAGAGGATTAATAAGGCAAACAGGAAAAGGAATAAGAGTTTGCCTAAAGCAGGGGATTAACAAAGCAAATGAGAAGAAAAATACATGATTAAATGAATAGGATATAGTACCAAAGATGTGGGATGAAGCATAATTTTGTCATGCAAATATTTTACCTATTTTTTAGGATTTTAGAATGTGGGATTTGTATTTGACCTAAGAGATCATACATGGTACAAGCCTTAGTGTCAACTAATTCAAATTCAATGATTAAGGGACTTTTAATCACCTAATTGAACAAATTCTTAAGGGATCGTGTAAGATCAAGGTCAAGCTATATTTCACAAGATCAAACTATTCAAGCAACATACTATGGATTATGAATTAAAGAAAAAGAAAAATCAAGGTTAATGATATGAAATCCTAATTTTCTAATTAATCTCAATCTAATCCTAACATCAAAATTTAATTCTAATGTAGGAATTTAATCCTAAAGTTCATTAAAACTTAATCCCTAATTATAAATAAATCTTGATGTATTAAAAAAATATTAAAAGAATTTTCCAAAAGAAAAAAGAAATAAATAAAGTTACTCTGTCAGGGGTGCAGGGTTAAACACTTGTGTGTAGAAGCTAATAAGGGCGTTGGATCCAGAGTGTCTGGCCCAAATTTATTTTTGTTTGTTATTGTTTTAGAATCGGGGGTGTAAGAGAAAAGAAAAGAGTGCACACAAGAAAAGGCCAATGGGCCTGGTTTAAGCCCATGAAAGAGGTCAGAAAGGAGAAAAAAGCGAGAAACGTTCTCCCATTCACTCATGTTATTCCTACTTGTGGTTTCGGTGAACATTGCTAAGAGCTCGAAGATGATAAAGAAACCCAAAGTAGCTTCAAAATCTAGGTATTAAATCTTCTTCCTTGTTATGCTGAATCATGCTTGAGCTTATGCTTATTATGTTATGATTTGAGGTATATATATATGATGATTTAAATGAATACTTGGACTATATGGCATTGTATTAGCATGACTAAGGCTTTGTTTTCTGATAACTAGTTTTCCTATTAATTTTGTTGTTTCGGCAGGTTTATTTGCTAAACCAGTTATAAATCTTGTTTAGTGTTAGTTTTCAATAATCATTATTATTAATGGCAATGGCAATGGCAATGGCAATGGAGTTTTCAGAGGAATGGAAATCCCTATTCCCAATAGGTGGATCCACTGTATCCCCTCTTATTTTCTCTAATCCTGGTTCACTTGGTCCAATCTTCTTTAACCCTAACCCTAACTCACTCACCCATCTTTTTTCTTCCACCATTCCCTCTCTTCAGCTGCCACATCATCTCTTAACAGAACGCTACCTTGTAACCTCTGACCCTTCCATTCTCCCTTCCACTGCTTCCAGTATTGCCCCTCTCTTTGATTCTCCTCATGAAGTTATTGACCACAATGTTTCTCATTTCCTTTACAACCGCATTCAACTCCTCAAGTGCCGGGATAGCCCCAATGTTGTTGTTTTCTTCCCAACCGGTGGAAACGACGAGAATATTGGGTTTTTTATGTTGCGCGTTAAGGACTCCGTGTTGGATACTCGCCTTGATGTCAAAGGTAATGTTTTTCGAGCTTCTACTGGTTCTAAGAGCCGTATCTTCCGGATTTCTGTGAATCCGGTTACTGATTCTGGACTTGGAGGGGCCTCTAGTTCTTCTCTTGTTATTGGATATTTGTTGGCTTCTTCACTTTATTCTGTTTGTTGGTTTACTGTGAATCACAATTTGAGTTTGGACAGCCCTAGTATGTCTTATTTGGGAAGAAGTAAAGTATTTAAGGAAACTGTTGTGCATGCCTGTTGGAGTCCTCATACGCCGGAAGAAAGTTTAGTTTTGTTAGAAAGTGGCCGGCTGTTTTTGTTTGATTTGGAGTCTCAAGGTTTGATGAATATTTTCAAGGGGACTAGGTTGAGAGTACCATGGAGTGATTGGACCAGTTCTGAAAACAAGGCTTGGCTTAGTTGTGAATTTAGTTGGCATCCGAGAATTTTGATAGTTGCACGTGAGGATGCTGTCTTTTTAGTTGATTTGAGATTGAAAGAGTGCAATGTGACTTGCCTAATGAAGATCGAGACATTGCGGATGTATGCTCCTGATGTAAACGAGCGGTTTCTTTCCCTGTCAAGGGCTGGTCCTGATGACGTTTACTTCACCTTGGCTTCCAGCAGTCTTTTAGTTCTATGTGATGTAAGGAAGCCTTTGATGCCAGTATTGCAATGGAAGCACAACATCGATGAACCGTGCTACATGAATGTATTAAGCCTGTCTATGTTGAGATCTCACTCAAAGGTAGATACTTTTAAGTTGGCTTCTGAAATAGGGTTTTGCATTATCTTGGGATCATTTTGGAATTCTGAGTTCAATATATTCTGCTATGGACCTGCATTTCCATTTCGGAAAGGTTCTATTACTTCGGAGCTTTCGAAGATTACCACAACATTCTGTGCTTGGGAGCTTCCATCTGAGATCAATTTATCTAGTCGTGAGTGTCATTGTGGAATTTGTCTGTTTAGGGAAGAGTTGTCGAAGGATGCACTTCCTGAGTGGATTGATTGGCAGATAAAGAAAGAGATGGTTTTGGGATTTGGCATTATAAGCAATGATCTTGCTTCCTTACTCTATGACCCAGATGAGCATGGTGGTTTTACACTAGTAAGGATAATGTCATCAGGGAGGCTTGAATTGCAGAGATATCATGCCTCTTGGTCTCTGAATAGAAAATTGGAAGGTTACCACGAAGCCGATTTATGTATGGAGTCACACTTGCTGTGTCCCAGGAGTATTAAGGAAAACAAATCTGTAGAACTTCATTATTTAAAATTGGATTACCTTTGTGCTTATGCAAACGGTAATCTTTGCTCAAGTCCTAACTACGAAATTAGATAAGACCTATTCAAATGAGCAAGAGGAGGCGCCTCTTTGTTCAGAAGTTCATGAATTATTGTGTAAGAAATTAAATGCTTGTGGATTGGGCCATTCAAGATCATCTCCTGCAATTACTTCTATTTTTAACGATGTCAAGCTACCTTCTAGCTTCCATGAGATTGCCTTAAGAAAATTGTGGACTGACTTGCCTTTGGAGTTACTACAGTTAGCATTCTTGAGTTATTCTGAATGTCGTGAAGTCAATGGATTCAACCAAACCAGGGTACCTTTGGAATTTTTAGCTGTTCCAGATCTTCCTCAGTTGCCTCCGTTCTTTACAAGGAAACCATCACCCCATGACAACAATGACATTGTTGGTCCAGTTATTCCTTTCCCTGTTTTACTTGTGATTAATGAAGTTCGCAATGGGTACTCAGATTTGGGAAGTGATGGATTTTCAGTAGAAGCAGAGCTTGACCTCAAATACAAAGAAGTAATACAGGTGGCTAATGAGATTGCTGTTTCATCTCACGGTTCTACGCGCCCTGATTATCATGCAGTCTCCCTTGCTGACGAGGAAGAGGATCCCTGGGCTGATTCTTCGAAACCAAAACCTTTTTTGACATATCGTCCAATTGCCTTGACTTTCTCTGACACAGACAGTGTACAGGGAAAGGGTTTATGTACTGATAACATTTATGAATCATTTATTTTTCATGTTTCGGAGAAGTCCTGCAAGCAGACTGAATCTGTTGGAGCTGAGATCTTTGATGATCTTTGCCCAATTGAGGTGAGGTTTGATGCTCCTTTGAAGAAGTTTGAAGACCAGAGCTTGAAGGCTTACACTTTATTGAAAAAGAAAATGTCTATTTGGCATAAAGAATTTGATTTGTATAAAGAATTTTGTATTCAATCCGGATTTGAAAAAGCAGTTAACAGTCAATAGATGCTCCTTTTTTCTTTCATCCTTAGCTCATTGGAACACATGTTATTGGAAATGAATTTTAAATTTTTAATATGGTAATTATTATGTTTGTTAGAAAGGGTTTGCAAATCATGCTAATCTGAAAATTACATAGCTGAATCAAACTTGAAAATGTTTATATGCTAATTGGCTCTCTGACTTTGTTGTATATATTTGAGAAGTTGATTTAGAATAGTCAACAAATTTTGAGGTTATATAAGAGGTTCTTAATGTTCTTGTGATATTTATTCCCATTGGAGAGAAGAAACACCATCTCTGTCTGAAAATGTATATAATATAATTACAACAAGCACACAAGCGTAATTTTCATTCTTCTTAGTTTTGTCAGAGTTTTTGGATTTGTTTATTTTATACAATATTGTCAGAATCGAGATCTTACATAAGATCGGGATGAAATATTAAAATCGTAAAATATAAAATCGCAATTAAGATCGGAAGATCTTAATTAATTTTATAAGATCAGAAGGCAATAACAAAATCGTAAAACATAAGATCGTAACCAAAATCGTAAGATTTTACTAAAAAAATAATACTTAAAATAGTGCATAAGTTTTCATATTAAATATAAAACTACCTTGTCTAAAATTTTAACCATAAAATTAAAAATCTTAAATCTTAACTTAAAATAACAAAGTCCATAAAATAAATTACTCAAAATCATAGAGACTAATATAAATCACAA
This sequence comes from Lathyrus aphaca, assembly GCA_963966055.1. Taxonomy (NCBI): domain Eukaryota; kingdom Viridiplantae; phylum Streptophyta; class Magnoliopsida; order Fabales; family Fabaceae; genus Lathyrus; species Lathyrus aphaca. The sequence continues at coordinate 11,873,269 of OZ014519.1, forward strand.
ATACGCCGATAGTTTGGATTTTCCCCCATAATGCCATCTTCATCATCTTCATTAATCTCATCATCATCATCTCCTTCATCACCTTCATCTGCATTTCCTTCTTCATTGTCACTTTCTATAGTTTTAAGGACATCAAATTCATCTACATGTGAAGTTGATTTAGCACCAGTATTTTACATCAAATCTTCATTTAAATCAGCCACATTTACATGATTACCGCCTGTATTTTCTTCCTATGCAACATACCAACAATCGGCATCATCTTGGAAATCATCAATTGTTAGATCTCGCTTTTTCCTTTCAGCCTTATTCTTGGCCAATCTTGTATTTACCATCACATACACAAGATCATTCATAGTCTTTTGTTTCAACCAGTTTCTTTTCTTTGTATGAACCTAAAAAGGGGAATGTTAAATTAAAAATGCATAACATATAGTAACTATAAAAAATATATATGAAAAATTAAAAATATATCATCTCAAAAGCACTCAAATTTCTCTTACAGCCAGAAGAACTGCATGTCAAACTCAACACACGAATAACAAAGTTTTGCAACTCTGGGTGTGCATCACCATACGATTCCCACCATTGAGTTGGTGTCTTGTTTTCTAGTCCACGTTGAGCTATTTCACTCCCAAAGAACCCTTTTTTACTCTTAAAATTCTCAAGTTGGCCATCAATTTTATTCACCATATTCATGTCTCCTCCCATCATCCTTTCTAAACATGCATACATTCCTTGTTTCACTTCATTATCTGCTTTGAAATTAGGTTTGTAATGCATCATTTGATTAAGATAATAGCCTGCAGCATGCAAAGGCCTATGCAATTGTTTGTCCCATCTATTATCTATAATTTTCCATAAATGTTGGTAGCTTAAGAAAGAAAAGATTAAATTAGTTCATAAATAAATACTAATATACTTTATATATCAAATCAATCAATCAAAGATATTTTTTAAAATTACCTTTTTTCTTATTGTTGTAGCTAGTTTGTATTTCCTCTTTTGCTCGATCCATTGCTTCATAGATATAGCACATAGCTGCCTTCTCATCAGAATCCACCATACGCAAGACTTTAAGTAATGGAAAAGCACCCTTCAGGCAAATAATCAAATTCTTCCAAAAGTCCTTGTTTATGACAATATTTTCAACAAATTTTCCATCTTTTGTCTTGGAAAATTGACTATCCTTCCATTGCTTGGAAGTGAACATCCTATACAATTTTCCCCTTTTATCATTCAAGTAACCCAAACACAAATATGATATTGCAAAGTGAGTGATGCCAGGTCTTATCAACTCACCTCCTTCAATGTAACGATGCAACAAAGTTATAAGACTAGTCCTAGCATAAATATAAGTTGTGATATTTTTACCCGAAGCAATAATCTCCTTATGCATAGGTATCTTGATCTCAAAATCCTCTAACATTAAATCAATGCAATGAGCTGCACAAGGTGTCCAATAAAGCTTATTCCTTTTATCCATCAACATTTGTCCAACAAACTTGTAGTTTGTAGCATTGTCTGTTACAATTTAGACAACATTTTCTTCCCCCACTTCCTCAACAATATCATCCATCATTTTGAAAACTTTATCAGTTGTCTTTGAAGTGTTAGATGCATCCATTGATTTCAAAAAGAAATTATCCATAGGACTATTGACTAAAACGTTTATGATAGTCCTCCTCTTTTGGTCAGTCCATCCATTTGTCATTATTGTCCATCCAAACTTTTTCCACGCAGCTTTATGCTCCACCAATATGCTATTTATAGACTCAACTTTTTTCTTTAAATGTTTACCTCGAATGTCATGGTAAGATGGTGGCTTATATCCTTTACCATATTAGACAATCATTTCACACATCTTTATAAATTCTTCATCTTTTACAACATTAAAGGAGATAGCAGTGTTGTAAAAATAAGTTGCAACTTGTAAGTCTGTGTCCTCCTTCTCTTTTTTCTTAAAAGCATCGTTGATAGTTGATTGAGACGTTATCCCCCTCTTGAAAATATTTGCAGGACCTGAAGATTCAACTTTTTTTCTTTTACCATCTTCCACATCAACCTCTACTACATCTTCACTTAGAGTTCTCTTGATGAGTTTGCTTTACAATCTATGAACAATGGTCCACATTTGTTTGCGAATTTCATCTGGAACAGATACACAGGATTCAACATTACTATTTATACCTGCTAAATGATGCTTAAATCGAAAAGCATCGTCGCTATACTCTTTATGACAATAGTTGCACTTGATATTTCTTGATCCATCGTTTACGGGAGTTACATGTTCCCATGCCACATCTTGTCTTTGACCAATAAGTATTTTTTGCAACTTTCTTATTTCTCGCATTTCTAGCACTTGAGTTTGTTGGAGGAGGTAGTGACATACTACTACTAGTACCACCGGCCATCTGTCCTATTAAAAAAATTAAGATAAATAACTATTATATAAAAAAATTAAAAATAAAAACATTTTTTGAAAATTAAAAAACATAGTAATATTAAAAAAAACAAAATAACGAGTGTAAAAAATATTTTACAAATATATATATATATATATATATATATATATATATATATATATATATATATATATATATATATATATATATATATATATATATATATATATATATATATATATATATATATATATATATATATATATATATATATATATATATATATATATATATATATATATATATATATATATAAATTAATTAATTAATTAAAAAATATAAACATTTTTTATAAAAAGAACAAATTAATTAATTAATTAAAAAAATAAATAGGATACAGATTAATATAAATATTTTTTATAAAAATAACTAATTAATTAATTAATTAAAAGATAAATAGAATTACACTTGGAGGAGGAAGTGCATCTTTTATTATAAAAATGTGACTAAACACTACTGATAAAGTTTCGTTACATTGCAATTTTATGATGAACATTTTATGATTGCAATTTTATGATGAACATTTTATGATAAACTATTAGGTTATCTCATATTATATTATTATAGATAACCTACTCTGACTTACACACAGTTATATTGTATATATCTTATCAGTGATACAAATTGTTATAACCAATGAATAAATAATATTATAAAAAAGAGAAACATACAAATTGTTATAACCAATATTAAAATATTGAAAGAGAGTATAAAAATGAAACAAAGACGCTTACGTACGGTCGTCTTCTTCTTCGACTGTAAAACTTGTGAAGCTTCAAGTGAGTCTATGGAGGCACCGATCTTACTGAAGAAGACTCAGAATTATGGAAAAAATTAGGTATTTATGTATTTATAACACTCAAATCCTAAACCGAGTCGCACTTGACCTGGGTTTTTAAACCCAGATTTGTGGATTCTATTTTCAGATTTCAAAATTAATTTTTGTTGTCGTGATTTCTACTGGAAAACGATTTTGTATCCAATCCAGATCGGTGGAGGTGTATGAGATTGCAAAATCGTGCGATTTTACGATCTGGATAGCGATCTTGACAACATTGATTTTATGTGTATTTTATTTTCCAGTTTATTTTGAGTGGTTTGGAAAATATTTCATTCTTCTTAGTTTTGTCCTAGAGTTTTTAGTTTTGCTTTTTTTTATGTGTATTTCATTTTCCAGTTTTTTTTTAGTGGTTTGGAAAATATTTCATTCTTCTTAGTTTTGTCCTAGAGTTTTTAGTTTTGCTTATTTTATGTGTATTTCATTTTCCAGTTTACTTTGAGTGGTTTGGAAAATATTTCATTCTTCTTAGTTTTGTCCTAGAGTTTTCAGTTTTGCTTAATTTATGTGGAGTGATTTGGAAAATATTTCATTCTTCTTAGTTTTGTCCTAGAGTTTTTAGTTTTGCTTATTTTATGCGTATTTCATTTTTCAGTTTACTTTGAGTAGTTTGGAAAATATTTCATTCTTCTTAGTTTTGTCCTAGAGTTTTTAGTTTTGTTTATTTTATGTATTCATTTTCCATATTACTTTGAGTGGTTTGGAAAATATTTCATTCTTCTTAGTTTTATCCTAGAGCTTTTAGTTTTGCTTATTTTATGTCTATTTCATTTTCCAGTTTACTTTGAGTGGTTTGGAAAATATTTCATTCTTCTTAGTTTTTCCGTAGATTTTTTAGTTTTGTTTACTTTATGTGTATTTCATTTTCAAGTTTACTTTGAGTGGTTTGGAAAATGTTTCATTCTTCTTAGTTTTGCCCTAGAGTTTTTAGTTTTGCTTATTTTATGTGTATTTCATTTTTCAGTTTACTTTGAGTGGTTTGAAAAATATTTCATTCTTCTTAGTTTTGTCCTAGAGTTTTTAGTTTTGCTTATTTTATGTATATTTCATTTTCCAGTTTACTTTGAGTGGTGTGGAAAATATTTCATTCTTCTTAGTTTTGTCCTAGAGTTTTTAGTTTTGCTTATTTTATGTGTATTTCATTTTTCAGTTTACTTTGAGTGATTTGGAAAATATTTCATTCTTCTTAGTTTTGTTCTAGAGTTTTTAGTTTTGCTTACTTTATGTGTATTTCATTTTCCAGTTTACTTTGAGTTTGGAAAATATTCCATTCTTCTTAGTTTTGTCCTAGAGTTTTAGTTTTGCTTATTTTATGTGTATTTCAGTTTCCAGTTTATTTTAACTGGTTTGGAAAATATATCATTCTTCTTAGTTTTGTCCTAGAGTTTTTAGTTTTGCTTATTTTATGTGTATTTCATTTTCCAGTTTACTTTGAGTGGTTTGGAAAATATTCCATTTTTCTTAGTTTTGTCCTAGAGTTTTTAGTTTTGCTTATTTTATGTGTATTTTATTTTCCAATTTATTTTGAGTGGTTTGGAAAATATTCCAGCTTGGTGACATAAGTCTGATCCAATAGTTGATATCCTTACAAGTGTTTGCTTTTGTGATCTCCATAATATTGCAGTGTTACCATATGTAAATATATATCCAGTATGTGATTTAGCATTATGTGGATCTGACAAATATTTTGCATCTTCATAACAAAGCAAAAATGATTTTGTGTTGTTAGAGTAAAACAAACCAAGGTTAGATGTATCTCAAAGATATCGAAATATATATTTTATTTCTTTCCAATGTCTTTTAGTATGACATGAACTGAATCTTTCTAGTAATTAACTGCAAAAACTATATCAGATCTTCTATAGCTAACAAGATACATGAGTGCCCCAATAGCACTGAGGTATGGTACTTCAGAGCCAAGATCTTCTTCATTAACTTCCTTGGGTCTAAAAGGATCATTTTTAACGTTAAGTGTTATACCCATCATTGGAGTACTTAAAGGGTTTGTTTTATCCATGCTAAACCTTTTTAATATCTTTTTTGTATAATTTGATTGATGTACCAATATACCATTTTTAGTATACTCAATCTATAAACCAAGGCAAAACTTTTTTTTTCCCAAATCTTTCATTTCAAATTCTTTCTTTAAGTAATATTTTGCTTCCTTTATTTCTCCATTTGTCCCAATGATATTTAAATCATCAACATAGACAATAATTTTTACCAAACTTGATATTGTTTTTCTTATAAGAACACAAGGACAAATAGGATTATTTTCATAGTCTTCTTTAAGAAAATATCACTTAGTCTATTATATAACATGCACCCTGATTGTTTTAATTCATACAATGATCTTTGAAGCTTAATTGCATATATTTCTCAAGGTTTTAATGTCTCGGGAATTTTAAATCCTTCTGGGATTTTCATGTATATATCAGTATCAAGTGATCCATACAAATAAGCAGTAACAACATCCATAAGATACATATCAAGTTCGTTAAATACTGATAAACCAATTAAATAACGAAAAGTAATGACATCCATAACAGGAGAATAAGTTACCTCATAATTGATTCCTTGTCTTTGATAAAAACCTTGTGCAACAAGGAGAGCCTTGTATTTGCCAATCTCATTTTTCTCATTTTGTTTTCTTACAAAGACCCATTTATACCCAACCGGTTTCACATCTTTCGGTATAGCTGTAATATAACCAAATACTTTTCGATTTTGAAGAGAATTTAATTAAGTATTCATTGCATCCTTCCAATTACTCCAATCATGTCTATTTTGACATTCATTCATAGTTTTTGGTCTGGGGTCATCATTTTCATTCATAATTTCACATGCAATGGAGAATGAAAATATTTCATCTATATTTATACCTTTTCGGCTCCACAAAGTTTATGTATCGACATAATTAATTGAAATTTCAAGATCATTCTTGTTTTCATTTTTATTTTCATTATCAAGGATCTCATTATCATCATTTTGTGCTTCTTTGAGAGTACGTTTTTCAACCGTGGATTTATTATTATCTAGTATTTTTCAAGATCAATTTCAATCAAATTCACCTTTTCCATTCCCTTTCTTTTTCAGAGTTTTTGTTTGTTTTTGGATCTCATAGGTCGACCACACTTCAAGTGTGCCTTTGATGTACTTTCTACATTATTTATTTTCGAAATCTCAATCTGAGTTGGGGCATTTACATGTGGTACATGTGATTTTGTGACTATTTTCAAATCAGTAAATGAATATGGTTGATTTGTTAAATTCTGTAAGTGCACAATTTTCTTTATATTTTCTTCCCATGATTTATTAAATGGGTCCAAATGTAAAAAAATATGATACATTCCATGATATTTCATTTTCTGATTGTTTGTTTTCTCCCACTAATGTTAGAAATTTTGTTTCGTCAAAATGACAATTAGCAAATCTTGCTGGAAAAACATCATATGTTAAAGGTTCAAGATATATAATAATACATGGTGATTCATACCCGACTTATATTTCCAATCTCATTTGAGATCCCATTTTAGTTCTTTATGGTGGAGATATTGGGACATATATTGCACAACCAAAAATCTTTAAATGTGAAATATTAGGTTCTTTACCAATTGCAAGTTGATAAGGGTTATATTTGTGATCATCACTTGGCCTTAAACATATGAGTGTTGCAGCATGTAAAATTTCATGACCCCAAACTGTAATTGGTAGTTTAGTTCTCATTATTGATGGTCTAGCAATATATTGAAGACGTTTGATTAATGACTCTATCAAACTATTTTGTGTATGCACATAAGGAACAGAGTGTTCAACAGTAATTCCAATTGACATGCAATAATTATTAAATGATTTAGATGTAAATTCACCGATATTGTCAAGTCTAATTTTCTTTATAGTATAATCAGAAAATTGAGCTCTAAGTTTAATTATTTGTGCAAGAAATTTTGCAAATGTCATATCACGACTTGACAGTAAGCATACATATGACCATCTACTAGATGCATCAATCAATACCATAAAATACTTGAATAGTCCTGATGGTGGATGGATAGGTCCACATATATATCCATGGATCCTTTCAAGAAATGTGGGTAATCCTGTCTGAACTTTATCTGGTGAATGCTTTGTTGTTAGTTTGTCAAGAAAGCAAACTTCACATGGTATATCTCCTTTTATAAGTTTTAAACCTTTCAATGGATGACCATGTGTACTTTCAACTATTTTACGCATCATTGTTGAACCAGGGTGACCTAAGCGATCATGTCATAATGTCACCATTTTGGGATATTCTTTTACTATCAAATTACATTAAATTGCATGTATATAAGTATAATGTAATCCGGAAGACAATTTTGGTAGTTTTTCTATGATTTTCTTCTTTCCCAAAACATTAGTAGTGATATTAATGTATTTCGTGTTACCTCCAGCTGCAGTTTCAGTATCATATCATTGATGATATATGTCATTAAAAATCAACAAATTTCTCTTTGATTTTGGAGAGTATAAAGCATTTTTAATGACAAACTTTGTTCCATTTGGTAATATGAACATAATATTACATGTTCCTTCAATCAAATTTGCAGGACCTGAGATTGTATTTATTACCTTTGATAGGAATTTATTTCAATATAATATTTCTTACTTTTGAGGATTGTATGGGTAATCCAATTGCCTGGAATGCAAATGTTTTTGACATGTTCCATGTCTAACCTTCTTAAAATAAAAATAAGAGTAAATAGAGAGTAAATCAACAACATATTTAACATTTTATTTCATGCAAAAATAAGATACATAAAACAACATACATATTCTTGAGTTAATACATATTCCAAATATAAAGTTAATACAAGCATATCACACAGTATTCAAATAGTTACTGAATCCATTATTCCTTCAACGAAATCAGCAGTCTCAAAATAGGCATTATCATTTTTTGGTTCAATCTCATTAAAATTCACCTCTTTTCCCTTTTCTTCTACATAAGCCATTTTTCTTTTACACAAATGTTCTGGTGTTCTACACACCTTAGACCAATGGCCTTTCTTTCCGCATCTGTAACATACATCCTCATAATTTCTTGAGGGAACTTCTTGAATATACTTTCCATTTCCTTGGCAATTCCAATTATTTTTGTCATATCTAGGAGATCTATAATTATTCATATGACCTTGTCCACGTCCTCTACCACGAAAATGGTTTCGACTGTGGAAAAGGTTTCAACCATGATATCTTCCTGGATTGTGACCATCAAAATGAGCACGACCATTATTACCACCAAAATGAACATGACCACCACATCTCTTAAGATGATTAGAGCCACCATGTCCACGATTAAAGATTGTGGCATTAATTTCAGGATATATTATTATTCTTGTGGGTCGTATCTAGTGGTTATTTTATAAGGAGCTCGTTATTTTGTTCTGTCACCAGAAGAGCTGCAACTAAATCAGAATACTCGGTGAATTCCCTCATTATATATTGGTGTTGCAATAATACTTGGGATGCATGGAAAGTTGAAAAAGTTTTTCCAACTTTTCTTTTTCAGTTATAATTGTGCCACAAAATTTAAGTTGTGCAATAGTTTGGTGCATAGCAGAGTTATATGCAATGTCACTTTTATAATCTTGGAACCATAACTTGTTCCACTGATCCATTAATGAGGGTAATAAGACTTTCTTCTTATGTCCAAATCATGCTTTAATTTTGTCCCACAAAATCTTGGGATCTTTAGCATTTGAATATTTTGTTTGAAATCCATCATCAAGATGGTGCTTGATTATTCTGTTCACTTTTGACTTTTTCTTTTCCATTTTATCTGGGTCGACTGTTGATTTTCTAGAATGGTCTACTTCGAATATTTTGTTAAGTCCATCACATGTAAGGTATTTGATCAAATTGTTATTCCATATTATGAAGTTGACCCAAGTTATGCTTAGGATTTTGAATTAATGTTTAAGATTTGACATGATTATATCTATAAATCAGATGAACATAATCAAAATTTAATACATAAACAATATATATATATATATATTGAAATTTTGTGATCAGGTATGAGATGTCCTAAGAGATGTCCCAACACTTGACAGATTTAACCAAAACTTAAATAGCAAGAAAAGTAAACAACACAGAAGTTTGTTAACCCAGTTCAGTGTATAACCACACTTACATCTGGAGGCTACCAAGCCAGGAGGAAATCCACTATAAGTAATATTAATTCTAGACTTAAACCACCCTGTTTAATCTATCACTTAATAACTACCCAATGCAATTTCTACCTAAGACACAACTTAGATAAGAGTACCCTACTCACTCCCCCTCAATCACACAGTGATCAAGTTTACAAGTTTAATAAAATTGAAGACATTCTTCAAACAATACAGCTTGATCTTACTTCACAATTTCAATCAAGTCAGAAATGCACTTTTGCTTAAAAGCTCATAAAGTGGTACAATAAAAACAACCTGCTATTAAAACACTAGACACCCTATTTGGTCTTCTGAAATTCGTACTCAATTCTGTGAGTTTCTGTTGATTAAATAGGTATCTGTAATTTGGGCTTTCTGTAGAATGATCCAGCCCTAATGCGCATGCAGCTTCCACCTTGAATTTAGGGTTTGTTACTTTCTAGATTCTAGGTGATTTAGGTCTTCTGTTTTAATCTGAATCCTCAATATAAAACTCCCTACAGATGCGCCTTGTTCTGTTTTTATCCATCATTAATTAATTCCAGATAACTCTCCTTAAATATCTCTGATCAGTTAGTCAATAATTAATTCTGGTAACAGGTTTGAGATGTCTCAACATCTGTTGGGACATCCTGAAAAACTGAACTTAAGTCATTAACACAATGTCCCAACATCTGGTGAGACATCCTGAAATAAGTTCATATACTTTGTTTGATAATGTCCCAACATTTGATAGGACATTCTGAACTGAATTCAATATTTCTTGTTGGTCAAAAATTCTGCCAATTCAAGACATCTACAAACTTCCCCTTTGGCTAATTTTTGGCTAACATCTTTTCTGGTTTTCAGAGTGCAGCAGATGTTCTTTTATCAGAGTATAATACTACTTTTCTGTTGATTCATATTTGAGATTACTCCCCCTCAAACATATATGTGTCCAGTCTTGTTGCAACAGAAAAAAACTTATTCAGTTCAGAAGCAAACAGATTTTTCATTCATAATCAAACAGCATTACACATTGTTGTTTACACATTGTTGTTGGTGTTGTTCTCCCCCTTGTTAGACACAAATTTTGGGGCCAAAGAGACTAAATCTAAATTACAATGCAGCTGTCATTACATTTGTCCTCACATACAATGATCACTCAGACTCATCACTTTCAGTTTCTTCATCAACTTCAGTTTCTTCATCAGCTTCAGTTTCTTCATCAGAGGCAGCTTTCTGATCTCCTTCACTCTCCAGCCTTTGGATGATTTCTTCAAGTTTCAGCTTCCTTGCTTCAAGTTCTTTGCAGGTGCTTTTTAGTTCAGCAATCAATGCGGCCTTGGAGATTGGAGTCTTGGCAGTTGAAGGACCTGCAGATGTCCCAGAAGGTGCTTCAACATCTGTTGCATGATGACTAAGGAACAATTTGTAGTGAAAAGCCAGATGGCTTTCTCTTTTGCAGACTGTGTCCTTTTCAGTGAGGATTCCAGGGTATTGATTGAGCACTATACCACACAGCAAGGAGGGAAAAGCTATTGGCAGCTTTGTTGCAGAAGAGTTAGCATGCTTCAAGGTCTGATCAAATATGTAAGCACCATAATCCAGCTTAGTCTGAGTTCCCACAGCATAGATAAACCTGGCCAAACCAGTGGATATTGAAGATGTGTGATTGGTAGGCACCCAGTTTGCTGTACCAATCCTGTTCAGCATGGCATATTTTCTTGTTAGCATGCTCACTGAGAGCTTTCCTTTAACTGGCCATGCCTTGACCTGGTTTGCAGTGATAACCTTGCAGACTTGGTTATCTGTCTTACCTAGCTCATTTGGTCCATCTGTTTCTCTTCCTAGGTATTGGTTGATGATTTGAGGAGAGAACTTTACACACCTACCTCTAACAAAGACTTTTCTAAATTCAGAAGACTTACCATTGGCACAGTCTTCCTGAAGATTGACAATGAATTCTTTGAGAAGAAGTTCATAGCAGGGAGAGAGATTTGAGACTGTTTTAAAGAGGCCTGCAGCAGAGATGAGATCAATCAGTTCAGTGCACTCAAGTGCATTACTGCTCAACTCTCTTTCAAGGGCAACCCTTCTTTGGTACACAAACTTCCATCTGTTTACACTTGAAACATGATGAAATGAGATGTTGTCCAAGGGAGCTTCTGGAACAGCAGTTGAAGCCCTAGATGGTGCTGGTTTCTTCTTGGGAGGAGATGTTGGGACATCTGATTCAACATCTGAGTCTGATGGGGTGACAACTTTCCTCTTCTGGGTTTGGACTTTACTCCACTGTTTTGTTGGACCAAAGGCAGCTTTAGCTTTGTCTTTCCTTGGAGTGGCTTGCTTCTTCTCAGTGACTGCATGTTCTGCTTGCATCTTTCCTTTCCTAGACCTGAGCCTTTTGGCTATGCTAGGTCTTACAGAGGCTATGATCCCTGTATCAGAATCCTGCTCCAGGTTCACCACAGGAGGAGATTGAGCAGTCTCCTCTTCAGCTGGTTGATCAGCAGAGATATGATCTTCAGTTGAGGCTTTGGTTTGATCCTCAGAGTCTTCTTCATCACTTTCATTTGAGGCCTTTTTCTGGTCCTCAGTTTGTTCAATATCAGCATCAGATGAGGTCTTTTTCTCATCCTCAGATGTTCCAACATCTATTGGGACATCCTGTTGAGCAGGAGTGTCCTCTGCAGCTTGAGCTTGTTCTTCTTGAGGGGCAGGCATGGTGTTCAGAGGAATAGAAATCCCACTAACCACTCTCTGTTCAAAAAGAATATTGTTGACTATCTCCTTGATGGAAGCATCCACATATTCTGAAGATTTTGGGGGCATGTTAGCTGGTGAAGGAATGCCTTTGGATTTGCTGCAGACTTGATCTTTTGCTCTTTTTGGAGTTCTTGGCTTTTTAGCATGAGAAGCACTTCCTCTGAGTTCGTCCAATGGGGTTGATTTCATTGGTACCACAAAGATGGGAGTTGCATGAACTACATCTTCTTTGTTGAGAACTTCTTCAGGAGTGCTAGGGTTTTGAGACATTGTCAAGGAAGATGGATGAAAAGTTTTAGGGTTTATGATTTCTGAATAACAACTTGATAATATGATTCGCTTTTGATGGTGTGATGAGAAAATTGATAGCTGATTATAAGTTGTTACTAAATAAGTAGCCGTTATATTGAAAATGATTAGGAATGGAATACCCAAGGTTCTTGTCCAAACTGGTGTTGCCATCTAGAACTTATGCCATACAATGTCATATGACATGTTGGCACATCTCATTAACTGCTAAATCTCACATAAACAGATTCCCAGTTTGCCCCTTAAGTTCTCAAATTGTGTAGCATCCAATGCTTTTGTAAAGATATCAGCCAACTGCAGATTTGTAGCTACATGTTCCAATGAAATCACCTTTTCTTCTACAAGATCTCTGATGAAATGATGTCTGATATCAATATGCTTGGTCCTGCTATGTTGGATAGGATTCTTTGATATGTTGATTGCACTTAAGTTGTCACAGTACAATGTCATGACATCCTGTGGGACATTGTACTCAGTGAGCATTTGCTTCATCCAAACCAACTGAGAACAACTGCTTCCAGCTGCTATATATTCAGCTTCAGCTGTAGATAAGGATACACAATTTTGTTTCTTACTGAACCAAGAAATCAAATTGTTTCCTAGAAAGAATCATCCTCCTGAAGTGCTTTTTCTGTCATCAGCACTTCCAGCCCAATCAGCATCACAGAAGCCAGTGAGAATTGGTTTACATCCATGAAAGTACATTATGCCATAGTCACAAGTACCATTAACATATTTAAGAATTCTCTTGACTTGATTGAGATGACTGACTTTTGGATCAGCTTGATATCTTGCACATACACCTACTGCAAATGTTATGTCAGGTCTGCTAGCAGTCAAGTATAACAAGCTTCCAATCATGCTTCTGTATAAGCTTTGATCTACATTCTCACCCTTTTCATCTTTAGTCAGCTTTAAATGTGTGGGGGCAGGAGTTCTCTTATGAGTAGCATTTTCCATTCCAAATTTCTTGACTATGTTCTTGGTATATTTGCTTTGGGAAATGAACATTGAGTCTTCCATTTGCTTTATTTGCAGACCAAGAAAGTAGGTTAACTCTCCTACTAGGCTCATTTCAAATTCAGATTCCATCTGCTTGACAAAATGTTTGACCATTCTGTCAGACATCCCACCAAAGACAATGTCATCAACATATATTTGAGCAATCATGACATTTCCTTCTTCATCTTTAACAAACAGGGTTTTGTCAATTCCACCTTTTCTGTACCCTTGCTTGAGAAGAAATGTGGTCAGTCTTTCATACCATGCCCTTGGAGCTTGCTTCAGACCATAAAGTGCCTTCTTTAGTTTGTATACATGATTTGGACAGCTTGGATCAACAAATCCTTTAGGCTGTTCTACATATACCTCTTCATTAAGATAACCATTTAAAAAGGCACTTTTCACATCCATTTGAAATAGCTTGAACTTTAAGATACAAGCAATTCCCAAAAGTAGTCTGATTGATTCAAGCCTTGCTACTGGTGCAAAGGTTTCATCAAAGTCTACTCCTTCAATTTGAGTGTATCCTTGAGCTACAAGTCTAGCTTTGTTCTTTGTAACAACTCCTTGTTCATTTGACTTGTTCTTATACACCCATTTTGTTCCAATCACATTTATGTCATTAGGTCTAGGAACAAGATTCCACACTTCATTCCTTGTGAATTGACCTAATTCCTCTTGCATAGCACAAATCCAGTATTCATCAGTAAGAGTTTCCTTGATGTTTTTAGGTTCTATTTTAGAAACAAAACATGAACCTGAAATCACTTCTCTTGATCTAGTGCTCACACCTCTGTTGGGATCACCAATTATCAAATCTTTGGGATGATCCTTTTGTATTCTGATGGAGGGAGGTTTGCTGGATTCTTCTGTCCCTGTATCAGTTTGAGTGAAGTTATAATGATCATTCTTTTCTTCAGCTTCAATCTTGATATCAGCAGATGTTCCAACATCTTCTGGGACATCTGGAGGAGCATCATCAATTATCACATTTATGGACTCCATGATAACCTTGGTTCTAGAATTAAATACTCTATATGCTCTGCTGTTTATAGAGTATCCAAGGAAAATCCCTTCATCACTTTTAGGATCCATTTTTTGTAGGATCAAGCGCTTACCACTGCACTAAAAGCAATTGCTGTTAGTGAAGGCGCAACTTTATTTCCTTATAGTATAGAGTCTTTCAAGGGGCTGCGCCTATTAAGCGCCATGGGTTGGGATGTTAAGCCCATCGAATCCCTAAGGGTGACGCTGAATTAATAAATCCAACAATCTCCCCCCCAGTGTCAGCCGAGGGGATTCGAACCCATGACCTGGCTCTGATACCACTTGTAGGATCAAGCGCTTACCACTGCACTAAAAGCAATTGCTGTTAGTGAAGGCGCAACTTTATTTCCTTATAGTATAGAGTCTTTCAAGGGGCTGCGCCTATTAAGCGCCATGGGTTGGGATGTTAAGCCCATCGAATCCCTAAGGGTGACGCTGAATTAATAAATCCAACATTTTTCTCCTTTGCTCCCTATCTGCCAGAATATAACAGTTACTTCCAAATACATGAAAGTACTTAACTGTGGGTTTTCTGCCCTTCCAGACTTCATATATTGTGGACAAAGTTCCTTTCCTTAAAGTAACTCTGTTATGGATGTAACAAGCAGTGTTCATAGCTTCAGCCCAGAAGTACAAAGGTAACTTTTTAGCATGGATCATAGCTCTTGCTGATTCTTGAATAGTTATATTCTTCCTCTCAACAATCCCATTCTGTTGAGGAGTGATAGGTGAAGAATATTCATGATTGATTCCTTCTGAAGAGCAGAAATCTAAGAACTTTTGGTTCTCAAATTCTTTTCCATGATCACTTCTTATTCTGATCACACAGCTGGATTTTTCCCTTTGTAGTCTTTGGCATAATTCTTTGAATACATCAAATACATCATACTTTTCTTTGATGAAATTTATCCATGTATATCTTGAAAAGTCATCAACCACCACATAGGCATACCTCTTACCACCAAGGCTTTCAACCTGCATAGGTCCCATAAGATCCATATGCAAAAGTTCCAAAACTTTGGAAGTTGTCAGATGTTGGAGCTTTGGATGGGACATCTTGGTTTGCTTGCCTATTTGACATTCACCACATATTTTGCCATCATCAATCTTCAGTTTAGGAATACCTCTTACAGCATCCATAGATATTATCTTCTTTATGCCTCTGAAATGAAGATGACCTAGTCTTTGGTGCCATAGTTTCACTTCTTCTTCTTTAGCTAAAGAACAAGTTGAAGTGAGACTGAGGTTTTGAGATTCCCACATGTAACAGTTGTCTTTAGATCTGGCTCCTCTCATGACCACCTCTTGTTCTTTGTTAGTCACTATACATTCAGTTTTGGTAAAGTTTACACTGTACCCTTGATCACATAATTGACTTATACTGATCAGGTTAGCAGTTAAACCTTTAACTAGCAGCACATCATCTAGTCTTGGAACATCTTGACAGTCTAAGGTCCCAACTCCCTTGATTTCTCCTTTAGCTCCATCTCCATAGGTTACATACCTGGATGAATGTGACTTTAAGTTTACTAGCAGGTTCTTCAATCCAGTCATGTGTCTTGAACATCCATTGTCAAAATACCAGTCTTCCTTAGCTGATACTCTTAGTGATGTATGTGCTATATATGCAACACTTTTCTTTGACCATTTGAGTTGAGATTTCTTTTGATGTCTTTGCCCTGTGTGTTGTTCACCAGCAGATCTCCAAGATTGATTGTTGATCTTGTTCTTGGGTATGTAGCTTTGATCAGCCTGAATGCTAGTTTTTGGTCTCCATACCTTCTTGATGACTTCTGTCTTCTGCTTAGGAGGTTGCTGATTTCTTTGATGTCTATGCAGCACTTTCTTGTTAGCTTCTATTTTCTGCTTAGAAGGTTGCTGACACATCTGATTTGGATATCCATGTAGCTTATAACAATGAGGTTTGATATGTCCAAATCTTTCACAGTGATGACATCTCCATCTTTGATACTTCTTCTTCATTTTGTTCTTTCCAGAATGTTGAGACATCTGTTGGAACATTATGTTTGACTTTGTGTTCTTTTCCTGATGTTGAAGCATCTGTTGGGACATCTTGTTTGACTGTATGGATTTTGAAGTTGTTTTGCTAGAGCTAGCTTCATCTTTATGTACTCTGTTAAATCCCAGTCCACTTTTATCCCCTGAGTGCTTATTGTTGTTGAGAATAACATCCAGTGTATTTGAGTTGCTGTTCAACATTCTAACAGATTTGGACATATGTTCCAACTTGGAGTTGAGAAGACTTACTTCACTTTTCAAGGTGTCAATGATCTCTTGATCACTTGCTTTTTCATCTTCTAATGCCTCATTCTGCTTCTTTAGCTTTATAACCTCACTGCATATTTCAGTGCTTCTTTTGTATAGATCTTTGAATGCTTGCTCAAGTTCTTCATAAGTAAGCTCTCCATCACTGGATTCACTTTCAGACTCACATAATCCAGCTAAAGCAGTGATATGCTTAGCTGATTCTTCTTCTGAATCACCTCCTGAGTCTTCATCAGACCAGGTCACAGAGAGTCCTTTCTTTTGCCTTTTTAAATAGGTAGGACATTCATTCCTGAAGTGTCCATATCCTTCACATCCATGGCATTTGACTCCTTTTTCTTGACTGGTCTTTTCAGCATAATTTGACCTTCTGTTAGCATCATAAGGTCTCTTGTTCTCAGAAGAGTTTGTGTATCTTCCACTGGGATTGGATTTGCCTTCCATCCCTCTGAGAATCTTTTTGAATTGTCTTCCGAGCATAGCAATGTTGTCTGATAAGCTTTTACCAGTTTCTGATTCATCATCTTCTTCTTCATCAGTATTTGTCACCAAGGCTATGCTTTTGTTCTTCTTAACATTTGTGTCACTCATTCCCATCTCAAATGTTTGAAGGGAACCAATGAGTTCTTCAACTTTCATAGTGCATATGTCTTGAGCTTCTTCTATTGCTGTGACCTTCATGTCAAATCTTTTTGGCAAAGATCTGAGGATCTTTCTTACAAGTTTTTCATCAGTCATCTTTTCTCCCAAAGCTCCAGAAGTATTAGCTACTTCTAAGATGTTCATGTAGAATTCATGAACTGTCTCATCTTCCTTCATTCTCAAGTTTTCAAACTTGGTGGTGAGAAGTTGAAGTCTTGACATCTTTACCTTTGATGTTCCTTCATGAGTTGTTTTGAGAGTATCCCACACATCTTTGGCTAGCTCACAGTGATGCACAAGTCTGAAGATGTTCCTATCAATGCCATTGAATAAAGCATTTAAGGCCTTTGAGTTGCCTAGTGCTGAATCTTCTTCCTCCTTACTCCATTCTTCTTCAGGTTTCAGCACTTTTGATCCATCTTTGGTATCTTGGACAGGATGATCCCATCCAACATTGACTGCTCTCCATGCCCTGTTGTCAAGTGATCTTAAGAATGCAATCATTCTTGGCTTCCAGTAGTCATAATTAGATCCATCCAGAATAGGTGGTCTATTTACTGACCCTATATCTCTGTCCATGTTACAGAATTTGTATTCCCTAGATCTCACCCAGTATAAACAGGCAGGGTGCCTGCTCTGATGCCAATTGAAATTCTGTGATCAGGTATGAGATGTCCTAAGAGATGTCCCAACACTTGACAGATTTAACCAAAACTTAAATAGCAAGAAAAGTAAACAACACAGAAGTTTGTTAACCCAGTTCAGTGTATAACCACACTTACATCTGGAGGCTACCAAGCCAGGAGGAAATCCACTATAAGTAATATTAATTCTAGACTTAAACCACCCTGTTTAATCTATAACTTAATAACTACCCAATGCAATTTCTACCTAAGACACAACTTAGATAAGAGTACCCTACTCACTCCCCCTCAAGTCACAAATGCACTTTTGCTTAAAAGCTCATAAAGTGGTACAATAAAAACAACCTGCTATTAAAACACTAGACACCCTATTTGGTCTTCTGAAATTCGTACTCAATTCTGTGAGTTTCTGTTGATTAAATAGGTATCTGTAATTTGGGCTTTCTGTAGAATGATCCAGCCCTAATGCGCATGCAGCTTCCACCTTGAATTTAGGGTTTGTTACTTCCTAGATTCTAGGTGATTTAGGTCTTCTGTTTTAATCTGAATCCTCAATATAAAACTCCCTACAGATGCGCCTTGTTCTGTTTTTATCCATCATTAATTAATTCCAGATAACTCTCCTTAAATATCTCTGATCAGTTAGTCAATAATTAATTCTGGTAGCAGATTTGAGATGTCTCAACATCTGTTGGGACATCCTGAAAAACTGAACTTAAGTCATTAACACAATGTCCCAACATCTGGTGAGACATCCTGAAATAAGTTCATATACTCTGTTTGATAATGTCCCAACATTTGATAGGACATTCTGAACTGAATTCAATATTTCTTGTTGGTCAAAAATTCTGCCAATTCAAGACATCTACATATATATATATATATATATATATATATATATATATATATATATATATATATATATATATATATATATATATATATATATATATATATATATATATATATATATGTATATATATAATGATTGCAAAAAAACCATGATCATAATTTATTCAAAAACCTTTATTAATAGAATTTTTTACTAAAATGCCACACTCTCCAAATTAATATACCAAAATGTCACCTTTTGTAAAAAAAGTACCGAAATGCCACATAAAAAAAAGGTTCGTCCAACTTAAGTACAAACCATAAAATTTCTAAAGGGGTTCGTCCACCTGGTGGACTACCTGTACGATGCTGCACCGGTTCGTCCATGCTAATGGCTTACCTATATTTTAAAAAAAATCCTTCAATGGTTCGTCCTTCTTAATGACAAACCCATATTTTTTTTTAATAATATGAAATTAATTTTACATGTTATAATTTGATTTAATAATTAATATAACATAATTAGAGGGTGATCCACCCATTTCACGTTTTTTTTATTCTTTATTTTAATAATATATCATTAACTTTAATATAACATTAAATAAAATTATTCTTAATTTTAATATAACATTAATCATATTATTCTTTATTTTAATAATATAACATAATTAAAATTATATACTAATATAATTAAAAATAATATAATTTTAATTTTAATATAACACTAATTAAAATAATACAGTAATTTTAATTATAAAAAGAAAAACATAATACACCAATATAATTTAAAATAATATTTCATTAATTTTAAATAATATTAATTACAAAAATAATATTACATTAATTTTTATTTCCGCGGCCGTTGTGGTGGAAATAAACATGACCCAGTACCGCACCTGGTTGGAATTATCTCGCGTTCAGGGCGGGTTTTTTGTTGCGGAGGAGGAGGACTATCATCGGATGACAAATCATCATCTTGATTTGTTGGACGTTGGTTCGATGTACCCTCCACGTAACAGTCATTTATGTCGTTAATATTGAAGTCCAGAAGTGATACAAGATTTTCTTCCGTAAGTTCAAAGTTGGGTAGTGCTTGTGACGCTTGTGTGTATGACTGAGGCGGTTCCATTGATGGACGATAAACATCTTGAGAGAATGAGGAGTGGTGGAAGTTAGTTTGACTTGGTGATGGGTGGAATATTTGTTGTTGAGATTGGTAGGAGGCAAATCCATAGTTAGGTTGAGATGATGATGAGTTATTTGTATGTTGTTGAGACTGAGAATATGAATGGTCAAAGTTAGGTTGAGGGATTGGAGTGTACTGGTAGGGTGGTCGTTGCGGGGTTTGGTCTTGAAATTGTTGGTGGTAGTAGTCGGCATGACGGATTGGTTGGTGAGGAGTTGGTTGTTGGGATGATGTTGGTTGTTCTGTTGTTTGGGTGTGATGAAATATTTGTTGTGGCAATGTGTTTGGCTGTTGTGGATGTGGGGGAAATTGACGGGGGTCGGCTAAATATTATTGTTGTGATGAAAATATTAATGGAATATTTCTAAACCAATTAATATATTCCTGTCTATGCCTCTGTTGTTGTCGTCTTAAACGTTGACCAGTCAAAATCAAATGGCTTCTGTTATTACACTCCTCGTTCTCTTCTTGGTTTAGAGTTCTCCAGTGAACACGCCAGGTGGATTGCATTTCTCTTGCGTGATGTTCTCTCAGACATCTTGGGTAAGATGGAATTTCCTGAGGAAATCAAACATCAATTTGACCCGGTCTGATTGATGCATCTCAACAATATGAAAACATATTATTGATGTTGTTGCACTCTACACACGCATATTATCACGAACATCATCTGGATAATGAGGGTATGGCCTCCAGTTAAACTGAAACAAGGAAAAACAATTAGAGTGCAAATAATAATGTATGACATAAAGTAGTTATATTATTGGTTTCATGACTTACATCTTCCTGAGTCATGCGATCAAAAGCATCTCGATATCCACGTATATAGAACCGGGGAGTATTGGGGTACTGCATACCTCTTTGTGCAAACCTTGCATTTTCAAAATATTGAAACTCGTTAATTAAAAAGTATATGCGTTTAAAATAGTGATATTATAAAAAGAAATTTACCTGAGGGCGTACGGGTATGTTGGCATTTGGATGCTAGTAGGAGCTATCAACGGGATATGCCAATACGCCCAAATAGTCAGAAGGAGTACGAATCCTCCCATACTCACCACATCTTTGATAGCCGCCCTGCACATGTTTCTATAAAGGGTAGCTAAACAAGCAGAACCCCGACTATAGGTGCCGCATGTTTATAAATCCCCCACCAAAGGTACCCAAGAAGAATGTAACAAATTTTGTGATTTGTTAGGAAATAAAAAGGAAGAAATGAAAAGAAAAATATAAATTTTAGCATGGAGGATGTTCTCCGCTTCAATGGGATCAACCCAATTCTTAAGATAGTCTAAAATTCCGTGTAACCACGTAATTTTAACAAACTTTTTATGTCTTTGTTCAGGAGGGGGTTCCACACCCAGATGTTCCATGTATACACCATCCCCTAATTGAGTAGGTCTGTGAATGGATGGATCATCAATACGAAGACCAAACAACATACGTACATCTTCCAATGTGATTGTACATTCACCGATTGGAAGATGAAATGTATGTGTTTCTGGTCTCCATCGTTCCAATAAAGCGACCACAAGCTTTGAATCCATTCTTGAGGAATGTATTTGCGAAACTTCGGCAAACCCGGCTAGTTCCAAATACGGCATGATATCATCACTAGATGCATCAAAACAATGTGAATGTAGTATAAACCTGGGGTTGTCATTATCCTGTTGAGAAAAAAAAATAGTCACGAGTATTAAAAACTAACGTAAAAAATATATTATAACCGAATATTAAAAACTAACATATTAAAAACTTACGAATTGCACAATGTTACTTGGAGTTCCCCGGTGTTCTTCTCCTAACCATAATAATTCAACCATTGTTATCTCTATAGACTAAATGTAATTATAAGAAATATAGTAGAAGGATGATATAGAAGATTGATTGTGTGAGTTTTGAAAAAAATATTGGCTCATTTTTATAGCCAAATTCGTCCTCCATGCATTCAAAAAAATAGTCAAAATAAGAATCTTGGCATGCATGCAAACTAGAGTCATAGCAATAATCTTAGGGCCATGCATGCAAAAAAAATATGAAGTGACCAAAGTAAGAATCTCGTGCATGCAACGTGAAGTCTCTTCAGAACTAGTTAGTCAAAGCATCAGAGATCTTGTTAAAAATGACACTTCAATCAAAATAAAGGTGATTGTCGCCCATATTGTTGAAAAATATGGCTATATAATATCATACAGGAAAGCGTGGCTTGCAAAGACGAAGGCCATTGAATCACTGTATGGGAACTGGGAGACGTCGTACAATGAACTTCCACAATGGTTGTTGGTAATGCGAACCTATCTTCCTGGTACTGTTCTAGAATTGCAAACGCTGCCTATTTTTACAAACGACGGAACCCAATTGGGTGACAGGAGGAAATTCCACCGGCTATTTTGGGCGTTTCAACCGTGTATCCGTGGATTCGCATATTGCAAGCCTATTGTGCAGGTCGACGGAACATGGTTGTATGGCAAGTATAGAGGTACTTTGTTGATGGTTGTTGCACAGGATGGGAATGGTAACATTTTCCCTGTAGCTTTTGCATTAGTTGAAGGCGAGACAAGGGATGGATGGAGTTTCTTCCTGAGGAATTTGAGAAAGCACGTCACACCTCAGGCAAATTTGTGCCTAATATCTGACAGGCATGTATCAATTAAAAGTGCATATGATGATCCAGAAAATGGTTGGCAACATCCTCCGTCTTCACATGTTTACTGCATCAGACACATGGCACAAAACTTCAGTCGTGAGATTAGAGACAAGGAACTACGAAAAAAATTTGTCAACATGGGTAAGAGTCTTCATTTATAATTACCAAAAATAGTTAAAGATATTGGTATATTCATCTTAACATACTTAATTACAGGATATGCATTGACGGAGGCAACATTTAATTACTATCGAGGTGAAATTCGAAGTGAAAATATACAGGCTGTTAGGTGGATAGACAACATTCCTCGGGAGAAATGGGCAAGGGCATTTGACGGCGGACAATGCTGGGGACACATGACAACTAATCTTGCTGAGGCAATGAACTCTGTACTTAAGGAGACTCGTAACCTTCCTATCACTGCTTTGGTTAGGTCCACATACTTTCGCTTGGGGGCGACGTTTGCCAAAAGAGGTCATGAGTGGACAAAGTTGTTGGCATCTGGTGAAAAATTCACAAAGAGCTGCAAGAAGGCAATGGTTGAGGAAGTCAGTAAAGCCACTAGTCATAACGTCATGCATTTCGACCGAGAGCACTTCTATTTCATGGTGGCTGAAAGACTTAACCACCACACTGGTAGGCCATTGGATACTTACAAAGTTGATCTCAAGACAAGACATTGTGATTGTGGAAAATTTCAAACGTTTCATTTACCTTGCTCCCATGCAATCGCAGCATGTGCTAGTATACGGCAAGACCACACAATTCACATACCAGAAGTCTTCACCATTCTAAATGTTTTCAAAGTCTACAAGGAAAGCTTTCATGCACTTCTACATCAAGAAAATTGACCACAATATGGAGGATTTACTCTTTGCCATGATGAAACTATGCGAAAAGAAAGGACGCCCAAATAGTACCCGAATTAGGACTGATATGGATGAAACTGAGAAACAAAAGAGATTGTGTGGGATTTTTCATGGAGTTGGTCATATACGTAGTAAATGTCCCAATGTAGCAGGCCCGTCTAATCGGCGATAGTGTTATCATCAGTATTGTAACAATGTCATATGTATGTCTTACTAATTCAACTTTCATTAGAATTATAATAATTAACAAAATAATCAGATCAACAAACAAACAAAAACAACTTGCATTTCAACAACATCATAACGATAACAACTCATAAGATCAACAAACATACAAAAACAACTAACAACCTACATACTTAAAACAACACAGTGCTTCATTAGATCTATGTTATTACAACCATCAAGACAACCTCACCCGGACCGAACATCATCGCAAGGACACCGACATCATTTACTATTTTTCTCCACTTCATCACGCCTGACTCCACAACACGCTTCTCAATTTTCCTGATCTTTTCTTTGTGACCAATTTCACATTCCAACCAACGGTTCAATTCCATGTGCAAATGTTCAAGAGTTTGCGTGTTCCATAGTAGCATCTTCATCGGAGGCTTTGTTGGTGAAAATATCACCAGAGCTTTTTTCTTCATAAGTGGAAACGTTGGAAGCGGTTCTTCCATTGATGTTAATGTTGCTGCAGCTGATGATGATGATGATGAACCCAATGTAGACATAATTTTAGACTGAGTTGAGGATATTGGTGAAAATTGTTGTGGAATAACTACCCAACACACACCCTTATTTATATATAACAAAAAATTATTAAAATAATATACTGGTAGTCCATTGACTGGACGAACCGAAATATTTTTAAAAGTATGGCATTTTTGTCAATAAATAATATACCCAAAATTTATTAAAATAAATAAAATATTTAATCATATTAAAATATTATTTATATATTTTCTTAAACCAAATAATCAATTTAAATAATTTATAATTAATGTAATATTAAAATGAATTTTATTAAAATATATAATTAATGTATAATTAAAATGTTAAAATTAATTTTATGTTATTAAAAAAAACCGAAAATAGGGGTAAGTCAATAGCATGTTATATTATTTTTAATTATATTAGTATATAATTTTAATTATGTTATATTATTAAAATAAAGAATAATATAATTAGTGTAATATTAAAATTAAGAATAATTTTAATTAGTGATATATTAAAATTAATGTTATATTATTAAAATAAAGAATAAAAAAACGTGAAATGGATGGATCACCCTCTAATTATGTTATATTAATTCTTAAATCAAATTATAACATGTAAAATTAATTTCATATTATTAAAATATAAAAAAAAAAATATAAAAAAATATGGGTTTGTCATTAACAAGGACGAACCATTGAGGGATTTTTTTTAAAATATAGGTAAGCCATTAGCATGGACGAACCGGTGCAGCATCGTACAGGTAGTCCACCATGTGGGTGAACCCCTTTAGAAATTTTAGGGTTTGTACTTAGGTTGGACGAACCTTTTATTTTTATGTGGCATTTCGGTACTGTTTTTTACAAAAGGTGACATTTTGGTATATTAATTTGGAGAGTGTGGCATTTTGGTAAAAAATTCTTATTAATAAACTAAGCTAAGACTAGTAATGGTAAAATAATAAGTATCATTAATGCTACATAATTATTACCTAGTTCTTCATACTTGATGATACAAATAAAGAATAAAATAATGACAAGAAGAGTGATTAACAAAAGGAAAAATTTAGCCATTTGAAATATATGGATAAATATTTGAGAATGATGCAAAATTTATGAAAAAAGTTTAATTATATATAGATAAATTTGCAAAATGGATGTTAATGTTGTCGTTAGTGAAAAAAAAAAGAAAAAAAAAAAAAAAAGATAAATATCACCAAAACCAAATTAAAGTGTGTTAAAAATTAACTAGTTATTATAAGGGTTTAGAGATAATTATAAGATAACATATAGATTTTTTTAGACCTCCACTAAATATAAATTTTGGTAACTGAAAATAAAATATAGTAATAGTATGTGGGATTTTAAACCTCCATTGAATGTAAAAGTTAGTAACTGAAAATAAAAGTTAATAATAACATGTGAGATTTTAAATTTCCATTAAATATAAAAGTTAATAACTGAATATAAAAATTAATAACAACATGTGATATTTTAAACATCCACTAAATATAAAAGTTAGTAACTAAATATAAAATTAGTAGCAGTATGTTGAATTTTAAACCTCCACTAAATATAAACGTTAGTAACTGAATATAAAAATTAGTAACAACATATGAGATTTTAAACTTCCACTAAATATAAAAGTTAGTAATTGAATATAAAAATTAGTAACAGTATGTGGGATTTTAAACCTCCACTAAATATAAAAGTTAGTAACTGAATATGAAAATTAGAAATAACATGTGAGATTTTAAACCTCCACTAAATATAAAAGTTAGAAACTGAATATAAAAATTAGTAACAACATGTGGGGTGTTAAATCTCCACTTAAAATATATAAAAGCCACACAAAGTGCTCAGTTTTCTATAACAAGGGGGTAAAGTAAAAATAACGATAAAAAAAAATATTATTCTAGTTATAAATCAGTTGACTAATTTTCTGTTTTCTATAACCAGGTTAAATAAAAAAAAATAGTAATAATAAGATTAAAGAGATAAGTTTAGAAGATATACATAGTGTAGTAATAACTTCCGTTATAAACGATTGTACTGATAACGTGTTGAGAAAAACCGATTTTAAAATATTAGTTAATACTTATGAACTAATATAAGTTACTAAACTAGTTGGATTATCAAAGAGATGAAAAGATTGAAGAGAGAAAAACTTATGAATGCTTTCATAGTAAGTTTTTGGTGTAAATATTATATTGTCAAAGGTGTTATTTATACTACTTGAAATACCACTATTACACTAATGTAATAATTAGTCTTACTATTTTAGATAGATATTTCAAACCTATAATAGTATGTAGATAAATATGTATATTATAACAATATCAAATTTTTCAGATTTTTTTTCCTCGAGTTTCTATAAAGTTTGATACAATAAGTTATTACAAAATTTGACAGGATTTTGAGTTTATTATTCGGAAATAAAGGAAATACACTGACAGTATAAATGTTTTACACTGTCAACCAATCACAACCATGTATCAGAATAAAACATATTTTTATTTTTAAAAAACTGATATTACATGACAATTGTAGAAATTTTAATTGGTTGCATGTGTAAAATTGTCTTACACTGATATTGCAATACCTTTAAAACCCTTCTATTATTCTGACTCACTTTTGGATTTATTTGAAAATTAATATCTATATTAAATCTTTTTCAGAGGTTCATCTCCTTCCAGCTTTATCTCATGAATTCTTAAAGAACTAATAAGTTTCTCAAGACTTATACTATTTAGATCCTTGGATAGCTTTAAGGCTGTTACTATAGGTCTCCATTTAATGGGAAGGCTTCTGATAATCTTCTTGACACGATCAGCAGTAGAATAACCTATGTTATGGTGCAAAGGTCCTTAGAGTGTTCAATTTCTATAACAATGTAATCAAACTGAGGAGTAAGTGATCTCAATACCTTTTCAATTATTACTTGTTCAGAGAGAGTTTCTTCACAAGATTTCATCTCATTTTTTATCAAAATCACTCTGGAGATATAACCAAGTACATTTTCATTATCCATCGTGTTGAGATTCTCATATTGCTTACTTAAAGATTGAAGTTTCACCTTTTTCACTGATGCATCGTCGTTTTAGCATCGTACTAGTGTGTCCCATGCAACCTTCGTCGTCATTGAATCAGTGATATTTTCAAACACATTTGTATTCACGCACTGATGGATATAGAACAACACATTTTGTTATTTCTTCCTCGTTTCACGATGCGTGTTTCTTTGTGCTTCCATTACATTTGATGCAACCGCTGTGTAACAGTCATTGATGAGATCAAAAACATCATGAGCGACAAATAACACGTGCATTTGAATCATCCACTAATTATAATTATTTCCATCAAATATTGGAAGTTTTGTGATCAAGCTACCGTTTGCATCGTTCATCTTTGTTCTTGTGCAAATTCACTTATATCTCACCAACACTCGTTTTTCCTAATCTTTCAGAATCAAGAAATATGATTCTATTTTGATTCACATCTTCAGTTCACTGTGAATTGAATGAACATAATCAATCACACATCCTTCACATACACTTGTGTTTCTCGTTCTTGAATCAGAACCAGAGCTCTAGATATAAATTATTGGTGCACAAAAATGAAGAAGATGGTGATGGAAGAGAGAATTTTAACTAACTTTTCTAACTTTAAATTGTTACACTAATGAGTTGGTTACAAACTAGTGCTTAAGTTTAGTATTTATACCATCAGAACCAATAAATGAAACTGATATTAAAATCTAAATGCAACTTAAAATGAATGAGAATTTGGATTACACTTCAAACACGTTTGAAAATACTACTAAAGTTGTGGTCAAATCTCTTATGAGACCTTATATTTTATCTCAATGAAACTAATAAATTTTTTTATAATCTTGTTTTTAAAAAACTCATGAACTTTAATATCTTAACTAATAATTTCTAGATTGTTATAATACAGATGGGTAGATAGAGTTGGTGGTTTGACCGTTTTTTGGTATATAATGATGTGCATCTTAATATCATTGATTTGAAATCCAATTGTATTGATTTGTATGCCTTGTCTTGATTCTATTTGTTGACTGGTACTAACATTCATATGTATATTATCTGTATGTGATAGGTAAATCATTTAACAAAATATAGATAACTTTGTTCAGAAAATACTCATTTAGTTAACCTGCTTTAATTTTTGCATCGACAAATTAAAATCAAACACTGAAGATATCATATTTATTGTTTGCATTTAGGAAACATTGTCCTATATTTTCAAGTTTAACATATGATATTGATATGCTCATCATCACCTCATCCAAATAGATTTTCACCAACATAAACGATTAATCATACATAATAAAAAAAAATTCACTGCAAACCTGAAAACCAACTAAGCATAAAATAAATATAAACAGAATATGATAAATGGGAAAGAAAAAAAAGTACAAACAGTTGAGACAGTGGAGTTCAAACCTGTTGGAAGGTGCTGAGTGATGCCAAGATAGAACCAGCAATCCAAACATTGTATTTCCTCTTAGCCATGTTATAACATGTATTTGGCATAACAAGAAAAAACCAGAGGATTATGTCTCTGATTATTATAGGTATAACAAGAAAAATCAGTATTATTATTTATTTATCTTGCCATGTTTTATACTTTTGTTATGTTTGTGTGCATGAAAGTAACCTTTTTGAAGACTTATGCACATATCATTTTCTCAACAAATGGCTCACAACTTCAGCCTTTGAATGGACAATTATAAGTGAATCCACCTTGATGCAAATGTTGATTGTTTGCTCCAAAAAGCTTAGGAACAAGACCAATTATGAGCCTAGAAACTCACATGTGCTTCCAAGAAAACTTGCAACAATTACTTGGCATAGGTGTGGAGCCATCGAACACAACAAGCGGAGTTGTAAGGGAAAGAGAGTTGCTAATAGGGTTATACCAAAGGGTGGAAAAAATAAGAATAAGTCCAAAAATAACCATGCTAGAAAGACTGGTTGAAAGAAGAATAGTCAAAGAAAAATCCATAACTTGAAATTGGATCTTCATCACAAGCACCAACTCCAACACAACTGACTCAAAACTAGATTAATGAAGAGTTTAGGATGATGTTCTATGTTTTATAATGTGTATTTTGTGCCATGATGTTTTATGCAATGTTTCTTTTGTTATGTAACATATTGTCTCATGAACAAGTATAATGTCACATTTTGTTATGCCTTATCAGTGTCATGAACAAGTGTAATGCGTCTTTTTGTTATCCTTTATTAGTGTCATAAACAAGTGTAATGTTAACCTTATTACATCAATGAAGTTGATTTTGGTACATTATTGTTAGAACATTACAAGATTTTTAATCAACAATATTTACTGTCATTTTCACACATTACAGGATTTTGGTACATGTTATATTTTGGTACCTTACTATCATTTTCACATACTACGGGATTTTGACACATTACACTCATTTCGATACATGGTTAAGGTACATGGTTAAAGTTGATACACTTAAAGTTACAAATTAAAGTTACAGATTACACCAAATCAACAACACTAAAATCATGTTCTTCATTCAACATTTAAAGTTATAAATTACGCCAACAACATTACACATTTCATTCATCTAAACCAATTACACAGAACATAACTAAAGCTTACATTACATCATTCAACAACATCACACATTTCATTCATCTAAACTAATTACACATAACAAAAGTTCTTACTTCAATATAGTACACAGAACTAAATAAATTATCAAAACAAAAGTGATTGACACAGATAAATTCAATCATCTTCTTCATAAGCTTCCTCTTAATCTTCATTTCTTCCTCTTTGATCTTGACAACATTTAATTCAGACTTCTTTTCACTCAACTTGTGGTTCATATCACATATTACTTCCTTGGCTCTTTATGACATTTCTTTATCAAACCAACTAAAATGGTTACATCTCTTATACCATTGGAGCTAGATTCTGAGAAAAAGTTTAGGGCGTCGAGGATTAAGGCATTGAAGAATATGAAAGCGTTGAAAATGGATAAAAGAAAACAAAAATGTACCTTAAACATTCCACAACCGTAAAAACAAAGATTTGGGTTTGATTCGGTCCAGGAAGTCATCAATGGAGACTCAAATCCACATTTGCACTCTTCTTGGATGTACTGTGCAACCTTTATGTAACTTGACTTCGAGCTTTGCAAAATTTAATCGTGAATGGAGAAGATGAAGACGCCCAAAGATTGTTGTGAACTCAGATTTAGGGTTGGAGAAGATCAACCCAGATTAAAGGCTCAATCTTCGCACTCTTTCTACTTAAATTGTAATGCAGGAGGGTCTACAATATGTGCAACAATAACTATCACCGAGAACTCTCTGACAAGTACAAGGAGATGTGTCAAGAGTACATCATATCAAAAGTCAGTATCAACCATTTCAATTTTGATAAACATGATTACGTTAACATGATTAAAATTAATGCATTTTTCTTATCAATAGGTTTTGCCATCTTTGCAAGGAAAGAAAGGTGACCTT
Source organism: Lathyrus aphaca (assembly GCA_963966055.1). Classification (NCBI taxonomy): domain Eukaryota; kingdom Viridiplantae; phylum Streptophyta; class Magnoliopsida; order Fabales; family Fabaceae; genus Lathyrus; species Lathyrus aphaca. The sequence continues at coordinate 11,904,226 of OZ014519.1, forward strand.
TTGTTGAGAGAACTGCTCAAAAGATGGTCAGCGTACAAAGTTATGACGCGCGGCCTCTCCTTTATTTTTGACTATCTTGACCAATGTATTCAAACTTTAATGTGTACCTCTCTTGAAGAATTCAACTTCTCATCCTTCAATTACTGGGTTCGTCGTGTCATTCCTTACATATTTTGCATTCATGCTTTGCATTTCCCTTTTCCTTTTTCTTAATCCACTAGACTAAGATTTTAGTAATAATTGCAGGTAGAAAAAATCAACCGCCAGTCAGCTGGTTTATCGAAGAAAATCAACTTGAGAAGCTCTGATGGGACTGACGATAGTGTGGCAATTATGTCTAAAAGATTTGAGGACATTACTGAGACCATTTCTGTTGGTGATGATGTTGACGACATTTCTGTTCATAAAGTGGGTAGCAAAATATTGGCAATGATTGTTGAATACTGCTGCGAGAACAGAGGCTATTGTAAAGTAATGAAAGGGGCTAAATTTGTGGAAGTTGACCCCAGAACTCTGCTTGATCTTACAACATCTGCATGCTACACGAAAATCGAGAGCCTGGAGCAGCTAACATGGAACAAAGTAGAGGAGTTGATAAAAGGAAAGACAGAAGAGGAAATTGCTGAGATGTTTGGAGATGTAGATGACTCAAACTCCAAGTTATTAGAAGAGAACATACAAAAATAGTGATTTCTCAGGATTAGTAAATCATAAAGTAACACCTTCAAGTGTAGTCTTAACCTTGCAAATGGAAATTTTTAGTAATTTTGACCATAGTGTCCCATTGATGAGTCAAATTTGTCGAACATAAAAGTTAGTATATAGATCAGATAATAGATTTTTCCTATGATTTCCTTTTCTTCAATTTAGACAAATTCATATTCTATGTAATTACATATGCATATGTCAAGCGTCAATATTTTCTGTTTTTACATTAGCAACGTCGATATGTTCGTACATGTGTCAAGTTTGGTATTCATGTCAGATTATTTGATTCTTCCTTGATAATAATTGTGACAAAATATTTCTTTTTTATAGAGTATCCAAGTTTGTCCTTTGAAACCAATGAAAAGATTGTTAAGTACACATGATGTTGATACAAAGGTTAGATGGGTGGCAAAAAATTGCAAATATATATTAAAATGTAGACCTATCTTCCAAAGTCCATCCCTCTAAAACCTTCTAAAATGTTTCATCTAAAGAAACTAAGATTCTGCATAGAGCTCTTTGATTTTCTCAATTTCATCATAGCTTCCAAGGAATATTGGTGATCTATCATGTATTTTCTCTGGAACCAAGTCAAGTGCCTGCAAACCAAAATATCATATGATTCGTGTAGCATAAAATGTATATGTTTCATGTTCATTTAAACTTTGATGCATCATGTCAAAGTAAAGATACAAAAATGCATGAAACTATGTAAATACAACCACTTTTAACTTAATTTAGTGACAAATTGAACTGTTGCAATATAGATTTTAGTAACAATTTAAAGTATTAGAGCTAAGAAAAAGAATCATACCCTTTGTTTTCCTGTGAAAGCTTGACCTCCTGCTTGTTCCATCAAATATGACATTGGAAACACTTCATACAAAACCCTAATTTCACAATCAAATTTCATAATCATCGATTACTGATTTCAAAATATCATGTCTAAAAAATATGACTATTTCTCAAATCCACACCGAAATGTCTGATTTTTCACACAGCTTATAATTTGTTTTGAGTACTTGATGACTCGAGAAATAGAACTCGGATTTATTTACTTTTTATGAGAAATAAATCATGTTACTAACTCTCGCGATAGGTTAGGATCTTACCTCAGTTTTCCATTTGGGTTTTTGACATCAGCAGGGTACATGAATATACCACCATATAGCAATGTTCTATGGATATCAGCTACCATACTGCAATGTCCATTCTTTGTTAGAACACCAAAAAAAAACGAAACACTAATTTGAAGAAAACCGAAGATAAACTATAACAAGTTCAAAATCATATACCTTCCAATGTACCTAAGAGATTTTGGTGATGAACCATCTTGTGGAAACTTGCAATTTGCTACATATCTAGAAAACAAAAAGTTTCAATAATTCATTTCAAAAGTAATTCAATTATTTCAAATAGTACTAATGTGACCGAATCGTCAAAACTTACTTTGTGGTTGGTTCATCCCAATTTTTCGCATTTCCTTCATTCACCGAATAAATCTTTCCTTTCTTTGGTACCTTAATGTTTGGATGAGTCAATATGAACTCTCCAAGGGAAGGATCAAGTGTGAAACCATTCACTCCATATCCCGTGCTAAGCACAAACTGAAATTCAACAGTTTATTCAATCCAAATCAAATACTCAAAACATGTAAGAGAATACATCAATATGATATGTAATTTTGTTATTCGATGTCGGTTTTTACCGTGCACGAGCTTCCATACATGCAATAACCAGCTGCTACTAATTTGCTACCAGGTTGCAATGCATCTTGAATGGTAACATTATTTGTATCCTTCACCATGTAAATACCAAAGATAGTTCCTATAGAAACTCCACAATCAATGTTTGAGGATCCATCCAAAGGATCAAACACAACAATGTATTTGCCACGTTGCGATGGTGGCACAATGATAGCATCTTCGTTCTCTTCGGAAACAAGAAGACATGTTCTTCCACTGCTCATTAAGGCTTTCACAAATACTTCATTAGAAATCACATCCAATTTCTTTTGTTCCTCACCCTTTAAAAAAAATAAATTATAAAAATTTATTGAATAATTAATGTATCTGATACATATAATTAACTGGTTAGTTACCGACTTGAATATTGGTGTCTCCGGCAAGTCCTAGGAGTTTTGCCAATCCTGCCTGATTAAAATAAATCATAAATATTTCATCAAATAAGAAAGAAAATTGAAATTGTAAATTTTGGCTCAAGAAAAAAGAATGAAGAAGAAGAGTAGTACCTTGTTAACAGAAGAGCAAACGAATTTGCAGCCAAGAACAATGTGACTGATGAGGATGGTGAAATCTCCACGAGATTCAGGAAACTTTGATTGTTCATTGAGAACAAAGCGAGTGATTGTCATCAAATCAGTTCTGTTAGCTTCTGCTTGATGATCCATTTTCGAAACTAGCAACAAAGTGTGAGAAATAATTGAATGAAATGATTTTGGTGATGTGTTGAGATGAGTATGAAGGAGGATAAAGCAAATTTATATGCTTTGAAAAAGTATTGTCAACGAGTGAGATAAGAACAACACATGGATAATGAGCTGTTATTATGGATGAACTCATCTCATTGTATCTCTTTTTGTTTCAATTAATTACACTTTCCTTACCTAAAAATTCTTAATTTATTACTATTTTTCCTCAAATATTAAAAATATTGACTTGTGATTATATTAGGTTCATGAATCAAACGAATTGAGTATGAGAAAAATAATAAGTTCGTTAATTAAATGAACTGAACTTTGATTATGTATAGTTCAATTTGTTAAGTTCATGAAGTTCGATTCGATTATATATTGAAAATAGTTATATCGGCTCTAACAATAGTTTTAAAGACTTACGTCAAATTTTAATTTTTTATTTTCTTTTAATCTGACAGTTTTAATTTATCATTTATATGAATGAGAAAAATATTTCTAAAATCAATTATAAAAATAAAATATAAGTCGTATAAGTTTCTTTATATAAAAGGATTATATATTAAATTTGTTTATTTAATAAAAAATTTATATTAAATAATAATATCAAAAAATAAATTTCAATTTTATAAGTTTTATTTTATTTAAATATTTTTCTTGTAAAAAATTATTAATTTAAAATATCAAATATATATGGAAAAAAAACTAGACTTCAAAAAATAAGTACGTAGAGTAAACAAGTTCCAAACGAGATGAATCTAACAAAATTTAGTCGAATTGTTCGTGAATTTAAAATAAATTGAGTTTGAATTAAAAAAAAATATCAAATTTGAGTTGAGTTTTGATTTAGGAAAATTCTTATCAAATCGAGTCGGATTGAGGCAGTTTGATTCAACTCGACTCATTTACAGCCTTATCAATAAACTAACGAAGAATATACTAAAAAAATTCAGATATTGAAATCCAGTTTCAAAGACCAATTACCAGCATTTGTTTTATTTTTCCTCAAATATTAAAATATATATTGTGATTATATTCAATTATATTTTTTTAGAGTTTCAAATTCATACCTATCTAATAATAAATTTTAGATCATTATGAATAAATATAAATCCAATTGTGTCTCAAAGGTTGCTCCAGATATTTAAATATGGATTTATTTTTTTTATCATGTACAAAGAATACACATAGAATCTTTTCAGATATTAGAATTTGGTTTCACATGGGATCAATTAACAGCATTTGTTTTATGGACTATTTTATGACGTACAAATATATCAAAATGTATTTGATTACATCCATGACAACAAAATGTATCATCGCATAAAGGTATAGTAAGATAAGAACTAAAATGTATTAAAAAAATGTCACCAACTAAATTTATGGATGGTTCCGTATTTGACCTTTTCTGATTTGTTTTCTTCAATATCACTCTACTTGAAAGAAGAAAAAAAAAACTCTTCCATCCTATTCAATATATTTTTATATTTTAGTTATTGGCTGAATGCGAAAAATCCAGCCTTGGGAATTGCACTAAATCAAAAAATCCAGTTTTGGGAATCGCACTAAATCGATAAACAAAATTGATCATTATTTTCACAAAAGACATCAATTACAACAATCACATACAATAATTGCACGCATTCCACGTTGCGTCCTAAAACTTTATTTGAGAATTTGGAGAGGAGTGGAAGAGAGGATTTCGAAAAATAATCTTCTCTTAAAATTATATTTGAATAATTTGGATAAACCTTCCAAAACACTCCTCCTCCAATACAAATTTTGAGTTATTCCAAATTTAAAAAAAAATTATGAATAAAACACAAACCCTCTAAAACCCAACCAAAATCTTTTTACTTTTTTCATTCGATCCTTTTTATTTTTCAAAGCTCTAACTTTTTTTCAGATTGGGCGACTGATGATCAAAATCTGTACATATCCATATTCATCGAATTTTGCAATAATATAGATAGAGGGGATAACAAAATAATTCAACTAAAATTGTCTCATTTTCCCTTAGGTTTGTAGCTAGAATATAGCTAGAGTTCTCATTTTCCCTTGGGAGAGAGAGCCGGAGCATGACTAGAGCCTAGAGTCCCTTCCCTCGCATTACCTCCCTTGGGAGAGAGAGGAGCCGGAGCATGACTAGAGCCTAGAGTCCCTTCCCTCGCATTACCTCCCTTGGGAGAGAGAGGAGCCGGAGCATGACTAGAGCCTAGAGTCCCTTCCCTCGCATTACCTCCCTTGGGAGAGAGAGGAGCCGGAGCATGACTAGAGCCTAGAGTCCCTTCCCTCGCATTACCTCCCTTGGGAGAGAGAGCCGGAGCATGACTAGAGCCTAGACACCCTCCCCTCGCATTACCATGTGGATGCAATATGACTAGAGTCCCTTCCCTCGCATTACCATGGGGATGTAATGTTAATGGGGTGGTAGAGTTGGTGGACACTGGCCTTCAGATGCATAGCATATGTTTGCGTGTTAAGTTATGTTGAAAAGAAAAACTAATTAAGTTATCCAAATCATTTTTTGAGGAGCCTTTTCTAACCAAACATCCTACTTTAATTTTTCATTGGTAAATTCAAATCAAACACGCAGAAGAGATCATAACTATTGCATAAAACATATATATATATAATTAATTTGTATTTAGGAAGCACAATCCCATGATTTTCAAATTAAACAAGTGATAATGATATGCCCATCACCTTATCCAAATAGATTTTCAACAACAAAAATGATTAATCATACACCAAAAAAACTTAAATTTCACTGCAAACCTGAAAACCAACTAAGCATAAAATAAATATAAACAGAAAATGACTCAAAAATCCCTGTCTGGGTGAAAAATATGCTGAAACTTATCCTCCTCCTAACTTGAGGCACCTAACTTCATGGCCAGCATGAAAAACAAATTAAATGAAAATCAAACCAAACAGGAACCTACAAAGTTCGAATACCATCCCGCCAATTGCATAAAATAGTCTGGCTCCAAGGACCTAGAGAAGAAACATATAACATATTCAACTTACAAATCCATTCATAAACTAGATATATATTTCTATTAAAAACCCAAAGCATCATCAAATAAGTCAACCAAACTTGACTGAATATGGCACAAGACTGGATGTATTTAGAATTTGATCACCCGCCCAACTTAGAAGCACTTCCTGTGAACAATGGCTGGACCAGATTCATCATATTCACCCTTGGAGATCCACATCTACATAGAAGAGAACAAAGTAAGCACTCCATAAAAAAATGGTCCCTTCTACTAATCATGACAAATGGGAAAGAAAAACAAAGTAAAAACAGTTGAGAAAGTAGAGTTCAAACCTGCTGGAAGGTGCTTAGTGATGCCAAGATGGAACCACCAATCCAGACACTGTATTTCCTCTCAGGAGGTGCAACCACCTTGATTTTCATGCTGCTTGGAGCAAGAGCGCTGATTTCCTTGCTCATTCGATCAGCAATTCCGGGGAACATAGTAGACCCTCCACTAAGAACAATATTTCCATATAGATCCTTCCTAATATCAACATCACACTTCATGATGGAATTGTATGTAGTTTCATGAATTCCAGTAGCTTCCATACCGATTAGAGAAGGCTGGAAGAGTACTTCAGGACAACGGAATCTCTCAGAACCTATTGTTATGACCTGTCCATCAGGCAACTCATAGCTCTTCTCCACGGCAGAGCTACTCTTAGTAGTCTCCATTTCTTGTTCGAAATCAATAGCAACATATGCTAGTTTCTCTTTCACATCACGGACAATTTCCTTCTCGGCAGAGGTGCTGAAGGAGTACCCTCTCTCAGTAAGAATTTTCACCAAGTACTCTGTTAAATCACGCCCAGCAAGGTCCAACCGAAGAATTGCATGAGGAAGAGCATACCCTTCGTATATGGGCACTGTGTGGCTCACACCATCACCAGAATCAAGCACAATACCTACATACAACAAACAATTTAAACCAGAAAGGAAATAATGTTATAAGAGAGTCCCAAGGAATTTGTGAAAAATTCAATGTATCCTTGTACATATGGAATTATGCCTGGTGAATAAAATTCAATTAAGCTTATAGAAACAAAACTAATTCATATAGAATTTCAAGCAACAACCAACTTCATAAAGTTGCAAATAATGTAAGTCTATCATATAGGATTGCAGCATTTTAATCTAATGCAAACTTAGCCAGCTCGCAGCATCATTAAGCAATAAACTAAGTGAACTGGTACAATTGAAGAGACAAGATCAAAAACAAACCTGTTGTACGTCCACTGGCATACAGAGACAAGACGGCCTGGATTGCAACATACATTGCAGGCACATTGAAAGTCTCAAACATAATCTGGGTCATCTTTTCTCTATTGGCCTTGGGATTGAGTGGTGCCTCAGTAAGAAGCACAGGGTGTTCCTCGGGAGCAACACGAAGCTCATTGTAGAAGGTGTGATGCCAAATCTTTTCCATGTCATCCCAGTTACTAACTATTCCATGCTCTATAGGATACTTCAATGTAAGGATACCCCTCTTTGACTGAGCTTCATCACCCACATAAGCATCCTTCTGTCCCATCCCAACCATTACACCAGTATGACGAGGTCGCCCAATAATACTGGGGAACACGGCCCTAGGAGCATCATCCCCTGCAAAACCAGCCTGCAAATATACCACAATATTTGCAAAAAAATAGATTAAACAACTATCCATTATCCTTTTCCATTAAATTATTCAAGCCAAGCAAAAACCAAATAAACATTTATAAAACAAAAAGCCCACAACAATGCATCATCAACTTGCAGATCATATTCACTAACCTTGACCATTCCAGTTCCATTGTCAACAACAAGAGGTTGAATATCCTCAGCATCAGCCATCTTTCAAAATCTGTAAATCATAAACAAAAAGAGATCATCAAATCAAAATCCATACAAACAGATCAATTACTACACACCACTATTTCATGTTTCCTTAAAAAAAAATCCGTTATTTCCATGCATATACGGTGAAAAACATCAACAAAATAAACAGATCGGAAACATGCATACTAAAACATATCCACAAGATTCGCAAAAACACGAAATCCAATTAAGAACATCGTAAACTACAGAGTTTGATTAACTAGAAATTGAACGGAAAAAAAATCCATAAGAATTAAATCCAGATGCATCAAAAAGCAGCTTACAACAAAATTAAGCAAAAATTCAAACCTAAACACACTGGATTAGTATCAACATACTAGATCCAGATCAGCAAGATCAACAAAACTCAGAAAATTCTCGATCTATGCATCAAATCTAAAATTCGCCGATCCAGAAACAAAAGAGACCAAGTAAACGCAAAAATCGATCTATAAAATCACATAAAAAACGAAAATCGAAGAGTCGAATCGAAGATCGAAACGAACCTTGTTAGAAAGAAAGAGGTTTGAGATTTGAATCGGAAATGGCACGGCGAGCGGTGGAGCAACGGCAGCAGAAGAAGCGAGTGGGAAGTGTTACGGGAAAGTGTGTCAGAGAGAAGAAGCTTTATATATATTCTATGAGCTAAATGAGAGTCAAATGAAACTCAAATGCAAATGAATTTGGACAACCCCGATTATCACGCGTTTGGTTTTATATAAACCTATCCCGAAAAGAAAGGGAAAGAAAATCACGACCGATTAGGAAGGAAAATGGACTACTTTGAGAAACCAAACAAAGACTTCTGTGACTTTTTTCTTTGGAGGAAAAGGAAAAGATTTGAAATCCACCGAAATTATCAGCCGTCCATTTCTTGTGATGTGCTTTTGTCACGTCATGATGGGCGGCTACGATGTGGATGTGGGTCCCACAATGCCGACCAATTCTCGAAAGTGGTGCTGTGCCTTATTGGATCCAACTCCTCTTTATCACTTGTTCTACCAAACATTCAATGTTTCTATGGAAATATTCAAACTAAAAATGAAATTAAATATGGTGATTAAGAATTTGTAGAAAAAATAGGATTAGAAATTCAGCAAATGGGGGTAGAAAATGACAGCGTGAAAAGAAAAATAATAATGTGAGGTTGAAAGACAAATGGGTTGAATGAAAAATATGTGTTTCCACGTTCTACTCAAAACAAAGAAAAAAAATATTGCTTACAACTATACTTAATTCTTAAGATGAAATAAATTAAATGTCATGTGCTTGAATTTTTTTTTCTTTTTGCATTCTGGTTTTTAGGTGAAAGGATGCTAGTAATTTAGAGCTTGTGATGAGAGGATACCGATTAAGTATTGTTCTCGCCAGAAATCGAATTCGGTATTTCTCGAACAACATCATGTACAACAACAACAATCATACAATGAGACCCTACTTGACTCTATGCATACGGTACCATATCCGATATTTATTTCAAGATTCAGTTCCCGTCGGAACTCTCGACCCCTCTTTCGTGGTCCAGTATGATCCCTATTTTATGATCACACCCTCGACCCTTATTTTATGGCCACGTACGATCCATATTTCATGATCGCACCAACATCACAACAACTAACATACCCCACCTTGATATATTATCCAACAATGCAACATGTCATACAACACCAATGACATACATGCATATAGGCCTGTTTTCGGTCCGGACCGGTCCGGGTAGAAAGGGATCCGAAAATCCTATCGGTTCGACCGGAACCGGACCGCTACAGTGATGGTCAATTTTTTTACCCAAAACCGGTCCAGTTTTTTCGGTTCATCCAGAACCAGACCGCTACAGTGATGGATAATTTTTTTATCCAAAATTTAAATTTAATTTTTCCACGATTCACAGAGTCACAAATCAAAAATCGTCACTCAAACTCAACACAATACTGAAGCAGTGATGCTAGAATGATGATCAACAGACACAATGCAAGCCATAGGAGAGAGATACGAACGGAATGGAGTCATAGTTGAGGGAGGTGAGTGAGACTGTGAGTGAACCATGCGAGAGAGAGAAAGATAAGGCTGTCTGAAAATAGAGAGGAAAAAAATGAGAAAATTATAAAATCTTAGAATTTATATTAATAGTAACTGGGTACTCGTTGGATACTTGGATACAGTTCTTCAAGCTGGATACGGATATTATATTTATCCATTACCATACCAAAAGCCATACTGGACGGTTCTTTGGGGCGGTTCTGCCGGTCCGGTTCTCGGACCGGTTCTCGGATTTGAAGACCCATGCACAGCCCTACATGCATATATGCAACGATTTCATTATACAACATCATCAACAACAACAACAACTCATATACGACTATTCATCACAACAACGATCAACATACAACAATTCATTATCGCCACAATTATCATCAACATCATGCATTTTTAGCATATAACCATATAAATCAACTTCAACCACCACAAACGGAATAACATCATATACAACATCATATTACATACACATACATCAACAACAATCATATGTAACTTATCACAACAACAACAATTCATCACAACGACAACATAGCCAACAAACATACCAACTATGTTTATATTCAAATTATACTAATTATCCCTACAATTATGTGTATAACTCCTCGTTTACCATCTTCCACTACACTATGTCGACTCCTAAGCATTACTAAATCAATCAGATAATTTTAATGAATTTTTTGGAATTAAAAATCGACATTTTTCGCTATAGGTCTCGTCAGCGAGAGGGCTTGCTCGCTAAGCGAGCAACTCATTGTATTATGAATTTCCAAAGTCTAACTTGCTCGCTAAGCGAGCTCTACGATTTTGCAGTTCTTCTCTCTGTGTTCTGCACTCAAACCTGCACAGATTCTCATCCCCAAAACACCAATATCCAGTCAGAATTCATAGTAATTACTTATTTTACTACCTAATTCATAACATTATCAACTAACAATAACAAATTATCAATAAATCAACCAAAAAACTTAATCACCAAAACTCCAACATCTCATCTTCAACCTACCCAATTCCCATTATAAAACTCTTTAGAGACGGAAGAATGTCACCCTTACCTTGGTTTTGACGAGAAATTTTTCCTCCTCTCGGATTCTTCTTCACGTTCTGGCCCTTTCTCTTCTCCTTTCTCAATTTCACGACTGTTCTTCCTTTTCTCAGAAAACGGTCCCTTTCTCTCTACAACTTAATCCCTTAGACCAACTTAGGGACTTTCACTCTTACCCTCACTAAATTCACCAAAAGACCACCTTGCCCCCTACCTCATATTTTCCAATTATTTATTTTATCACTTAATAATATAATTATTCACCATAATATAATTCTCAAATTAAAATTATATTCAATAATATATTATTCTAGACACACCCAAACCACAACATTCCAAATAAAATAATTAAATAAAATTTGGGGTGTTACAACTCTCCCCCACTGAAAAGGTTTTCGTCCTCGAAAACTTACCTCGAGCAAAAAGATTCGGATACGAATCTCGCATCCTGCTTTCCAATTCCCAAGTCACATGCCCATTGGCAACTCCTCCCCAAACCACCTTCACAAGGACAATCTTCTTGCCTCTCAACTACTTTACCTCTCGATTATCAATTCTTTCTGGTAATGCTTCAACCGTAAGATTACCTCTTACTTCAACTTCACCCATCGGTATCACATGTGACGAATTCGGAACATACTTCTGAAGCTGCGACACATGAAACACATAATGCAAATTGGACAATCTCGATGGCAACGCTACTCTATAAGCAACAGGTCCAACTCTCGCCGAAATCTGAAACAGACCAATAAACTTAGGAGTAAGCTTTCTCGACTTCAAAGCTCGCCCAACATCGGTCACCGGAGTAACCCACAAAAACACATGATCTCCTTATTGAAACTCAATATCTTTTCTTCACTTATCATGGTAACTCTTCTGCCTACTCTATGAAGTCTTCATCTTATCTCGAATCGACTTCACCATATCATTAGTTTGGTGCATAATATCAGGTCAAAGTACAACACTTTCACTTGACTCATACCAACACAAAGGTGTTTGACATCTTCGATCATACAAAACTTCAAACGGTGCCATTCTGATACTGGAATGATAACTATTGTTATAGGTAAACTCAATCAACATCAAGTGACTATCTCAAGCACCTCCTTGTTCAAGTACACAAGCTCTCAACAAATATTTCAAAGATTGTATCGTCCTCTCCATCTGTCCATCAGTCTAAGGATGATAAGTTGAACTCAGCTTCAACTTCAAATTCAATGTCTCTTGCAAACTCTCCCAAAATCTCGAAGTAAATCGCGAATCTCTATCCGATACAATATTCAATGGTATTCCATGCAACTTCACAATCACACCGACATATATCGTTGTCAATCTCTGCAAAGAATAAGTAATATCAATAGGAATAAAATGCGTTGACTTAGTCAACCTATCAATGATCACCCAAATGGCATCATGCCCTCTTGTAGTAGTAGATAACCCCGTAACAAAATCCATCGATATACTATCTCATTTCCACTTGGGAATATCCAACGGTTATATCAAACCAGTAGGTTTCTGATGTTCCACTTTCGACTTCTGACAAGTTAGACATGCATACACAAATTGAGCCACATCACGCTTCATACCAGGTGTCATACCCTAAATTTTGACCGCGCTTTTCAGAAAATTTTCATTCGTGTGACGCATTTTTATCGATTTATTCATGCATTTTTTGTCGGTTATTATATTCTCATGTCATTTTCATTTTTAATTCTAGAATTTTTTGTTTAGAATTTTGTCTCTTTTATATCTTATTTGTTTTATTTTATTTTCTAGTTAAGTTTTAATATTATATTTTAGAATTAATTCTATTTTAGTATGGTTTAATTTAAGAGTGGCCAGTGTACTTTTATTTAGTTCATTTAAAAAAAAAGTAATTTGATTTAGTATAATTTTTATATTTAATCTAACATTTTTAATCTAATTGGTGTATTTTAATCTAGTTTAATTTTCATTTAGTTTATATTTTAATTAATCTTTTTATTTTTTATTTAATCAGTTTATATTATATTTTAATTAATCTTTTTATTTTTCATTTAATCAGTTTATATTTTATTTCAATTAATCTCTTTTATTTTTTTCAGTTTATATTAGTTTATACTGTTGTATTAGTTTTTAGTTATTCATGATAGTTTGGTTTCTATTAGTTAGTTTATAATGATTTAGTTACAAAATTTCAAAACCTACTTTTCCTGCTCCTCTTTGCACTCTTATACAATCAACATAGCCCTGCTTTACTGCTCCAAAACTTACATGAAAATGGCAAAAAAAAATTGTGCTACAACAAAAAAAAACCAATAAATTCTCCTCAACACTAATAAATCCCGGAGAACACCCTTCGATCCAGGACCCCCCCAAAAAACCTGCTAAATAAAAAACAACAAATTGTTAAAAGGGGGAACGAGAACTTTTGGTTCTTTAAAAAAAACAGAACCTTAATTTTTTTCATTTTTTTCTCACAAACCCACTGATTCTTCACCAACACAAAGGACCTTAAAAAAATAGACCTGCTTCTTTCACGACAACAAAAAAATGATACAATAACCTTGCTTCATCAATCTTCTAGAAACCGACCTTTTACCACCACCGCCAGAAATCTGCCGCCCTTAACCCAGAACCACCAAACACAACACAATTTTCTCTGAGAAATCAAACGAAAAACCACTCAACATCCGAACAAGACCTTCGATCCAAACACAGAACACCGCAAAAATAACACGTTCAACTTGAGACCTTCGTCAACCCAGCCTCAACCTTCAACGGACCACCCTCCATCGCTCGAACTCCTTCATCACAAGCCAAAATCACACAAAAAGAACAAACCTCCGCTTTGCCTCCCCCCTTCGTAACGCACACGAGTAACACCCAAACTCGCAATCGCGATTTAGACAGAGAGAGACGCGAGAAAACGTGAGAGAGTCGAGCGGGAGAGACCGATCGAGAGAAACCGCGAGCGAGTTGAGATAGAGCGATTTTGAGAGTGAGAAACAGACCGATTAAGAATCTCCTTCGGGCAAATCAGACCTTGGAGTAGGTTTTCCTTTTTCTGCGTTTTAATTTGCTCGTGTGAGAATGATGGCCATGGCCCTTTCTTCTTTTTTTGTTTATATACACGTTTTTTTTGGAAAAAACCCGATGCTCATTTATTACGAGGTGTTGAACTTCGAAGGAGAAATCCCACTTATGAATGAAGTACCTTTGTATTGATTAGAAACTCAAGGGAGTCCTTTCCAAATCAGTTTGTTACTGGAGCCTGGAACCAGTTCCTCAATACACATGATCGCCGATGCTTTGGAGTTTATCTTCTCAGATGTTTAACTCGCTCACTACTTTTCATATGTATTTTTTCTTTGTTTGATAATGCATTTGTTTTTGACATGTAAGAACTTATTTGTTTTAAATGATTAATGCAATGAATATGTTTGTCTTGAAGTAGTCCATTTGTATTCACTCATAATGCTTTTTCTACTTTTATAATGCCAACATTATCCCATCTCCTGCTTAGGCAGAGAATTGGAGGGAGGATGACGAAATTAGAACGCAAATTCTCAAGTTGAACGCTTTTGAACAAAACCCTACTGACGATGTACAGGCATTGTTTCGAATCCTCAAACACTGGAGAAATAAGGAGTTAACCCCTAGTCAACCACTTCGAGCCTAGAAGTAAGAGTTTCTTTTGGATAATTCAAAACCTTTACGCTTAACCGGGGGCAGGGTAGTGTTCAGTTAATTTGGTTACACATTCAATTCATAAGATGAAACATCCCATCAGAGAATCCACTACAATCAATGACTTGACAGTCACAATTTTCAGCCATCCAATGATTAAAAAAAATAAGAAAAAAGAAAAAAGAAATCCCGCTAAGTCAAACACCCAAAAGGAGACTTAGGGACCAAATAGAATAAATCAGTTAAAATAAGTCCTCAAATCCATAAGATTTAGTGACCACCATATCAAAGTCAAAGGGGTCACTGATATCCATAGGGGACAAATAAGATGACTGCCATTTCAAGCGGACCTTGGAGCATCATCTTTACGCTATCAAGAAAAATGTATGTGTCAATTCAGATGAACATAGGATTGGAGAACATCACAGAGAATGGGTGGGCACCAAATAAACTTTGAGCATTTATCCTTTGTTTCTAAAACCATGAACCAAACCACATTACAACCCTCAAAAGTCCTAATTTAAGTAGGGTTTATTTCGAAAACACACTCGATGAGATAATGTTTCCTGACTCCTATGAGCTATGCTTAAAATCTGTGTTGGCTTTATAAAAAAATGAATATCATATCCTAGCTAGTGATTCGGTCACAGGCTATTGTGAAAATCTTTTGAAAAACATTAAAAAAAACTTCGAGACAAACATGTATGTTGCATTAGCAATTTAAACATTAACATTTTGCTTGTTAGCATTTTCTTGATATCATATAAGCCTATGTATGAGTACCATTGATGAGCTTAATCTCTTGAGATATGAAACTCTGTTGAGAAGTTGAACAACCATTTCAGAGAATTATCATCCCCAGGAGCAGGTTGCTTGAAGACTTTGTTAGATATGGGCATGTTGCTTGAAGACTTTGCTAGACAAGGGCATGTTTCTTGAAGACTTTGTTGGACATGGGTATGTTGCTTGAAGACTTTTCCAGACAGGGGCAGGTTTTTTGAAGACTTTGCTAAACAGGGGCAATTTGTTTCCCAATTTATTACTTACACATTTTGATCATCCCTAAAAGGATAAGTATTGAAGACTTATTTGTGCCAAATACAGTTAATCTGAGGCAGTTACGTCGAGATTCGACGAATCTCTACAGGAGTTCGAAGAAACTAGGGCATTTTGAATGTCAAGTCTTCTATAAAATCCTCTTGAGATGATCTTTTATCATAAACCATTCTGTGGGTGCCTGATCACGTGTTTCCCTAAGCAAGACGCTCTTGTGATCTACATTGCAAGTATCTCCAGATGACGGGGTCCTTACGCCAAGTTGCTATGATATGTTAGGTGCATGCCTCGGTATTTTCTGGTGAATTCCTTTTACTACTTAGTGCTTCCGGAGAGATACTAAGTCTAGTATCCCCAATTGAGCCTTGATTCAAGCTTCTCCAGCTGAATGTGATTTTCTTCCCCAACGGAATAGAAATTTACTTCATCCTAAGCAAACATAGTTTGTATGTTTGTTTTCCTCCTAATGAACATTGAAGTTAGAAGATTTTATTGGGTCTATTTCCCCATTGAAGTATCTTTCTCTCCTTAAAGAGATTTGAGCTTTGTAGCACGGCTTGTTCCATGGATGGTTCTTTACCCTATCTTCAGTGATTGCGTATACTTTGACGAGATTGGTCGAGTATCTGTTTGTTGTGATGTTTATTTCATCACCAGTTTATCTCTTGTGTCTGTTTTGTCTGTTTGTCAGCATAAACATAATGTATATACATACATGTACATCATAAATGAATTCATATTCATGTTGCATTCATTGATGCATACTTCATCCACCTTGGTCGTGTTTATCCCAAGCAATGAGTTTCCCCCTCCAATAGGGTTTTCAGCCTTAGGAAGAAAATGTACGATCTTTCTAATTCCCCACTGAGATTTTACCCTCGAGGAAGATTTTTCTTTAGTTCTCCTTTCCACACTTGGATAGGATAAATCTCCAGTTGAGTTCATTCGTCACGAGTTAGTGTCTTGCTTGACAGTTTCTTTCCAGCTCGTTCCTGGATTGAATTTGGTCTTTGATAATTTTGATGATCGGATTTTCGGACGGAAAGTGTATTTATTTTGCACCTTTTAATACTTTGTCTCCCATAAATAATTTATTAAAAATTCCCCCAGTGAAGACGAGTTTTGCTCTCTAGCAGTGTTTTTGCAACATTCTCTTGGATTACTTATACCTGACAACAAGTGGCAGTCTCTTTATTTGAGAAGCTTGTTCTTATCCCTGGACCTCTAGGTGAATCAACGGATGGCGGTCTCTTTTCGAGCAGTTTGTTCATCCCTAGCAAGGTTATTGTTCTATCAAATAGCATATCCCTAGTTTGGCGGAGAAGTTTGGTATGAACTTATAATTTTCTGTCAAATGGCATCTCTCCAATACACGTTGATAAGTTTGGCATGAATCTCTTTTTTAAACGAATGGCATCTCTCCAAGACACGGTGAGAAGTTTGTTATGAATTTTCAATTTCCTTCAAATGGCATCTCTCCCAGACAAGGTGAGAAGTTTAAGTGTGAAGTTGTTTTCTCCATCATATGGCATCTCTTTCAGAGGAATGGAAGTATGACGTGGGTTCTGTCAAATGGCATCTCTCCAATACATATTGAGAAGTTTGGCATGAATCTCTTCTTTTTTCAAGCAAATGGCATCTCTCCAAGACACGGTGAGAAGTTTGTTATGAATCTCCAATTTCCGTCAAATGGCATCTCTCCCAGACAAGGTGAGAAGTTTGAGTGTGAAGTTATTTTCCATCATATGGCGTCTCTTTCAGAAGAATGGAAGTTTGGTGAGGATTCTATCAAATGGCATCTCTCTGATACACGTTGAGAAGTTTGATATGAATCTCCTTTTTTTTTCAAGCAAATGACATCTCTCCAAGACATGGTGAGAAGTTTGCTGTGAATCCTTGTTTATTATCAAAATAATATTTTTCCAATCCTTGACAGAAGGTGTTTCCTTTTATTTTCTGTTAAATCACGACAGAAGATTTGGTAACGGGTGTGTCCTTAGTTAAATCACGACAGAAGATTTGGCAACGAGTGTGTCCTCAGTTAATACTCGATGAAAGATTCCTAGCATACCTTGGCAGAAGGTATTTATTTCTTAGATTCTCTGGAAAATCTTGACAGTAGATTTCCAGCAGACTTCAACAGAAGATGTTTTCTTTCTAAGATCTCGACGGAAGATTCCTAGCATACTTTGGCAGAAGGTATTTCTTCTTAGATTCTCTGGTAAAATCTCGACAGTAGATCTCCAGCAAGCTTCGACAAAAGATGTTTTCTTTCCAGGATCTCGACAGTAAATATCTTGTTCGTTTTGATACCTCGACAAAAGGTATTTCCAAATGATGTTCTAAATCTCAGTAGAAGACTTCTCCGATGGGATTTGTCCAAGGACTTCATTTTAGGACTTGTAGACAGTTGTCGTCTGGCTTCTCTCAAGAGAAATTTCTCACGTGGATTGTACTCCAATGATGTGTGTCTAATCCCCAGTGGTGTCAATTTTCTTTCCCATCAGCGTTATAGCGTTTGTCTTGCATTTTATATTGCATATCAAATCATTTCATCTGCATCTCCGGTCAAAATTTTAGGTATTCTGATATTTAATCATCTTCCACCATGAATGTCCCAAAAAAAAATCTTTGTTACTCGTACATTCAGGTTCAAGATGATTAAATAGGGGCATCTGTCATACCCTAAATTTTGACCGGGCTTTTCAGAAAATTTTCATTCGTCTAGCGCGTTTTTATCAATTTATTCATGCATTTTTTTAGTCGTTTATTATATTCTCATGTCATTTTCATTTTGAATTCTAGAATTTTTTGTTTAGAATTTTGTCTTTTTTATATCTTATTTGTTTTATTTTATTTTCTAGTTAAGTTTTAATATTAGATTTTAGAATTAATTTTATTTTAGTATGGTTTAATTTAAGAGTGACCAGTGTACTTTTATTTAGTTCATTTAAAAAAAAGTAATTTGATTTAGTATAATTTTTATATTTAATCTAACATTTTTAATTTAATTGGTGTATTTTTAATCTAGTTTAATTTTCGTTTAGTTTATATTTTAATTAATCTTTTTATTTTTTATTTAATCAGTTTATATTATATTTTAATTCATCTTTTTATTTTTCATTTAATCAGTTTATATTATATTTCAATTAATCTCTTTTATTTTTTTCAGTTTATATTAATTTATACTGTTGTATTAGTTTTTAGTTATTCATGATAGTTTGGTTTCTATTAGTTAGTTTATAATGATTTAGTTACAAAATTTCAAAACCTACTTTTCCTGCTCCTCCCTGCACTCTTATACAATCAACATAGCCCTGCTTTACTGCTCCAAAACTTACATGAAAATGGCCACACAAAAATTGTGCTACAACAAAGCAAAATAAAAAACAGGGGGCAAAAAAACCCAATAAATCCTCCTCAACACTAATAAATCCCGGAGAACACCCTTCGATCTAGGACCCCCAAAAAAACCTGCTAAAGAAAAAACAACAAATTGTTAAAAGGGGGAACGAGAACTTTTGTTCTTTAAAAAAAACAGAACCTTATTTTTTTCCTTTTTCTCACAAACCCACTGATCATTCACCAACACAAAGGACCTTAAAAAAAACAGACCTGCTTCTTTCACGACAACAAAAAAATGATACAATAACCTTGCTTCATCAATCTTCTGGAAATCGACCTCTTACCACCACCGCCAGAAATTTGCCGCCCTTAACCCATAACCACCAAACACAACACAATTTTCTCTGAGAAATCAAACGAAAAACCACCCAACATCTGAACAAGACCTTTGGTCCAAACGCAGAACATCGCAAAAACAACACGCTCAACTTTAGACCTTCGTCAACCCAACCTCAACCTTCAACGGACCGCCCTCCATCGCTCGAACTCCTCCATCACAAGCCAAAACCGCACAAAAAGAAAAAACCTCCGCTTTGCCTCCCCCCTTCGCAACACACACGAGTAACACCCAAAATCGCAACCGCGATTCAGACAGAGAGAGACGCGAGAAAACGTGAGAGTCGAGCGGGAGAGACCGATCGAGAGAAACCGCTAGCGAGTTGAGATAAAGCGATTTTGAGAGTGAGAAACAGACTGATTAAGAATCTCCGTCGGGAAAATCGGACCTTGGAGTAGGTTTTCCTTTTTTTGCGTTTTAATTTGCTCGTATGAGAATGGTGGTCACGGTCCTTTCCTTTATTTGTTTATATTTACT
Organism: Lathyrus aphaca; assembly: GCA_963966055.1. Classification (NCBI taxonomy): domain Eukaryota; kingdom Viridiplantae; phylum Streptophyta; class Magnoliopsida; order Fabales; family Fabaceae; genus Lathyrus; species Lathyrus aphaca. The sequence continues at coordinate 11,924,294 of OZ014519.1, forward strand.
AACCTCTAACCAAAATACCAAAAATATGTCGCAGTTTGTTTCTTCTTCTTCTTCTGTGTTGCAGGATTTTCAAAGACAGGGCAGTGATTTCAATTCAGATGCGTCTGTTCAGTCACAATTCGATTCAGATGGACGTTTGACCTAATCTTGCTCAAACTATCAGAAGATTGTTTCAATTGCAAGTTGTGTGTGCCAATGAATTTTCCTCAGACTGGGCGTATTCAAAGTTCAAGACTGTGTTATGTGAAAGTCATCAGTTATCAGACAGTATTTTGTGCGAAGTTTGGTTTGAATCTTCAAGATCACCAGTTTATCAGGGGCTCGTCTGAGGATTTATTTTCCTCAGCATGGATTCGAGTTATCAGGGCAATTTTCAGACGATTTTAGTGATTGTGGTTGAATTGACAAATTGTTCAGTGGTTCAATAATGGTTGTTTTCATGCTAATCAGTGGCTTGTGAGGAAAATCAGAAGTTGGTCGTGGGCCTTAAAAAAATCATCATCCATTAAACCATTTTTAATTTCCAATATCCATTTTTTTTCTCGATTATCCATATATCACATTATTATCCAAATAAACATTTTACATTTCCATCTTTTCATCAATTTATAGCCATTATCCATATTTCAAATATATTCATCATCTTTTTTTTTTATTATCCAGTCGTTCATACCTTTTTCTAATCCAATTTCCTATTTTTATCCATCATTAATTTTACCATATCATATTTCAAATACCAAGTTTATTATCCATTTTATTTTTGTTTATTATTCAACCCCATAAAAATATAATCCATATACATTTTTTTAAAGCCTATCTTATTTTTTTTCTTGAGTCCATTCCACTACAAAATAAAAAAAGGTTATATATAGAAAATAAAAGAGGTCCATCCCCCATCCTTCATGTGACTTTCCCATATCTCATCAGCCAGCCCACACGAAACGCACGTTGCTACAATAAGTCACATGCCGTACCACACAAAGCTTCAGCGTCCATCAAACATCACTCTTCACAGCAACACGTCATCACAAGCCTTCACACCAGCCAAGCCCAATAACCTCATGAAGTCGTAAGCCAGCATCAGCTCAAACGCAGGTTTCAACCCTAAACGCACAGCTCCTCAAACATCACGCCGCAGCAACATCCGCAAGCCGCATCACCTTCAGCTTCTCCAAGCACAACATTGTAACACGGTGGGAGAACTGACTTTAAGTTATGTTGCGGATAGCAAGAGTCGCCACCGACTTTTATTTTATCCAAAGGAAAGGCATAAAAGAACAGGAAAGACCTTTTAAAAGATTTTTGGGTCCGGGGGGTAGGTTATGTAAAGGGAAGGTGTTAGCACCCTTTACATCCATGGTTATCCATGGGCTCTTAGTTACTTAGCTCACTTTGAATTGTTCTTGAAAAGTGTAGTGTGTGAATAGAAAATTTTCATAAGAGTTGATAATGATCCATGTACGGATGCGTAAAAACTTGTGTTTGAAAATTTGTTTGAAATTTGTTAAGTGTTTGAAAATTTGAAATGGAGTGAGCAAGCAACTAGGAGGTACCTACCCTAAAATTTTAAGTCTTTCTTGTTCTTTATCCTTTAATTGGTAAGACTATCCCTACTATTAAGGAGTAGGTAGTCATTACCTTGGATGTAAGGGACATGTGAGGGACATCTGTTTTGTGAAGGCAACTGTGGGGTGTATTAAGCATTTAGGAGGGACTATCATCATTATTCGAAAAGGGACTTGATCTTTAAAGGCAACCATTAGGGACTTGATGATTTTTCTTTTAAGGGACTTGCTTTATACACCCCACTTGACCTTATGATTAGGCAACAATGAGGGATAGCCTTAGAAATGTGAGATGACGATTAAAAATCGACTTACGTGTGTGAGTGTTTAATTTTATTTATCTTATAATTAAAGTGATCTAAATTTATTTTAAATTGAATACATGTTTACACTCCCTAAATTACTAACCATAGCATATAACTTAAATAAATTGCATATTTACAAAATTTACACCAAGGAGCAATTACATAATTATAATAAGCAAATTAAAAAATAAATAGCAAAAAATAAATATAAAAAGCAAAATATAAATAATAAGCAAAAATCATAAATAAGCAATAAGTAAATAAAATAGGGGTTAGTACTAATAATAATAAAAAAAAATTAAATAAGGTTAGTGAAATTATAATAAGTAAAAGTTAGTAATAATATGGTTAATAGTATTAACAATAATCAAAATAAATTGAATTAGCAAAAATATTATAAGAACAATCAAAAGATTAAAAATTTTAATATAAACAATTATATTTAAGAATAAGAAGAAATGTGAATAAATAATTATTTTAATTTACAAATTATTTTAAACATATTATAATTACAAAATTTAATTATTATAAGTTCAATTGTTTCTAAACACATATTAAGAGAAAATAATTTAGGTTATAAATATATTTACATATTAAAAAAAAAATAGGTTATAATTATTTTTAAATAAACATGTACATAGTAATTATATTACAAATTAGAAAATAAATAATTAAGTTTTTAATAGGTATTTAGAAAATTAGGGTTTTGTTTAGAAAAATATTTTTAGGGTTTAATTTATAATATACATATATTTATAATTTAATCACATGATAAAGAAAATAATTTAAGAAATTTATATATTTTAGAATTTGGAAAATATAATATTTAAACATGCTTCATTATTTTTTTTTTGATTAATTAGAAAACATATATATATAAGACTATATTTAATTTAATAATAGAATAATTAAAACAAACAAAAGAAAAAGCAAAAAATGTGAGAACTTACCTGACTGGGGTTTGAACCCAGGTCAGTCTGTTTACCAGCAACAAGAAATACCACCAGGCTACCACACACGCAGGTGAAAGGGAGAAGGGAGTAATTGCTTTTGTGCTTTGACTTTGAAGAATCAGGAAAATAATGAACAAGCAAAAGGCCTGGGGTGGTGTTGAACCCAGGACCTCATGGATATACATACGCGCGCTTGACCGCCTGGCTGGGAGAGCCTACCTGGTTACAAATCAACAACAATACATAATATAATATAACTGCTAATTGTATGAACAAAATAAGAAAAAGAATGATGCAGCCAAGACTCGAACTGAGGTCCTCCCATGATACGCGTATACACTTTACCACCAGACCACTGCTGCATTTGTGAATTACATTAACATTGATATAATAAAATATTAAAACAACATTCAAATATCAGAATGCGCGCCAAGCCCACTTCTTCTTCAACCTCAAGACCTACGAAATTAGCTGCGAATCCAGCTACGATATTTCCTGCGAAAAATAAATCCCAGCAAGACCTACGAAATTCAATGGGCAACAAAACTGTACAATTTCACAAAATCAAACACAGCAACATGATCCAAACATTCATACGATTCATCCTGTGTTTTTAGAATCCATTTATGTTCATTAAATTAGAAAACCCTAAACCTAGGTCCAAACCCTAACAATGGCGTTTCATGACTCAGCCACAGTTTCTTTGATTTTTCTGCCCAGAAACATTCTACATCACATGATAAACAAGATTAGCCAAGCAAAATTCATTAATATGCAACAAATTAATGCAATCGAAAAAATTATATTCAAGAACAAATTGGATTCGGGTTGAGCAATATAGCAAGGCATTGATGCGTATGAGTGATGATAATGCTTCAGTGAGGTCCAAGGAACATGTCTATGTTCTTATTTTACCTTCTAATGCCCTGTAAATGCAAAACCGAATGTGAGCTTTTGAAGGAATTTTTTATCAATGGAACTTACCCTTTGGCTGCTGGAATTCGTGTCTTGAGGATTGCATTATGTTTAGTACTTATAGGAGATTGAATCTAGGTCAAAATATTGATTGATCATGTGGAAATTTTGATTCAAAAAGATTGAAATTGATCATGTCTTAAAATTCAAATATTTGTGTATGAAGGCTTGCTATTTTTGGATCAATCTCATGATTTCCTTCCCTTTCAATTCAAATCAGTATTGAAGAGATTCTAGAAGCTCAATCTTTATTAAATATCATATTTTCATATTTTATTTCTATTTAAAATGATTTTTTATGAATAAAATCAAAATAAATAAAAATAAAATAATAAAAATTCTGATTTTTAATCATTTGGGTCGTGCATGATGATAGTGTATGGATTGGATCATAATTTGACAAGCCCATTTGGAAAGAATTGGTTTTAGACCTCCCTTTTCATCATAAACCATCACAAAATTTCCCAACTTTGCAAGGGCTCATATCCTTCAATTTTAATGCTATGAGGGTGTTCTTGGACATTTTGGAAATCTTGAAGAGTCCTCTAAACAACCCCACTGGTTTCATGTCCATATCTTTTACCAATCTCAAGTTATGCCCTTTTGAAGTCGTTGACTTTTTGTTGACTTTTGAAATGACCTATAATGTCTTAGCTCATACCTTCCAAATGAAGTGTTTTTGGGCTTGGCTTGTGAGACACAAAGTTGTAGAGAATTCAATTTCCTTCAAAATGAGCTTTGGATGGAGACTTGGTGATGAAGCATGTGAAAGTTATGGCTGGTCAAAGTTCAGTTGACTTTTGCTGAGGAAACCCTAATTTAGAAACTCCTGATTCTTGATGATCTGGAATCTCCTTGATGAATCATGATCAACCCTTGATCAAATGATGAATTTTACTTCATATACTTGATGTTGGCAAAAAATCATGAAGTTTGACTTTGGTTTGACCACAGTTGACCTCAGTTTGACTTTTTAACTGCTTTGACTGATTTTGACTTATCTGATCATCTGACTGAGCAAACTTTTGAGAAAAGTCTTGAAACTTGTCATGGGGGTTCTTAAACACATATAAGATGTTATGAAGCCCACTTGATGTCTTGGAAGTTCATTTAACCTGATTAAAGTCAAAACCCTAGTTTTGGATGCACTGCTTAGGAGGTGCATTGTATGAGGGAATTGTTAACTCTTATGGCCAATTGTGAACTTTGTGAATCTTGTGAACCATCACAAAATGTCTTGTGAACCTCATGGGAGGTATTGTAAGTGTTGGGGAGCTTGTGAACCTTGTGAACCTTCATAAAGTAACTTGTAGACTTCATGAACCTCATGAAAGGTCTTGTAGGTGTTGAGAAACTTGTGAACCTTGTGAACCTTCATAGAACACAAAGTCTTGTATTGTGAGGGCAAATTTTGGGGTGCAACAGCTGCCCCTGTTCAATTTTCTGAAACCTGAGGGGTTAGATTGGTATATTTGCCAGTCGTGACCTGGAAGGTTGAAGGGGATTGAACACAAAAGCCCAAAAATTTGCACTCACCAGTGCATAAAGTGGTACAGATGGCTAGTTAAATATGATTGAGTGGGCTTAAAGATGCCACTTGGAGGAAAGTACTTCAGATACATGTCTTGGAGGATGAAGCAGTCCAACATATGGAAGTATAGTGATAGCTGTCAAGAGGATGGAGCAGTCCTGAGGCAATGATATGATTTCAGGAGGATAAAGCAATCCTGAGGTAATGAAGTTGTCAGGTGGATAAAGCAGTCCTGAGATATTGATAGTTGCTATCAGGAGGATAAAGCAGCCCTGAGGTAACAATATGATTTCAGGAGGATAAAGCAATCCTGATGTAATAGGAGTTTTCAGGAGGATAGAGCAATCCTGAAGTAATGATGATAGCTGTCAGGAGGATGGAGCAATCCTGATGTATAAGAAGCTGTCAGGAGGATGAAGCAATCCTGAGGTAAAGAAGCTGTCAGGAGGATAAAGCAGTCCTGAGGTAATAATAATCTTTCAGGGGGATAAAGCAATCATGAGATAGTGATGAGAAGCTGTTAGGAGGATAAAGCAATCCTGAGGTATAAGAAGCTGTCAGGGGGATAAAGCAGCCCTGAGGTATTTGATAATATGCTTTCAGGAGGATGAAGCAATACTGATGTAATGATGTGCTTTCAGGAGGATGAAGCAATCCTGATGTAATAGGAGTTTTCAGGAGGATAAAGCAGTCCTGAAGTAATGATAAGTCTTCAGGAGGATAAAGCATTCCTGATGGATGATAAGTCTTCAGGAGGATAAAGCATTCCTGATGTAACAGTGTATTCCCAAGAGGATGAAGCAGTCTTGAGAGATGATAAGTCTTCAGGAGGATTAAGCATTCCTGATGTAATAGGAATTTTCAGGAGGATAGAGCAATCCTGAAGTAATGATGAGAAGCTGTCAGGAGGATGGAGCAATCCTGAGGTGTAAGAAGCTGTCAGGAGGATAAAGCAGTCCTGAGGTAGTAATATGTTCCCAAGAGGATGAAGCAATCTTGAGAAATGATAAGTTTTCAGGAGGATGAAGCAGTCCTGATAATCATAAGTTTGTTTGCTGGATAAATATCCTGGAACAAAGTAGCATTTGTATAATAATATTAGTTTATGCATTATGTATGCATGTATGATATGATGCACTTAAGTAATGTATTATGTATCTATGGATATATATGATATGGTATGATGTAAATGATGCATGTATGATATGATGCTGCCTGAAGCGTTTGGATATCTTCGTATAACAACTGCTGGCCAGGGAAAATAAATCCCGATTCGTTGTTGAAGAATATGAGGAACTCGTTCCCGTCTTGTTTGATAAGTAGGTATATATAACCTCCTGTCTTCGTCCGCCGTACTCTTATTGGAAAGTGAATTCCCGAATATCCGTATGAGGATAAAAGAGATGGATATAAATTCCAGGGGAGATGTGACTTTATGAAGATGGACTTGCCCTACTGGGGGATTTGTAACTGTTTTGTAGAGATGAATCGGCGAAGCTTCGTTGAAATCCTTCCCTCGTTCGTCCTTAGTAAATACTATTACTGCATTTTCATGCATTTCTGGTAAACATCAATCATATTCAAAAGCATAATACATTCAAACACAACCAATGGAAAGTAAATCTGGACTCAGAGGGAAAAGTAAAGCTGAATTTGAAAGCAGAATTGTTTCAACTTGGAGAGTGTACAGCCAATTGGATCTATAGCTCCTGAAATTATTTAACTTTCCTGAGTACCTTTCCAGAAATCCTCATAGCTGGATCTGAATACATGATATTGACACCATCTGATACTACTGGCGTAGACAACTAATTTCCATCATGGTTTCAGCTGAGAATCCAATATCAAGGTAATACAATGAGAGGAATGTGTCTTCAAACTGTAATGGACCATATATGTTCCAGGTATTAAATTTGAAGAGAAAACATTGCCCCTTGGTTGAGGATGAATTATCCCATAATGGAAGTATCTGTAATGAGTTACCTCAAGAGAAACAAGCAGAATACCCCATAAGCATATGCCCCTGGCATTGTGAACTCTGTAATGTCACCTTTGGTAATTCAACTGTATGAGGAAAAATGCCCCTGGCTATTAAGCACAGCTGAGTCTGGACCTAATTGCCCCAACTAAATTGAACAGTAACTTGGTATGCCTCTTGACTGGGAAACAGTGACTATGCCCTTGGCATTATGAACTTTGTAATGTTACCCTTGGCACTTCAGATAGATGAGGAGATCTGCCTCTGGCTGCTTAAACATAGTTGAATCTTGTCCTGATTGCCCCAAATGAGTTAGGAAGTATCATGGCCTGCCCCCTTGATTGGGAGATAATGACTATGCCCCTTTGTATACATGGACTTTGATCCAGGAAGCAACTTTGTTTATCGGAAGGACTTTGAACATTCATCCTGTAAGTTTCTCTATTTATCAAACACTCAAGTATATGTAAACAGATATGTTCAAAAATGCAATGCTTATGTCTGTCTTGAAATTTTGAAAAAGAGTTATTTTAGAACAACATTTTTTGTGAAAACTGTGATATTAACTCAAGTTTTATAATAAGCCCTAAAGGAGTCAGGATACCTTTTTGTAACAGTACGCTTTCGAACTAACCATGCTTCAGTTAGGACTTTTAAAGGGTTATAACGTGGCCTGGTTCATGGTTTAAGAAACAAAAGATAAAGGCTCAAATTTATTTGTACCCAACCCATTCTCCATGATGTTCTTCAGTCCTATACTCAGTTAACTTATGCATTGATGCTTAAATGAGTTTAGAATTATAACATTGACATTTGTGATGGTTCAGAAACCCAAAATTTATTTGAACATTCAGTCATCTTTCTTTGTTGAGGGTTCATAGTGACCTCTTCTTCTTCTTTTTTTTTTGACTTTATTATCCCTCCTGAACTGCTTATTTCAAGGTTACAGTCAGCGGGATGTCTTAATGTTTTACTAAGTTTCCTTCATAGGTTTTGACTTAGTAGATTATTCTTTTGCTGGATATTGACTGTCAGGTTTCATGATTACAGAGAACCATCATTAGTTGTGTACAACACATATAACTGGCATATTTTGAGTTAACTGAGTAACTACCCTGCCCCAGGTTATGAATAAGGGTTTTAATTTGTGAGAATAAAAGCTCCTACTTCATAGGCTCAAAAGGGTTGACTAGGGATTAACTTCCTTATATCTCCACTGTTTAGGAATTGAAACAATGCCTGTACATCGTCAGCATAGTCTGTTCAAAAGCATACTGCAAAAGATTATGGTATTGTTTTCGTCATCCTCCCTCTATAGGCTTATAGCTTTATCAGGAGTTAAATATCACAAGATAGAAATAAGAAGTATAATTCAAAATATAGTGGAACGAATGGATTAATTCAAGACAAACATATGCAATGCATTAATGAAAACAAAAGTTTAACATAATAGTAAGTGTTCAAACAAATAAAAGAAATTACAAATGAAAATTCAAATGTTATCCCATCCAGTTGGCTGAATGTCCTCAATTGCAATCTGTGAACTTTGAGGAGCAGTATACTTCACCATGAAATCAAATTTTCCACTTGGATGCCCCAAGGTGCCCCATATCTCAACAGGCATAGGTATTCTTCCTTTCTTGTTACTTTGGGCTACTTGTCTTGCAGCTTCGGTGTTTGATGGACGATAGTAAAATTCAACTTGACCTTCTGGAGTAACCTCTAGGATTCCTTCGTCAATCAGATCTTGAATCTTCTTATTCAATGCCCAACAGTTATTAGTATCATGTCCAGGACTGTTGGAGTGATACTTACACCTTGCCTTGGGATTATAGCGAGGAGAAGAGGTGTTAGGATTTTTAGGAGAATTTTCCAAGGAAATTAGCTTCATCTCCAACAGGCATTGCAAAACTTGTGACATTGGTGTGCTGAACTTGATAAATTTCCTTCTACATTCCTTGTGTTGAGGTAGATTAACCTTATCAGGTCTTTCTTCTTCAACTAAAGAACAATCAATGGCAACCGGTTTCTTACCTTCTTTTATCCTCATCTTCCTTTCAACCAAATCAGCTTGTTTTAATGGAGGTTGACTGACAATTAGATCCTTGACTCCATTACTTTGAAGTTTGTGGATAAAGGTTCTTAGCTCTTCTTGCCTCTGAGCTAAACTTTGAATAAGAGCCCCCTGGTCATTCATCTGGATCCTCATTCTTGTTATCTCAGCTTGCATTTGTTCCAACTGACCATCCTTGTCGTCCTCAGGACTCTTCTTCTTAGCCAGCAGTGTCTTCAATTCATCCTGCCCCTTGGATAAGTTCAGGATCAGCTCTTGGAACTGTGCATTTTGTGCCTGGAGATCCTTAACTGTTTGTTCAAGAGCCATTGCTGAAATAAACAGCGAGAAGATGAGAAACCTGTGCACAAATAAACCTGTGATGCAATGATATGGAATGTGAATGCAATGTTTTCAAAGACCGCAGGATTTAAATTTGCTTAAACAAACAAGAAGGTAAACTTTTATTAGTAACAAATTTGTTTTGCCTTTTGGGCTTACAAAAAGTGAAATGAAATAAGTACAAAAGATGGGATTTTAAGTCTCCCATGGACGTTTCCTCTTTGTGTTGAGGTATGAGTTGAGATTCCGTTCCTCGTGAAGTTGCTTTGTTAGTTCCAGGATTCTTTCTTGGCTTGCTTTGTAATGAGCCTCGAAAGTATCCCTTTGCTCCTTCAACTGAATCCAGGATCTCTGTAAGTCTTCCATGTCAGTAGGCATGTCTGGGTGAAGGATGGTATAAGCAGTGTCTCCTTCAGTAACAGGTTCCATGGTAACTGGCAGGATAGCAGGATATGGCATCATGAGAGTCTGAGCACGAGATCGCACCCATCTGAGATAGGCTTCCATAGGAATAGTGTACTTAGGCTCCAGTGTCTTGCTGTCAACCCTGTTTACTTTTCCCCAGGCTCGTATGAATCTCTGACGGTAACCCTGAAGATCATTGTCGTAGTCAAACACAATGCCCTGAATCAACATGTCATGTGGACCATCACTCTGAGCGTAACCAAACTGTCGTAAAGCTAGAGAGGGGTTGTAGGTGATGCCTCTTCTTATGCCTAGAAGTGGCACATTAGGAAACTCCCCACAACGGTCAATGATAGTGACATTCTCCATAGATCTGGAGCACCAATGAATATCTGAATGCGAGAGTGACATGATCCTTTTGGACCACCTGAATCCTTGCTCATTCTTCATTACTGAGCGAGGAAGGTGAGAAATAAACCACCTAGATAGCAAGGGTATGCAACACATCAAAGTTCCTCTTGCCCTTGTAGTACGGGTATGAAGAGAGTGTAGTATGTCTCCAAGCAATGTAGGCACTGGATTGTGACTCAGGAAAATGTTGATGGCATGAACATCTATGAACTGATCTGGATTGGGGAACAATACTAAGCCGTATATCAGCAAGGCTAAGATCTCCTCAAAAGCATCATGACTCATGGCCTTCAAGAACATTTGAGCCTTCTCTATCAACACCTTGGATAGAACACCCTTGACACCACTTCTCGTTTCTAGAACAATATCAGACTTCTTCAGATGTAGAGCTGCAGCAATAACCTCAGGTTTAAGCTCTTTTTCCAAGCCTGTGAATGGTTTCTGATCAAGAACAGGTATGCCCAGAAGTTTAGAGAACTCTTCCATGGTTGGAACCAGCTGATAGTCGGGGAATGTGAAGCAATGGTGCTTAGGATCAAAGAACTGAAACAGGACACTCATCATGTCTTCATTGAACCCTGAGATGACTAGATCCAATAGGTGGCCATGCCTCTTGATGAACTGGGAATGATCAGACACTTGAGAAACCAACTCTTTAAGCTTAGCAGGTATGCCCACAAAGTTGATCCTGATAGTGTTTCTACGAGCTGAAGCCATGACCTGCGACAAAGAACAAAGATAAATCATTTGGTCCTTGAAATGGTTAGGGAAAATGCTATGCTTATGATGCATGATGATGTCATGATGTTATGCTCAATCACAAACATGTGGCACACACAAACAAGTCACACAATTGCCCTAGGTTTAAAGGCTTGCATGAGGTTCAAAGGTAAGTACCCTCCCCTGAAGTTAGATGGTTCATCCTGTCCTATAAAGTAACCAGGTTCTAAGGGATCTCAATATCATTGATCCTTCACAAGGGTGGTTGATCAGAAGGCAACTTACTTGCCAACCAAAACCCTCCAAGTTTAAGATCTCAATGAGTGTAGTATCGAGTGTCAACCAACTTCAGTCTGCACCAAAGCCGGTTACCTCACTACTTTCTAAAGGCCAAGATGAGTTAACTAGGGTTCTAAAAGCTAGTTAGTGCATTGACAACATATGGCAGCCTCATATTATCCTCAACTTGACTTAAGGAACATAAGCACCAACCAAGAAGTCACACTAACTATGGCCACCAGATCAACCATATCGGTATACGCCGTACAGTTTCCTTGGTCTATTGCCATTTACCTAAGGTACACTAGATCCGGGTTAGGATCTTTCACACATAAGAGCCCAACAAGTAAGTATAAAACAAACAAGGCAAACAATTTTAAAGTGATCTAATTCCTAAGGGTACCCCTCTTTAATATTAAATTCCCAGCAGAGTCGCCAGTTCTGTAACACGGTGGGAGAACTGACTTTAAGTTATGTTGCGGATAGCAAGAGTCGCCACCGACTTTTATTTTATCCAAAGGAAAGGCATAAAAGAACAGGAAAGACCTTTTAAAAGATTTTTGGGTCCGGGGGGTAGGTTATGTAAAGGGAAGGTGTTAGCACCCTTTACATCCATGGTTATCCATGGGCTCTTAGTTACTTAGCTCACTTTGAATTGTTCTTGAAAAGTGTAGTGTGTGAATAGAAAATTTTCATAAGAGTTGATAATGATCCATGTACGGATGCGTAAAAACTTGTGTTTGAAAATTTGTTTGAAATTTGTTAAGTGTTTGAAAATTTGAAATGGAGTGAGCAAGCAACTAGGAGGTACCTACCCTAAAATTTTAAGTCTTTCTTGTTCTTTATCCTTTAATTGGTAAGACTATCCCTACTATTAAGGAGTAGGTAGTCATTACCTTGGATGTAAGAGACATGTGAGGGACATCTGTTTTGTGAAGGCAACTGTGGGGTGTATTAAGCATTTAGGAGGGACTATCATCATTATTCGAAAAGGGACTTGATCTTTAAAGGCAACCATTAGGGACTTGATGATTTTTCTTTTAAGGGACTTGCTTTATACACCCCACTTGACCTTATGATTAGGCAACAATGAGGGATAGCCTTAGAAATGTGAGATGGCGATTAAAAATCGACTTACGTGTGTGAGTGTTTAATTTTATTTATCTTATAATTAAAGTGATCTAAATTTATTTTAAATTGAATACATGTTTACACTCCCTAAATTACTAACCATAGCATATAACTTAAATAAATTGCATATTTACAAAATTTACACCAAGGAGCAATTACATAATTATAATAAGCAAATTAAAAAATAAATAGCAAAAAATAAATATAAAAAGCAAAATATAAATAATAAGCAAAAATCATAAATAAGCAATAAGTAAATAAAATAGGGGTTAGTACTACTAATAATAAAAAAAAAATTAAATAAGGTTAGTGAAATTATAATAAGTAAAAGTTAGTAATAATATGGTTAATAGTATTAACAATAATCAAAATAAATTGAATTAGCAAAAATATTATAAGAACAATCAAAAGATTAAAAATTTTAATATAAACAATTATATTTAAGAATAAGAAGAAATGTGAATAAATAATTATTTTAATTTACAAATTATTTTAAACATATTATAATTACAAAATTTAATTATTATAAGTTCAATTGTTTCTAAACACATATTAAGAGAAAATAATTTAGGTTATAAATATATTTACATATTAAAAAAAAATAGGTTATAATTATTTTTAAATAAACATGTACATAGTAATTATATTACAAATTAGAAAATAAATAATTAGGTTTTTAATAGGTATTTAGAAAATTAGGGTTTTGTTTAGAAAAATATTTTTAGGGTTTAATTTATAATATACATATATTTATAATTTAATCACATGATAAAGAAAATAATTTAAGAAATTTATATATTTTAGAATTTGGAAAATATAATATTTAAACATGCTTCATTATTTTTTTTTTGATTATTTAGAAAACATATATATATAAGACAATATTTAATTTAATAATAGAATAATTAAAACAAACAAAAGAAAAAGCAAAAAATGTGAGAACTTACCTGACTGGGGTTTGAACCCAGGTCAGTCTGTTTACCAGCAACAAGAAATACCACCAGGCTACCACACACGCAGGTGAAAGGGAGAAGAGAGTAATTGCTTTTGTGCTTTGACTTTGAAGAATCAGGAAAATAATGAACAAGCAAAAGGCCTAGGGTGGTGTTGAACCCAGGACCTCATGGATATACATACGCGCGCTTGACCGCCTGGCTGGGAGAGCCTACCTGGTTACAAATCAACAACAATACATAATATAATATAACTGCTAATTGTATGAACAAAATAAGAAAAAGAATGATGCAGCCAAGACTCGAACTGAGGTCCTCCCATGATACGCGTATACACTTTACCACCAGACCACTGCTGCATTTGTGAATTACATTAACATTGATATAATTAAATATTAAAACAACATTCAAATATCAGAATGCGCGCCAAGCCCACTTCTTCTTCAACCTCAGGACCTACGAAATTAGCTGCGAATCCAGCTACGATATTTCCTGCGAAAAATAAATCCCAGCAAGACCTACGAAATTCAATGGGCAACAAAACTGTACAATTTCACAAAATCAAACACAGCAACATGATCCAAACATTCATGCGATTCATCCTGTGTTTTTAGAATCCATTTATGTTCATTAAATTAGAAAACCCTAAACCTAGGTCCAAACCCTAACAATGGTGTTTCATGACTCAGCCACAGTTTCTTTGATTTTTCTGCCCAGAAACATTCTACATCACATGATAAACAAGATTAGCCAAGCAAAATTCATTAATATGCAACAAATTAATGCAATCGAAAAAATTATATTCAAGAACAAATTGGATTCGGGTTGAGCAATATAGCAAGGCATTGATGCGTATGAGTGATGATAATGCTTCAGTGAGGTCCAAGGAACATGTCTATGTTCTTATTTTACCTTCTAATGCCCTGTAAATGCAAAACCGAATGTGAGCTTTTGAAGGAATTTTTTATCAATGGAACTTACCCTTTGGCTGCTGGAATTCGTGTCTTGAGGATTGCATTATGTTTAGTACTTATAGGAGATTGAATCTAGGTCAAAATATTGATTGATCATGTGGAAATTTTGATTCAAAAAGATTGAAATTGATCATGTCTTAAAATTCAAATATTTGTGTATGAAGGCTTGCTATTTTTGGATCAATCTCATGATTTCCTTCCCTTTCAATTCAAATCAGTATTGAAGAGATTCTAGAAGCTCAATCTTTATTAAATATCATATTTTCATATTTTATTTCTATTTAAAATGATTTTTTATGAATAAAATCAAAATAAATAAAAATAAAATAATAAAAATTCTGATTTTTAATCATTTGGGTCGTGCATGATGATAGTGTATGGATTGGATCATAATTTGACAAGCCCATTTGGAAAGAATTGGTTTTAGACCTCCCTTTTCATCATAAACCATCACAAAATTTCCCAACTTTGCAAGGGCTCATATCCTTCAATTTTAATGCTATGAGGGTGTTCTTGGACATTTTGGAAAGCTTGAAGAGTCCTCTAAACAACCCCACTGGTTTCATGTCCATATCTTTTACCAATCTCAAGTTATGCCTTTTTGAAGTCGTTGACTTTTTGTTGACTTTTGAAATGACCTATAATGTCTTAGCTCATACCTTCCAAATGAAGCATTTTTGGGCTTGGCTTGTGAGACACAAAGTTGTAGAGAATTCAATTTCCTTCAAAATGAGCTTTGGATGGAGACTTGGTTATGAAGCATGTGAAAGTTATGGCTGGTCAAAGTTCAGTTGACTTTTGCTGAGGAAACCCTAATTTAGAAACTCCTGATTCTTGATGATCTGGAATCTCCTTGATGAATCATGATCAACCCTTGATCAAATGATGAATTTTACTTCATATACTTGATGTTGGCAAAAAATCATGAAGTTTGACTTTGGTTTGACCACAGTTGACCTCAGTTTGACTTTTTAACTGCTTTGACTGATTTTGACTTATCTGATCATCTGACTGAGCAAACTTTTGAGAAAAGTCTTGAAACTTGTCATGGGGGTTCTTAAACACATATAAGATGTTATGAAGCCCACTTGATGTCTTGGAAGTTCATTTAACCTGATTAAAGTCAAAACCCTAGTTTTGGATGCACTGCTTAGGAGGTGCATTGTCTGAGGGAATTGTTAACTCTTATGGCCAATTGTGAACTTTGTGAATCTTGTGAACCATCAAAAAATGTCTTGTGAACCTCATGGGAGGTATTGTAAGTGTTGGGGAGCTTGTGAACCTTGTGAACCTTCATAAAGTAACTTGTAGACTTCATGAACCTCATGAAAGGTCTTGTAGGTGTTGAGAAACTTGTGAACCTTGTGAACCTTCATAGAACACAAAGTATTGTATTGTGAGGGAAAATTTTGGGGTGAAATAGCTGCCCCTGTTCAATTTTCTGAAACCTGAGGGGTTAGATTGGTATATTTGCCAGTCGTGACCTGGAAGGTTGAAGGGGATTGAACACAAAAGCCCAAAAATTTGCACTCACCAGTGCATAAAGTGGTACAGATGGCTAGTTAAATATGATTGAGTGGGCTTAAAGATGCCACTTGGAGGAAAGTACTTCAGATACATGTCTTGGAGGATGAAGCAGTCCAACATATGGAAGTATAGTGATAGCTGTCAAGAGGATGGAGCAGTCCTGAGGCAATGATATGATTTCAGGAGGATAAAGCAATCCTGAGGTAATGAAGTTGTCAGGTGGATAAAGCAGTCCTGAGATATTGATAGTTGCTATCAGGAGGATAAAGCAGCCCTGAGGTAACAATATGATTTCAGGAGGATAAAGCAATCCTGATGTAATAGGAGTTTTCAGGAGGATAGAGCAATCCTGAAGTAATGATGATAGCTGTCAGGAGGATGGAGCAATCCTGATGTATAAGAAGCTGTCAGGAGGATGAAGCAATCCTGAGGTAAAGAAGCTGTCAGGAGGATAAAGCAGTCCTGAGGTAATAATAATCTTTCAGGGGGATAAAGCAATCTTGAGATAGTGATGAGAAGCTGTCAGGAGGATAAAGCAATCCTGAGGTATAAGAAGCTGTCAGGGGGATAAAGCAGCCCTGAGGTATTCGATAATATGCTTTAAGGAGGATGAAGCAATCCTGATGTAATGATGTGCTTTCAGGAGGATGAAGCAATCCTGATGTAATAGGAGTTTTCAGGAGGATAAAGCAGTCCTGAAGTAATGATAAGTCTTCAGGAGGATAAAGCATTCCTGATGGATGATAAGTCTTCAGGAGGATAAAGCATTCCTGATGTAACAGTGTATTCCCAAGAGGATGAAGCAGTCTTGAGAGATGATAAGTCTTCAGGAGGATTAAGCATTCCTGATGTAATAGGAATTTTCAGGAGGATAGAGCAATCCTGAAGTAATGATGAGAAGCTGTCAGGAGGATGGAGCAATCCTGAGGTGTAAGAAGCTGTCAGGAGGATAAAGCAGTCATGAGGTAGTAATATGTTCCCAAGAGGATGAAGCAATCTTGAGAAATGATAAGTTTTCAGGAGGATGAAGCAGTCCTGATAATCATAAGTTTGTTTGCTGGATAAATATCCTGGAACAAAGTAGCATTTGTATAATAATATTAGTTTATGCATTATGTATGCATGTATGATATGATGCACTTAAGTAATGTATTATGTATCTATGGATATATATGATATGGTATGATGTAAATGATGCATGTATGATATGATGCTGCCTGAATCGTTTGGATATCTTCGTATAACAACTGCTGGCCAGGGAAAATAAATCCCGATTCGTTGTTGAAGAATATGAGGAACTCGTTCCCGTCTTGTTTGATAAGTAGGTATATATAACCTCCTGTCTTCGTCCGCCGTACTCTTATTGGAAAGTGAATTCCCGAATATCCGTATGAGGATAAAAGAGATGGATATAAATTCCAGGGGAGATGTGACTTTATGAAGATGGACTTGCCCTACTGGGGGATTTGTAACTGTTTTGTAGAGATGAATCGGCGAAGCTTCGTTGAAATCCTTCCCTCGTTCGTCCTTAGTAAATACTATTACTGCATTTTCATGCATTTCTGGTAAACATCAATCATATTCAAAAGCATAATACATTCAAACACAACCAATGGACACTTTTGCTAGAGTAAAAGTAAATCTGGACTCAGAGGGAAAAGTAAAGCTGAATTTGAAAGCAGAATTGTTTCAACTTGGAGAGTGTACAGCCAATTGGATCTATAGCTCCTGAAATTCTTTAACTTTCCTGAGTACCTTTCCAGAAATCCTCATAGCTGGATCTGAATACATGATATCGACACCATCTGATACTACTGGCGTAGACAACTAATTTCCATCATGGTTTCAGCTGAGAATCCAATATCAAGGTAATACAATGAGAGGAATGTGTCTTCAAACTGTAATGGACCATATATGTTCCAGGTATTAAATTTGAAGAGAAAACATTGCCCCTTGGTTGAGGATGAATTATCCCATAATGGAAGTATCTGTAATGAGTTACCTCAAGAGAAACAAGCAGAATACCCCATAAGCATATGCCCCTGGCATTGTGAACTCTGTAATGTCACCTTTGGTAATTCAACTGTATGAGGAAAAATGCCCCTGGCTATTAAGCACAGCTGAGTCTGGACCTAATTGCCCCAACTAAATTGAACAGTAACTTGGTATGCCTCTTGACTGGGAAACAGTGACTATGCCCTTGGCATTATGAACTTTGTAATGTTACCCTTGACACTTCAGATAGATGAGGAGATCTGCCTCTGGCTGCTTAAACATAGTTGAATCTTGTCCTGATTGCCCCAAATGAGTTAGGAAGTATCATGGCCTGCCCCCTTGATTGGGAGATAATGACTATGCCCCTTTGTATACATGGACTTTGATCCAGGAAGCAACTTTGTTTATCGGAAGGACTTTGAACATTCATCCTGTAAGTTTCTCTATTTATCAAACACTCAAGTATATGTAAACAGATATGTTCAAAAATGCAATGCTTATGTCTGTCTTGAAATTTTGAAAAAGAGTTATTTTAGAACAACATTTTTTGTGAAAACTGTGATATTAACTCAAGTTTTATAATAAGCCCTAAAGGAGTCAGGATACCTTTTTGTAACAGTACGCTTTCGAACTAACCATGCTTCAGTTAGGACTTTTAAAGGGTTATAACGTGGCCTGGTTCATGGTTTAAGAAACAAAAGATAAAGGCTCAAATTTATTTGTACCCAACCCATTCTCCATGATGTTCTTCAGTCCTATACTCAGTTAACTTATGCATTGATGCTTAAATGAGTTTAGAATTATAACATTGACATTTGTGATGGTTCAGAAACCCAAAATTTATTTGAACATTCAGTCATCTTTCTTTGTTGAGGGTTCATAGTGACCTCTTCTTCTTCTTCTTTTTTTTTTGACTTTATTATCCCTCCTGAACTGCTTATTTCAAGGTTACAGTCAGCGGGATGTCTTAATGTTTTACTAAGTTTCCTTCATAGGTTTTGACTTAGTAGATTATTCTTTTGCTGGATATTGACTGTCAGGTTTCATGATTACAGAGAACCATCATTAGTTGTGTACAACACATATAACTGGCATATTTTGAGTTAACTGAGTAACTACCCTGCCCCAGGTTATGAATAAGGGTTTTAATTTGTGAGAATAAAAGCTCCTACTTCATAGGCTCAAAAGGGTTGACTAGGGATTAACTTCCTTATATCTCCACTGTTTAGGAATTGAAACAATGCCTGTACATCGTCAGCATAGTCTGTTCAAAAGCATACTGCATAAGATTATGGTATTGTTTTCGTCATCCTCCCTCTATAGGCTTATAGCTTTATCAGGAGTTAAATATCACAAGATAGAAATAAGAAGTATAATTCAAAATATAGTGGAACGAATGGATTAATTCAAGACAAACATATGCAATGCATTAATGAAAACAAAAGTTTAACATAATAGTAAGTGTTCAAACAAATAAAAGAAATTACAAATGAAAATTCAAATGTTATCCCATCCAGTTGGCTGAATGTCCTCAATTGCAATCTGTGAACTTTGAGGAGCAGTATACTTCACCATGAAATCAAATTTTCCACTTGGATGCCCCAAGGTGCCCCATATCTCAACAGGCATAGGTATTCTTCCTTTCTTGTTACTTTGGGCTACTTGTCTTGCAGCTTCGGTGTTTGATGGACGATAGTAAAATTCAACTTGACCTTCTGGAGTAACCTCTAGGATTCCTTCGTCAATCAGATCTTGAATCTTCTTATTCAATGCCCAACAGTTATTAGTATCATGTCCAGGACTGTTGGAGTGATACTTACACCTTGCCTTGGGATTATAGCGAGGAGAAGAGGTGTTAGGATTTTTAGGAGAATTTTCCAAGGAAATTAGCTTCATCTCCAACAGGCATTGCAAAACTTGTGACATTGGTGTGCTGAACTTGATAAATTTCCTTCTACATTCCTTGTGTTGAGGTAGATTAACCTTATCAGGTCTTTCTTCTTCAACTAAAGAACAATCAATGGCAACCGGTTTCTTACCTTCTTTTATCCTCATCTTCCTTTCAACCAAATCAGCTTGTTTTAATGGAGGTTGACTGACAATTAGATCCTTGACTCCATTACTTTGAAGTTTGTGGATAAAGGTTCTTAGCTCTTCTTGCCTCTGAGCTAAACTTTGAATAAGAGCCCCCTGGTCATTCATCTGGATCCTCATTCTTGTTATCTCAGCTTGCATTTGTTCCAACTGACCATCCTTGTCGTCCTCAGGACTCTTCTTCTTAGCCAGCAGTGTCTTCAATTCATCCTGCCCCTTGGATAAGTTCAGGATCAGCTCTTGGAACTGTGCATTTTGTGCCTGGAGATCCTTAACTGTTTGTTCAAGAGCCATTGCTGAAATAAACAGCGAGAAGATGAGAAACCTGTGCACAAATAAACCTGTGATGCAATGATATGGAATGTGAATGCAATGTTTTCAAAGACCGCAGGATTTAAATTTGCTTAAACAAACAAGAAGGTAAACTTTTATTAGAAACAAATTTGTTTTGCCTTTTGGGCTTACAAAAAGTGAAATGAAATAAGTACAAAAGATGGGGTTTTAAGCCTCCCATGGACGTTTCCTCTTTGTGTTGAGGTATGATTTGAGATTCCGTTCCTCGTGAAGTTGCTTTGTTAGTTCCAGGATTCTTTCTTGGCTTGCTTTGTAATGAGCCTCGAAAGTATCCCTTTGCTCCTTCAACTGAATCCAGGATCTCTGTAAGTCTTCCATGTCAGTAGGCATGTCTGGGTGAAGGATGGTATAAGCAGTGTCTCCTTCAGTAACAGGTTCCATGGTAACTGGCAGGATAGCAGGATATGGCATCATGAGAGTCTGAGCACGAGATCGCACCCATCTGAGATAGGCTTCCATAGGAATAGTGTACTTAGGCTCCAGTGTCTTGCTGTCAACCCTGTTTACTTTTCCCCAGGCTCGTATGAATCTCTGACGGTAACCCTGAAGATCATTGTCGTAGTCAAACACAATGCCCTGAATCAACATGTCATGTGGACCATCACTCCGAGCGTAACCAAACTGTCGTAAAGCTAGAGAGGGGTTGTAGGTGATGCCTCTTCTTATGCCTAGAAGTGGCACATTAGGAAACTCCCCACAACGATCAATGATAGTGACATTCTCCATAGATCTGGAGCACCAATGAATATCTGAATGCGAGAGTGACATGATCCTTTTGGACCACCTGAATCCTTGCTCATTCTTCATTACTGAGCGAGGAAGGTGAGAAATAAACCACCTAGATAGCAAGGGTATGCAACACATCAAAGTTCCTCTTGCCCTTGTAGTACGGGTATGAAGAGAGTGTAGTATGTCTCCAAGCAATGTAGGCACTGGATTGTGACTCAGGAAAATGTTGATGGCATGAACATCTATGAACTGATCTGGATTGGGGAACAATACTAAGCCGTATATCAGCAAGGCTAAGATCTCCTCAAAAGCATCATGACTCATGGCCTTCAAGAACATTTGAGCCTTCTCTATCAACACCTTGGATAGAACACCCTTGACACCACTTCTCGTTTCTAGAACAATATCAGACTTCTTCAGATGTAGAGCTGCAGCAATAACCTCAGGTTTAAGCTCTTTTTCCAAGCCTGTGAATGGTTTCTGATCAAGAACAGGTATGCCCAGAAGTTTAGAGAACTCTTCCATGGTTGGAACCAGCTGATAGTCGGGGAATGTGAAGCAATGGTGCTTAGGATCAAAGAACTGAAACAGGACACTCATCATGTCTTCATTGAACCCTGAGATGACTAGATCCAATAGGTGGCCATGCCTCTTGATGAACTGGGAATGATCAGACACTTGAGAAACCAACTCTTTAAGCTTAGCAGGTATGCCCACAAAGTTGATCCTGATAGTGTTTCTACGAGCTGAAGCCATGACCTGCGACAAAGAACAAAGATAAATCATTTGGTCCTTGAAATGGTTAGGGAAAATGCTATACTTATGATGCATGATGATGTCATGATGTTATGCTCAATCACAAACATGTGGCACACACAAACAAGTCACACAATTGCCCTAGGTTTAAAGGCTTGCATGAGGTTCAAAGGTAAGTACCCTCCCCTGAAGTTAGATGGTTCATCCTGTCCTATAAAGTAACCAGGTTCTAAGGGATCTCAATATCATTGATCCTTCACAAGGGTGGTTGATCAGAAGGCAACTTACTTGCCAACCAAAACCCTCCAAGTTTAAGATCTCAATGAGTGTAGTATCGAGTGTCAACCAACTTCAGTCTGCACCAAAGCCGGTTACCTCACTACTTTCTAAAGGCCAAGATGAGTTAACTAGGGTTCTAAAAGCTAGTTAGTGCATTGACAACATATGGCAGCCTCATATTATCCTCAACTTGACTTAAGGAACATAAGCACCAACCAAGAAGTCACACTAACTATGGCCACCAGATCAACCATATCGGTATACGCCGTACAGTTTCCTTGGTCTATTGCCATTTACCTAAGGTACACTAGATCCGGGTTAGGATCTTTCACACATAAGAGCCCAACAAGTAAGTATAAAACAAACAAGGCAAACAATTTTAAAGTGATCTAATTCCTAAGGGTACCCCTCTTTAATATTAAATTCCCAGCAGAGTCGCCAGTTCTGTAACACGGTGGGAGAACTGACTTTAAGTTATGTTGCGGATAGCAAGAGTCGCCACCGACTTTTATTTTATCCAAAGGAAAGGCATAAAAGAACAGGAAAGACCTTTTAAAAGATTTTTGGGTCCGGGGGGTAGGTTATGTAAAGGGAAGGTGTTAGCACCCTTTACATCCATGGTTATCCATGGGCTCTTAGTTACTTAGCTCACTTTGAATTGTTCTTGAAAAGTGTAGTGTGTGAATAGAAAATTTTCATAAGAGTTGATAATGATCCATGTACGGATGCGTAAAAACTTGTGTTTGAAAATTTGTTTGAAATTTGTTAAGTGTTTGAAAATTTGAAATGGAGTGAGCAAGCAACTAGGAGGTACCTACCCTAAAATTTTAAGTCTTTCTTGTTCTTTATCCTTTAATTGGTAAGACTATCCCTACTATTAAGGAGTAGGTAGTCATTACCTTGGATGTAAGAGACATGTGAGGGACATCTGTTTTGTGAAGGCAACTGTGGGGTGTATTAAGCATTTAGGAGGGACTATCATCATTATTCGAAAAGGGACTTGATCTTTAAAGGCAACCATTAGGGACTTGATGATTTTTCTTTTAAGGGACTTGCTTTATACACCCCACTTGACCTTATGATTAGGCAACAATGAGGGATAGCCTTAGAAATGTGAGATGGCGATTAAAAATCGACTTACGTGTGTGAGTGTTTAATTTTATTTATCTTATAATTAAAGTGATCTAAATTTATTTTAAATTGAATACATGTTTACACTCCCTAAATTACTAACCATAGCATATAACTTAAATAAATTGCATATTTACAAAATTTACACCAAGGAGCAATTACATAATTATAATAAGCAAATTAAAAAATAAATAGCAAAAAATAAATATAAAAAGCAAAATATAAATAATAAGCAAAAATCATAAATAAGCAATAAGTAAATAAAATAGGGGTTAGTACTACTAATAATAAAAAAAAATTAAATAAGGTTAGTGAAATTATAATAAGTAAAAGTTAGTAATAATATGGTTAATAGTATTAACAATAATCAAAATAAATTGAATTAGCAAAAATATTATAAGAACAATCAAAAGATTAAAAATTTTAATATAAACAATTATATTTAAGAATAAGAAGAAATGTGAATAAATAATTATTTTAATTTACAAATTATTTTAAACATATTATAATTACAAAATTTAATTATTATAAGTTCAATTGTTTCTAAACACATATTAAGAGAAAATAATTTAGGTTATAAATATATTTACATATTAAAAAAAAATAGGTTATAATTATTTTTAAATAAACATGTACATAGTAATTATATTACAAATTAGAAAATAAATAATTAGGTTTTTAATAGGTATTTAGAAAATTAGGGTTTTGTTTAGAAAAATATTTTTAGGGTTTAATTTATAATATACATATATTTATAATTTAATCACATGATAAAGAAAATAATTTAAGAAATTTATATATTTTAGAATTTGGAAAATATAATATTTAAACATGCTTCATTATTTTTTTTTTGATTATTTAGAAAACATATATATAAGACTATATTTAATTTAATAATAGAATAATTAAAACAAACAAAAGAAAAAGCAAAAAATGTGAGAACTTACCTGACTGGGGTTTGAACCCAGGTCAGTCTGTTTACCAGCAACAAGAAATACCACCAGGCTACCACACACGCAGGTGAAAGGGAGAAGAGAGTAATTGCTTTTGTGCTTTGACTTTGAAGAATCAGGAAAATAATGAACAAGCAAAAGGCCTGGGGTGGTGTTGAACCCAGGACCTCATGGATATACATACGCGCGCTTGACCGCCTGGCTGGGAGAGCCTACCTGGTTACAAATCAACAACAATACATAATATAATATAACTGCTAATTGTATGAACAAAATAAGAAAAAGAATGATGCAGCCAAGACTCGAACTGAGGTCCTCCCATGATACGCGTATACACTTTACCACCAGACCACTGCTGCATTTGTGAATTACATTAACATTGATATAATAAAATATTAAAACAACATTCAAATATCAGAATGCGCGCCAAGCCCACTTCTTCTTCAACCTCAGGACCTACGAAATTAGCTGCGAATCCAGCTACGATATTTCCTGCGAAAAATAAATCCCAGCAAGACCTACGAAATTCAATGGGCAACAAAACTGTACAATTTCACAAAATCAAACACAGCAACATGATCCAAACATTCATGCGATTCATCCTGTGTTTTTAGAATCCATTTATGTTCATTAAATTAGAAAACCCTAAACCTAGGTCCAAACCCTAACAATGGCGTTTCATGACTCAGCCACAGTTTCTTTGATTTTTCTGCCCAGAAACATTCTACATCACATGATAAACAAGATTAGCCAAGCAAAATTCATTAATATGCAACAAATTAATGCAATCGAAAAAATTATATTCAAGAACAAATTGGATTCGGGTTGAGCAATATAGCAAGGCATTGATGCGTATGAGTGATGATAATGCTTCAGTGAGGTCCAAGGAACATGTCTATGTTCTTATTTTACCTTCTAATGCCCTGTAAATGCAAAACCGAATGTGAGCTTTTGAAGGAATTTTTTATCAATGGAACTTACCCTTTGGCTGCTGGAATTCGTGTCTTGAGGATTGCATTATGTTTAGTACTTATAGGAGATTGAATCTAGGTCAAAATATTGATTGATCATGTGGAAATTTTGATTCAAAAAGATTGAAATTGATCATGTCTTAAAATTCAAATATTTGTGTATGAAGGCTTGCTATTTTTGGATCAATCTCATGATTTCCTTCCCTTTCAATTCAAATCAGTATTGAAGAGATTCTAGAAGCTCAATCTTTATTAAATATCATATTTTCATATTTTATTTCTATTTAAAATGATTTTTTATGAATAAAATCAAAATAAATAAAAATAAAATAATAAAAATTCTGATTTTTAATCATTTGGGTCGTGCATGATGATAGTGTATGGATTGGATCATAATTTGACAAGCCCATTTGGAAAGAATTGGTTTTAGACCTCCCTTTTCATCATAAACCATCACAAAATTTCCCAACTTTGCAAGGGCTCATATCCTTCAATTTTAATGCTATGAGGGTGTTCTTGGACATTTTGGAAAGCTTGAAGAGTCCTCTAAACAACCCCACTGGTTTCATGTCCATATCTTTTACCAATCTCAAGTTATGCCCTTTTGAAGTCGTTGACTTTTTGTTGACTTTTGAAATGACCTATAATGTCTTAGCTCATACCTTCCAAATGAAGCATTTTTGGGCTTGGCTTGTGAGACACAAAGTTGTAGAGAATTCAATTTCCTTCAAAATGAGATTTGGATGGAGACTTGGTGATGAAGCATGTGAAAGTTATGGCTGGTCAAAGTTCAGTTGACTTTTGCTGAGGAAACCCTAATTTAGAAACTCCTGATTCTTGATGATCTGGAATCTCCTTGATGAATCATGATCAACCCTTGATCAAATGATGAATTTTACTTCCTATACTTGATGTTGGCAAAAAATCATGAAGTTTGACTTTGGTTTGACCACAGTTGACCTCAGTTTGACTTTTTAACTACTTTGACTGATTTTGACTTATCTGATCATCTGACTGAGCAAACTTTTGAGAAAAGTCTTGAAACTTGTCATGGGGGTTATTAAACACATATAAGATGTTATGAAGCCCACTTGATGTCTTGGAAGTTCATTTAACCTGATTAAATTCAAAACCCTAGTTTTGGATGCACTGCTTAGGAGGTGCATTGTATGAGGGAATTGTTAACTCTTATGGCCAATTGGGAACTTTGTGAATCTTGTGAACCATCACAAAATGTCTTGTGAACCTCATGGGAGGTATTGTAAGTGTTGGGGAGCTTGTGAACCTTGTGAACCTTCATAAAGTAACTTGTAGACTTCATGAACCTCATGAAAGGTCTTGTAGGTGTTGAGAAACTTGTGAACCTTGTGAACCTTCATAGAACACAAAGTCTTGTATTGTGAGGGCAAATTTTGGGGTGCAACAGCTGCCCCTGTTCAACCAAACTCCTTTTCCAGCAGCTCAAACAACAACTTCACGCCGTATAACTCCCAGCCAGCCAAACAAGCCTGTGCATGTGAACACACAACAGCGGAACAAAACGGCAACCAAACACACTGAAACGCGAAAAGCAGCAAAACGCAGCATACGCACGCATACAACACAAGATTCTTCACCTACAAAACGCAACACAGCAAGGCATAAAACGCAGGATCAAACACACCGACAAGCTACACCTCACGCCAATTTCGTGACCCTTAAAATGCAGCAGGCCCACAATTAAAACGCGGAACAAGGCTTCACAAAACGGCATCCAGATTCATTTCAAACCTTCATCCAATCTTTCTATAAATTCAGCAATCTCTCTCTTCATTTCCAAGCTTTGAAAGCTCACTAAACCCCTGCAAAAATCAAAACCAATTCAAAAGCTACATTCAATTTTTTCAATTCAATTTCACAATCAACTTCATCAAATCAAATCCGATTTGCCTTCATCAACAACACAATAACAACATCATCAATAGAGAAGAAGAGTTTTTGGAAGAAGATTTTCACCATTTTTGGAAGGTATTTGAAGTTTTCCGACGAAACTTCTAAGCTTCATTTTGTTTGATTCGTGCCACAACGGCTGAAATTGGTTGCGTAGTTGAGATCCTCTCGTATTTCCGGTTGAAACGCCACCTTAACGGAGCTCCGCCGCTCCGATCGGGCGGAGCTCCGCCGATCTCCCTCTCAGATGAACAGTGAAGCCGCGATGAAGGAGAAGAGGCTCTTTGAGTTTTCTGTTATTTTTTTTTATTTCACTTCTTCATAAGTTTTCTTGTTATTTCTTCTTTAATGAAACATAACTGGTTTTTGGGCTTGACATTGGGTCCAAGTTACATCCACCTCCCTAAGCCATGCGCCATCTCCTTATTGGCCTCATAGTTTTTTTTTTCTTTACTTTGTTTAATTTCTATTTCTTTTTCTTGTTAGAAAATATTTTTTTTAAACTTTATTTTCTTTAAAGAAATAATTCTAATATCTTTTAATTGGTTTCATTTTAGAAAATCTTTAAAAAATAGTTTAATTAATTTTTTTTTATGGATTTTTAATTAGATCCATTTTCCTATGTTTCATCTCTTACTTTTATTTTTGGTCGATGAGATCTCCGATTCGCGATTATTGGTTTTCGAAGATGTTTAATCTTCATTATTTCAAATCTATGGATGATTGATCATTTGGATCATTCTCCATACTTTGGAATCGTGATAGGTTGCCTTCGATAATACAATTTGAAATCTCGATTAAGATTAGACCATTACCTTTTCTTTTCGTGTGACATGTTTTCGGAGAATGATTCATCATATCATTTCTCTAACATGTATTAGCACAAATATTTTCCACCTTGATTGGTGGTGGCCGGCCTCATTTGTAGGGTAATTACTTCGTAAATTACTCGGCGATTGCTTAACATAGACCTAAACTTGTCCCGAATTCGGATTAAGATCCATTTGGATCCGGTTGCCTCGATTTTGGTTATCTTTTTGTGGTTGTGTTTGATTAAGTTCATCATACCATTTCTATGTAAATATTATAATAATACTAATATACTAACCATTTAAATTCAATCTCTCGCACCTTATCCTCTTTATTTCAATCTCTCGTTCCTTATATCTCTTATTATGCTTCTATATTATTCATCATATTGTTTATGTTTATATTGTTATGCTTGTGATTTTTCTTTTGTCCATTTGGACACAAAAACACTAATAACGGATTAAACATCTAAAAGACTTGTGACTTTAATTTCGGACTATGGCTACTATCCTTAGCATTGGACTTGGAGTTGGACTTAGATTTTAGGATCTCTCCCTTTGCTCAAGTTATTATGGATTGAAGATCTTGGCCCTGATTTAGTTCACTTGTCTATGAAGATGGAAATCCCATTGTTCTCAAAGAATGTTCACCACACGGTTTGATCGTTCTTCCTTTAGCTTTTATTTTCAAGTTTTAGGATAGTCCCTTCATCTCCTCCCATTTCTTAAATTTTCAAATCTCCTTTCTAATTTTAAAACTTTCTTTGTTTTCAAACTTCAAACATTTTCTCAATCAAACCTTGACTTAGGTCATGCGGTTTTACCTTTTCATTTTATTTCTTAATAAATGCTAAACTACATAAGCATATCGAAACTTTTCTTCTCAAAAACCTTTAAAACATTCAAAACTCACTCAATTGTTTTTGTGCCCTCGTGCACGTTTCCTTTTAACCATTTTTCATGTTTAGATATGATTCATTCTTTCTAGCGGAATTATTCGCTAAAGAATGACGACTTATCTTTACATTTTAAAATCAATTCAACTCATTGTTTCTTTTCGAATTTTGTACCACGAACTACGGGGTTTTGATCTCGCATTGCACTTTGTGGGTACGTAAGCATGAGACGTTCGTCTCTTCAAACACAAAAATCTTAAAAAACATTCTTCTTCTCATCTTTTCAATCTTTTTTCAAGCAAACCATTTCAAACCAAAAAAAGCAGTAAATATTTCAAAGGGTTCCCGTGGAGTACCACAGACATTTTGGGTGCGTAAAACCTTCCCAATTTGTAACTTATCCCCTTACCCGTTCTCTGTTTGATTCTTTTAGCTTTTTAGCTTTTAGATTCATTAGGTTTTATTCGCTCTTTTTCCCTTTTCCATTTGGAATAAAAATAAAAGTGCGGTGGCGACTCTGTTTACCTTGAGTTAAGTTAATCAATAACTTACACTCATGATTTTACCGCTACAGAAAAGTGGCGACTCTGCTGGGGAGTCAATCTCTAAGTGGATTCGGCCTACTTTGATTTATTTACTGCTTTAGTTTGATTTGTTTGTTACTTGGTTGTTCTGTTTCGATTTTGGTGATCCTCTGTGAGATAGATTCTAACCCGGATCTGAGTGGAACTTATGATAGGACGACGATATTCGAAGCGATATGCGATGGAGTAGTCCAAATCGATATCAATTTGATAATCTCCACTCGGTTAGGCTCTCTTGGACTATCAATGTCATGATGAGTAATCATACGTGGCATTATTTTCCGACCTTGAGCTGATCATACTGAGGACCGTAGAACCCTTAACCAATCCAAGCCAATTTAGGAACGTAGTGCGGAAACTATCTGAGTGTAAACTTAAGGTGGTTGTCACGCGATACTACAGTCGGACGAGGTCTATTTTAAGAATGTTATCGATTGGGGAGTAATCCAACGTACCGATGATATTCTAAAGATGGTTGTTAACTCCGGGAACCTCTGTTAGCACCCTTTTGGTTTTTTTTGCAGGTACAATGAAGACAAACCTTAGTACATGCCTTTGTGGGTTGTTGGTTCTTATCCCTTGACTCCATGCTCGTGATCCGAACCTTTGAACCTGTGTGCTTTGCGTGATCTTGTTTGTGGTTGTTGCAACTACATATTCATCATGATCATCATCATAACCATTTTTCAAGGAAAATAATTTCGATTATTGCAAATATTGGAAAGAATAAATATTCCTTTTTGTCAAGATTTTTCATGAGAGTATTCTCGATGTTGACCATGTTTGCAATAATCGAGTTGTTTTTCTGAAAATGGAAGTGAACATTGCATATCATTGCATCCTCGCATATTCTTGCGTTCATCCGAGTTGTGTGGGAACTCATCCCGGTTGTTTCTTTCCTCAGTTGTCTGTTGATCCGTCAAGCTGACTCCTCATCACAGATACGGTACTAGAGCTGCTAACAGATTGAGAGCTATCAGATTGAGAATGGAACACCAAGAACAACATAACATGGAAGTCCGGATGGAGATTGATGAGTTGAAGGCCGGTATGACCAGGCTCACTGAAATGATGCAAGTTCTGATTGCTCGAGGTGAACCACCTCAAAGGACTGTTATCTCTGAATTTCTTACTGTTGTTGTTGATCCTCCTATGATTCAGCAACCGGTTTCTACTTGGCCAGAATATGGGTTACCTCCGGATTATGTGCCAGTTTCTGCTACTGCTCAAATGGGTGGTCCATCTGTTGTGCCAGTCTTTTCAGCTCCGACTTTTGTTGAACCTCAACCTGTTGTGCACACTACTGCTCAGACTACTTATCAGAATTCTCCTTTCTTGTATCAAGCTGATGGTCCACAAGCTGAAAGTCAGGGTGAACCTGGATATATGGATGAAGTTAGAGAACAATGTTTGACTCTTGAGAAGAGGGTAAGAGGTCTAGAAGGAAAATATGTCTTTGGTTCTGCTGCAATAGACATGTGTTTGGTTTCCGACTTGGTTCTTCCTGATAAGTTCAAGGTTCCTGTATTCGAGAAATACAATGGTCATACTTGTCCAAAGATTCATCTGCTGATGTATTGTCGCAAAATGGCTGCACATGCCAAAGACGACAAGCTGCTTATTCATTGTTTTCAAGATAGTATGAGTGGTGCTTCTATGAAATGGTATGTTGGACTTGAGAAGAGTCACATCTGAAGCTGGAAGGACTTGTCTGATGCTTTTGTAAGACAATATAAGTACAATCTGGACATGGCGCCTGACCGTCGTCAACTTCAAAACATGTCATAGAAAGAGAAAGAATCGTTCAAAGAGTATGCTCAGCGTTGGAGAGAGCTAGCTACAATAAACATTTTCAAACTTCATAGGGAATAAAATTAAAATAGACTACAAATAATTTAAAGTAATTTCAAGATATTTTAATTTTTAATTATAAAAGTTTATGCATGCATATGGAGTAATTTATTTAAGCCTCCAATTACTTCTTCATTCTGATAATATTTTCATAGGTTTTCAATCATATTTTTTTCTTCATGGTTCCCATAAGCAGACACAACATGGTTAACTAGAAGAACTTGAGCATTGACTTGTATTCTCAATTTCTTCTTTTCTTTATTACAAATACTTATATATTAGAAATTAGCACAATCATGAAGTTACAAACTTAAAAGGTTCATTTAAAAAATATGTTTTATTACTTACCAACAATAGGAAAAAGAATAACCCTTCAACTTTATGTGAGGGTGGTTTGAGAGCAACGGCCACAAAGAATGTGACCCAATCTTTATATTTTCTTGTAGTGAATAACCAATGTAGCTTCTTTTTTTCTGCATCAAGAGAGAAGACATTGTATTTAGCTTTATTAAACAAATGTGTGTAAGATTGGACTTTTAATGAGGTTTTTACTATTTTAAAGGTATATATCTACTTGTACTTTGCATAATAAGCCAAATAGATATGTGTCAATAATTGTTGGATCCCAAGCATAATGTTACCTAAATGTGGCATTATTTTTCAAATATAAAATTATAGATATGGTAAAAGCTAGTTACTGTAGTGGGTATATCAGTGTTATAAGTACCATATGGATTAAATCATTACCACATAGCAATTCTAATTTAAAAAATTAACACCAACCCCATACTAGTGCCAAAACAAAAGTAAAACATTATAACAATCACCCTCTGCTACTAAGAAGTTGTTCAACACTGTAAAAGGAAATAAAATTTCAAATATAAACATGTCCATCAAGCCATCAATCATGCTTGTAGCAAAGAGTGATAATCAATATAGAAAAATTCATTGTCATACACTATTTTATTCATGATAAAAGAAGTTGTCAAGTTTTTTCACCATTTTTGCTACAGAAGGTTACAACTCATGACATATATTCCCCCGATATAACCCTACCAATGCTTCTTTATCTGGAGTGAAATAAAAAAAAGTTCAATTTATAAATAAAAACTATATAGTTGCCACATATTGTCACATAGTAACTAAAAGTATCAAACGTGTGTGTGTGTGTGTGTATATATATATATATATATATATATATATATATATATATATATATATATATTGTTCTGGACTGGACTAGCACGTCTCCTACATCAAATGAGGCCCAACCCGGAAGTCGGCTGGGACCTCCCCTCACGCGCCATAACGCCTTCCACGCGGCCAACTGTCCTCTGGATTTACAGGAGGCAGTTGTGCTCATTCAAAGGTTACGCGTCTGATTTATACGGGCAGATGCCCTTATAAAAACCCTCCATTTTTGGAGGGTTATGTATTCAATTTTGTTATGGACTGGGCCTCTAGAGTGTATTGGTTCGTGGCCCAACATGTCGAGCAAATGCTCATCCACATGGGCAAACATGTTATACATTCGAGCAGATGCTTCAGTAGTCGATCATACACTTGGCACGTCGGGCAAGTGACAGGTCCCCTATCCCATTTGCCATGTCACCCAACTATCCCCCATTATCTCCTGAAAGATAATGATAGTTGGACCAAGGATTATACTACTTGCTAGGTCTACACGCTCCTTACGCGTACCTTGGCAGTTCTTCCTTGGGCCTCGCTAATCCAGCCCAAGAATGGACCTTGGCCCAGCGCTGGGGGCTCACTATAAATACCCTTTTTCACTAAAGGGTCAGGCATTCTGAAACATTCTCTTGCTTATCATTTTTTGTACCTCTACTTACTTTGGCATCGGAGTGCCTTACAGGTACACCTCCTCTCCATTCCAACCACCTTTGTTGTTCGCGTTCAATTATTGGAAAGCCCTCTTTATCAGGTAAGATCAAATTCTAACCTTCTTTTCCTTACGCTTTGGTTTGTCTCAGACTGAAACTTACTTGAGTGTCGGAGTACCTTGCAGGTACCCCACCCCTTCTCCTACCAACGCATCACAGTCCCAGTCAGAAGCCATGAAGACCTGTCCGGATTCGAACGAAAATGAATACGATGAACAAAATGATGAAATTATGTAGTTCATGTCATCAGCTCGGGCACAATTGTACAAAATGTCTCAAGGTTGGACCCAAAACAATAACATAATTTAAAATGTATTTATTTCTCTTTATATCAAAAATAACTTTCATTTCATTAATATCATAACGTTCAATAACAATATTTTGAAAACAACAACTAACAATAATTTAAACAATTAAACAACAAAACAGACAAATACAACGACTTAACAACATAACTACACAATTATAACCTTCTGGACAATTTTCTTATAATTATACATTAACGCGTGAACGTTAGTTTTAACATTCTCCTAAAAATGAACTTCTCCATTTTGGTTGAACGTGGTAACACATTTTCAATTCTTCTGATCTTTTCACCCTCTAGAATGTCTTCATCTAACCATTGGATCAGACTCTTGTTAAGATGTTTGAACATCATTGTATTCCAGAGGCAGATATTCATCAGAGGTTTTATTGACAAAAAAATTAGCATTTCTCTTGAGGATATAAAGAACCTGATAAAGCAAGGTAGAGGACGAAAAGGAGCCATTTTGAAAGAAAACTAGAAGGAGACCTTAATAAAAATTGCAACAAATGAAGAGGAGGTGGTGTTATATTTATAATGAAAATTAGGGGGTGTTCATTGGTTCGGGAAAATCCGAACCAAACTGGAATCCAAACCAAACCATGGCGTTTGGGTCTAGCATTTTTTTAGTTCAGGTAAAAACCGAACCAAACAAATGAAACCCAATATTAATTGGTCTGGGTAACGGATTTTCAAAATTCTACCTGCGAGACCGTCTACCCAAACCAACCATATTAATTCATATAATTATATCATTATAATGGAAACTTGTATAAGATATTCAACTTTAAAAATGAAGAAAAATGAAACATCATTTGTGACATTCAAAATCTATATGAAAACATGAAAATAAATATTTAAAAAATTATATTATTATAGAAAATTAGTTGATGTATATTAGAAAGTTTTAAAAATAGTTTCGCATATTTGTTTCTAACATATCTAATCAATCTAATTCAAACCAATATGTTATTTCTCGGTTTGGTTCGATTTAGGTTTTATAAAAAAAATGTGAAAATTCAATTCAACAAATCCATATATTTTTGATCGATTTGGATACCAGATTAACTCAAAATCGAACCAAACCGACCCACAAACATTCTTAATAAAAATATATAATGTAGTAGCTATTTCATATAACATATCCACACACATTATTAAAAAAATAAAATAAGAAAAGGATGATGCACCATTTCATATGGCGCATGTATTATGCCCCAATATAGTGACACCGTATGAAATAACTACCCTTACATGCATAAGCCAAATCAATCGCGCATGTGTTCAAAAATAAAAGGATGCCAATTTCAAATAAAGCATTCTCTTTATTTGCAATTTTAATTGAAAAAATGGATTATTTTAAAAAAATATATCCAATTAAGTTGTAAACATTTTTTTTTCAAAAATGAAATTAGGCTTTTAGTTTTATTTTATTCTTTTCTCTCTCCTTCCACAGTCATTCTTTTTTTCTTATAGTTGATATGAAGCTACAATTGCGCATTACCCAAACGAATCAACGACACCGCCTACCACCTTCTCTCTCTGCAACCTTTCATCACTCTCCGCCATGTATGTTTCAAAGATTCTCTCTTTCTTTTCATCCGTTATCTCTTTCATCTACTATTTATATTCGATTCGAATCCAATTTCATCTTATGCCCCCGATTTTTAAATCTAGGGTTTTGAAACCTTCTTCGATTAAATGCTTTTTTATTCGGTGTTAACTGATTGTTATAATTTTGGGGGTGATTACTGTGTTAGATTTCTGTTTCTAACTGATGTAATTTATTGCTACCTAGAAATACTGGAAAAAAATCACAAGTTTGGTTTGATCAATTTGACACCCCTGTTTCCCTTGCGTATACTTTTTATTCTTTGTAATAATTAATGCTTTTGTAGCCCTTATTTTAATCTTCACTTTAACTAAAATTTGTCATGTTTTGAACATCTGATAAAAAAGTGCGTCCAAAACCGACACTGACACTTGTGATTATATTTAATAGGTTCATTTTTTATAATTGTTATTGGTGTCGACATGTCAGTGTTGATGTGTTTCTGGTGTCCGTGGTTCATAGTTTTTGCTCTTAAAGTCATTTTTTGGTTTTGTTTTGAATTCAGGGCTGACGAGGAACCTGTTGATCCGAAGAGACTTCTTAAAGAGTCTTGCAAACCAAAGTGTGTGAGACCGTTACTTGAATACCAGGTGTGTGAATTTTGATATTTTAAAAAATAGAATTGTAGGTTGAATCAGTTAAAGATGAGTATTGTTCTTAGTTTAGGCGAGCGGTGCAATTTTGTATTTGCAAGGTTTCAGATTTGATAGTAGATATACATGGATCTTGGTGAATTTTAGATTTATTGATTAATTATATTGTCCCTTTTACATTCTTACATTTTATTATGATATTGTTTACTGAACAATGTGATTGGAAAATTCTATAATATTGAGTGTGTATGAGAGGAGCGAGAAAGAGAGAGTACTAGTAAGGTGAAGAAATGTTAACAGTTAATAACAAAGAAATGCAATATAGTAAAGGAAATGTTAGAGGTGTTATCTTGCCGAGGATATACAATCTTATTATCTGATTGTTTTAGAGTGAATGATTGGCTAGATAATCATGAAACTAAATAAATGTGTCGAGCTACAACATTACAGTCTAATTTATAACCTCTAAGTGTTTTTCTTATAGGCTAACACTTTTTCTCTTTTTTCATCTCTCATTCTATCGAAAATATAACACTTTTGCTATAGTATTTTTGGGGAATTTTAGGATTATGTTCTGCTTCAAGTTAGGAAAAAATATAAAAGTCCATGTAGATGGATTATGGCCATGAGAATGAGTGTTTTCTATATTCTTTTGAAGATTCGACACAATGGAGCTTGATATAAACCAATGCCTCAATATTGCCTTTTTGGGGTATGTATGAATAGGATAGAGAGATTATGGTTCCTGTTTTGCATTGATTAAGAGTTTATTTTTGGGTGGGTTACGTCTTATAACCAATTCCTTTTTTTGACTTGAGAGAACCAACATTGTATGACATTAGCGGGAAAACCTCGGGTTCTGATTTGTTTACTTGAATAGTAGATCCATACCTTGGACAATAAAGAGCAACTTCATTTTGGGTCCGAGGAAGGGTAGCCCCATTGTAGGTTTATCGTAGTTTCTTTTATAGTGCCTTATTAAGAGGTTGATTCCACTCCAACTCACACGATAGCAATTACATTTGAATTCTAAGACAAATTTAGAATAAAATAAGTGTTGGCAAATTTTTCTTTCAAGTTGTTTTTGTTTATGAAATAAGTTCTTGCAAAGAAAACTAATTCGCTAAATTGCTACAAGCATGCATTAAAAGGATACAAGGGGATGATTCCGGGCAGAAACACCGCACTGGACAGTACTTTGATTATTCGTATTGTGTTGACAAATGTGTAAGTATTGATTAATGTTTAGTTTTTAAATAACCATTGAGCCACTTGATTTACTTTTGTATTCCCTGAAACTGAAGTTATTCCAATTTTAATCTTGCAATGCAGGTTGCACCAAAGCTATTCCCCAAACTGAAGTAATAGGGGATAATATTTTGGTATTATGATATTGTTCTGTTTTATCTTCATTTCCAAATAACTGCTGCTAAACTTTTGATTTTGTATCCAAATCTCATGTCCTGTTTTGTTAATGTTTTGCATATCGGGAAATTTTGATCCCATGGAGACCTTGGATGATAATTAATAAGAATATTGTGCCAATTCAGAACTTTGAGACTTAGTAGGAAGTATATGCTAGTATAGAGACCCAACATTTTTATCACGTTTAAAATACTAGTACTAGGGATGGCAAAAATATCCATACCCGCAGATATCTGCGGATAAAATCTGTCACGGGTACGGGCGAGTAACTTAATAAATATCCACGGATGAAATAAATGGATATTTAAATACCCGTTTAGTAATGGATATAGATACGGGTTTGATGATATCTATGCCCGTTAATAAATTATATTAATTGCTTAAATATTAGTTTATTATACTTTGTCTTTTCATATTCTACAAAATTAGTCTTCTCATATATATTTTTATGAAGTTTTCTTTGAAGAAAACCTTTTACATTGAAGCTTCTTTACTCCATACCTTACTTCAACAATTCAATTTGACCGTCCAACCAACCATTTTCTCTGTCCAACCAGTGTCTTCCTTTCAAACCAACAATTCGACCTTTTACATTGAAGGAAATTAATGTGATAACATTTTGTTAAAATAAGAGATATTTGTAGGGATGTTATCTGATAATAACTTGGATATTTAAAAGAAGTTAGAGAAAAAAATTCAAAAAAAAAAAAAGAAAAAAAAATGTTATCCATGAATATCTGTAAATATCTACGGATATCTTAAAACCCGTGGATTATCTGTTTAGAGAATATCTGTATGGATATGAGGCGGATATGGATATCATATTTATCCAACGGGACGAACACAGATATCATACTATCCATCTCCATGGATATCTATTTACATCCCTAACTAGTATCAGGCTTCTATGTTTTCTTCAAACTACCAAGTTTCTAGGTTTTCTGTAATTCATTTGGACTTCTGAATGTTACTAAATAATCCATTTATTACACATGTTATCGAACCTAATGTCTGTCTAACCACTTGCGAGTTACCTCATGAAGAACAACAGAAAGAAACAACTTTACACAACAAATAGAATTTAATTTAACAAGTTATGATATGACATTTGGCATTTCTTCAACATATGCATATATCACAATTCAGATAATGGTTTGTGGAGCCCAATTACTAAGACTAAACTCAATTGCATGGTGATTTCCATTTCATTAGCTTCGAGCATAGTATGTCCCTAGTTGTGAATATGACAAAGGAAAATCCACTTAATATTGTAATGGCAATTTTGCTTCATTTGCTTCATCAGTTCGTTATGATTTGTGTAGTTCCAATATTGAACATCTCATATATTCCTCTTTGATCAAGCCTAATACCAACTCTAGATACACTATAACGTGACCTAGTGTGGATTGAATTAATATTTTTGTGACTTTAGTTTACATGTTTTTTATTTTTGGATGAATTATATACTTTACATTATGCTTAATTAGGATTGGAGTTCACCTTTGAGTTTGACATCACCATTCTCTATTTGCTAATTTAAGATTATTTCATTCAACAACTCATTTTTCAGATTTCTAAAATCAAATAAGTTTGGCTATCTTCAGAATTCAAAAATCAAATAAGTTTGGCTATCGTAAGGAAAATCGATCTTATCTCAAAAATTGAAAATTGATTTTATCTCAAGTGTTATTTAACTATAATATAGTTTTGTTTTGTTCACGCTCTTGAGTTGCTAAAAAAAATCGATTTAAAATATGAAAATTGAGCTTTATACATTCTTTCAAAGTAATAAATCAATTTAATTTAAATTCATTAAGATTCATAGCATTTTTTGTGTCATTTTTGAAATGTGTCATTTTTATACATGAGTTTTTTGAAATGTGTCATTTTTGTGTGAAAGTAATGTCATTATATTCATAGCATTTTTTGGAAAGCATAGATCAAATTGTTTTTTTAAGAAAAATTCATTGAGATCAACTGTTATGCACGGTGAAAAATCGGTTGTCTTTGTTATCTCATATTGAACTTTGGAGGTTGATTTTGAAGCTTATATGATAAATTAATTAAAAGGTTCAAATTTTTAGAGGTTGATATTGAAACATAAATTACTTAAAATGTTCAAATCTAACATTTGAATCAATTTATTGTAGTTATAATATGGATGTAAGAACAAGATTTGATTCTACATATGGCCTTAAGTTTTGATGACATGTTATCTAAGAGAACAATTTTGTATTTTATAGTTTTTGTCTAGTGTGTAGCTTTTACTAATCTGAGTATGACTCTGATAAGAAGACGTGTGACATCATTAGACTCTGATTTCAACACTCTGGAAGAAAACATATGATGTGTACAAGATAAAGTCAAGATATAAGAACACTTCTAATACAACGGTTTTGAAAAACATTAGTTCTGAAGCTTTTGATTGAGACTTTACAAGTAAGCATATAAGGATTTACAAGGTTTATGCTTCTAATGCTACAAGTTCTGAAGACTCTAAAGACAAGGTTCTGTTGAACGAAGTTCTGAAGATTCTGAAGACATTATTTCTGAAGTCCATGTTCTGAAGATTCTTAAGACAATGTTCTTTTGAATGATGTTCTGAAGACTCTGAAGACAAATGAATATGCGTCAAATGAGTTCTGAATATTCTGAAGATAAGTTTCTAATTGAACTAGCTCTGAAGATTCTAAAGACATTGCTTCAAAATAATATGTGTTGAAGATTCTCAAGACAAGTTTTTGTTGAACGAAGATCTGAACCTTTGAAGACTTAGATTTTGAAGATTACAAGAATGACTATTCTACAATAAGCTTCATCAAATACATATATGATGCCTATGAAGATATTAGAAGATTGAAGATCAGAATGGTATATGCTGAATATAAAAGTACTAAAACTCTGTGACCTCTACCTCGAAAAGGTGGCGCAAGGACAACTTTTTTAGTACTATGATGTTGACCATTCCTTCACATGAATGTTGGAATATTTCTATTGGAATATGTTTCTAAGAATTCCCTTCAATGAATCTATTTTCTAAAGATCTATAAATTGAAGATTTCATAGCTTGAAGAAAGTGCTAGCTGGGTGTTAATGTAGCTGATCATGTGTGCACGCAAGAGGAAAATGGATGGAAGCCATACATGAGCATGTGCAAGTGCAAATTGACTGAAATGAGAAAATCGTTAGGTGTTGCTATTAAAAAAGCCAAGAGAAAAGTTTTAAAGCTCAACGATGAAATCATTCTAAATCCATGTGAAGCTATTCAAATGTAACATCAATAAGTGAAGCATAATAGCGTAATTAAACTTGATGGTCAAACATGTGTAGGTATTATAGCTCATGAAGGAGCAAGAAGAAGAAACTTAAAGCTCAATGAAAAGAAGTCACAATGCTCAATAAGAAAAGCTTTTAAGCAATACAAAACTAGTGCTTTATAATCTCTTAGAGAATTCACCTTAATATAGTTTTGTAGAATAGCAAGGAGTTGTTGCTCATATCTTGCTTAGAAACATTTTTGTGTTATTACTTTTCAATTGTGTAATTCTCTTATAAGAAGAAACTATCGTACACATGAAAAAAAAATAATTTCCTAAGGTAGTTAAAGCCTTGTCTAAGGTGATGATTCCTCAAGTGGCTATGTTTATAGTCTGGATACTTGAGACGGCTAGGTTGTTTTCTAACAACTTAGAGGTTGATTTCCTTGGGGGGTTAGTCTTAGCCAGAATTCTGAAGAGGACAATTAAGGTTATCCATTGAGGTGGTAATCTTGTTTAAGATTAATGAATTAAGTCTCTATCTAAGGCAAATCACCTGATGGGTGGGTTGGAGTAGCTTTGTTAACAGTGAAATAGGATAAAAATAATTGTGTCAATTTATTTACATGTTAACACTAAAGTTCATAATTCCACAAAAAAAGGAACAAATGATGAAACCCAATTCAAACCCACTACTATGGAAAACCCCTTTCACAACGGTTGGAAAAAGACTAACATCACGCCGGTCATACTGTTGTTAAGTAGAGGGTCGTTGTATGTTTGCTAATTCTATGACGGTCTGGAAACCATTGCTGTAATCCATGACGCGCGCCACATATCTCAACGATTACGCTTACGAACCGTTGTGATATATTCTCTTAGATACTGGGTTTGAAACCTATCAGCAACAAATTTAGACAAACACATAAATTACTTTTAGCCTCAGTTAGAATAGATAACCGTCGTAAAGGGTCATGGGTTATTATATTTTATATAAATTGCTTGTTTTCTATACCCCTCACTAAAGAAATACAAGGATTCAAATTGATGAAGAAGTGTATAATCTGAAAAATTAAACTATTCCTGAAAACAATTTAATCAAACCATTGTTGTTTTTGAATTGCATGCGTCTCGTCTGATCATTATACCATAATAAATGTAAACAACGTGAGATGAACGACGAGAAACATGACAATCCAAAAACCACAATGGTTTGTTTAGCTTAGTTTTCAAATATAACTTAATTTACAGATTATAAGTATCTACCTCAATTTAAATGAATATATTTTAAGTGAGGCATATTAGTGAAACAAACAATCTATATAGAATATAATAAACTCAAACAACATCATACACCAGAACCAAATACTATAATTTATCATACACCGAAACCAGATACTATAATTTATCACAGACTATATTAAACTATTACAAGAGAACATAACTTTTAAGCACAATGACTTAATACTTCTTATACTTCTTTTTATTGTTTCTAAAACTAGGTAAGATTTGTTGCCACAGTTGTTTCCTCGTTTACTACACATAGTTGCACAAACAAGAAGATGAATCCAAAAAAATGAGAACAATCAACAAAAACAACATGCAAGAAACGAGAAAATGAGAACTATCTAACAAAAAGATTGAAGTATAAGATTACCTTATTTTCATATATATGTACCTCAACAACTCGTACTATAAGCTTGCAACCACCATCATCATCCATGATGTGATATAAAAAACCTAAGAAATGGGAAGCAGTGAAGAAAATTATTTAGTATTCAACACAAAACAAGAAAAAGTTGAAACAAAACCCTTTAAGAATACCTTATTTTCCATAAACAATATGTACATTATGCTTGCTACCGCCAACATCATCACCATGTTCATTTAGTTTTATACTCAACAAGAAGGAATACTAGGATGAAGAAGCCTAAATAAAAATCTTCATACTTCTTGTATTCCTTTTTGTAGATTCTAAAAAAAGATAAAGCCTTGCTGCCAAAAATGTAGAGGAAAAATGGGTGCTAGGGTTTCGCTGTGAAGGAAACGACGATATTGTCAATAAAGGAAAGTTAATTCCCTTATATAGGTAAATATTTAACAACGGTTTTCTAACTCTTTGAATCCTCATACATAATCTTCAAATAACACACAACTTCCAACTCTGACTTTATTATGCTCTTATCTTCATTTCCATATCTTTCCCCCATGTCTTCATCCCATATGAACAAGTTACATGTTTCATCACTCCTCCAAAATGGACATCTCCAAAAAAGCCTTCCTTTATTTTGTCCCTTCATGCATTGGTATGAAACCGTACGACCATCACAACCACATAAATTTTCAGATCGATATTTTACTGCGATAGAAGACATAGAAACACCTTTGGATAAGTTTGTCTTCAGATGCGACATTGTTAAACCTCAAAGTAGAACAAACGATATAATGGGAAATATGTTACACTAGATAGAAGAAGATGAATACCATAATGTATGAAGCACAAGATTCTAAGTATTATAATATTATAAATAAATCACAATGGTTTATAATCGTAATGGGATTACAGCCCATTTTATTGGTGATTTTAAAATAAATAAAAAAGAAAAGGTGCACCATAACGTTAAAAGGGTAAAATGTATTAATGCGTTGAGGTTTAAACCGATGAAAGTTTAATTGTATCACAACCGTTGATTCTGAAACCGTTGTTATATACAAATAATTTTATTCAAAAAATAAATAAATAAGGTAGCGCCTTAGTTAAGATATGTCACCACAGTCTAGGGAAAAACCGTGGTGACCATGGCGTCGTTAATTGCATGTTTTGTAGTATTGACCCCTCTTTTTTGTGTTTTTCAACCTTCAATTGATATCAGAGCTCCGGTTATGTTATTGATGTTTATCAAAAACTTAACCATGTTAGATAAAGATTCACATGAGCTTTGAGAAATGCTCTGGTTAATCTCCTCCACCATATGTGGTTTCAGCCTTATATGTTCTATCTTCACCATTGATGGTGAAAAGGCTAAGTACTGAAAAAGACAAACCATAAATGTTCATTCTGAGATTTGTCATTGATTATTGGAGTTGGAAATTGATGTTTACATATCCTCCTCTGTTGGAATTGGCGAAAAGGATAGGAAGCAAAGCCGAAGAATCAGTTGATCATAGATTAATCAGATAATCAAAAATATTTGTTGAATGATATTTCTGGAATACGGTAGTTGAGAACTATGTATCTTCTCAGGTGATGTCGATACAAGGTGCACATGTAAATTCATATTATCTAGAAAAGGATTCTAAGAATCATCATGAAGTAAGAAATCTTGTTTGCTGAAATTTAATTCTTACTGGGTATGAGATATTTTCAAATAACGACTGCCGTATCCATTTGACTTTCTCAAAATTGCTCATGTAAAGAAGACAAAATGCTCTGGTTAATCTCCTCCACCATATGTGGTTTCAGCCTTATATGTTCTATCTTCACCATTGATGGTGAAAAGGCTAAGTACTGAAAAAGACAAACCATAAATGTTCATTTTGAGATTTGTCATTGATTATTGGAGTTGGAAATTGATGTTTACATATCCTCCTCTGTTGGAATTGGCGAAAAGGATAGGAAGCAAAGCCGAAGAATCAATTGATCATAGATTCATCAGATAATCAAAAATATTTGTTGAATGATATTTCTGGAATACGGTAGTTGAGAACTATGTATCTTCTCAGGTGATGTCGATACAAGGTGCACATGTAAATTCATATTATCTAGAAAGGGATTCTAAGAATCATCATGAAGTAAGAAATCTTGTTTGTTGAAATTCAATTCTTACTGGGTATGAGATATTTTCAAATAATGACTGCCATGTCCATTTGACTTTCTCAAAATTGCTCATTCGGAACTCTTTCGTGTAAAGAAGACAAAATGCTCATGCATTGATTCCAAATCATGAAGTCTTTATGATGAGGAATGTTGAAGTTGTTAGAAATCTTATTATCAAGGTTTCAAACA
Source organism: Lathyrus aphaca (assembly GCA_963966055.1). NCBI lineage: Eukaryota > Viridiplantae > Streptophyta > Magnoliopsida > Fabales > Fabaceae > Lathyrus > Lathyrus aphaca. The sequence goes on from OZ014519.1 coordinate 11,968,825, forward strand.
ATCGTTGGCTCGTTGCAGAATTGAGAGTTCTGATCGACTGTTCCTTCTTGTTAAGAAGACGATTTGAAGTTGGCCATCCAATGGAATCTTATGGTAGTTGCTTAAGCATGTTGAAGATATCTAACAATGATTCTCCAAAAGAACTCATGAGTTGTTTTCAGAAGCTCTTGATGAAGCATATTAGAAGGACAAGTTATCCATATTTGATGCTTCTATCTCTAGGTGGTTTGGAACTTTTGTACCATGATCAACTTGAACAATGATAACTACATTTATCATTGTTGTGAAGGAGTTGTTTTTTGGTTACAATAGTTGACACATTTGAAAGCTCTTGAGACATGAATGTATCTTTATATGTTCAGTATCTTTTGTACTCAAAAGCATAAATGAATGTATGAGATTGTTCTATATCTGAAGTTATCTTGGTTAAACAATAAAAAATCATTTTATTTGAGAATAAATGGCATGAGAAGTTATTTGATGAGAAAAATATTCCTTATTATAGTTCTTCACAATCAGATGCAAATGTTGAAGATTGAACAAGATCATGGAAACAAATGGTTGATCATGATATTAAGAATATCATAACAAAACATTTCTAAGGAGTCCTAACATGTTCTATTCAGAACATAATATTTTCACATTCTAATGCATCTTGGTTAGAATGCTCAGAATATTCAAAGGCTACAAAGTACTTGGTGTTATAGTACTTCTACTAGTAAATCAGTTTGAGGTCAGATATGACGATAATCTTGGAAATCAGAAGCCACGACTTATTGGAAGATTGCACATCTGGAAATTATCTATTCAGAATACTGAAGCTAACAAAGCTGATAAGGAATGCAAGATGAAGAAATCAGAGGATGCTAATTAGAAGATATCCCAGTTTATTTCTCTTAAGAAAGTTAAAGATTAATTTATTGTGATGAAGGAAAACTTCAACAAGTTCTCTCAGAACATAGTGTCTGTTACGTTATGTTCAGAAATGGGAAACTAGTTGAATAATTCAAATGGCTTTCTAGAAACAGGTCATCTTGGAATTAGAAGACGTTGATCTGAGTTGTAAATGAATGAAATAACTTAGTTCTTATCGAATGATCTAGACGTGACAAACATCAGGAAGATGTTTCCATCCGTCAGAATGAGAAGATCTAGAATTTATGAAGATGATCTTGTCTTGGTGCATGATTCAAAGATTCTCATGAAGACTACAAAAGGAAGGAAGAAATCTTATGATGTCAGATGTTAAGGAAAATGCATTCTGGTAATCCAACTAGAAACATCTCATCAACAAGTCATAAGCTGTAGAAGTTGATCATGTGTTGATCCAAAAGGAGCCTCTACAATCACCACAAGGAATCTACAAGAATATTGAGTGTAAGGTATTTATAACCCTTCTTATTTAAGTAGTTTAGAAATATATTCTTATATTTTAAGAACTTCATTTGAGAATTTAGAAAGGAAATTATTTTCTAAAACTTTCTAATATAGTTTTTTCTTATGACCATTGTCAATTGCAAAAATTCCTTACTAAAGAAATATGTGCTCATTCCAACACGTGAACTCAATTTAATGTTTAGAATGGAAATAAGTACCTCATAATATATGTTCTCAAGAATAGAAAAATATGTTTCTATTGTTTACTTAATAACTGTTTACTTCTGAGATGTCAGACTTTTGATAAGTGAAACTCTCTTGTATCAAAAGTGTCCAAGTTTAAATGCTCGTTTAAGATTATTTTTTAACCATTGGAAATTGTAGTGTTCACTGCATTTATTAGCCATTATGATATGAAGAGTTGGTACGTCAACAATACTTTTTTCTTACTTGTATCATACATAGTATCTGATGGGACACATTGGGTTTTGAGAAAATCTTGGTTACAGGTAATGGATCGTTTTGCTTTACCTCTTGTCAGATTTGCTTCATTTGCTTTTATTTTCTTACATCAGTTTTTCATATTTTTGTCTACATCCTTTATTGGAAACAAAAATTATTGTTCAACCTTTCCTATTTCATGCCTTACCTGTCTCATGCATTTAAGATTTCTGAGTAATATTTCTTTTGAAAATGATGTTGTTTCACTATACAATTTATTGCTTTGCGTGTCTCGAGTCTGCATGTATTTAATTGTTTCATATTTATTTGTTTAATCTATTTCCTATCTCCTCTATTTTAATACCTAATTTCCTCTTCATATTCATCCATCTCTCTCTATATCTTCTTAAAACTTTTTTTCTTTTACTATTCTCCTATTTCATTCTCACTAATTTCCAACTATATCTATCAAAACCTTCTGTGGAGATGAAGATGTCTTAGAGGTCATTGATGAGAAAAGACCAAACTTTATGGGTCTTAAGGGAACTGGTCGTAACATCATCCTAAGTAAAAAATGTAGAAGATTGGCCAAGATATTATGTGATGTTTCATGGACCTATCTATCCAAACATGGTGAAGGATTTATGGACGTATGCTCTTGCGAGTTTATATGGAAACTCCATAAACTTTATTGTTTATATTATTCCTTTCTCCATCACTCCTACAACTATTTCCAGGGTCATAGGTCGTGCTCAAACGGGTACCACAGTACATGAGCATTGCTTGAACTACACCTTTGTTGACAAATTTGTCGACATCTTCAACCCCAACTTTCTCAGGTTTGAGCCAAACAATCCGGATAGGATTCAACCTACTTCCAAAGCTTAGTTTAACCTTATTCTAACTAACTTCCATCCTCGGGAAGTAGAAAAAATTGTCCAATCGCTTGATGACAAACTTTTTATCTATTTTCTGATGAAGAATGTCTATGTCAACTTGCCTTTAACCATCTTCAATCACTTGAAGGATTTAGTTAAAATATATAGAGGCCAACACAAATATTACACTCCTTATGGAAGAGTTATGTCTGAACTTTTCTACAAAGCTGACATCATCGGATTGGCTAGACAACTTGAACCAGATGTTTCCTGTGCTGAAGTTAGGTGTGAAACTATTAATAACTTGCTGGATTGGCAGTTATTCCTGATGGAAAGAGTTATGGTGTTCATATGTCATTGAGTTATGGTTTTTGGTTGTTGGTGGATGTTGGTTGGTCATGTTGGTTGTTAGTGTGTTGTTGGTTTAGTTAATTATTCACCATTATCTCTTGAATCATTGTTTTGATCCCTTGGTTTTATTATTTGTTTTTAATGATTCTATTTGTATCACTATTTCCTTAGTGTTCCGTTGTACCTCCTTAATGATTTATGAATGAAATTTTTAGTGTTTTATCTTATGATACTTTCTTATGGTTCTTTATCTATCCTTATTTATTTAATTATTTGTCTATTTTATTTTTATTCCTTTTTTATTTATGACAAATGGGGAGAAATTGATATATGTTTTTGATAACCTATTCTCGAGAATCTTGATCCCAAATAGATGTACGTGTGTTTTTACTTATAAACCATGTTTGAGAATTGATCAGGAACTTTGTAAGAGTTTACTGTGTTTAGAACAAGCTAATAGGAAACTATCAGAATATTTGATCTATCAAAATACATGATATACTATAAGAATTAGAAGATCTATCAAAAGACCTATAGCTTGAAAAATGCTCTAAAGGAGCTCGCGCTAATGATATCTGGTTTTAACTACCAAAGTTATCAGAAGTAAAGGAAAATCTGAAAGAATGTCTATGAGTGCTCAGTCTTGTCAGAAGTTGTGAACTTTTTGAAAGCATGGTAGCTAGACTCTAGCATTTCAAAGGTTTTGGACCTTTTGGATATCTAATCAAGACATGGTTATTTAGCATAAGCTCAAGATCTATATCTCCCGATGACATGTTGTTTTATGCACCTGTTGGTGATCTGTTCAAGATATGTAAGAACCTAATTTTGATATATGATGTGAAACATCAAGAGAATTCAATCAGGTTCTGATAAGTTTACAGGTTTTAATAGCAAGCCAGGTTATGAGATGAATACCTTACAATTCTAGTCAGATTCTGATGAGACGTCAATGAGAAGTATTCTTTCTCTGATTGATTAATCGTACTTCAAAATTATTTTGGAAGTCTTAGGATCAAGGGGAGACTTTGAATAAGCATAAATAAATTTTGGGAGTAAAAAACTAAGGGGGATCCGATTAAGATTAAATATGACTATGTGGTTTGTGGTGATTACCATGTCCAAATTGTCTATCAAAATTCATTATTTTTAATCATAAAAAAGGGGTGATTGTAAGAACAATATTTGATTCTACATATGGCCTTAATTTTTTATGATAATTTCACAAGTTATCTAAGAGAACAACTATGTATTTTATGGTTTCTATCTAATGTGTAGCTTTTGCTAACCTGAGTGTGACTCCGATAAGAAGACGTGTGATGTTGTCAGACTTTGATCTCAACTCTCTAGAATAAAAATTATGATGTGTACAAGATTAAGTCAATATTAAAAAACAATTCTAATATAACGGTTCTGAAGAACATTAGTTTTAAAGCTTCTGATTGAGACTTTACAAGTAAGCCTATAAGGCTTTACAAGGTTTATGCTTCTAATGCTACAAGTTCTGAAGACTTTGAAGACAAGGTTCTGTTGATTGAAGTTCTGAAGACATTGTTTTTGAAGACCAAATTCTAAAGATTCTGAAGACAATGTTCTGTTGAACAAAGTTCTAAAGACTCTGAAGATAAATGAATATGCGCTGAATGAGTTCTGAAGTTTCTGAAGATGAGGTTCTGATTGAATAAGCTCTGAAGATTCTTAAGTCATTGCTTCAAAAGAAAAAGTGCTGGAGATTCTCAAGACAAGTTTCTACTAAACGAAGATCTGAGACTCTGAAGACTTAGATTATGAAGATTACAAGAATGACTCTTCTACCACAAGCTTCATCAAATACATATCTGAAGCCTCTAAAGATATTAGAATACTGAATATCATAATGGTATATGCTGAGTATTAAAGTACTAAAACTCTCTGACCTCTACTTCGAAAAGGTGGTGCAAGGACAACTTTTTCAGTACTATGATGTTTACCATTCCTTCACATGAAGTTGGAATATTGTTGTTGGAATATTTTTTCAAGAATGCATGCCCTCCAACAGATCTATTTTCTCAAACTCTAAAAATTGAAGATTTCATAGCTTGAAGAAAGTGCTAGCAGGGTGCTAATGCAGCTGAACATATGTGTGCACAAGAGAAAAATAGCTGGGAGCCATACATGAGCACGTGCAAGTGCAAATTGGCTGAAAGGAGAAAAACATTAGATGTTGCTATTAAAAAAGCCAAGAGAAAAATGTTTGAAGCTCAACGATGAAATCATGATAAATCCATGTGAAGTTATTCAAGTGTAACATCAATAAGTGAAGCATAATAGCTTAGTCAAACTTGATGGTCAAACATGTGTAGGCATTATAGCTCGTGATGGATCAAGAAGAAAAAGATTAAAGCTCAATGAAAAGAAGTCGTAGTGATCAACAAGAAGAGCTTTTAAGCATTACAAAACTAGTGCTCTATAATCTCTTAGAGATTCATCTTAAGATAGTTTAATATAATAACAGGGAGTTGTTGCTCATATCTTGCTTAGAAACACTTTTGTGTTATTGCTCTTCAATTGTGTAATTCGCTTACGAGAAACAACTATTGTACACATGAAAAATCCTTTTCTAAGGTAGTCAAAATCCTATCTAAGGTGATGATTCCTCAAGTGGCTATGTCTATAGTCTTGATACTTGAGAGGACTAAGTTGTTTTTTAACAACTTAGAGGTTGATTTCCTTGGGGGGTAGTCTTAGCCAGAATTCTCAAGAGGACGGTGTAGGGTATCCATTGAGGTTGTAATCTTGTTTAAGTTGAATGAATTAAGTCCATGTCTAAGGCAAATCACCTGATGTGTGGACTGAAGTAGCTTTGTTAATAGTGAACTAGGATAAAAGTAATCATGTCAATTTATTTATTTTTAATTGTTAGCATTAAAGTTCATAATTTCGTAAAAAAAAGGAACAAATGGTGAAACCCAATTTAAACCTCTCTTTCTTGTGTTTCACAACCTTCAATTGGTGTCACATATCCGGTTATGTTATTGATGTTTATTAAACACTTAACATGTCAGATAAAGATCCAGAGGAGCTTTGAGAAACACTCTAGTTAGTCTCCTCCACCATCTGCAGTTTCAGTCTCATATGTTATATCTTCACCATTGATGGTGAGAAGGTTAAGTACTGAAAAAACAAACCAGAAAGGTTAATTCTGGGATTTGTCACTGATCCTTGGAATTGGAAATTGATGTTCACATATCCTTCTCTGTTGACGCTGGTGAAAAAGATTGAAAGCAAAGCCAAAGAATCAGTTGATAAAGAATCATAAATTTATCATATAATCAGAAATATTTGTTGAATGTTATTTCTGGAATACGATAGTTGAGAACTACATATATCCTCATGTGATGCCGATACAAGGAGCAAATACAAATCCGTATGATCAAATAAAAATCACAAGGAAGTAAGAAATCTTGTTTGCTAGAAGTTAATTCTTATTGAGTATGAGATGTTTTAAAATATTGACTGCCATGTCTATTTGACTTTCTCAGTATTACTCATTAGGAACTCTTTCATATAAAGAAGACACAATGCTTTTGTCTTGATTTTGAATCATGAAGTCTTTAAGATGAAGAACATTAAAGATGTTAGAATTCTTATTATAAAGGTTTCAAACCATCGTTGCAGAATTGAGAGTTCTGATCAACAATTCCTTATTGTTAAATAAAAGATCTGAAGCTTGCCATCCAATGGAAGCTTATGGTAAAACTGCTAAAACATGCAAAAGATCTTTAAAAATGATTATTCAAACAAATTGATCTAACTTGATCAGAAGGAACCCTTAAGGTGTTGAACAACAAACGTGCGATGGATTGAGAGAAGGTGGGGGTGTACCTGCAAGGCACTCCGATGCTAAAGTGAGTATAAAGTACAGAAAGGTAAGAAAGGATGATGGTTTCAGAATACTTGACCCTCTAGTGAAAGAGGGTATTTATAGTGTTCCCCCAACGCTGGGACAAGGTCCTTACTTGGGCTGGATCAGCGAAGCCCAAGGAAGAACTGCCAAGGAATGCGCAGAAGCAAGTAATACCTAGCGCGTGGTCTTGCCCTTGGTCCAACTGTCCCTATATTTGAGGTGATAATGAAGGAAAGTTGGGTGATGTGGCGCACGTGGGGGAGACGTTGTCTCCCCACGTCCGGGTTAGTGGGTCATGCCCGTCGATGTGGGCCTCTGCCCAACTAGTTGGGCTTCTGCCCGACACTGACTTAGAGGCCCATTCCAGAACAGGAGCCCCCCAAGTCAAGACTTTGAAGTGGAGTGATGGCTTAAGAGGGAGTGCGTCGAGCATGATCAAATAATGTCGGGGACATAAGCCAACTCACATTTGACGAGGACTATGATGTTGGCGCGAATTGTGTTTTCCGCCTCTTGGATGTTGTGTTAGAGGCATAAATTCACCTCGTCGTGTCGATGACGCGATCCGGTGGATGATGTCGAGGTGCTTGTGAAACGGGACGAAGCATCGCCATCACAGTTCTTCGTCGGGAAAGATTCCCTGCCCGGCTAATCGTGCAAATAGCCCAGGGGTGTCAGGAAGCCTGTGTCCGACGTCTTCGGGGATTCTTAAGGATGACATAATGTGCCCTTTTGTTTCCTTTTTAATTGCATTTAAAGCGTGTTGCTTCGTTTCTTGGGTTTCGGCGCATTAATTACTGGTCGGCTTAGGGAGGTTCTTCTAAGAACCAAGGAACATGTCTTCTTCCTCCCTGCTACCTAGAGTGCGAATCTTTCAGCACAAAAGGTTTTGTCAGGGTGGCGCTTGTGGAGGACAAAGCCATACTCAACTAGGAAACGTTGAGCAGGCGGGCCACCCTGTCCCAGAACGTCGTTGCGGTGATCAGGGTCATGAAAACAACCATGGTCTTGTCCGATAGTGCCTGCTCGTTGTCGGAGTTAAGGGCTGCGGATGAGGCGCTCCGGAATGTCAGAGCTGAATGAGACCAACTATCCCAAAACTTGTCCAACTATAAGGAGGGGTATAAACTCCAAGAGGGGCTGAAGACCGAGCTAACAGAGGTTAAGGGCGAGCGAGAGACCTTGGCTGAAGAGCACAAAAAACTAAAGGATCGGGAGGTCGAGTTCAACGAAGCTGCCGAGGAAAACGAGTGTCTTTGGCTGAGGGTTGAGGTGCTGGAAGGATTGTCGCTTCCTGCTGATGGGGACAATAAAGAGGACCGGGCCCTGTGAAGTCGGGTTGACCTGATTGCTCGAATCAGGCAACTTGAGAAAGATGTCATGGGAGTCTTCCAATAAGGTTTTGATAACACCACCGACCAACTCAAGGTTGTCAACCCTGGGCTCGTAACTGAGGGGACGACCTTCAACTTCGAAGTGGTAGATGGAGAAATTGTCTGCCCCTTTGCTGGCTCGAAAGAGGAAGGCGAGGAGGAGGAAGCTAATGAATATGTTTGGCCTGTGCATAATAGTTCTTTTCGTACTGTGTGCCATTTTTTTTGTATTTTATGGCCTGCGTGCCAATTTGTAACTTGGGCTTGGCCCTTTTATTTTGTACTTCCGTCGGCCATTCTTTGGTCGACTTTATAATATAATGTTTATTTTGTTTAGTTTGTTTAATTTTGATGATGAGATGTGAACTTGTTTGCTCGACTGTATAGGCTCGTTAGTTTAGGAAACCGACAAGGTGGCGGGTTTTACGTCCACTGCAAATCGGGACAATGGCCGAGGTCGAGGCCCAGATCCCGAGGCTCGGGCCTTTCCATCATGAGCCATGTGCCATGCCGACATGGTACTGCGACGCTGAAGTTCGTTTTGAAGTGTCCAACATCGAGGGAGATCGTGCCCATCTTCCGGGGATGTCGACCTTCCTTTCGATTAGTGTTGAAGTGACATGGTCGTACCTTCAATGTTTTCATGAGCATGCTATTGTTTAGTTGTAGTATTTCTTGAGTTTTTCATCATTCCAGGGTCGATCTAGTTCTTCTCCTTATAAGTTTTCAAGGTAGTAGACCCCGTTGTCCGTTTTGTCTCAGACATGGTACGAGACTTCCCAATTTGCGGCCAGCTTGTCTTCTCGTGGGTTTTTCTAGTTTCGTCTGAGGAAGAGGCTGCCTATCAGGAATTCCCTTTTAATGAGTTTTGTGTTGTGGCGTAGAGCCAACTTTTGTTTGAGTGAAGCTTCTCGTAGGGCTTCTTCGGAACGTATCTCCTCGACGAGGTCGAGTTCTACTAGTAGGTCTTCGTCATTCAGCTCCTCGTTGAGAGGTGCTTCTGTTTGTCTCGAGGGTTCCCAGATTTCCACCGGGATGGCTGTATCGGTCCCATAGGTCAGTCGAAATGGGGTTTCCTCGGTTATCGAGTGTGGGGTCGTGCAGTAGGCCTAGAGTATGTTGTGTAGCTCCTCGACCCACGTTTTCTTTGCCTCCCCCAACCGTCGTTTTAATCCTCGTAAGATCACCCTATTGGCCGCCTCAGTTTGGCCATTGGTTTGGGGATGCTCTACATACGTAAAATGTTATTTCATGCCTAGATTGGCGACGAAGTCCTGGAACCTTCTGTCCGTGAATTGTGTTCCGTTGTCGGTGACAAGGACTTATGGTATGCCGAAGCGGGCGAGGATGTTCTTTTTGAAGAAATAGAGTATATTTTGTGACGTGATCTTGGCGAGAGCTTCAACTTTGATCCATTTTGTAAAGTAATCGACACCGACAATAAGATATTTGTTTTGGTAGGAGCCGGTCACGAATGTCCCGAGGATGTCCATAACCCACCACGTGAAAGGCCATGGGGCGGAAAGTGTTTTAGGCTCGTTAGGGGGAGCCAAATGCATGTATGTGTGTCTTTGACATCTGTCGCATTTCTTGACGTGCTCCTTTGCGTCATGTTGCATCGTCGGCCAATAATAGCTTGCTCGGAGTGCCTTTCGTGCCAATGAATTTCCGCCGAGGTTTTGGGCGTTGATTCCCCCATGAATTTCTCCCAAGATGTCGGGGACCCTTTCTTCCTCGATACATTTGAGTAGTGGTATGGAGAAACCTCGCCGGTAGAGCTTCCCTTCAAGGAGGACGTACGAGCATGCCTTTCTCTTGATGACAGTTGCCTCTTTCAGATCTGTTGGGAGTTCGTCCTTCGTTAGGTAGGTGTGGATGGGAGTCATCCAACAATGTGCGTCGCTGATGGCCAACACCTTGAGCTGAGGAGGAGGCTTCTCGATGCTTGGTCGAGGAAGGATTTTTTGGATCACAGATTTGTTCCCACCCTTTTTACATGTGCTTGCCAGTTTCGACAAGATGTATGCTCGGGTACTGTTCTCTCTCGGGACGTGTTGGACTTCCCAAGAGTTGAATTTTTCTAGTTTGTCTCTTAGCAAGGCTAGATATTCAATGAGGTTATCGTTCTTGGCCTGATATTCTCCCCGTACTTGGGATTCTACGAGCTGAGAGTCGGTGGAGATTTTTACTTCCTTTGCCCCCAGGTCCTCCACCATCCGTAGGCCCGCCAAGAATGCTTCATATTTAGCTTGGTTATTCGAAGTCGGGAAGGCTAGTGCTAGGGATACTTCAATCAGGATCCTGTCTTCATTTTCAAGGATGATGCCTGCACCACTTCCTGTCGAACTGGAGGCACCATCGACGAAAATTATCCATTTGTGGGTGCCGTTAGTCGGGGTCAGGATGTACGTTATCTCAGCCATGATGTCGTCCAGGACCTGCGCCTTTAGGGCCTTCCTACTTTCGTATTGGATGTCGAATTCTGACAGTTCTAACGACCATTTCAGCATTTTGCCGGTCATATCGGGTCGACCAAACAATTGCTTTATGGGCTGGTCCGTCCGTACTTTGATCGTGTGGGTGAGGAAATAATGTCTCAGCCTTCTTCCTGCATTTATCAGGGCCAAGACAACATTCTCTATCTGTTGGTATCTGAGCTCAGGGCCCTGGAGGGATTTTCTCGTGAAATAGATGGGTTGTTGTCCGTCGTTTGTCTCGCGGATGAGGACTGCACTGACCGCCTCGGTGGCTACGGAAAAGTACATGTATAACTCTTCTCTCGCGAGCGGTCATGACAAGACTGGTGGTTGAAAGATCACTTTCTTGAGGTGGAACAATGAATGCTCCCACTATTAGGTCCACTAAAAGGTGGCTTCTTTCTGTAGTAGCTTGAAGAATATGAGCGCGTGTTGTGTGGACTTAGCAACGAAACGGGATAGGGAAGCGAGCATGTCATTGAGCGATTGAATGAATTTCTTCGAGCTCAGGGTTGGGAATTCCGAGAATGCCCGACATTTGTCGGGGTTGGCTTTGATTCCTCGTTCGGTGAGGTAGAAGCCGAGGAATTTTCCTGCTCGAACTCAGAAGGTGCATTTTTCGGGGTTGAACCTCATTTTGCACTTCCTCGCTTGCTCGAAGACCTTTCTGAGATGCCAAGCGTGATCCGTCACCTCGTGTGACTTTGCTATCATGTCGTCCATGTATACCTCGAGCATGTCTCTGATTTCTCCCTAAAATACCTTATTCATCATGCGCTGGTATGTGGCACCGACGTTCTTCAGCCCGAATGACATAATGTTGTAATAGTAATTGCCAGTCGGGGTCATGAAGGCCGTGTGTCGCTTGTCTGTGTTCGACATGGGAATTTGGTTATACCCATTGTATGCGTCCATGAAGGACAAAAGTTTAAAACCTGCAGAATTGTCGACCAGTTTATCTATGTTAGGCAAAGGAAAAGCATATTTGGAACATGCCCTGTTGAGATCAGTATAATCAACACACATATGCAATTTTCCATTATTTCCTTAACAAGAACTACATTAGAGAGCCAGGTTGTGTATTGGGTTTCAGAAATAAAATTCTCCTCTAAGAGGTCTTTTACAGCCTGCTCGGCAGTCTCTGCTTTCTCGGGAGACTGCTTGCGCCTACGCTGTGCTACGGGCCTAATGTTCAGAACTATAGCTAATTGATGGCAGGCGACCTTGGGGTCGAGATGGGGCATCTCAGCAGCACTCTAGGCGAACAGGTCCGCGTTGTCCTTGAGACAGGTTGCAAGTTGTTTCTTTGTCCCTAGTGTTAGACCAATACCTATCTTCACGGTTCTGTCGGGTTTGTCTCCTAGGGGGATAAGCTCAAACTCGCCGCCGGGAATCGGGCGTACTGGATGAATTGGAATCTGTCCGTTGAAGGGATCCTGTTCTTCAGTGTTATCTTCACTGAGACTAATGTTGAGGTCGATGAAGTTGACTTGCGGGGAAGGTGGGTGCTCCTCGCCTCTTGGCTTCTTGTTGCCTTTGGAAGTGTTGATTATGTCTTGTCCTTTGACCGTGACGTCGTAGCATCTCCAAGCAGCTTCGATGTCGCCGTGAATGGTGACCACACAACCCCACTTGGTGTAGTACTTCATCTTTAAGTGGACAGTGGAGGGCACAACAATTAGCTCGGCCAAAGTGGGTCGCCCAAGGATGCAGTTATACAGTGATGGGCACTCGTTCACCAGAAACTGGACTTTCACCTCTCTGGTCATTTCATTCTCGCCAAACAGAACGAGTAACTCCATTTATCCCCATGGACTTGTGGTTGTTCCGTTGAATCCTTGGAGGTCGGATCCGACGTAGGGGGGTAAGTTTGACTTGTCCAGTTTGAGGGTTCGGAACAGATAGGCATACATGATATCCACCGAGCTGCCTTTGTCGACCAGAATGCGTCGAATGTCAAAACATGACATCTTTGCCCTTATCAGAAAGGGAATACTAGAGTTAGGGGAACCGCCTGGTAGCTCCTTGAGGAAAAAAGATATAGTATTAGACTTTCCCCGAGATTTGGTCAGCGTCGCCAGCTGGTCGGGAGTGGTTAGTAGGAGTTCGTTGAACTTCCATTTGATGGAGATGGCTGTGTTCTCATTGTTTATCCCACCTCCAAAGATGACCAAGGAAGCTGGGAAGTTTTCCCACAGGCTGTGAGAAGTAACTTTACCTCCCATGTGGACATCAGGGAGGTGGTAATCTTCAGGGCGAGATATGCAGCGGGTTACTTGAAAGGGGGAGTTGTTGCGTGGAGAGTTTTCGCGGTCTCTTCTCGTGGACTGTTCTTCGTGCCAGGGAGTCTCACTTATTTTGGTGTATTTTTTGAGGTGACCCTCTTTGATCAGGATCTCGATAGCGTCTTTCTAGTGAACATAATCTTCAGTTACATGCCCGTGGCTCCTATGGAAGAGGAAATACTTGGACTTGTCGGTGTAGGGTTTGGGTGCAATAGGTTTGGGGAACCTTACTCTGCCCTGTTTGAACTCGGAGTTAATTCACTCGGCGAGGATTTGCTCGCGGGGAGCAATCAGCCATGTATACCCAGAGAAACGCCCTGCCGGTCGTCTTCCTTCGCAGACATCGCGAGGTTTGTCCTCTCTTCGCCTCTCCCCGTTGCGGAGAGGAGCCGTATAGTCTTCGTGTTTGGAACCATTGGTGTCATATTGACTGCGATTGTTTCGAACATCATGGGCGACTTGCTTCTCCTCGTATCTGATATACGTTTGAGCCTTGTGCAGGAGCTCATCGAGGGAGCGGGGTGGCTCGATCCCGACAGCTCTGCTGAGCTCACTTCCGGGGAGGAGCCCTTTCTTGAGGAGATACTTTTTCATGTAATCGGTCGTATCTATCTACCTCGACAGCTTCTTGGTTAAATCTCTCGATGTACGAGCGCATCGTTTCGTTCTTCCCTTGTACGATGGCTTTAAGGGTTGCTCCAATCTTCAGGTGGCGTCGGGAGGCTGTGAAGTTCCTCGTGAACGCTGACCCCATGCTCCTCCAGGACGTGATATATTTGGGGGCCAGGCTTTTGTACCACGCCATGGCTCCCTTCCTGAGGGTTGTCGAGAATAATCTGCACTTGACATTTCCGCTGATGTCGTTGCGGTAGTCGAGCATAACGTTGATGTTGTCGACGTGGTCGTCGGGGTCAGTCGTCCCATCGTAGGTCGCCAGATTTGAGGGCTTCTCCATGCCTGCTGGGAGTGGAGTTTCCATGATGGCTCGCGAAAACGGGCAACGAAGGTTTTCTTCATCACTCCTCAAGGGAGAGTAGTCTTCGTTCCTAGGACTCTGAGCACGTCGAGGGGAGGTCCTCAGATGGTCATTCAGTCGCTCGGGATATCCCCTGGGTTCATTCTTCTTTGGTTCTGGGGAGCTTCGTCCACGACAAGCAGGTGAGTGTCCTCGCTTCTTGGCCACCTCTGGTTGGCGTTTCTCAGGTTGAGATCCGCGTCCTTGCCGAGGAGGGTTAGTCCGTCGCTCGATCTCCAGTGCCATGATCATCTCATGTTGTTGAAAGAGCATGCGGTTGTTCTAGTTGAGTGCGTTCACCATGGCTATCATGGTGGGGTCCCCTTTGACTGACACCGGGATGGGCTGAAAGGCATTCGTTGGCTGAGGTTGAGGAACACCATTGTCCTCAGGCTCAAGCGACGAGGTGGAAGGTTGTCCGTCCCTTGGACCAACTTCATGAATGAGATGTTGATCGTTCTCCGACCCATTGTAGTCGACGAGGCTGAGGGCATGGTTGTCGCCGTGTTTGTTGGTCATGATGAAATGGTGAATTGAAGCTTTGATCTTCTGTAATGGAAGATGGAGAGAACTTTATTCCCACAGACGGCGCCATTGATCTAACTTGATCAGAAAGAACCCTCTAGGTGTCGAACAACAAACGTTCATTGGATTGAGAGAAGATGAATGATGTACCTACAAGACGCTTCGATGCTAAAGTGAGTATACGGTACAAAAAGGTAAGAAATGATGATAGTTTCAGAATATCTGACCCTCTAGTGAAAAAGGGTATTTATAGTGTGCCCCAACACTGGGCAAAGATCCTTACTTGGGTTGGATAAGAATGCGCATGAGCAAGTAAGACCTAGCGCGTGGTGTTCCCTTGGTACAATTGTCCCTATATTTGAGGAGATAATGAAAGACAGTTGGGTGACGTGGCGCGCGTGTGTAACACGGTGGGAGAACTGACTTTAGTTAAATGTTGCGAATAGCAAGAGTCGCCACCGACTTTTATTTTATCCAAAGGAAAGGCATAAAAGAACAGGAAAGACCTTTTAAAAGATTTTTGGGTCCGGGGGGTAGGTTATGTAAAGGGAAGGTGTTAGCACCCTTTACATCCATGGTTATCCATGGGCTCTTAGTTACTTAGCTCACTTTGAATTGCTTTTGAAAAGTGTAGTGTGTGAATAAATTTTTTTTCATAATAGTTAATAATGATCCATGTACGGATGCGTAAAAACTTGTGTTTTGAAAATTTGTTTGAAATTTGTTAAGTGTTTGAAAATTTTGAATGAAGTGAGCAAGCAACTATGAGATACCTACCTTAAAGTTTAAGTCTTTTCTGTTCTTTATCCTTTAAATGGTAAGACTATCCCTATTATTAAGGAATAGTTAGTCATTACCTTGGATGTGAGGGACATATAAGGGACATCTGTTTAATGAAGGCAACTGTGGGGTGTATTAAGCACTTAGGAGGGACTATCATCACTACAACAAACAAGACCTTAGACAGCGCTTTTTTTAGCCTTAGACAGCGCTTTAAAGCGCTGTCTAAACCTCCGCTGCTAAAGGTTTAGACAGCGCTTTTAAAAATGTTAAAAGCGCTGTCTAATCCCCCACCCTTAGACAGCGCTTTGGCCAAAAGCGCTTTAAAAGACCCTCTTAATTTAAATTTTTTAGGTACACCTTGGACAGCGCTTTTCAAAAGCGCTGTCTAAGTCCCCTACCTTAGACAGCGCTTTGGCCAAAAGCGCTGTCTAAGCCCCTCCTATTTTAATTTTTTTAGGTATACCTTAGACAGCGCTTTGGCCAAAAGCGCTGTCTAAGCCCCTCATATTTTAATTTTTTTAGGTATACCTTAGACAGCGCTTTGGCCAAAAGCGCTGTCTAAGTCCCCCCCTTAGACAGCGCTTTTGCCTAAAGCGCTTTCTAATCCCCCCCTTAGACAGCGCTTTTGGCAAAAGCGCTGTCTAAGGTATACGAAATTTTTTGTAGGATTTGTTTGTAACCACATTTTTTCCAGGTTTATAAACCAGAATTGGTACCTGTTTTCAACCAGATTTTTGCAGTCAATTATCACATTTTATATATGCCATTTTGGCCTTTTTTTACCAAAATTTGGCTAACCAATTCAAACCAATTCAAACCAAATTTGCCATAAATGTATCAAAATATATACAAATTTATGTTTACATTTATAAGTCATTACATATACTACTACAAATGTACACATTAATTACACACTTTGAGCTCTATCATGTATTGACACCACTCCTCTTTGATTTCGTCCACTTGATCCTTTGTATAAGATGCACACTTGAATTCATCAAAGTACTACATAATAATATAACATATTTTGAATTAATTCCAACTATTTAATTATATGAGATATGTGTAAATATAAAAATAACTCATAAGTTAGAAATACATACATCGGTGAGAATCTCTAATCGGCCCAACATGAGAGTATCTCGCATAAACCTCAACATGAAATACCCGCAATCTATTTGATTACGTTGAAGAGGACACTACATATGAAAAAAAATATGAATTATAAATCCTAAGTTTTATCAAGTGTAGTCATCACTAATATAATAAAAAACGCGGTAATTAAAAATATACCGCCACTTTAATCCATGAAATGGAGTTGGCGCCCCTCCTTGAGGTCTGGATAACTCGTTGGGCACGAAAAGCTTGTAGGACGCTAATAAAATAAAAATGAAGCAATTAGAACAATTCACATAAACTAAGAAAAATTTTGAACATTCTCACTTACGTGTCAATTAGGTCCTTCATAACCGGGTATGTTGTCCAATCATTTCCTAACGAGTCAAGATAATACACAATTTCTCGGATAGGATTGATTGCGAGCAACAACCAATGTCCACTGTAATGATTAGGCAAATGTTAGATGGTAACTTGGAAAATAATTATAATAGATGAATTTAGAATGAAATGTTAGATGGTAACTTGGAAAATAATAAAACAAAGTAGTCCGAATTTACCTAACATATGTATTGACAACGTTGACGCCGATTTCTTCACGACCAAAAACTTGCATGAAGTCCTCATTACCAATCATTTGTTCGTAATCAAAGCCGAAAATCCCTACCTCCATAGGTATAGTCCGAACACCTCCGGTCGGTATATCGGTCATCTCTAGAAATGTCCTGAGGCACGACCTATACTTGGTGGTAGGTTTTTTCCTAGCTACGGACTTCTTAGCACCAGAACTTTGTACCCGTGCGGAGGCGTTGCTAACCTCCTTTTTTTTGTTGTGCGGAGGCATTGCTAGCCTCATTTTCTTGAACCTACATGTCATATAAATAGTTAGATCAAATTAAGAATGTAACAACTTCCATGAATATATGTCATATAATTGTATATTACCTCTTTTCTTGAAACCGTGGACTCGGTATGCCGTGGAATCGCAGTTTCTTTTGATTTGGATTGTGTGGGAGTCTATTTAACATAGGAAAATATGTAAGTAAAATTTTAAGCATAAATTTTAAACTTTGAATATACCAAGGAAAGTTAACATAAGTTTTAATCATACCTCATATCCTACGCATATGAGGTTTGTCGGCCATGCAACAAACGAACCTACTGCTTCGTGCACCGTTGTTGCATCCGAATCATCGCTAGGATATGGTAATGCTGCATTCGGCTCAACTGCAATATCAACTGATACCTTCAAACATCCAGCAGGGAGCTCTCTAGTGTGGAGTAATACTCCGCTAACGTTATGCACTTTTCCCTTGCCAACCATCCGATAGTATGGTGACGACAAATACAGCTGACAATGGGAAATGCCCTAAAACCAATAATAACAAGAAATCGTTAATGTGTATATATGTCAAATACATAATTTAAGCAAATAGTTCAATTTAAGACAATTATATGTAATTACCTCTGGAATGTTCGGCTGAAAGGTACAGTTGATGCTGTCTTTGTCCGAAGCATCTCTGTATACTGTTGAGGCGCTAGCCTCTCTTTCTCTCCTCAATGCATCAAGCTCAGCTTGCATGGCTTCCATTCTTGCATGAAGCTCCCGATTACTAGGAGCCTTTCCTTTTTTAATACTCATGGAGGTCGGAGTGACTCCAAATCCCTTACCCCTCACCCGACCAGAGTACTCAGGGACATCTAATGCCCGACCAAGTATGCTCCTAGTATCATCGGGAGATAAAGACTGAGATAGCTCCTCCTGAAAAATCAGATGAATACCGTACACTTGTCAAATATTTGTCTATAAAAATGTTATTCAATTAATGAAAAAATGTTATACTTACACATTTCTGGTATACGTGTAAAACTTCTTCTTGAGGAACTCCAGATTTGCCCACACGGGCTTCCTTCCACAAAACATGTGCAGGAAGAGAAGTTTCTGAACTTTCCTCCTTCTGCAGCTACACATTAAGTCATACAATTTGATCAGATAAAACTAATATATGATGAACAAATTTGTTATCGCAATTTAAAAATACTTACCATGGATTGTTCTAAACGTCCATATCCGACACGTCCTTTTCGGTACGGATATGCGGGACTTGATGCTCTTTCCTGATTTGTAGCACTTATTCTTTGAAAAACCGGGTCTTGTCTTTTGGATTTGAAAGCTTCCCATTCTTCAGCCGATATCAAACTTTCATATTTTTTGGGAAGCTCCGCATCCACAAAATTACCATCCGCATCCTTAAGGAACTTGGATGATAAAAATGTCCGAAACCCTCTTAGAAGCTTTCCGGCCAATTTCATACAAAAGCCTCTTCTTTCTTCTTCGATGTTAAAACATCGCTAAGAAAAACATACAGATTGATAGTTAGTATCGGTAATTGAAAAAACATAATTGAAAAAACATAATTGTACCTTTATCTCACTCCAAATTTTATCTTTGGACTCTTTCAGCTCTTTGTTTCTCCAATCATCACATGTAATGGGAATTTCATTCCTTACTAGTGCACCAATAAAACTAGTTAAGGTATGCCCATTAGGTTCTATAAGCTGTCCCTGGGTGCTCCAATAGACATCTAGTATGATGCCTCGAGATCTTCCTTGGACCACCCTTCTCATTACTGTGATGCCTCTTCGAATTTCTTCTTCCGCGAATACTTTTTTAGGAACTTCCTCAGGTTGGTCATCAGCCATGTCTAACCTGTAATAAACCAAGGAAACCATCAAATATCAAATATAACTTATAATCAAAGCAATTGAAAACAAAAAAATAAAGAAATCATGCATTATCATATATAACTTATAATCAAAGTAATTGAAAACAAAAAAATAAGGAAATCATGCATTATCACATATAACTTATAATCAAAACAATCGAAAAAATAAAATAAAGAAACCATGGATAATTTACCTAAGTCACTAACATCTCTTTCTTTTCTTTGTTGGAATATTAATCACTTGTTTCTTAGCAATGCATACGGATGAATTGATCCAAATTCCCTCATTATGATCGTTTCTTATATATGACTCATCCGGTATAAGATCCTCAACTTCATCATTTCTATTCAACTCATTCCGTCTAATGCATGACTCATTCTCAACATCAATATCACATTGATCGACACCGCTATCATCAGTCACTTTGTTAGAGAAAAGCACTATAGACCATTTTGTACTCTTCGGGTCATTCACATAGAACACTTGTTTAGCCTGAGATGCTAGAATAAAAGGTTCATCTTTGTACCCCACCCTAGTAAGATCAACTTGCAAAAATCCAGACTTATCCATTCGTATGCCACTACTATTCACCCACTTGCAACCAAAGATGGGAATCTGAAACTTCTCGTAATCAAACACCCAAATGTGCTCAATAACTCCAAAATATGACAGATTTGCATATTTGGGGTTTAAGTCCTTCATGCTTGATATATGCATTGCTTCAGCTAGCACGGTGACACCACTATTTTGCATAGTACTCTTATCATCTTGTTCTTTGGTATAAAATGTGTATCCATTAATTGAATATGCGCTATGAGAAAACACATGCAAACTTGGACCATATGCCAAACATCTCAACCTTTCTGTTACCGAAGAAGGATCTGAAGAGCGCTTCAAATAAATATGATCCTTCAACCATTGTATGAAACTTTGATTGTGCTCTATAACTATCCAATTTTCATTTCTGTTCGGATTTAACCTTCGGAGTACATCCTTGTGCATTTCAACATATGGCTCAACCTCATTATTATTGTGCAGAACATACAAATGAACTTGATCCCGTTCATCCCTTGATATTGTCACAATTTTATTCCCAGTTAATTTTTTACCTTCCATTTTGTCGAAAATCTGAGCTCTGGGGAGTCCAATCGATTGAACGTTAGACAAATATTCAGTACAAAACTCAACAGCTTCTTCAACAATGTATCGTTCAACAATACAACCCTCTGGTCGACTTCGGGATTTCACGTACCCTTTTAATATTTTCATATACCGTTCAGCAGGGTACATCCATCTCATATAAGCTGGTCCACACAACTGTGTCTCTTTCACAAGATGAACAACTAAATGAACCATTATGTCAAAAAAAGACGGAGTAAAATACATTTCAAGCTCACACAAGGTAATTACAATCTCTTTTTGTAGTGTTGGTAAGATCTCGGGATCGATCACCTTACTACAAATTGACCTAAAGAAAAAACACAATTTAGTTATGGAACTTCTTACTTTTTCTGGCAAAATAGAACGTATACCGATCGGTAGAAAATGTTCCATTATAACGTGACAATCATGTGTCTTCAAATTCTTCAACTTGAGGTCTTTCATAGAAACAAGTCTTCTGATATCAGATGAGTATCCTTCTGGAACCTTAACTTCACTCAGAGACTTACACAAATTTTTTTTCTCCTTTCTAGATAAAGTAAAAGCAGCAGGTGGTAGATATGTTCGTCTTCCTTTCTTCACGGGTGCTAATTCAGTTCTCATTCCCATTTTTAACATGTCCTCCCTTGCTTTAAGGCCATCCTTAGACTTGCCTTTTATATTGAGTAATGTACCGATAACACTTTCAAATACGTTTTTTTCAATATGCATAACATCGAGAAAATGTCTCACGTACAAAGACTTCCAATATGGCAATTCAAAAAATATCGACCTTTTCTTCCACCCACCTTTCACAATCTTATGTGCAAAAGGCTTGCCAAACTCAGTACGCACATCTTTCACCTTTTCAAAAACTTGTTCACCTGACAATGCGGGTGGAGCTCTACGATGTTCGGTGTCTCCATTGAATGCTTTTCTCCACCCACGGTAGTGATGTTTAGAATGTAAGAATCTACGATGACCGAGAAACACATTCTTCTGGCAAAGTTCCAATCGGATCGTATCGGTTCCGTCTTCACAAACAGGACACGCACGTTGACCTTTAATGCTATACCCAGATAGATTCCCGTATGCTGGAAAATCATTAATTGTGCCAAACAACATCGCCCTCAAATTGAAACTTTCTTTCCTATATCCATCATAAACCTCCACACCGTTCTCCCACAAAATCTTTAAATCTTCGATCAGAGGTGTCAAGTATACGTCTATGTCATTACCTGGTTGTTTAGGCCCAGAGATTAACATAGATAACATCATGTACTTACGCTTCATACATAGCCACGGAGGTAGGTTATAAATCATAAGAATCACAGGCCATGTGGTATGTGAAATACTTTGAAGACCATGTGGGTTCATTCCATCAGTAGATAATGCCAATCGAAGGTTTCTTGCTTCTGATCCAAACTCAGGATAATCATTATCAATCTTCGACCACTGTGGTGAATCAGCCGGATGCCGATACTTTCCATCGGTGATTCTTTCATCTGCATGCCAAGTAAGATGTCTTGCATCGGTTTCACTACGAAACATGCGCCTATATCTCGGAATTATCGGAAAATACCATAAGACTTTTGCGGGAGATAATCTTTTCTTATATCGAGACAAACCGCATTTGGGGCACTCAGTTAACGTTGCATATTCGTTACGAAACAAAATGCAATCGTTAGGACAAGCATGTATCTTATCATAGCTCATGCCAATAGAGCACAACATTTTTTTTGCCTCATAGGTTCGATTAGGAAGAACATTATCATCCGGTAGCATTTCTCTCATAAGGGCCAACAACTCTGTGAAACTTTTATCCGACCATCCATTGCCCGCCTTTAAGTTGTACAACTTTAATACCGCAGAAAGTCTTGAGAATTTAGTGCAACCTTTGTACAACGGTTTCTCTGCATCGCTTACCATCCTCTCAAACATTTCAGGACAATCATGAAGATCTTCTTCCAGTGCTTCTACAATCTCTTCAACTCGATCACAATCATATGTTTCCGTGTCTTTGTCGTATGAAGCATATGTCGTATTTCTTTTTCCACTCGATTCAACATTCCCGTTAATTTTCTCACCATGAAATATCCAACACTGATAACTTTGATCAATTCCATGCCTCAGCAAATGCGATTTCAATCCATGTGCGTCAACCTTACCAATATAACAACAACGCAAGTAAGGACAATGCATTCGTCTGGGGTTTTCAGCGTGTTGAACAGCATACTTAACGAATTCCGCAACCCCACTCTCGTACTCTTTGGTCATTCGATTGGCACAGATCCATGTTTTATCCATGGTTTTCCTACTTATTTAAAAGAACACTCAATTAATGATAAATAAAATTTAAATATATTAGTTAAAATATTCAAATAATAGAAAAATTAATGGCATTTTTTAACTTGTTACCAATAAGTCTTTTTTATTTGTCCAATATCTCTATCACTCTTCACGATAAATAAATTGTTCTTGTGGTCAACCTCCACGGTATAAAATATCTAGTCCAACTACCTTGCAACTGTCTATTCTCTTTGATCTTTCACTTACCCCAGACTCCTGAATCCTAGGATACAAGGTGTAATATTAGCCCTCCATTCTAGTGAATAGCCTATCTAAGTGCAATAAAATCCTATGGCCTCCAACTACCAAGCTGTGAAAGTAACTCTTCACCCTTTCTTTGAAATCTTGTTTTGTGACCAAGATTTTTCCCTCTTTAAAAGTTCGAAGTTGTATCGATATTAACATTTCATTTAAAGGGAAGTTCCACATATACATATAACCATTTATCCCCCATATGGGTTCCTCACAAAATCAGCATTTGAAAACAAAAAAGACATAAAGAAAATATCATAAGATGATACCAAGAAAATTTGCAACACTAACAGAACATAAATGATATGTACAACTAAATGTATGTATAGACAAAAATCTATCACAATAAAATAAAAAGCATATAAAAAGATTGATCAAAGTTAAGAGGTGAAAGGCATTATAAAGACCAGTACTAAGAAGAATACCTTTTAAAAATGCTACAGCAAAAACCTCAAACAGCAGAGAAGCTAATACAGAGAACACAATAAACACCTGCATAAAGGGTGCATACAAGTTACATTCAAAATAGTAACTAGAAACATAAAAAAACATTACATCAGCCTGAACTTTGTTCTGAAAACATATATAGCGATGGCAATTAAACCCGAAATGTAAACTAACAAGTTACTTACAGAAATGAAACGAAGAACTGAAGAAATGAAACCTGAAACGTAGAACAGAAAAAATGATTTTTCCATAACCAACCACAACCAGAAAAAAAAAGCAATTATATCAGGAACGATTCGTCAAACACATACCGTAATGTGATTATACCAGGAACGATTCGTCAAACAAATGAAATGAAACGCAGAACTGAAGAACTGAAACCTGTAACGAAGAACTGAAGCAATGAACCCGATTCTTTCAACGGCGGTGAATGAATGAAGAAGCAATGAAACCGATTCTTCAAACGCAGTGAAAAAGTGAAGAAATGAAGCACAATCAATGGCTGAAACACTTTCAAGAACGAACGATTTCGCTGTTAGGGTTCGCTTTCGCTGTTAGGAGGGAAAACAGAAAGAACAGAGAACGAAAATAGAAGTTTGAATTTTAATTTTAATAAGACCTTAGACAGCGCTTTTGGGAAAAGCGCTTTCTAAGGTATGCCTTAGACAGCGCTTTTCAAAAGCGCTTTCTAAACCCCCCCTTAGACAGCGCTTATGGTTTTATTTTTTTTTTAAATTTAAAAGCTTTAGACAGCGCTTTATCAAAAGCGCTGACTAAGGTGAATATTTAAAAGCGCTTTCTATAAGCGCTGTCTAAGGGGGGGTCTTAGACAGCGCTTTCTAAAAGCGCTGTCTAAGACCCCCCCTTAGACAGCGCTTTCATTATTTTTTTGGAACATTTTCCGTGTTTTTTTTAAATTTTAAACTTGGACAGCGCTTTCTCTTAAAAGCGCTGTCTAAGATGCGCTGTTAAAAAGCAGTTTTGGCGTAGTGCATCATTATTCGAAAGGGACTTGATTTTTTTATAAAGGCAACCATTAAGGGACTTGATGACTTTTCTTTTAAGGGACTTGCTTTATGCACCCCACTTGACCTTTTTGAATAGGCAACAATAAGAGGCAACCCTAAAAAGTGAGATGGCGATTAAAAATCGACTTACGTGTGTGAGTGTTTAATTTTATATTTATCTTATAATTAAAATGATCTAAATTCAATTTTAAAATAGAATACATGTTTGCACTCCCTAAATTACTAACCATAGCATATAAATTAAATAAATTAAATATTTACAAAATTTACACCAAGGAGCAATTACATAATAATTACAATAAATAGCAAATAAAAATAAATATATAAGCAAAATAAATATAGAAGCAAAATATAAATAGTAAACAAAAATAAATAAATAGGCAATAATATAATAGGGGTTAGTAATAATAATAATAAATAAATAAGGTTAGTGAAATAATAATAATAAGCATAATAAAATAAATGGATTAGTAATAATAATAAATGGAATTGGCAAAACATAATTAAAATAATAAGCAAAAGTTAAATTTTTAATATAGACGATTATTTAAAAATAAGAGGAAATATGGACAATTAAATAATTATTATAACATTTTAATTTATGTACAAATTATTATTTTATTTTTAAACATATTATAACTACAAAATTTAATTATTATAGGTTCAATTGTTTCTAAACACATATTAAAAATTATTTATATATAAAAATATTTACATAAGTTATAAATATATTTACCAAACTTAATTACATTAAATAAGTATATACATAATTGTTATATTTATAAAATTTAATTATACTAAATATAATATTTACAAAATTTAGAAAATAAAATTAGGTTTATAAGACAAACTAGGGTTTCTTAAAATTAGGGTTTTAGGGTTTTTTAGAAAAAAAGTATTTTAAAAGTTTATAATATAACATACAAATTTATATATACATAAATTATAATTCAATTACATAATAAAGAAAATAATTTTTGAATTACAAAATAATTTTTGAATATAAAAAAAACATTGAATAATCATGTTATAGAATTATTTTTATTATATATATATATATCATTATTAATGAAAAAAACTAAATTAATTAAACAAAAAATAAAAAAAAACAAAATAAAACAAACCTGGCTGGGATTTGAACCCAGGAGGCTTTATTCACAATATCCATGCCCTACCACTGGGCGATACGCTGGTTGGTGCAAGAATGATGACCTCCAAGTTGTTTTGTTCTTTCAAACCAATAACCAGGAAAATAAATGAAAAACAAAAAGCCTGGGGAAGGATTGAACCAAGGACCTCTTGAATACAAGCAAGCACGCGTTACCATCCGGCTGGGAGAGCCAATCTGTTAACCATCCATCAAACAATAATAATATGTAATACATAATACATGAATGAGAAAAACCAAAATTATTTGCTGTGGCCAGGATTCGAACTAAGGTCCTCCCATGATACGCATGTACACTTTACCATCAGACCGCAGCTGCATTTGTGAAACAACTTAACACCAATATAATAAAATATTAAAATAATATTCAAATATCAGAATGCGCGCCAAGCCCACTTCTTCTTCAACCTCATGACCTTCGAAATTTCCTGCGAATCCAGCTACGAGTTTTCCTGCGAAAAACAAATTCCAGCAAAACCTACGAAATACAAACATGGACAAAACAGCAAGATTTCATGAAATTGATTATGCCATTAAGTTCCTAACAAGATTTCCAATCATTCTATGTCCTTGTAATCCATTTATATTGGCTGGATAACAAAACCCTAATTGAAGCCGCAAACCCTAAACATGGTGAATCACGATTCAGGCTATGGAACTTCACCAAATGATCCAGAATCCATCTATAGCTATCAACAAACATCAATATGTCATCAAAATTCATTATCAATTAGTAAATATAGTGATTCGGAAAAAAAAATCTGAAGCATATGGATGATGCGGATTATGTATTATGAGGTGTTTTGGCTGCAAGTGAAGGTTGGTTTTCACTCAGAGAGGGCCAAGGATCATGACTATGATCTCAAATTACCTTCAAATGTCCTGGATGATGAAAACCGAATGTGAGTTTTTGAAGGATTTTTGATTTTGTGAAACTTACTTTGGAGGCAGAGAATTCGTGGCTTTGTGATTGCAATGAGTTATCTACTTATAGGTGATTGAATTTAGGTCATAACATTGAATGGTTGTGTGGAAATTTTGATTCAGAAAGATTCACAATGATCATGCTTTGAAATCCAAATATTCTTGCATTAAGGCTTGCTATTTTGGGACCAATCTTGTGATTTTATTCCTTTTCAATTCCAATCAACATTGAAGACATTCTAGAAACCAAATCTCCATCAAATATCATATTTTCATATTTTATTTTTATTTAAAATGATTTTTAATGAATTAAATCAAAATAAATAGAAATAAAATAATAAAAATTCTGATTTTTAATGAATTGGGTCGTGCATGATGTTGTTGTATGGATTGGGTCATAATTTGACAAGCCCATTTGGAAGAAATTAGTTTTAGACCTCCTTTTTCATCATAAACCAACTCAAAATTTCCCAACTTTGCAAGGGCATATATCCTTCAATTTTAATGGTATGAGGGTGTTCTTGGACATTTTGGAAAGCTTGAAGAGTCCTCTAACCAACCCCACTGGTTTCATGTCCATATCATTTACCAATCTCAAGTTATGCCCTTTTGAAGTTGTTGACTTTTTGTTGACTTTCAAAAGGACCTATAATGTCTTAGCTCATAACTTCCAAATGAAGCATTTTTGGGCTTGGCTTGTGAGACACAAAGTTGTAGAGAATTCAATTTCCTTCAAAATGAGCTTTGGATGGAGACTTGGTGATGAAGCATGTGAAAGTTATGGCTGGTCAAAGTTCAGTTGACTTTTCCTAAGGAAACCCTAATTTAGAAACTCCTGATTCTTGATGATCTGAAATCTCCTTGATGAATCATGATCAACCCTTGATCAAATGATGAATTTTACTTCATATACTTGATGTTGGCAAAAAATCATGAAGTTTGACTTTGGTTTGACCTTAGTTGACCTCAGTTTGACTTTTTAACTGCATTGACTGATTTTGACTTATCTGATCATCTGACTGAGCAAACTTCTGAGAAAAGTCTTGAAACTTGTCATGGGGGTTCTTAAACACATATAAGATGTTATGAAGCTCACCTGAAGTCTTGGAAGTTCATTTAACCTGATTAAAGTCAAAACCCTAGTTTTGGATGCACTGCTTAGGAGGTGCATTGTCTGAGGGAATTGTCAACTCTTATGGCCAATTGTGAACCTTGTGAACCTTGTGAATCATCATAAAATGTCTTGTGGACCTCATGGGAGGTATTGTGAACCTTGTGAACCTTCATGAAGTGATTTGTAGACTTCATGAACCTCATGAAAAGTCATGTAAACATTGTGAATCTTGTGAACCTTGTGAACCTTCAAGAAGTGACTTGTAGACTTCATGAACCTCATGAAAGGTCTTGTAAATGTTGAGAATCTTGTGAACCTTGTGAACCTTCATGAAGTAACTTGTAGACTTCATGAACCTCATGAAAGGTCTTGAAAGCATTGTGGGACTTGTGAACCTTGTGAACCTTCATGAAGTAACTTGTAGACTTCATGAACCTCATGAAAGGTCTTGTAAGTGTTGGGAAACTTGTGAACCTTGTGAACCTTCATAGAACACAAAGTCTTGTATTGTGAGGGCAAATTTTGGGGTGCAACAGCGTGGGGGAGACGTTGTCTCCCCACGTCAGAATTAGTGGATTGTGTCCGATGATGTGGACCTTTGCCCGACTAGTTGAGCTTCTGCCCGACACTGACTTAGAGGCTCAATCTAGAACACAAATTATTTCACATCACCTTTTTATTTTATTTTATTTTTAAAAAATTAAAATCATTTTACATTAAAGATGAATGCTCAACTAAAACTCACGAGTATATAAGAATTTGTTTAAAAAAAAACTTGAAAATAATAATAGTTTAGGATGATTTGACCGAATTGGACAAATCGGAACGGATCGAACCCCGAATGAAATAGAAGAGAATACAGTATAGAACAGTTGATCCGAAATTTTGATACCAAAGCGAAAAGCAACACCGCCACCAACCACCCGCAACCTCTCTTCGTGCACCGTCGCCATGTATGCCTCAAAACTTTTCTATTCCGTTCATTTTTCATTTCTCTCTTCTATCTTTTATGTCTTTATTCCAATGCGAACACTTCTTCTGTTCCCGATTTGTAAATCTAGGGTTTTGAATCCTTGCTGCGATTACATGTTTCTTATACGGTGTTCTTCGTGAAAATATACGAATAACCGATTCCTATTGTAATTTTTCATGAGATTGATAGAGTTAATTTAATTCTAGAAATTATATTAGGTGATTGTTACATAGTTAATTATAGTCCATTTCGTTATTTGTGTTGAAATTATAGCTCTTTTTTATCTGCACTGCGTTCAGTGGTTTGAGATATTATCATATTAAAGTGATGATGATTTGAAACATATACTCATATAGTTTATACAGAATAATCATGAATTTTCTTTAATCAATTTGATACTCATGTTTACGGTGGAATTGGACTCGCTGCTGTAACTGTGCCACACAGTTACAGCTCTCAGCGGTTCGATCTAGATCCGTGATAGGGATATAAAACTGATGTCTGATCTCACATCAACGGCTGAGATTAACTACTGTGTGAAGCTGCGTTAACTCGGAGAGCATGCGTATGCTATCTTTTTGCAGTGCATTTTTTTCCCATTCATCTGTATATTCATTTAACACTTTTGTTAATTCTAATTTCAATTTTCTACTTTAACAGTTGTGGTGCCAAATTATTTTTATCTTGCTTCTGAAAAAAATGTTTTGTTTTGAAGTCATATTTGGATTTTATTGTGAATTCAGGGCTGATGAGGAACCTGTTGATCAGAAGAGAGTTCTTGAAGAGTCTTGCAAACCAAAATGTGTGAGACCGTTACTTGAATATCAGGTGTGTGATTTTTTTTGAAGAGTAGAATTATAAGCCGAATCATTTGAACACTAGCTTTGTTCTCAATTTAAGCAATCAATACAGTTTTTTTTCTTCCAGGTTTAAGAATTGATAGTAGATAGCCGTTATTAGTGGATTTTACATTTACTGATAAATTATATCATCCCTGTCACAATTTATACATTTTATTATAATATTGTTTATTGAAATGTGGTTGTAGAATTTTATAGTCACGAGTGTATTTATGAAAGGAGGGGGGAAGGGAGTAGTGTAAGGTGGATAAATGGAAATAACAAAGAAAATCTATGTAGCAAAGGAAATGTTGGAGGTGTTATATGGCAGAGGATATACAATCATATCATCTGATTGTTTTAGAATGAATGAGTGGCTACTGGCTAGATATTAGTGATGAAACTAAATTATTTCTCCGGGCTACAACACTGACAATCTAACCTCTAATTGCTTTTCCTTTATTTGGATGCATTTTGCTGCTCTCTCTTTCTATCAAATCTTCAACACTTCTGCAGTAGTCTGTTGTGGGGGAATTTAGGACTATCCTTCAATTGAGGAAAATTATATAACAAGGCAGGTAGATGGATCATGATATAAACCAAGGCCTCAATATTACATTTTCATTTTTTTGGGGTATGAAAGATAATGGTTTCAGTTCCGTGTTGAATAAAAGTTTATTTTAGTGACGGTTGCCTAGTGGAGGTTGTCTTATCTTGCATTTCTTAGGTTGATTCCACTACAACCCACATGACAGCTACTCCAATTTATTGCTAAGACAATTTTAAAACTAAGAATACATTTTGGCAAATTTTTGTTTGTGAAAAGAAGTTCTTGCCAAGAAAACTAATTCTCTAAATTTGCTACAGGCATGCATAAAAAGGATAAATGGTGATGATTCTGGGCAGAAACACTGCACTGGACAATTTTTTGATTATTGGTATTGTGTTGACAAATGTGTAAGTATTAATGTTTAGTTTGTAGATAACCATTGAGCTACTTGATTTTATTTTGTATTCCCTGATAAATTATAATCTTGCAATGCAGGTTGCACCAAAGCTATTCACACAACTGAAGTAATAGGGGAGAATATTTCTGTTTTATCAGGTTTTTCTGTTTTGTCTTCATTCCCAAATAACTGCCCCTAAACATGTAATTTTGAAACCAAAACTCGTGCTCTGTGGTTATTATTTTTGTTATTGGGAGATTTCGATCCCATGGAGACCTTGGATGATAATTAAAATAATAATAATAATAATCTCATTATGCCAATTTGTAACTGAGACTTGGCTGGAAACAATTTACTTCAATCACTCATGGCATATATTGCTATTACACAATACTCATCTTTTTTAGTTCCCACTTTTGTAGATTGTAGATGGTGTTTTCAAAGTTCAGTGCATATACTCTGACCCCTTCTGGCAATTTGATCCATCATCCTATAAAGGAATTTTGAATCAATTCAAATCAGTCTTAAATCTCAAACAATATCTAACCGATTTTTCTTTTTAATTCTTTAAGCAACTTTGCCAAAGCACAATTGTATTTCCACTTGGGATCTCTCCTTCATTTTTCTTTCATTTTTCTCTCTTTACTCTCTATCTCTCTCTTAATTTCATATCTCTTTTAATTATATTTTTGTTTTGTAATGATGAGTGAGAGTGAGATTAAGAGAGAGATAGAGTCAGGAGTGGAGGGAAGAGTGAATGAAAGGATCCAAATCCAAAATAAAACTCAATTCGGTATTTAGTGTCACTTGACACGTAATGGATACATCTCTTGAACCTGATTTGGTAGAAGTGCATGTTGTTAAGTCATTTTCTAAAAATAATTGATTATTTTTATATTTGGATTGGGTTGGAAAATCATGTTAAATTAGTTTTTGATTGTCTTTTTGTACTAGATATTTGCTTTAAATGGTTCTTAACTTGAAGTGTTTGTGCATGTATTTTCAACTTTTTGTATGGGAAATTCGATGAACTATATATAGTTTTTATTTTTTTGAGAAAAACTGTAGCATATTTAGATAGCTCAATATGCAAATTACTTTGAAGTCATCACTGAATTGATTAGTTTAGAGATCTCACTTATTATTATGAAACATTAAGTATATGATACTCTCTTGGAATTCTTAGTGTGGTGTATACAATTGTATGATATCAACCTTATCTATGCGACTAGATACGAATTTAAATCAATATTAAGAATTCTTAGTGTGGTGTGTACAATTGTGTTCCACTAACTGAAGTGACAATTAAGATATTTTGTGTGAAAGGAGGAGGACATGCATGAGTAGAGGATATAGAAAATACTACAATAGAGAAAATATCAGGCAAACAATCAAACAAGACTAGATTATGTAGTCCACATCTTTTTTTCCGTCAATAAAGCAAACATTTCCTTATAAAAGTTATACTTTTACATATATTTAACACACTAAATCAAACAAATAATTTATCATTTTAATTTAGGGGAAGATATGAACTAGGGTTCTAAATTGGGGTGGTTTTATAACAGTACCAGCAACAAGGTAGAAGGAGGTGCTGACTATGCAAACCAGCCCTCCAACTCAGATTACACATCATCAATTTTAACAGCGTTTTCCTTTCTTTAGCGGAAAGGATCACTATGTACCTATTTAATAATGTAAGAGACCAATTTGGAACTTTTAAAAGAAATGAGACCAAATTGGACCCAAACCTATAGTTAGAGGACCAAAAAGGGTATTAAGCCTTCAAAAAATTAGAGAAAAACAGTGTAAAAAACGATCCCTAAAATTCATAAAATTAGAGAAAAATAATAGTGTAACAAACGATCCCTTATAAAATAACGAGTTAAATAGGTCACCAGATATACCAAGCCGTTTTTTTAATGAAAAAACAATTTTATTAACAGTCAATAGAAACCGTACAAGGACAATTGCTATCTTTTTGGAAATAAGACCCAACCATGTTCTTGAACCTAAGCTTCTACCCACACCCACCGTGTGATGAGCATCTAGATTGAGAGTTCTCCTAACAAACATAACAAAAGCTTCCTTAAATAAATTTATCATCATACTACATGTAAAACATATAAGTTCTAAATCATCTAGAACTAAATTTCCATTTATGCACTCTACAACAGATTTTGCGCCCGACTGCACAATTACACAGTTAAGCTGCCAATCTCGAGCCAACATCAAACTCCACTGAATTGCAAGAACTTCCGAAGTACTAGGATTAACATTCAACATCTCTCTCTTAATTGCTTCGAGAATCACCTTGCACTTGCGTCTCGAATTATACAACCCATAGCACTAGCGCCGTCAGCATAACAACCAGTGTCCACCTGAATGATATTGAAGAACTCCGATTTGAACAAATGAGTTTTGCAGTTGTAAAACCCTATCTAGGAGACATTGAATATTATCCTTGTCAGATTTTCCATTATACCAAGTAAAGGATATTCTTCGAATCCCAAGTCCTGCAATCCGTAAATCTCAAGAGTTTGCCTACTCCACTATAGTTGAGTAGTGGATCTATAATTTCCTCCTTTTTAATCACTATCACACACAATATCATTTAGGTCACCAAAACAAAGCCATCTATCACCAACTTCCTTTGCAATTTGTTAGATGAGAAACCACATTTTCTTTTTATTAATCTCCTCCGGGTAACCGTAAATTCTAGAGAAATACCACTTTCGGTTATCTTCTTCCTGACAATTGATCCAAAAATATGGTTCGATGATAAAGAGCAAATATCGACCTTCATAGTAGAGTTCCAAAACAAATCAATATCACCAGCTCTATTTTTACCACTACCTCTACAGTCGACAACCAAACCACAATCAAATCCACATTTTACTCTAATATTCTGAATCTCATTATCCTTTTGTTTAGTTTCCATTGAGAAAACCAAGTCGGAAGTTTCAATGTGAATGAGCCCCTGCAGTTCCAGGTTAGAGTTCTCATTTGGCTAGGCGGTGTTAGACTTCCAACATCACCTCTGGTTTTGATGTAGGGATTATTGTTGCTTCAACAACTTGTCGTCTTTGTTTCCCGCATCCAATCTCTTCAATAGACCCCTCTGTGATAGCCACATCCACCAATTGTCGCTTGCCAATTTATGTGTAAGTTTCCTTCGGACGAATCTTCTCTACCTTCCTTCATATCTTTTGTCTACTCCATTTCTTCTTGTTGGTACTTCCATTTTTGTTTCAGCTCTCCCTCTTTGACATTGTAATTTATGGCTACCGCTCATAATGACTCAAAAATATTTTCTATGGCTAGCTCATTAGTTTTTTGAACCTTTACTCTCTTTTCATGATCACCCTTCTAGTGCTCTCTTTGCCTTTATTTTTACTTACCTCCATAACTCCTTTGTCTTCATTACCTTTCGTATCATACCTGTTCTGGCTTGATGAGACATTAAACAAGATTTTGTTGCAATTGTCGGAGTTGAAGTCTTTACTTTTTGGAACATGGTAATTCTTTGGTAAAGGCGAGGCCCGCAACCACATTTCATATGACAACTCATGTTCATCCAGATCCTCATAGCTCTCCTCCCCTTACTCATTTAAAGCTTCACAATCCTTCACTTGATGCCAAATCTTCCTATAAACAAAACAAAAGGTTAGAAGTCGCTCGTATTAGAAGTAGACACGATGTCCTTTCTCCTTAAACCTAACAATTGTTCCGCTTTTTAGTGGCTTGTTCAGATCCATGGTTACTTTGATCCTCAAGAATCTTCCATTATAGTGGTTATCCGTTGGGTCCATCTCTTCAAAACATCCTAGTATGTGACCTATTTTCTTGGCCATTACTTCATATCTCAACATTAAGGGAATGCCTTAGATCCTTACCCAAAAAATTCTGAAATGCATATTCAATCCTGAAGGTTGTTCTTCCCCCGAAACTCGTTCCAGCACCAAAAAATTCCAATAAAAACTCCATGGTTCATTCCCGAAGACAGCTTATAGGTCACGCTTTGAAGCAAAACGAAAAAGGAACAAGTTTTGTTTAGAACCCGGGTTTCCACTGGGTTCTTTGGTTTCCACGCACCCACGAAAGTACTTGTAAAGGCTCGAACGTTAAAGCTATTTCCCATCCACAACTTTCCTACCAGGGTTCTTTGGAAAATATTGTTGCCGCTAATCTCTTTCGTAGCCGCTATGACACTTTTCTCTTCTACTTTCGTAAGCGGCATGTTCTTCCATCTTTCCATGTTGTGAAACACAACACGAAAGGACTATCCCAAGCTTTCTAATCACAACTTCAACTCGAAACAATCAGACAAGAAGATAAATTATAAAAACGAACCCTTCAACATAGGGGATATGACCAACAAAGTGGAGGTGAAACCAGAAGAAATTGAGGTAAAATAATGTTTCTCAACCCTAGGGTAGAAGGGAGAACACGATAAATTTTAAAGAGATAAGATATGGTCTCTCTCTAAAACCTATAGTTAGAGGACCAAAAATGGTATTAATTAAGCCTTCAAAAAATTAGAGAAAAAATGTAAAAAATGATCCCTAAAATTCATAAAATTAGAGAAAAATAATAGTGTAACAAACAATCCCTCATAAAATAACGAGTTAAATAGGTCACCAGATATACTAACCTGTTTTTTTAATGAAAAAAACAATTTAATTAAAAGCCAACAGAAACTGTACAAGGAGAATTACTATCTTTTTGGGAATAACACCTAACCATGTCCTTGAACCTAAGCTTTTACCTACACCCACCGTGTGATGAACATCTAGATTGAGAGTTCTTCTAACAAACATAACAAGAGCTTCCTTAAATAAATTTATCATCAAACTACATGTAAAGCATATAGGTTCTAAATCATCTAGAACTAAATTTCCATTTATGCAGTCTACAACAAATTTTGCGTCTGACTGCACAATTACACAATTAAGCTTCCAATCTCGAGCCAACATCAAACTCCATCGAATTGCAAGAACTTCCGCAGTACTAGGATCAACATTCAACATCTCTCTCTTAATTTCTGCGAGAATAACCTTGTCACTTGCGTCTCGAATTATACAACCCATAACATTAACGCCATCAGCATAAAAACCCGCGTCCACCTGAATGACATTGAAGAACTCCGATTTGAACAGCTGGGGATCCTTCTGCGTCTTTTTTAACTTGTTACATTGCCCTGCATTATAGTTGTTATATTCACACACACACACACACACACACACACACACACACTCTCTCTCTCTCTCTCTCTCTCACTCTCTCTATATATCTCTAAAGTTACATTTGCAACCAAATGGGGCACAAACGGAATTCTCTTGAATATCAGTTGGTTTCGGGTGGACCAGATTTTCCAAATGGTGGTGCAAATCAATTGAACTCTATAATGATCCTCATCACCAAGATGGTGTTCTAGCCAATCAAGAAGATCTGTGTCATTTGGAATGCGAATTCCACAAGCAAAAGTGAACCAAACCATCTTTGTCAGTGGTCATTACAGGAATAGATGTTGAGTCGAAAGGAAAAGCGGACAAAAACTATCTAGCCAAACACCTTTTTTTCCTGCAAGTTCAAGTTGGTTGGAATGATATTATTTCCAAGCCCCCGCACAAAGTTCTTAATTCTACTTTGAACATCCATTTTCCAGATTCTCTTCCATAGATTTTGAACGTGGAGACACAAAAATACTAACCCATTTTTGCCACCCCTATTAAGACCACTATCTCTCTTATATTTTCCCTTTGCTAACTTAATACACTATTATTAGGCATGGTAACAAAACTCATACTCGCAGGTATCCACCGAATCCGCTCCAAAGTTGACGAGGAAAATTCGCTTTGATTAGGTTTTGATTTTCTCCGATTATAAATTATGGGGACAAATCGGATAACGGGGACACTAATACCGACCCCGAACCGTTCTTGAACCCACCTCGATTATTTACTTACGTACAATATTATTTATCTTTGATAACTTAGAATATTAAATATGTGGTAATATTTTGATATTTTAAGCTGTATTTATAATTTAAAATATTAAAAAAGTATTTAGGGAGTTTTTTTAGATTGTTTTATTTTATTATTTATAATGAAATTTAATTTTAGAAAGAAAAAGTATTTTTATTAAAAAAATTGATTTTATTAAATGAATGATGACAAACGGGAATATCTGAATCCAACCCGAACTCGTTTGGGATGAGTTTAGATTTTAATTCTCCATTCTCGTATGAATTTGGGATGGAGAACGGAGAGTTTTTATTATTTCAGATTTAAGTTTGAGGGAGAAAAAACCGTCCGCGACTAGCTCCATTACTCTAACTATTATCACGATTCTTATTCTCTCAAATTCTATCTCATTTATTAGTTGCTTGAGCAACAACACAACTAAATAAATTAGCTTTTAATCCAAGAAATAACATATCATCGAGTTTTTATATCTATATGTATATTTGTATAAGAAACGTACACATGATGTCCCAAAGTCATAAGAAACCATAATAATAGAATCATACCGAACAAAAATTGAATTCAATACCCATATTTATTCTCTCAGCACATGATTTTTGACTTTATGCAATAAACAAATTAATTAAAACCTTAATTTAAAAGGAGTAAGCAACATATAGTAACAAATTCTCTATACTTTTCACCTTAAAAAAAATCAATAATTCGTAGAAGAAAAGTGATGTGTTCACAAATTTTAAGAGATTCAAGTTACTAGTGGAGAAATAAGCTGAATGTGAAATCAAGATATTGAGAAACGATGGATGTGGTGAGTACACCTTAACTGAATTTTCTCAATTTGTGAAAAATAATGGATTGAGCATTAAGTTTTAACACCATAAACACTTTAGCATAATGGAAATGTTCAGAGAAAGAATATAAGTATCTTGAACATGGAGATAAATATGCTAAAGGAAAAGCAAATGCTAAACCATTTTTTGAGTGAGGCTACCTCAATTGCTGTCAGGTCATCAATATATGTCCAACAAATAAATTGCACACCAAGACTTCTTATGAAGCTTGGTCTAGTTTGAAACCAAGTGTTGGACATTAAGATTTTTGGGTCATTGTGGTACAAACATGTAAAATACAAAATCAAAAGGAAGCTTAATGATAAAGACCCAACCATGATTTTAGTTTGCTACCATTCTGTAGATGCATACAATTTGTTATCACCAATTAATAATAATGCGAGGCTTATTAGGGATTTTAAATTTTATGAAAATAAGGGATGGAACTGGATCAACTCAATGTAGGAAGGTGGAGGTTCAAGTTACATTATAACCACTCTCCAGAATGATGAGCAGGTAATGGAAGTTAATATTGACCCTGCACATCCTTAGGAGGTAAGAAGATCATCAAGATCCATAACTCAATAGTTAGAATGAATGAATATGATAGAGTTCCAGATCAAGGAATAAGAGAAAAGGGTGACCTAATTGAAGAAGCTATGGTGGCTGAAGCAGAGATAATATAACATGTTCAAGCCATGAAATATGAGAATCGACAAGGCACAATGAATGACGCAATCAATGTTATTGAAAAGAATAAATCCAGGGAACTATAAAACTATTCAAGTTAGAAGGCAATATATGTAAGGTGGGTTTACAAGCTGAATTTGAAGCCAAATGTTGAAATTGCCAAGTATATGGCAAGACTGGTGGAAAAGGCTTTCTTCAAACGCCTGAAATTTATTTTAATGAAGTCTATGTACCAGTTGCTAGACTTGAAACCATAAAACTAGTTTTAGCCATTGGAGAATATAAATGTTGGAAGATGCACCAAAATGATGTAAAACTAGCCTTCCTCAAAGGACCTATAGAAGAAGAATTCTATGTGAAACAACCACCTGGTTTGAAGTGAAGAGGCAAGAGAAAATGGTGTACAGGTGGAGAAAAACTTTTTATGGATTGAAGCAAGCACCTAGGGCGTGGAAGAAGAGGATTGGTAGCTCCTTGATCAAGCTAGGTTTCAATGAGTGCACATTAGAACATGAAATGTATGTGAAATGGTCACGTGAACAAGATTAATTCATCATATGTCTCTATATCGATGATCTATTGGTCATAGGTTGTAATGAAGATGAATTAGAAAAGCTTAAGGAAAACATAAAGAATGAGTTTGAGATGCCATCTTGAAGAAATTCAAGATGAACAATTCCAATCATGCAAAACACATATAGAAACCAATATCAAATCGAAGAAAGAGTCATATCATGAATTGGTGGATATCACTTTGTACAAGTGTTGGAGTACAAATAGAGTAAGAGTTTTGTTATCGATCCACAAAGATTGTTTTATGATATTTATGTCGTTCTACAATTGCTTTAGCTTGAGACGTAAGGTAACAAAAGGGTTTTGGTTTTTGTATCGAAAATAAGACTTTTGCATTCAAATAAATTCTAACAGTTAAAAGTATTGGTTGATAAAAGATTCTAAAAAGCATATGCCAAAGTTAGGGTTTGATAGATTCATTTGCACATATAGTTTTGATCAAGTGACAAACTCTTTATAATGATAAACATATTCACAATATCCTCTCAAAATGCTTATTTCTAACACATAATGTGGGATTTACCATTTTGATCCATTGATGATCTCTCACTCAATCGATCAAAATGATAACATTTTAGTTCAATACAAAGTGAACTCCAAGTCCATAACTATCTCTAGCTTATGTTCTTTGGGTGATGAAAACCTAGGTCCAATGTTGAACAAATTTCTCAATCTTGAAACAACACAAAAGATATTTTATCAAAACAAAGCTTTCATCATATATTTATCATCAAAAGTTCTTACAAGAGGATCAAAGCCTATACATACAAAATAAAGACCTATCTACCTTCTAACCTTGACATACTATGTGATTAGCTCTCCATTTCCATGAGAGCTTCCATCAAAAGAGAGAAATGAAGAAGAATGAGCATCAATGACAATCTCTTGACAATTAATGCATTGATTCTTTGAAAGCAAGGTAAAATATTGATTATGGTGTATTTAGGTCTGAAATCAAAAGTTACATCCCAAGAAAAATGAGGAACAAATGCTTAAATACAAGCTGAAAACCGCAGTGCTCACTGAGCGAGCTATCATTTAAAAGTTAAACTGCCATAGTTCTCTGAGCGAAAAATTGCTGGAAGTTTCACTGGGAGCTCGCTCAGCGAGCTTAATGATCCTCATAACTCTACGAAACCTAGGTCTGCCATACTCTTTTCAACTTCCACTACCTTTCCACATCCACTAACACGTCGACACGTGCCATAACTGTTTGAAAAACTCAAAAGTTTATCTCCCCAATTTATAATATAAATGCCCCTCTTCTTCCTTCTGAAGAACTTTCGCTCCCCACAACTTATACATTTCAACTCTCTTTCTCTTCACATACCCAATATCTACTCCTTCTTGCTCAAATTTCTTAACCATCAACAATGGCAACTTCAAGCAAACAAAAGGACAAGAACACATCTGCTCTCCCCTGCGCACACAAGATTCTTGGACCGAAGATTGTGGGTAACCAACAATACGTCCCAGAACCCCCAAATGAGAGGGAGAAAGCCAGTATCTACTATTCCCAGGTACTCATTCCTCTTTTAATATCTGGAAAGTGCCATGCTATGTTAGACCCTCTTCTTAACCCTAATGCTGACCAAACTCACCTTAAGGAGTTTTTCCCTACTTATTCTCGTACAAAGCCCATAGGCGCAGGAAAAACACCCAAGTATAGTGATAAATCACCAGAACCTGCTGAACAAAACCCTGAATTGGCTGCCCTAAATTTGACATACTTGAATCAGACTAGGATTTTTAGAAGTTGTCCCTGGTCTAAAGACCCCTCTGAATATGTAGAATGGGTAGAAAAAATCGAAAAGGTTAAGTGTAAAAACTGGAAGAAAATTGGTATTTATAACTTGATCCAGCTGTCGAAAGAAGGACCTGGCTACTACACCAACATGATTCTTGCTTCCCCCTACTTTTGGGATAGCACCTACAACACCTTTCACCTTCCCTGCAGAATGGTAACCCCTACTCTCTTCGACCTAGGCGCCATAGTAGGCCTTAGTCCATTAGGGGCAACTTTCGATCCAACTGTGCTGGACGAAAACACCATGGCTTTCGAAACCAGTTTTGCTTCATACTCCCCCTTCATTGCTCATTACCATGATAAGGACTCTGCCGATGTGTCGGATATATAACATATAGCCTTTCTCACCCTCTGGCTGTCGAAGTTCGTATTTTGCATAAGGTCTCTTCAAGTGGCCAAGAAATACATCACCCTAGCCAATCAACTCCATGCTAGTATGAACCTGCGCCTTAGTGAATTGATTCTGGCCAATCTCTATGAGTCCATCAGTGAGAGTGTCAAATCTATCAAGCAGATCAAAGACAAAGGCAACCTTAGTCTGGCAGGCCCATTTTAGCTTCTTCAACTATGGCTCAACGCCACTTTCGAATCCAGTCTTCCTGACAAAGGTCTAGTAGATGAAGAATAGTCAAGGACAAACATGTCGAATGGGAAAGATTGGCGCAACTAACTCCTTATGAAGAGGGATTGGGTCTTCGACGATCCTTCATCAATTACGTGAACATGTTCGCCAAGAGCTACAACTTCAAGGAAAGCATGGCACCTTTCGCCAATAGAAGCGTTGGACCCAAGTGGTTCACCAGGCAACTTCCTGTGGAACACAAAAAGGAAGAAGACTATTTTCTAGCCATATGGAAATTGTTTCTTACACCCAAGTTCTTGTCCTCTTACCCCACTATGTCCAATTCCAAGGTGGCCCTAATAGTTTATCATCCAAATTTAGTGGCTCGACAATTTGGGCTGATACAACTGAAGCCAAGATCCATCTATCCCAAGAAAGGATCTATTCTCTTATACAATTCATTCTCCACTAAGTCGAAGAGTATAGAGCTCTCAGAAAAACTAATGACGCTGCTTTGGAGATTCAGCCAATGGTCTTTCGACCAACCTTCTTCTGCACTCAGGAGTTCGACGTTTGGTGGAAATAGTATTATCTCACCAGGTTTTATGATGCATCTGACTTCAACACTCTTCTGACCAATGCCTTTGCTTTCGTGCAAGATCGAACCAAGAAAGGTACCCAACAACATGTTAAAGAGAATCAGAAATTTTAAAAATATTTTGAGACAATTTATAGGCCATATGATCTTAGG
The DNA here is from genome assembly GCA_963966055.1 of Lathyrus aphaca. NCBI lineage: Eukaryota > Viridiplantae > Streptophyta > Magnoliopsida > Fabales > Fabaceae > Lathyrus > Lathyrus aphaca. The sequence goes on from OZ014519.1 coordinate 12,010,437, forward strand.
CGAACTATAGGCGAAGCAACTGTGACTCGTAAGCACAAATTTTCAGAAAAAATGGAGAAGTTGGCATTGCCCTCATACGTCCCCCTAGAGATGCGTTATAACTTTGTGTATACTTGCTATCCACCAAAGTTTCCACCTCTATCATCTGCTGATTTTGGTGTGGCTCAGAGCCCACCTTTTCCAGATTGGTTCGTATGTGGATCCGACTTAAAATTGCTTCAAGAGTCATGAATAAAGATTGCTAAGCATGTGGTTTCGACCAAATATCATCTGGATAATTACCCAGGGCACCTTCATATTGGAATAGAACACGTTCGCGTGGAATCTACCATTCCTGAAGGTGTAACCATGATTTCGACCTCATTTTTGTATTCATATCTATGTTTTATTTTCTTCTTTTTCTAACTTCTCTCTTTTTAGCTGCCAAGATCACTGGTAAGAAGAGCTTTGTCGAAGACAAACCTGATAAGTCCACCAAGAAATCCACCTCCACTTCAAAAAAGGTTCTTTTCTGTCCTTTTGCAAAGAGACTATCTCAGTTATGCAATTATTTTAGTCTTAGGCTTATTGAACTTTCTTTGATATTTTAGATGAGTCGAAAGCCACCTACTCCTCAAAAAAGAAAGAAAGAGGAAGTGAAGGTGCCTTCTGAAGATTCTAGTGACGAATCCCCAGACCAACAACCCTTGAAGAGGAAGAAACCTACAAAAATAAAAACGGTCGCCTCCCAAAGGTCACTGGTGACGTCAAAGAAGACCCTTCCTGCAAGCCCAATAATTAAGCTTGCACAAGACGCAGAGAGTGGGAATTCTAGTTTCCACACCATAATCCCTCAGGTAATTTTCTTTCGACAAAGTTTTGACTTTGATCTTTGTATACTCTTCGTATTTTGAACTTTTATTTTGTTTCAGGTTCAAATCAACACTGAGGAGTCTCCCATCAATCTGCAAGACTCCCCTCTTGACTTAACCAAAAAGGCCCAAGAAGAAAATACATCCAAGGGTGATATGCTGGAACCCCAAACCGTGGCTGAATTCGACATCACTATGGAGGAAGGTTCTGTAGACAACTCCCCTGATCAGCCAAAGTCCACTGCCAACAAAGAAAGTCCCCCCAAAGACGACAAAGGCAAAAAGGCTGATGTTGGGTCCAACGTCCAAGAAGGGGAAGAGCAAAACAAATCCCAAGATGCTGGCGAAGAGAACCTTAATGCCAAGAGTACAGAAGGAAAAGGTCAATCGAAAGAGGAAGTTGGGCCTAGCACTCACATCGATCTTGATCCAATACAAAGCAACCCTCCATCTTCTGGTTTGACTATCTTCTCTTGTGAGGAGCTTGAAAACCTGAAGACAAGTAAGCCTTTGGAGTATTTGAGGGCCATGCTCAACAATTGCTACAACTTTCAAGATTCTTCCAGCAGTTCGACTACCTCTGGGGCCACCTCTGAGGTCAAGACTCAGTTCCATCATGGCTGAAGTTAAGGCCCAAGTGCTTGGTGTCGATTTATTCAAACTTTTGGAGGAGGATCCTACTCAGCAATCTGAACTAAAAAAGCTCCTCAAACAGGTGAATGTCTTGGAGGCCAGTGCTGACGAAACTCGTCTGGTAATGGACTTCGCTCAGATAATTGATGTAGCAAGTGGAGATCTCAGCCGTCGAAAGGATTATATCCAAATGATCTCCAAAAAGAAAGACACCCAGGCTGCTGAGTGGGATGCTGTGGAAGCTTCGACTGAGAAGGTTTCAGAGTTGTCAAAACTCTCTGAGGCTTATTCCCAAGAGGTGGCTGAATGTGATAAAAACATTCAAAACTTCAAGGAGCAAATAGCCTAGCTTGAAGCCAAAATTGCTAAAGAATAGAAGCGCAAAGCGAATCTTCAACAACCTAAGAAAGACAAAATCGAAGAGGAGATCAAAGTAGGACTTCATGATGCAGACAGGGCTCAACAATTAGGCAAAGAGATTGACGAAATATCTTATAATAAAAGTATGCGTGATTGTCGAATCTCGGTCCAGAAAAGGAAATTCATAGAGCTCAAGGAGTCTTTCCTTTAGAACCAAGACTTTGTAATAGAAAATAGGCTATGTATTTTCTTTTCATTTAGCAGCCCTAGAAGGCACCTTTTGTAATGACTTCAATGCTTATTTGGCAAAACTCCTAAAATAATTATTCTACTTTTATTTTTACTTCTTGCAGAATTGGTTTATATTTTTTCAAGTATTTGCCATTTATTTTTAATATTCTTTCGTCTTTTCCTATTTCTTCGACTTCATAAGCACCATTCGAAAAAACACTTAAAATTTTGAAAGACCCTTCCCACTTGGGGGACCACTTTCCCATTAATCTGTCTTTTCGATCCATGGGAAGTATTACCTTCCAAACTAAATCACCCACACAGAGAATTTTTGACTTTACTCTTTTATTGTAAGATTTTTCAACTCTTTCTTTTTGTCTCCTTATCAAGTCCAATGCGTGCAGTCTTTCTTCGTCTAAATCCACTAATTCGTCCATCATCATGTTCCAATATATTTCTGAAGGGATCTCATTATGTCTCTGAACACGTATGGAGTGTAAATAGATTTCGACTGGAAGCACTTCATCATGTCCATATGTCAATTTAAATGAGGTAGAGTTAGTGGCTTCTTTGGGTGACGTTCGACAAGCCCATAAAATCTGTTATAAGGTTTTATGTCAGTTTCTAGGCTTTTTACCTACATGCTTTTTGATCAAATTTATTATCACCTTGTTTGCTGCTTCGACTTGTCCATTTTCCTGGGCATAATAGGGTGTAGAGGTTAATAACTTAAACCCCATTTCTTTTGCAAAAGCATGCATGATTCTACCAGTAAACACAGACCCTTGGTCAGTGGTTATTGTTTCTGGTATTCCAAATCTATAAATTATATATTTTTGGATAAACTTTATGACTGCCTCCTGATCCACATTCACCAATGGTATGGCTTCAATCCATTTAGTAAAGTAATCAACTCCTACTAAGATTTTTTTTTGTCCTTTCGACGAAGTTGGTCGAATTTCTCCAATTAAATCCAAGGCCCAACCTCTGAATGGCCAAAGTTTTATGATCGAATGCAAATCGCTCGCAGGGACATGTGGTATACCTGCATGGACTTGACATTCTTGGCAACCCTTTGCGAATTTGACACAATATTTTAGCATGGTTGGCCAATATAAACCTTTCTGAATAACAACCATTTCATCTTATGCCCTGCTTGGTGTGCACCACATGTACCACTATGTACATTCGACAAGGCTATGTAGGCTTCTTCTTTGCCTAAACATCTTAGCAAGACTCCCTCTGCAGTCTTTTTGAATAATTCGTTTCCAAAGAGTACATAGCTTAGAGCTTTGTATCTTACTTTTCTTTCCACCTTTTTGTTTGGGTCTTGGAGATACTCTTTGATGGGTTTTCTCCAATCTTCTTTCTCTGAATTATATATGTTAAAGATTTCAAAGCTTTCATCATCCCCATAACCAAGTTTTATCGTTTCCAAATCTGATGGGGATAATTTGGTCGATACAACCTTTCCCCTTACTTCAATAGCACTCTCCAGTTTTTCTTTCGACACTTTGTAACCTGATGCAATTTGAGCCAAGTCATTGGCCTCTTGATTTTTTATTCTAGGAATATGTTTAAAAACCACAATGTTGAATGTTTTGAGGAGTCTATTGGCTATAATGAAGTACATAATTAGATTTTCTTTGACACATCTGTATTCTTTGGTCAATTCTTTTATTACTAGTTCTGAGTCGCCCATTATTTCGACTCTTGTTGCCCCCAATTCCAACAACACTTCAAGTCCAGCAATTAAAGCTTCATATTCAGCTTCATTGTTTGAACATGGGTTTTCGACCCTATACTTGAATTTTGTTGGGATTTTATCAGGAGAAATAATTAATATTCCAATACCTACACCATTTTTGTGGTTGGAACCATCAAAATATAGTCTCCATGGTTGTAATTCGACGTATTTTATTTCATTTTCATCTATAGAGTGGTCAACTATAAAGTCATCCACCACTTGTCCTTTTACACCATTCAAAGGTAGATATTTCAAGGAGTACTCAGTTAATGCTAGAGCCCACTTCCCAATTCGACTATGTAAAATGGATTTAGACAACATATATTTTATTACGTCGAAATGAGATGATACAAATACATCAACTGGTTTTATATAGTGCTTTAGTTTAGTACAAGAAAAATACACACATAAACATAATTTTTCTATTACACTATTGTAAACACCCCAAATTTGCCCTCACCCATTCACACCATGGCTTGTGATCATTTCATATGCATAAACACAATCATAACATCTCATAGTACATTTTTGAATCTTTGCATTGGTTCTAGGTCATCTGCATCTAGGGTCTGTGATCTGAGCAATCCAAGAACTTCTTGAGCCACTCCAAAGGCCACCAATCACTTCAAAGGGGTCCATGTGTGTTCTTATATCATATTATATCCTCTCAAAGTCAAGAATGCTAAGGGATCACAAGAACTGGGATTGGTATGGAAGCAGAGCCAGGTTTAACTGCACAGATGACCTGAAATTAGGGTTTTGGTTTCAGAGGCCATAACTCCAAAATTTTTGGTCATTCTTGTTTCTATTGGTCTCTATATGGTATAGGGAGTATGCATATCAATTTTCATGAAGAAATTCCATGGGGAAGTCATCTGATCAAGGGTTGACTTTTCAGATAAGTCAGTGCAAAATCAGGGCATCTGAGGCCCCCAATGACCCAACCAAGGGGTGATCTCCATCATTTTGAGTGTATTTGATCTTTATTGGATCATGGAAGAAGTTTAAAGTTCACAAAATTCAAGAATTACAAGTTTTTGCAAAGTTGACTTTTTAGGGCAAGTTTGACTTTTGAAGAATATGTCATTTTATGCCACTTTTCAAACCTTACTTTTTGATCCAAAAATGCTTCAAATGGAAAAACTTTGGTCATGAAAGTTGTAGATTAGATCTTCCCCTTTTCAAAAAGTACAAGAACATGACCTAATTCATTTTGGATCAAAAGTTATGGTGTGTTAAAGTTGGCAAAAATCACTAATTTTCAAGTTATGCACCAAATGAGAAATTTGCAAAATCTTGTACCAAAGGCATTTGTGACTTCTAATTGGTATCAAACCATTACACAAGCATCACACAAGTCCTAAAATTCAGATTGGACCAAGGAAATCACATGTTTGTATGGCCTTTGGAGCAAAATCTTTCCATGAGAACCAAAGGAAGCCAACTTGCAAAAACCATCATAACACTTCACCCACTTGCTGCCTATGTTGCTGACCACCCCTAGCCTTTCTCCCTCACCTTGCTGCGCAGCCCACACCCATTGTACCAAGCTAGAACTTGACCCATGCTTTCTCTTACATAAAGTTGACAATTTGCAAAAAGCACCATACCAATCACAAAAGCACAAGTCACATCACCTGACCAATAAGATTTGTTTATGTGGATCAAATGCCAGCCATTTCACACAGCAAGCAAGCCTGAAGCAAGCCATAACACACATTCACAAACTCTCTCCAACTTGCATTTTCCTTCGAATCTGATTCCACAAGCCACAAACATTCAAACAAGTTTCTCCAACCTTCTCACCATGCTTCACTGAACCCAAACCAACAAGACATAAGCCTGAAACCAGCAAGAACTCAACTTCCCCATTTTTCACTCTCAAAGCCAAAGCATTCGAAACTCACTCCACAGGCCATAAACACTCAAACAAACTCCACAGACCTTCTCCACTCATCATCCTGATCACAAAGAACCCCTCACCATTGCCAGAAACAGCCTGAAACACAAACACGACTCCCACCTGAGCTTGAACAGAACTTGTTCAAACTCTCCAACCAGCCAACATAAACTCCTCCTAAGCATTCAGGCATCATCAGGGGATCAAGTGGAGTGGATTGCATCAAGAGGAGAGGTCAGAAAGTTGCAAAATTGAAAGCTTCGAAACTCAGGTAGCTCAAGAACTTTTTTTCCAGAAATGATTTTTAAAGTCCCTAAGTTGTTCTTTGTTGTTCACTGATCACTCTGATACTTTTGGTTTTGAAAATGGTGGAGAGATGAGAGTTTATTCAGTTTCTGAAACTTTTTGCCCTAGGTTTTGTTTGATTCGATTCAGCTAGTTTAGAAGTGATAAATGTTGTTTGAATGGGGGTTTTAATTCGTTTTTGGATGGGGATCATTTCTGTGTAGTTAGAATTCATTTTAGATGCGTGTAGAAGGAGTTGGGATTTTTGGGTGATCGGAGAAGATGACCGGAACACTGTTCCGGTCACCTGAGGGTCATTAACGGCAGGATTAGGGCATAAGCATTAATTAGCTGAGTTTGAATTTTGGCCGCAGGATTTGGCGCCAGGTCAATTCGCGCGCAGGCTTGTTTGAATCTGAACCCTAGGATTTGATTACTTTTCCTTTTTCAGTTTAAAATTCATTTTATTTTCATATTAATTCATTTGTTTTATACAATTTATTAAAAATAGCAAAAATGCTTTAAAAATTATGAAATTTTTTATCTTGAGTTTCATTAATTTTAGAAGCACAAAAATATTTTTATTTTTATTTTTTTAGCATTAAAAAGTATTTTTAAATATTTAAAAGTTTATTTTTAATTGATTAATGAAAATTAATTTATTAAAAATACTTTTAGGTATTTAAAAATCACCAAAAAATTCATGAAATGTTTTAAGACATTTAGAAACATTGTCCAACCTTCAAACCAAATTTATTTTTTGATCTTGATGCATTTTGAGAAATTTTCATTGAATTAAAATCATTTTGATGCATTATTTTGATCCAAACTTCAAAAAAATCATTTCTGCCTATCCATGAAGAGTTGGACCTTGATTCTTTTTGCATTGCATTGTGTTTAGCATGTAGTTTGTGAGATTAAATGGCCATGATTTGATCTTTCATTTTCCATTTGTTTGGTATTTTTCTTGTTGAGGAACCCTAAAACCCTAGGAAACTTAGAAAAACCATAACTTGAATTTGGTTAAGAGTTGAAACTTCTCCTTTGGGCAGTGGGTTAGTATAGGATTAGGGGTCCTTTGAGTGCATTTTCAATTTTTTATAATGTTGTTTGCTTCTGATTTTGGTTTGTGTTTGATGCTTTGATCATAAACCCTAATTTGGGCTTCCTTATGCATTCATCTTGCATTTGCATTCATACCTTGACTTGCCATAACATTTCATGCTTCCATGTGATTCATTTAACATCCTAAGACATATTGAAAGCATGTTTGGTCATCACATCTTGCATTTGCCATGTTGTATGCCATATGCATCTCATAACTTTTCATGTATGATCATGGTTCCTAACTTGCTTCATTTGCATTCATGAGCTTGTATGATCATCCCCTTTGCCTTGTCACATGTTTGAAGCATCCCATAGCATCATTAACATCATGTATGTGCTTCTGGTTTTGATTTATATCATGTCATCTCATCTCATTTTGCATTGCATTTCATTTCTTTCCTAACCTTTCAGGTGGTAAGTTACCTTGAGAAGTGAATTTGCCTTCACTTCTCATAACTTCTCTTCATCTCTTTTTATGCATCCTTGCTGCATTTATGTTTGTGTTTGAGATTGAGCTTGCTCATTCTTCTTCTTCTTACTTTCTTTCCTCAAGTGACTTGACTTCTTGAATGAAGCAAGTTACTTTGCTTCTCCTGATCCTTTCATCTGCTTCCTGGTGATTCCTTTGAAGACTTCTCTTGTAAACCTCACAAACCTTAGGAACAACCAAGCATGACAATAATTAGGGTTTTGATTAGTCTCCCCTCTTAGTTTTACCTTTGTGTCATCCTTTGTGTCTCTCTTCTCACCTCATAATCCAGGACTAAACCCTAAAGGTTTTAAGGCTTTGTGATTAAGCTTATGCCTGCATCCTTCTATTAGGATGGAGTGCATAACTTTAATCCTAAGTGTTAAACCCTTAATGTGTTTTAAATCCTTTAATCAATCCACTTAATAATCATTAAGACATCAAGCTTGTAACTTGGGCCTTGCATTAGGGTTCTAATTCTTCCTTAATTGGTTAAGAAGGACTAACCCTAGTGTTAATGGACAAGTCCCCCTCAAGTTGTCTTACAAACCCTAAAAAACACTTCATCATCTTATCATTGAATAAAATTCACTTAATCAAAGGCTTGTTTTGTCATGAGTTTAATCCCTAATCATGGATTAAGTTGAAGAGCTTTCCTCAGCTTAAACATTCTCATCTATTATCCTTCTATTAGGATGGTGTAATGAGTCTGTTTAGTCCTTGATTATGGCTTAACCTCATTACTTAACACTAAACAAAAACAACAAAAACATCTAAATAATCCACAAGTAGGTTAATGATCTTAATCCTACTCCATGGTGATTAAGTGTGAGAATCTGACTTCACACTTAAGGTATTCTCATTACCCCTAATCAGAGGGAAGATGTGATGAGTTTACTAAATCCATTGGTTTAGGCTTAAACTCATTAACTTATGACAATTTCTCAAAAGCAATAAAAGACTGAAAACACAAAAACAAACAATAATCGTCTCCTTCGGGATTCTTTTCTCATCTCATTCACTCATAAGCGAGAACTTGCTTCGTCCGTCTAATGTAAGACAGTTAGCACCTGAGCCAGACAGGTCATACACTTGAGCATAGACAAGTAAGCAGTTCATCAGTCAATTCATCTTTCAGTCTCTTTGGGTCGAACTACGGTGTTCTGACTTCCTCATTGCACGAGAGGATACGTAGGCATAACTTAACAGTTATCGAACAAAAGTCTCTGTATATTCCCCCTCCTCCCAGCATTACTCTTTGAGCCTCATTATCATGAGCATCTTATTCTTGTTCTCACACTGACACTTTCATACTTCATATCACTTACACACTATACACTGACACCTGTACATTCTTTTCCAGCTCCTTTATACACAGATTGCACTGACACTACCCCTTTAAAACACAAATTTTTTAAGCGTGGATCCCGTCGAGTACGGCGGACAATCTGGGTGCTAATACCTTCCCAGGTTGTAAACAACCCCCTTTCTCAGTCTCTCTGGTTCGCAACCGTCTTGTCCATCTCTTTCTAGGTCTATGCAGCATTACCTTTCCTCCGGGATAAAAATGCCTAGCTGGCGACTCTATTCATCTCCAGTGAGTTCACTGCTGTGTGTTCTCATTGTCCCTTTCGCCGACCGTTCGCGTCTGTACCTTTATTTGGGCCAGTCCCATTTATCGGGAGCGACAGCTTGGCGACTCTGCTGGGGAGTATTATACTGTAACCAGGGCTTCTGGTTCTTTTTGTGGGTTCCTCCTAGCGCTTGATTGATTTGTGTTTACTGGGGTGTTATGTGCTACTTGTGTTTGTATATTTGTTTTATTTTTACTGCTTTATGTACAGTTGTTTACCGCTTTATTTACAGCTTTACATATATCATACTGTCATGCTGTCTGGCTGGATCTGGTTTTGCTTTGGTGGGTGGGGTTCTATTGAGAGATAATGTCCTATACCTGGGACCTGAGTGACACCTAGGCTAGAGTGGTTCATGTTCTTTCCCATTCCATCTCGGTCTGGTGCGGGAATATGAAACACGGTTCAGATATGGGTTTCTTCTTGAGAATTCTGTGTTGCAGATTTCCTGCAATACTAGGGCTATCTGGGAAGCCTGCTAAGTCTGGATGACCTTTAGTATTGACCTTCAGAAACTGAGGTGAATTAGAGGAGGAACTTTTATGGTTATTGTAAACACTGTACCTCCGGGTTAGAAGTTGAAATTCTGTGATCAGGTATGAGATGTCCTAAGAGATGTCCCAACACTTAATAGGACATTTGACAAATTTAACCAAAACTTAAACAGCAAGAAAAGTAAACAACACAGAAGTTTGTTAACCCAGTTCAGTGTATAACCACACCTACATCTGGAGGCTACCAAGCCAGGAGGAAATCCACTATTAGTAATATTAATTCTAGACTTAAACCACCCTGTTTAATCTATCACTTAATACTTACCCAATGCAATTTCTACCTAAGACACACTTAGATAAGAGTACCCTACTCACTCCCCCTCAATCACACAGTGATCAAGTTTACAAGTTTACAGAAATTGAAGACATCCTTCAAACAATACAGCTTGATCTTACTTCACAGTTTCAATCAAGTCACAAATGCACTTTTGCTTAAAAGCTTATAAAGTGGTACATAAAAACAACCTGCTATTAAGAACACTAGACACCCTATTTGGTCTTCTGAAATTCGTACTCAATTCTATGAGTTTCTGTTGCTTAAATAGGTATCTGAATTTTGGGCTTACTGTAGAATGATCCAGCCCTAATGTGCAGCAGCTGTCACCTTGAATTTAGGGTTTGTTACCTCCTATATTCTAGGTGATTTAGGTCTTCTGTTTTAATCTGAATCTTCAATATAAAACTCCCTACAGATGCGCCTTGTTATGTTTTTATCCATCATTAATTTATTCCAGATAACTCTCCTTAAATATCTCTGATCTGTTAATCAATAATTAATTCTGGAAGCAGGTCTGAGATGTCTCACCATCTGTTGGGACATCCTGAAGAACTGAACTTAAGTTATTTACATAATGTCCCAACATCTGGTAGGACATCCTGAAATAAGTTCATATACTCTATTTGCTAATGTCCCAACATCTGATAGGACATTCTGAACTGAATTTAACATTTCTTGTTTGGTCAAAAATTCTGCCAATTCTTAAACATCTACAAACTCCCCCTTTGGCTAATTTTTGGCTAACATCTTTTCTGGTTTTCAGAGTGCAGCAGAAGTTCTTTTTATCAGAGTATATCATTACTTTTCTGTTGGTTCTTATTTGAGATTACTCCCCCTCAAACATATATGTGTCCAGTTTTGTTGCAACAGAAATATTCATCAAAACACACTTATTCAGTTCAGGCAGAAACAAACAGATTTTTCATTTATAATTAAACAGCAGTACAATTTGTTGTTGTTCTCCTCCTTGTTAGTCACAAAATTTGGGGCCAAAGACACTATTATCCAGAAATACAAAGCAGTGCTGTCATTACAATTTCCTCACCTACATAGATTACTCAGATTCATCACTCTCAGCTTCTTCCTCATCTTCTGTTTCAGCTTCACTTGCTTCATCACTGTCTTCATCAGAGGCAACTTTCTGGTCTTCTTCACTCTCCAACCTTTGAATGATTTCTTCAAGTTTCAACTTCCTTGCTTCAAGCTCCTTGCATGTGCACTTTAGCTCAGCAATTAACTCTTTCTTGGAGATTGAAGTCTTAGCAGTTGAGGAACCAGCAGATGTCCCAGAAGGTGCTTCAACATCTGCAGCATGGTGACTGAGGAATAATTTGTAGTGAAAAGCCAGGGGGCTTTCTCTCTTGCAGATTGTGTCTTTCTCAGTTAAAATTCCAGGGTATTGACTTAGAACAATCCCACACAACAATGATGGAAAAGCTATTGGTAGCTTTGTTGCAGAAGAGATGGCATGCTTCATAGTCTGATCAAAAATATAAGCTCCATAATCCATCTTGGTTTGAGTTCCCACAGCATAGATGAATCTGGCCAAACTAGTTGAGATGGAAGAAGTGTGATTGGTAGGCACCCAGTTAGCAGTTCCAATCCTGTTCAGCATGGCATACTTTCTGGTAAGCATGCTCACTGAGAGCTTTCCCTTCACAGGCCAAGCCTTGACCTGATTTGCAGTGATCTCCTTACAGATTTGATTATCTGTCTTGCCTAGCTCATTTGGTCCATCTGTTTCTCTTCCTAGGTATTGATTTATGATTTGAGGAGAGAACTGTACACATTTACCTCTAACAAAAACTTTTCTAAACTCAGAAGACTTACCATTTGAGCAATCCTCCTGAAGATTCACAATGAACTCTTTGACAAGAAGTTCATAGCAGGGAGAGAGGTCTGAGACTGTTTTGAATAGTCCTGCAGCAGAGATGAGGTCAATCAGTTCAGTGCACTCAAGTGCATTGCTGCTCAGTTCTCTTTCTAGGGCAACTCTTCTTTGGTACACAAACTTCCACTTGTTCACACTAGAGACATGGTGGAAAGATATGTTGTCTAATGGAGCTTCTGGAACAGCTGTTGAAGCTCTGGAAGGTGCTGGTCTCTTCTTGGGAGGAGATGTTGGGACATCTGATCCAACATCTGAATCTGATGGTGTGGCAGCTTTTCTCTTCTGGGTTTGAACTTTGCTCCATGGTTTTGTTGGACCAAAGGTAGCTTTAGCGTTGCCTTTCTTTGGAATAGCCTTCTTCTTCTCAGGGATTGCTGCTTCAGCTTGCATCTTGCCTTTCCTGGATCTTAGCCTCTTGGCTATGCTTGGTTTAACAGATGTTATGATTTCTGCATCAGAGTCCTGCTCCAGATTGACCACTGGAGGAGAATGAGCAGTCTCTCCTTCAGTTCTTTGATCAGCAGGGATTTGATCTTCATTTGATGCTTTGATCTGATCCTCAGAGGTTTCTTTATCACTTTCACTTGAGGCCTTTTTCTGGTCCTCAGTCTGTTCAGTATCAGCATCAGATGAATTTTCTTTCTCTTTTGCAGATGTTCCAACATCTCTTGGGACATCTTGTTCTGCAGGAGTGTCCTCTGCAGTTTGAGCTAGTTCTTCTTGAGGTGCAGGCATGGTATTCAAAGGAACTGAGATCCCACTCACCACTCTTTGTTCAAAGAGAATTTGGTTGACAATCTCCTTGATGGAATCATCAACATATTTGGAGGATTTTGGGGGCATGTTAGCAGGAGAGGGAATGCCTTTAGCTTTGCTTCTGACTTGATCTTTACCTCTCTTTGGAGTTCTTGCCTTTTTAGTATGAGAAACGCTTCCCCTGAGTTCGTCCAATGGGGTTGATTGCATTGGTACTACAGAAATGGGAGTGGCATGAACTACGTCTTCTTGATTGAGAACTTCTTCAGTTGAGTTAGGGTTTTGAGACATTGTTGAGGAAGATGGATAGAAAGCTTTAGGGTTTTTAATTTCTGGAGAATAGCTGGTTAATGTGAATCGCTTGTGATAGTATGATGGGAATCTTGATAGCTGATTATAAGCAGTTACTAAATAAGTAGCCGTTACAGTGCAAATGATTAGAGCTGGAATTCCCAAGGATCTTGTCCAGATTAGTTTTTCCATCTGGACCTTATGCCAAACAATGTCATATGACATGTTGGCACATCTCATTAACTGCTAGATATCACATAAACAGATTCCAAGTTTGCCCCTTAAGTTCTCAAATTGTGTAGCATCCAATGCTTTGGTAAAGATATCAGCTAACTGCAGATTTGTAGCTACATGCTCCAATGAAATCACCTTTTCTTCTACAAGATCTCTGATGAAGTGATGTCTGATATCAATATGCTTAGTCCTGCTGTGTTGGATAGGATTCTTAGATATGTTGATTGCACTTAAGTTGTCACAGTACAATGTCATGACATCCTGTGGGACATTGTACTCAGTGAGCATCTGCTTCATCCAAACCAACTGAGAACAACTGCTACCTGCTGCTATATACTCAGCTTCAGCTGTAGATAAGGATACACAATTCTGTTTCTTACTGAACCAAGAAATCAGATTGTTTCCTAGAAAGAAGCATCCTCCTGAAGTGCTTTTTCTGTCATCAGCACTTCCTGCCCAATCAGCATCACAGAAGCCAGTGAGAATTGGTTTGCAACCATGAAAGTACATTATGCCATAGTCACAAGTACCATTAACATATTTAAGGATTCTCTTGACTTGATTGAGATGACTGACTTTTGGATCAGCTTGATATCTTGCACAAACTCCTACTGCAAATGCAATGTCTGGTCTGCTAGCAGTCAAGTATAACAAGCTTCCAATCATGCTTCTATATAAATTTTGATCTACATTCTCACCCTTTTTATCTTTAGTCAGCTTTAAATGTGTGGGAGCAGGAGTTCTTTTATGAGAAGCATTTTCCATTCCAAATTTCTTCACTATGTTCTTGGAGTACTTACTTTGGGAAATAAACATTGAGTCTTCCATTTGCTTTACTTGCAGACCAAGAAAGTAGGTTAATTCACCTACTAGACTCATTTCAAATTCAGATTCCATCTGCTTGACAAAATGTTTGACCATCTTATCAGACATCCCACCAAACACAATGTCATCAACATATATTTGTGCAATCATGACATTTCCTTCTTCATCTTTAACAAACAATGTTTTGTCAATTCCACCTTTTCTATATCCTTGCTTGATAAGAAATGTGGTCAGTCTTTCATACCATGCCCTTGGAGCTTGCTTCAGACCATACAGTGCTTTCTTTAATTTGTATACATGATTTGGACAGCTTGGATCAACAAATCCTTTAGGCTGTTCTACATATACCTCTTCATTGAGATAACCATTAAGAAAGGCACTTTTCACATCCATTTGAAATAGCTTGAACTTCAAGATGCAAGCAATTCCCAACAGTAGTCTTATTGATTCAAGCCTTGCTACTGGTGCAAAGGTTTCATCAAAGTCTACTCCTTCAATTTGAGTGTATCCTTGAGCCACAAGTCTAGCTTTGTTCTTTGTAACAATTCCTTGTTCATTTGACTTGTTCTTATACACCCATTTTGTACCAATCACATTTATGTCATCAGGTCTAGGTACAAGATTCCACACTTCATTCCTTGTGAATTGACCTAATTCCTCTTGCATAGCACAAATCCAGTATTCATCAGTGAGAGCTTCCTTGACATTTTTAGGTTCTATTTTGGAAACAAAACAAGAACCTGAAATCACTTCTCTTGATCTAGTGCTTACACCTCTGTTGGGATCACCAATTATTAAATCTTTGGGATGATCCTTCTGTATTCTGATGGAGGGAGGTTTGCTTGAATCTTCTGACCTTGTATCATTTTGAGTGAAGTTATATTGATCATTCTTTTCTTCAGCTTCAATCTTGATATCAGCAGATGTTCCAACATCTTCTGGGACATCTGTAGGAGCATCATCAATTATCACATTTATGGACTCCATGATAACCTTGGTTCTAGAATTAAATACTCTATATGCTCTGCTGTTTATGGAGTATCCAAGGAAAATCCCTTCATCACTTTTAGGATCCATTTTTCTTCTTTGCTCCCTATCTGCCAGAATATAACAGATACTTCCAAACACATGAAAGTACTTCACAGTGGGTTTTCTGCCCTTCCAGACTTCATATATTGTGGACAAGGTTCCTTTTCTCAAGGTAACTCTGTTATGGATGTAGCAGGCAGTGTTCATAGCTTCAGCCCAGAAATACAGAGGTAACTTTTTAGCATGGATCATAGCTCTTGCTGATTCTTGAATGGTTCTATTCTTCCTTTCAACAATCCCATTCTGTTGAGGAGTGATAGGTGAAGAATACTCATGATTGATTCCTTCTGAAGAGCAGAAATCTAAGAACTTTTGATTCTCAAATTCTTTTCCATGATCACTTTTTATTCTGATAACACAGCTGGATTTTTCCCTTTGCAATCTTTGACATAATTCTTTGAATACATCAAATACATCTGACTTTTCTTTGATGAAGTTTATCCATGTATATCTTGAAAAATCATCAACCACAACATAGGCATACCTCTTACCACCAAGACTTTCAACCTGCATAGGTCCCATAAGATCCATATGTAGAAGTTCCAAAACTTTGGAAGTTGTCAGATGTTGGAGCTTTGGATGGGACATCTTGGTTTGCTTTCCTATTTGACATTCACCACATATTTTGCCATCATCAATCTTCAGTTTAGGAATACCTCTTACAGCATCCATAGATATGATCTTCTTTATGCCTCTGAAATGAAGATGACCTAGTCTTTGATGCCACAGTTTCACTTCTTCTTCTTTAGCTAGAGAGCAGGTTGAAGTGAGACTGAGATTTTGGGATTCCCACATGTAACAGTTGTCTTTAGATCTGGCTCCTTTCATGACAACCTCTTGTTCTTTGTTAGTCAATATACATTCAGATTTGGTAAAGTTTACACTGTATCCTTGATCACATAGTTGACTTATGCTGATCAGGTTAACAGTTAAACCTTTAACTAGCAGCACATCATCTAGTCTTGGAACATCTTGACAATCCAAGGTTCCAACTCCCTTGATTTCTCCTTTAGCTCCATCTCCAAAGGTAACATACCTGGATGAATGTGATTTTAAGTTTACTAACAAATTCTTCAATCCAGTCATGTGTCTTGAGCATCCACTGTCAAAGTACCAGTCTTCTTTAGCTGATACTCTCAGAGATGTATGTGCTATGTATGCAGTATTTTTCTTTGACCAGATGAGTTGAGATTTCTTTTGATGCCTCTGCCCTGTGTGTTGTTCAGCTGATCTCCAAGCTTGATTGTTGATCTGGTTCTTGGGTATGTGGCTTTGATCAGTCTGAATGTCAGCTTTTGGTCTCCAAACCTTCTTGATGATCTCTGTCTTCTGCTTAGAAGGTTGCTGATTTCTTTGATGTCTATGCAGCACTTTCTTGGTACCTTCTACTTTCTGTTTGGAAGGTTGCTGATACATCTGATTTGGATATCCATGTAGCTTATAACAGTGAGGTTTGATATGCCCAAATCTTCCACAGTGATGGCATCTCCATCTTTGATACTTCTTCTTCATTTTGTTCTTTCCAGAATGTTGAGACATCTGTTGGAACATTATGTTTGTCTTTGTGTTCTGATGTTGGAGCATCTGTTGGGACATCTTGTTTGACTGTGTAGTTTTTGAAGTAGTTTTGCTAGAGCTGGCTTCATCTCTGTTATATCCCAGTCCACTTTTTTCCCCTGAATGTTTATTATTGCTGAGAATAACATCCAGTGTATTTGAGTTGCTGTTCAACATTTTAACAGATTTGGACATATGTTCCAACTTAGAGTTGAGAAGAGTTACTTCACTTTTCAAGGTATCAATGATTACTTGATCACTTGCTTTTTCATCTTCTAATACCTCATTCTGCTTCTTTAGCTTTATAACCTCACTGCATATTTCAGTGCTTCTCTTGTATAGATCTTTGAAAGCTTGCTCAAGATCTGCATAAGTAAGCTCTCCACAACTGGAATCACTATCATATTCACACAGTCCAGCTAAAGCAGTAAAATGCTTAGCTGATTCTTCTTCTGAATCTCCTCCTGAGTCTTCATCAGACCAGGTTACAGATAGTCCCTTCTTTTGTCTTTTTAAGAAGGTAGGACATTCCTTCTTGATGTGTCCATATCCTTCACATCCATGGCACTTGATTCCTTCTTGACTGGTCTTTTCAGCATAATTTGACTTTTTATTAGCATCATAAGGTCTCCTGTTCTTAGAAGAGTTTGTGTATTTTCCATTGGATTTGGATTTGCCATCCATTCCTCTGAGAATCTGTTTGACTTGTCTTCCAAGCAAGGCAAGGTTTTCTGATAAGCTTTTATCATTTGCTGATTCATCATCCTCTTCTTCATCTGTATTTGACACCAAGGCTATGCTTTTGTTCTTTTTGACATTTGTGTCATTCATTCCCATCTCAAAAGTTTGAAGGGAACCAATGAGTTCTTCAACTTTCATGGAGCATATGTCTTGAGCTTCTTCTATTGCAGTGACTTTCATGTCAAATCTTTTTGGCAAAGATCTGAGAATCTTTCTTACTAGCTTTTCATCAGTCATCTTTTCTCCCAAAGCTCCAGAAGTATTGGCTATATCCAAGATGTTCATATAGAACTCATGAATTGATTCATCTTCCTTCATTCTCAAGTTTTCAAACTTGGTGGTGAGAAGTTGAAGTCTTGACATTTTTACTTTTGATGTTCCTTCATGAGTTGTTTTGAGAGTATCCCAAACATCTTTGGCCAGCTCACAATGATGCACAAGTCTGAAAATGTTCCTATCAATGCCATTGAATAAAGCATTTAAGGCTTTTGAGTTGCCTAGTGCTGAGTCTTCTTCCTCCTTACTCCATTCTTCTTCAGGTTTCAGCACTTTTGATCCATCTTTGGTGTCTTGAACAGGATGATCCCATCCAACATTGACTGCTCTCCATGCCCTGTTGTCAAGTGACCTTAAGAATGCAATCATTCTTGGCTTCCAGTAGTCATAATTAGATCCATCCAGTATAGGTGGTCTATTTACTGACCCTAAATCTCTGTCCATGTTACAGAATTTGTATTCCCTAGATCTCACCCAGTATAAACAGGCAGGGTGCCTGCTCTGATGCCAATTGAAATTCTGTGATCAGGTATGAGATGTCCTAAGAGATGTCCCAACACTTAATAGGACATTTGACAAATTTAACCAAAACTTAAACAGCAAGAAAAGTAAACAACACAGAAGTTTGTTAACCCAGTTCAGTGTATAACCACACCTACATCTGGAGGCTACCAAGCCAGGAGGAAATCCACTATTAGTAATATTAATTCTAGACTTAAACCACCCTGTTTAATCTATCACTTAATACTTACCCAATGCAATTTCTACCTAAGACACACTTAGATAAGAGTACCCTACTCACTCCCCCTCAATCACACAGTGATCAAGTTTACAAGTTTACAGAAATTGAAGACATCCTTCAAACAATACAGCTTGATCTTACTTCACAGTTTCAATCAAGTCACAAATGCACTTTTGCTTAAAAGCTTATAAAGTGGTACATAAAAACAACCTGCTATTAAGAACACTAGACACCCTATTTGGTCTTCTGAAATTCGTACTCAATTCTATGAGTTTCTGTTGCTTAAATAGGTATCTGAATTTTGGGCTTACTGTAGAATGATCCAGCCCTAATGTGCAGCAGCTGTCACCTTGAATTTAGGGTTTGTTACCTCCTATATTCTAGGTGATTTAGGTCTTCTGTTTTAATCTGAATCTTCAATATAAAACTCCCTACAGATGCGCCTTGTTCTGTTTTTATCCATCATTAATTTATTCCAGATAACTCTCCTTAAATATCTCTGATCTGTTAATCAATAATTAATTCTGGAAGCAGGTCTGAGATGTCTCACCATCTGTTGGGACATCCTGAAGAACTGAACTTAAGTTATTTACATAATGTCCCAACATCTGGTAGGACATCCTGAAATAAGTTCATATACTCTGTTTGCTAATGTCCCAACATCTGATAGGACATTCTGAACTGAATTTAACATTTCTTGTTTGGTCAAAAATTCTGCCAATTCTTAAACATCTACAGAAGTGTTTACACTTCTCATAACTGATCCAAGTCTGAGGATCCTTGTTCTAGAACATCACCTGTGAGAGGGTTGGGCTGTTTACAGGTTTGCAGGTACCCTTGACCTCAGCATACCCTGTTACTTTGTTTTGTTTAAGAGTACTCCATGTTGGATCAGTTCTTGTGATTCTAAACCCTGGACATGTGACTCTTTATTTGAGTCCCCCACCTTGGTTACTGGACTTATAGACCTCCATCTGGATTTCTTGAACACACGTGGACTTATATCAGAGCAGTTAATCAGATCCAGCTCAGTCACAAACCCTTGCATATCATTTGCATACATCCTCATTGCATCATTCTAACACGTGTTTATTTGTTTTTCAGGGTATCCATCCTATCATTTTGGCTTGGTTTTGACCCCTCCTTCAGCTTAGACCCATCTCCATCAGCACTTGCTTCAGCTATCAGCACTTGCTTCGGTCACTTGCATCCTCAGTCCCAGCCTATCAGTGGCCCATCTTCAGTGTTGTCCTCAGTCATCATCATCAGCATCTATTCTTCAGCAACATGGCACCTAAGAAAAGTAACATCTCCTACCACTTCTTTGAGCCTGAGCTAGCCAGCATCAGGAGGATTCAGACCCTGATTACTCCAGACCACATACCATATTTCAGAGAACATTATGGAGGAATCCTTGATGTGGTATTGGATTTGGACCCTTCACAGAGGAGCCTGATACATACTTGCCTGCAGTTCTATGATCCTCCTCTGAGGTGCTTCACATTTCAGAATTTTCAGTTGGGACCTTTGCTGGAGGAGTATTCATCCTTGGTTGGTGTACCCATCAGGGGTGGAATCCCTTTCAACCCTGAGATGGCTTTCCCAAGTAATGAGGAGATAGCCAAAGCATTACATCTGGAACCAGTTTTGATTGGGCAGAACCTGACATCTAAAGCTGGAATCCCTGGATTTCATCTGGATTTCTTGACTTCTCAGGCTAGTTTGAAGGCCTCCCTAGGGGAGTGGAAGGCAGTCTGTGCTCTGTTGGCCCTTAGCATATATGGGATCATACTTTTTGCAGATGAGCCTAGGTTTGTTAGCAAGAATGCAGTCCATCTTTTCATCCTGAGGAACCCAGTGCCTACCTTACTGGGAGATCTTTACTACTCAGCTCATCAGAGGAATGAAAAGCAAAGGGGGAGATTAGTGAGATGCTGTGCACCTTTGTTCCATACTTGGTTGCTCAAGCATTTGCCAAAAACTGATGCATTCCTAAACCCTCACCAGCAGAAGAACTGGGCTAGGAGGCTTGTTGCTCTAACCTCAGATGATATCAGATGGTGTACTCAGAGCACCAAGGGCAGAGACATCATTACAAGTTGTGGGCAATTTCCCAATGTGCCTCTGATTGGAGTGAAGGGTTGCATCAATTACAACCCTCTGCTTTTCAAAAGACAACTGGGCTATGCACTAGTCCATCCTCCTAGAGCACAGGATCTGACTGAGACCCTTTATGTTGAAATCAAGCCTAATCTGGCTGTTGTCAGGCAGGCAGCCTGGGCCTGGGACAATGTGCAGACTAAGGGGGTAACTATTCTTGGAAGATGCAATAATGTAGCCTCTGCCCAGTACTATGAGTGGTCACATGCTAGGGCTCAAATTTCTGGAATGCCTTTCACTATTGAAGATATGCCTGGACCTTCCACAGCACCACCTCCAGCAACTGTCAGCTTAGAGGAGTTTGAGAAATTGAAAGAGAGAAATGAGAAGTTGACTCAAGCTCTACAGAAGACCCTCTGGGAAAGAAGTGATGGTAGGTTGGATATTGAGAGGCTGGAAAAGTTGAAGGAGGAGCATTTGGCTAGAATTGAGAAGTCTGAGGATTACATTAAGAAGTCTAGGGCTGGAGAACAGATCTTGAAGAATGCCTGCAAGGAAGCTCAGTTCCAGAAGGCCAGGACTGATTTATATCTGAAGGAGAGTCAGGCTAGGTGGGTCAGGATCACCGAAGCCCGTACTCAGGAGGACAAAAGGACTCAGGATAAGATTGAACAGATGGAAGCTAGTGCAAAAGAGCAACAGGAAGCCCTGGCAGCAGCCCAGAGGGAGATCTCAGAGCTGAAGATCAGAGCTGGAGTGAAGAGGTCAAAGGACCAAAGTCAGCACAAGAAGCTAACTGCAGCTATTGCCACAAGGAATCTCCTTATCAGGAATCTTACAGAGCGTCCAGCTGATCCTGTGACTGAAGCACTTCTCAAGGAAGTTCAGGAGGATGAATTTGGCCTTGGAGTTTGACTTTTTGCTTGTTGTTACTTTCATTTTATGTATTTTTTCTTTATGTTGTACTTTTGACCCCTCAGAGGGCTTGTATTGTAAAAAG
The DNA here is from genome assembly GCA_963966055.1 of Lathyrus aphaca. Classification (NCBI taxonomy): domain Eukaryota; kingdom Viridiplantae; phylum Streptophyta; class Magnoliopsida; order Fabales; family Fabaceae; genus Lathyrus; species Lathyrus aphaca. The sequence continues at coordinate 12,031,987 of OZ014519.1, forward strand.
AAACAAATTATGTACCATTTACCTTTTTGTAATATATGTGTTGGTTTGTTTCATCTGAATTCTTCAAGCAACGTCACAAGCATCTTCTTCAAGGGGTCTGGAAAGGTCAAAGCCAAGTACCAAGCCGGATACCTTGGAAACAAATAGACACACTGCATTGCATACTAACCCTTTGTTTTGTTTTGTAGGTTTTGTTTTATTGTTACTAACTCTGTTGTGACCTCAGGAATTATTGTTCGACGACGAGGGTTTCCACTCAACCGTCCACACAGATACCCCACCCGCAACAATCTTCCGGGCATACAGATGGATCAGATGCAGCAGGACCTTACAGAGGTCAGGAATTAAATGACCAACGAGAGGTTGGAAATGAGGACTCAAATGACACAATTTATGGAGGTAATGAACAATATGGCTCAGAGTCAGGAGAGGTTAAGAGCACTGGTAGAAGGGAGAAACCAGGAAGACCATCAGCCAGGGACTGCTGGGACAAGCAACAATGAAAGAGTCCAACCTCATGTCAATCCCCCAGTCTTTGGACCCCACCAGCATCCAGAGATCAACATCCCTGTCAATATACAAGGGACTGCCACAGCAGGGAGGGTACTGCAAGAAGACCCCCAGGAAGATCAGTTCACAGTGATGGTGTCGCTCCCGACAAATGAAACTGGATCAGATGAAGGTACAGACGCGAACGGTCGGCGAGAGGGACAATGAGAACACACAGCCGTGAACTCACTGGAGATGAATAGAGTCGCCAGCTAGGCATTTTTATCCCGGAGGAAAGGTAATGCTGCATAAACCTAGAAAGACATGGATAAGACGGTTTGCGAACCAGAGAGACTGAGAAAGGGGGTTGGTTACAACCTGGGAAGGTATTAGCACCCAGATTGTCCGTCGTACTCGACGGGATCCACGCTTGAAAGATTTGTGTTTTTAGAGGGGTAGTGTCAGTGCAATTTGTGTATAAAGAGAGCTGGAAAAGGATGTACAGGTGTCAGTGTAAAGTGTATAAGTGATATGAAGTATAAAAGTGTCAGTGTGAGAATGAAAAAGAACTGCTCATGATCATGAGGCTAAAAGAATGAGGTTAGAAGGAGGGGGAATGGACAGAGACTTTTGTTCGATAACCGTTAGGTTATGCCTACGTATCCTCTCGTGCAATGAGGAAGTCAGAACACCGTAGTTCGACCCAAAGAGACTGAAAGATGAATTGACTTGTGAACTGCTTACTTGCCTATGCTCAAGTGTATGATCTGTCTGGCACAGATGCAAACTGTCTTGCATTAGACGGAAGAAGCAAGTTCTCGTTTGTGAATGAAGATGATGAGAAAAGAATCCCGGAGGAGACGATTATTGTTTGTTTTTGAGGTTTTCAGTCTTTTATTGCTTTTGGATTTTGTCATAAGTTAATGAGCTTAAGTCTAAACCAATGGATTTAGTAAACTCATCACATCTTCCCTCTGTTTAGGGGTAATGAGAATACCTTAAGTGTGAAGTCAGATTCTCACACTTAATCACCTTTGGTGTAGGATTAAGATCATTAACCTACTTGTGATTATTTAGATGTTTTTGGTGTTTTTGTTTAGTGTTGAGTAATGAGGTTAAGCCATAATCAAGGATTAAACAGACTCATTACACCATCCTAATAGAAGGATAATAGATGAGGATGTTTAAGCTGAGGAAAGCTCCTCAACTTAATCCATGATTAGGGATTAAACTCATGACAAAACAAGCCTTTGATTAAGTGGATTTTATTTAATGATAAGATGATGAAGTGAGTTTTATGATTTGTAAGACAACTTGAGGGGGACTTGTCCATTAACACTAGGGTTAGTCCTTCTTAACCAGTTAAGGAAGAATTAGAACCCTAATGCAAGGCCCAAGTTACAAGTGTGATGTCTTGATACTTATTAAGTGGATTGATTAAGAGGTTTAAACACATTAAGGGTTTAACACTTAGGATTAAAGTTATACACTCCATCCTAAGAGAAGGATGCAGGCATAAGCTTAATCACAAAGCCTTAAAGCCTTTAGGGTTTAGTCCCTGATTATGAGGTGAGAAGAGAAGACTCAAAGGAGACACAAAGGTGAAACTAAGAGGGGAGACTAATCAAAACCCTAATCATTGTCATGCTTGGTTGTTCCTAAGGTTTGTTAGGTTTTCAAGAGAAATCTTCAATGGAAACACCAGGAAGCAGATGAAAGGAGCAGAGAGAAGCAAAGTAACTTGCTTCCTTTAAGAAGACAAGTCACTTGAGGAAAGAAAGTAAGAGGAAGAAGAAAGAGCAAGCTCAATCTCAAACACATATAGAAATGCAGCAATGGATGCAAGAGAGATGAAAAGAAAAGTTATGAGAAGTGAAGGCAAATTCACTTCTCAGGTTTACTTACCACCTGAAATGTTAGAAAGAAATGCAATGCAATGCCAAATGAAATGAAATGGTATGATGCTAAGCAAAACCAGAAGCATGTTGATGATGAAAGTGATGTTATGGGATGCTGCAAACATGAGGCAAGGCATGGAGATGTTCATACAAGTTCATGGATGCAAATGATGCAAGCTTAGAAGCATGGATACACATGAAAAGTTATGAAACATACATGGCATACAACATGGCAAATGCAAGATGCAATGATCAAAGATGCTTTCTATATGTCTTATGAAGTTAGATGAATCAAATGGAAGCATGGAATGGTATGGCAAGTCATGTTATGCAAGACAATGCAAGAAGGATGCAAATGGAAGCCCAAATTAGGGTTTATGAATCAAACAACAAACAAAAACCCAAAACAGAAGCAAACCCTAAGATAAAAAATGGAAAATGCCACTCAAAGAAACCCTAACCCTATACTAAACCAATGTCCAAAGGGGAGCTCTCAACTCTTAACCAATCTCAAGATATGATTTTTCTAAGTTATTAGGGTTTTTAGGGCTCTTAAACAAAAGAAATACCAAACAAATTGAAAATGAGGAAACAAATCATGACCATTTTACCCTAGAAACTACATGCCAAACACAAAACAAAGCAAAAAGAATCAATGTCCAACTCTTCTCTAATAGGCAGAAATGATTTTTTGAACTTATGATCAAAATAATGCACAAAATATGATTTAATTCAATGGAAAATTCTCAAAATGCATCAAGATCAAAAAAGAAATTTGGTTTGAAGGTTGGACAATGTTTCTAAATGTCTTAGAACATTTCATGAATTTTTTGGTGATTTTTAAATACCTAAAAGTATTTTTAATAAATTAATTTCCATTAATCAATTAAAAATAATCTTTTAAATATTTAAAAATACTTTTTTAATGATAAAAAATAAAATGAAAATATTTTTGGGTCATAAAAATTAATAAAACTCAGAAGAAAAAGTTTCATAATTTTTATGCATTTTTTGCTATTTTAAATTAATTGTGCAAACAAAATGAAAAGAAAATGAATTAAAATTAAATAAAATGAAAGGTAATCAGAATGGAGGGATGAGATTCACTCTGGATTTGAATCTGTTGACTACGCGCGTCATCCAAGGGTCCAGGTTGACTCTGATTAAATTATTTAAATTATGATTAATTAAGCTAAATACGTGGATTAGGGCATAAACAGACAGATCTGGACCACTCACTCACGCGCGAAGTCAACAAGTCAAAGGCCATCAACGCTCAGAATTCAAACTTGAGTTAATTACGTGATTAGGGCACAAATCACTTTCAGGTGGCCGGAGAAGACTTCCGGTCGTCTTCTCCGGCCAGCATCTCCCCTGAGAAATCCCCAAACCCCCAAAAAGCCAACTAAAATGAAATCTAAAAATTGGGAAATGATCTCCAAACACTCACGAATCAAAACCCTCTCTCAAAACAAATTTATTCTTCCTAACAAAGCTGAATCGAAGAAAATAAGAACTAGGGCACGCAAGTTTCAGAAGCTAATTAAATACTCAATTCACCACCATTTGCAAAACCAAAAGCATAATCATGATCAGGAAGACACAAAGAACAAGTTTAGAACAAAAGAAATGATTTCTGGAAAAATATTTTTCAAGCTACCTGAGATTCGAAGCTTTCACTCTGATGACTTTCTGGCCACTTCCTTCAGTGCAATCCACTCCACTTGATCCCCAGATGATGTTTGAATGCTCAAAAGGAATTTATGTTGGTTGGATGAGAAGTTTGACAAGCTTCTGCTCAAGCTCAGTCAGAAATGGCAATGGAGTTTCAGGCAGTTTCAGGCCATGGTGAGTGGTTGTTTGTGATCAGAACAATGAATGGAGAAGGTTTGTGGTGTTTGTTTTGATGTTTGTGAGCTAGGGAGAGAGATTCGAATGGAACTGCAAGTTGAGGTGAAGAATGGCAGTGGGGTGTTCTTGCTTGTTTCAGGCCTGGCTTTTGGTGGTTTGAGGTCTATGAAGTGTGGTGAGATGAATGATGAAGATGGTTTTTGTGTTTGTATGCTGTGGAGACAGATTCGAAGGCTTATGCAAAAGGGAGTGTTTTTGTGAATGTGTTGAATGAGAGTGTTTCAGCCTTGCTAGATGTATGGAATGGCTTGCCCTTTGTCCACATAAACCTCTCTCATTGGTCAGATGATTGGACATGTGCTTTATTGATTGGTAAGTCACCTTTTGCAAAAAGTCAAATTTTGTGTAAGGAAAGTATGGGTTGATCTATAGCTAGTACATGGGCTGGTTCTGGTGCAGCAAGGTGAGGTGAGAGGCTAGCCAAAGTGCAGCATCCAATGCATCAAGTGGTAGAAGCACAATGATGATTTTGCAAGTTGTTGGCTTTTTGGTTCACATGTGATTTCCTAATCCCACAAGCCATAATTCATGGGCATTCTTGGTTCAATTCTGATTTTTATGACTTAGAGAATGTTTGCATACTGATTTGAAATGAACTAGAAGTTGCAATTGGCTTTGGTCCATGATTTTGCAAAATTTCCATTTGAGGCATGCCTTGAAAATCAATGATTTTGGCCAACTTTGCCACACCATAACTTTTGATCCAAGAAGAGTTTGATCATGTTCTTGTACTTTTTGAAAAGGGAAAGATGAGATTTACAACTTTCATGACCAAAGTTTTTCCATTTGAAGCATTTTTGGATCAAAAATCAAGGCTTGAAAAATGACCTAAAATGATGCATTCTTGAAAAGTCAACTATGCCCAAAAAGTCAACATTTGCAAAAACCCTAAATTCTTGATTTTTATGAACTTCAACCTTCTTCCATGACCAAATAAAGATCATATACACTCAAAATGATGAAGATCACCCATTGGTTGGGTCATTGGGGGCCTCAGATGCCCTGATTTTGCACTGACTTGTCTGAAAAGTCAACCCTTGATCAGATGACTTCCCCATGGAATTTCTTCATGAAAATTGATATGCATACTCCCTATACCATATAGAGACCAATGGAAACAAGAATGGCCAAAAAATTTGGGGTTATGGCCTCTGAAACCAAAACCCTAATTTTAGGTCAACTGTGCAGTCAATCCTGGCTCTGCATCCACTCAAACCCTAGTTCTTGTGATTCTTTTGAAATTTTGACTTTGAAAGGATGTAATATGATACTTGAACACATATGGATCCCTTTGAAGTGATTGGTTGCCTTTGGAGTGGCTCAAGAAGCCCTGAGATTGCTCAGATCACAAACCCTAGATGCAGATGACTTAGAACCAATGCAGTGACTCAAAAATGAGATGTGAGATGATATGATTGTGTTTATGCATATGAGAATGATCACAAGCCATGGTGAATGGGTGAGGGCAAATTTGGGGTGTTTACAGCTGCCCCTATTCAAACATGAGTTAGCTGTGCAGGATGTAAGCAACGGCTTAACAGGCAAACAAGATAACTTGTGGTTGAATACCAAAGACAGTCCAAAATTTGCACTCACAGAATGAAGAAGAAAAGGGATATAGATTGCAAAAGAAAACAAAGTATATTGTAAAGTGTGAGCGACGGAGGACGACCGTCGAGCAGAGGACGACTGCTGGGTAAAGAGCAATGACGGGGACGGCCGATATGCTGGGAAAAGTATACGAAAATAAAGCGATGACGGGGACGGCCGACATGCTGGGGATAGAAGGCAAAGCTAAGACGGGGACGACCGACTAGCTGGAAAAATAAGAAATTATGATGGGGACGGCCATCAAGATAAAGCTGTAAAATTTTCTGGGGATTAATGAAACATGACGGGGACGACCATCAAGTTCATAAAGGTAAAGTAACCAACGATGGGGACGGCCATCGGGCTAAAGAATAAATGAAATAAACAGATGATGGGGTACGACCATCAAAGGTGAAGGAAGATCACCTAGCAGGGGACGGCTGCTCTGTTGGGGATAAAAGAAATATGATGGGGACGGCCATCAAAGGTGGAGGACGACCACCTGGCAGGGTACGGCTGCCAAAAATATCAACGATGGGGACGGCCATCGGATAGGAAAGGTCAACGATGGGGACGGCCATCGGACGAGCAAGATGGAGGACGACCATCAAGAAGTGGAGGACGACCACTCAGCAGGGGACGGCTGCTCTCAGGGTTTATCATGACACAGGACGAGTGTCAGATAACCAAAATCAACAATGGGGACGGCCATTGGATAAAGTGATGAAGGACGATCATCAAAAGGTGGAGGACGACCACCTAGCAGGGGACGGCTGCTAAAAAGATCAACGATGGGGACGGCCATCGGGCGAGCATGATGGAGGACGACCATCAAGAAGTGGAGGACGACCACTCAGCAGGGTACGGCTGCTCTCGGGGTATCATAACACAGGACGAGTGTTAGATAAAGGAAAAAAAGCTTTGTTGGTGATCTACTGGGGATATAGTGAACACGGACAAGTGTTCACAACCAAGAAAGGAAAGTATAAGTGCTTGGTATTGTGTATAGATTAAAGATGCGGACGAGCATCCTTAAGACTATGATACGGACGAGTACCATGTAGAAACAAATACTGACATGTGTTCAGAGATGATGATACGGACGAGTATCAACTGGTTAACAGAGAACACGGACGAGTGTTGAATCTGAAGGGATTCTTCTGGGGAATAGTAGACACGGACGAATGTCTATATTCAAGAAGACAAAAGTGTTTGACACAGTGTATGGATTAAAGATGCGGACGAGCATCCTTAAGACTATGATACGGACGAGTATCATGTAGAAACAAACACTAGACGCAATGTTCTGAGATGATGATACGGACGAGTACCAACTGGTTAACAAAGAATCAAGGACTATTGTCGAATCTGTGGGGAGATAAGTAATGGTGTATACAAGATACGGACGAGTATCTGTACAAGTGTATCGTGAGTAGTGAGTATATATAGATGAGTGTTTTAACTGCTGGGGAGAATGACACGGACGGGTGCCAAGAGAGAAAAGTGTAATATGAACAAGTATCTGCTATACAAAGTCTAGACGACTGCGCTGGGGATATGACACGAACGGGTGCCAAGAAAGTGTATATAGGTATGTGTGGGTGCAAAGAGGATGTCTTTGGCTTTCTGCTGGTAATATGACACGGACGGGTGTCATGAAGTATCTGTAATACGGGTGATTTTGTTATAAAGAGTGTTCAGACGACTTTACTGGGGAGAGGTGACACGGACGGGTGTCGAGAGGTGCATATACTGGTGTTTGTAATTTGTGAGGCAACTGCTTTTGCTGGGGACTCTGGTGGATTTTGGGGGAAGTATTTTGTATTCTGATGAATGATTATTATTCACAAGTGTTGATTCCGATCATGGCTTATGATTATGCTATGCGTTTTTTTTTTTGCCGTAATGCTCCGTATTAGACGGAATGCTACGCTCTGAGGGGATAATATGATGCAGATGCCATGATTTTGCAAAGATATCAAACCGGGATTCGGATCCCGTTGCCGTGAAGATCTCTTGGTTGATCTGTTTGAGGCGAACCTCCCAGCTGGGGATGAGATCATCGGTAGATCTGATAAGATGATATTTGCTTGGGGATATAGGTCACCGATTGACATATCCTTTGACATGAGAGACCCAGCTGGGGTTTGTAGAGGCTTTCTCCACTCTGTTGTGATCTTCTATGTGCTGCTCTTCTGGATAGAGGTTGGAGCTCTGTGGGAAGATGATTCCCTGACTCCTGTACTCAGCTGGGGAATTGTGAGAGGCAACTCAGCTGGGGAGAGCAACGAGAGGCAACTCAGCTGGGGATAGAGCATTTCGGATGCTGAGATCTTTTGTTGATTTGCCAGCTTGCCGGGATGAAGCTTACATGCCCCAAGTTGCGTCCTGTATACCTGCGATCCTGCAAAGGTAAGGAAACACACAAAAGGTCCCGAGGTATCCTTTACTGGATTCCGCTATAGGAGTTAAGTACTTTCGAGAGTAAGTATATTCCCTGTAAGCATGTGTTTTATTATTATTATTTTTGGGAGAAAAACATCTGTACTTATACAATTGATTTTTTAGAGACATCAGACATCCTTTGCAAATAAAAATATACAAAACGAAACATGACTGAAAAATCTGATTTTATTAATTCATGTGCCCTGAATCGGCAAGATACAGTCAAAGAAACATATCTCCTGAAATGAGGAGATTGTTACAAATTGAGAAACAAAGTGCTGGCAGTGTTGATGACGCTTTAAGGAGCTTCCTCTCCTGCTATGACTCGTATGACAATGACGTTCTTCTCGTCTTGCTTTCTGAAGAAGGTTGATTCTGATCGGAGCTTGGTTCCGTCGGAGTTTTAACCAAGTTGCTGACAATACAGACGAATTCAGAAGGCAGTTGTTCGCTTATTCCCTTATTTTGCATGGATCGCCCTTTCGGGTTTTCAATCCATCGGGATACCCATTTTTGCCTGAGTTGTCCAATGCGGCTTTTCAACTCAGCGGGTGTACATTTTTCATTATTTTCCCTTATTTTTGCCCGAGTCTTTTATTCTGTTTTTGACTCGCCGGGATGCCCTATTTTTGCCTGGACTTACATTCTGTTTTTATGTCCAGCGGGTCATTCTTATGCGAAGTATTTTTTAACTGCATCTGAATTCACAGGGGACGGGAAATCTTCACCATCCATGGTGCTGAGCATCAGTGCTCCACCAGAGAAAACTTTCTTTACCACGAACGTCCCTTCATAGTTTGGAGTCCACTTGCCCCTGTGGTCTGTATGAGGAGGGAGGATTCTTTTCAGCACAAGATCTCCCACTTGGTACTCTCGGTGCCTGACTTTCTGATCGAAGGCTCTCTTCATTCTCTTCTGATACAATTGTCCATGACAGATTGCAGTCAATCTCTTCTCTTCAATCAGACTCAGTTGCTCGTATCGGGACCTAACCCATTCTGCTTCACTCAATTTGACATCCATCAAGACTCGCAAGGAGGGTAATTCAACTTCAACTGGTAGGACTGCTTCCATTCCATACACAAGCTGATACGGTGTTGCCCCAGTGGATGTCCTGATTGATGTGCGATACCCATGCAAGGCAAATGGTAGCATTTCATGCCAGTCTTTGTAGGTGACTACCATCTTCTGCACAATCTTCTTGATATTCTTATTTGCCGCCTCAACAACACCATTCATCTTTGGTCTGTAAGGAGAAGAATTGTGATGTTGGATCTTGAAGTCCCGGCACAGTTCAGCCATCATCTTGTTGTTGAGATTGGAACCATTATCAGTAATGATTCGCTCGGGAACTCCATATCGACAGATGATATCTCTTTTCAGAAATCGGGCTACCACTTGCCTTGTAACATTTGCATATGAGGCTGCTTCAACCCACTTAGTGAAATAGTCGATGGCGACCAGGATGAATCTGTGGCCGTTTGAAGCAGTTGGCTCAATCTTGCCAATCATGTCGATGCCCCACATGGCAAAGGGCCATGGTGAAGACATGATGTTCAAAGGATTCGGAGGTACATGCACTTTATCTGCGTAGATCTGGCATTTGTGGCATTTCCTGGCATAGGCACAACAGTCTGCATCCATTGTGATCCAATAATAGCCTGATCTTAACAACTTCTTAGCCATCGCATGTCCTCCAGCATGGGTACCGAAGGAGCCTTCATGCACTTCATGCATCAACAAATCTGCTTCCGTCTTGTCAACACATCTGAGGAGTACCATATCAAAGTTCCTCTTGTATAAAGACCCATCAGTGTTCAGAAAGAAACTTCCAGCAAGCCTTCTTAAGGTCTTCTTATCATTGGAAGATGCCCCAGGTGGGTACGTTTGATCCCCCAAGAAACACTTAATATCATGGAACCAAGGCTTATCATCTTTGACAACATCTGCTGCAAATACATATGCTGGCCTGTCGAGTCTGGACACTGAAATATGAGGTACAAAGTTAGCAGCTTGAACTTTGATCATGGACGAAATGGTAGCCAAGGCATCTGCAAACTGATTCTCATCCCGAGGGATATACTCAAGTTTGACTGTTGTGAAGAAAGTCAATAACCTTCTTGTATAATCCCTGTAAGGTATCAGATGATCCTGGTGTGTATACCATTTCCCATTGGTCTGATTGATCACCAAAGCTGAATCTCCGAATACGGTCAATGTCTTGATCCTGAGGTCAATGGCTTCCTCAAGACCCATAATGCAGGCTTCGTATTCAGCTTCGTTGTTAGTGCAGTTGAAAGTGAGTTTTGCCGAGAAAGGCATGTGAACTCCTCTGGGTGTAATGAGTACTGCACCAACACCACGACCATTCATGTTAACAGCCCCGTCAAACATCATGGTCCATTCTTCTTCCGGGTCAGGCCCTTCAGTGTGAACAGGCTCTTCGTGATCTTTTGCTTTCAGGAACATGATGTCTTCATCAGGGAAGTCAAACCTCATAGGCTGGTAGTCATCAATGGGTTGCTCTGCAAGATATTCAGACAATACACTGCCTTTGATGGCTTTCTGAGATGTGTATTGGATGTCATACTCTGTAAGGATCATTTGCCATCTTGCAACCCGTCCGGTAAGCGCTGGCTTCTCAAATATGTACTTGACTGGGTCCATCTTCGAGATTAACAAGGTAGTGTGGGTCAACATATACTGTCTCAGTCGGCGAGCAGTCCACGCTAAAGCACAGCAAGTTTTCTCGAGCAGTGAATAACGTTGTTCACAGTCGGTAAACTTTTTGCTTAGGTAGTATATTGCATACTCTTTTCGACCAGACTCGTCATGCTGGCCCAACACACAACCCATTGACTCTTCTAATACTGTCAAGTACATGATTAGAGGTCTTCCTTCAACTGGAGGCATAAGGATTGGAGGTTCTTGCAGATACTCCTTGATCTTGTCAAAAGCCTTCTGGCAATCTTCATTCCACCTGACCGTTTGCTCTTTCCTTAGCAGTTTGAACAGGGGTTCACAGGTTGCTGTAAGGTGAGATATGAACCTTGAAATGTAGTTCAATCGACCTAAGAACCCCCGAACTTCTTTCTCAGTTTTCGGTGCAGGCATCTCTTGAATAGCTTTGACTTTATCAGGGTCAACCTCAATCCCCTTCTCGCTTACAATAAAGCCCAGCAGCTTGCCGGATCGCACCCCGAATGTGCATTTGTTGGGGTTCAACTTCAGTTGGTATTTCCTCAGACGCTTAAACAACTTGAGCAGATTCACCAGATGGTCTTCTTCAGTAAGGGACTTGGCAATCATGTCATCCACATAACACTCGATTTCCTTATGGATCATATCGTGGAATAATGTCACCATAGCCCGTTGATACGTTGCACCGGCATTCTTGAGCCCAAATGGCATTACCTTGTAGCAGAACGTGCCCCAGGGTGTGATGAAAGTTGTCTTCTCCATGTCTTCAGGTGACATTTTAATCTGGTTGTATCCTGAAAATCCATCCATGAAGGAGAATACCGAGAACTGAGCCGTGTTATCAACCAATACATCAATGTGAGGTAGAGGGAAATCATCTTTCGGGCTGGCTCTGTTCAGATCCCGGTAATCAACACACATTCTAACTTTGCCATCCTTCTTAGGCACATGTACTATGTTAGCAACCCACGGCGGATAGCTAGTCACAGCAAGGAACCCGGCGTCCCATTGCTTTTGTACCTCCTCCTTGATTTTTATTGCCATGTCTGGACGAGTACGGCGTAGCTTTTGTTTGACTGGCGGGCACTCTTCTCTCAAAGGCAGCTTGTGCACAACAATGTCGGTATCCAAACCTGGCATGTCTTGATACGACCAAGCAAACACATCCACATACTCTTGAAGTAGATCAACCAGTTGCTTCTTCACTGAGTCTTGCAGGCAGGCCCCGATTTTAACCTCTTTCACGTCTTCCTCTGTACCAAGATTAATCACTTCAACCTCCTCCTGGTGAGGAGTAATAACCTTTTCCTCCTGCCTTAACAACCTGGCTAGCTCTTCAGGGAGCTCATATTCTTCTTCAACCCCTTCATCAGCTTGATTGATCGGATTGTCAAAGTCATACGATGTCATAGCCGTGCTGTTGTCGGTGCTGTCAGGAAGGCACTCTCTGCAAGGGTTAAGTTGTTCATTTTAGTGATCTGATTTTAGTTTTATTTAGAAAAGTGAAATGAAGTTGTCATTTTGAAAACACTGCCATTTATTTTTTTGTACAAAAAAGAAAAATGGAAAAAACAGTGAACGAAAAGAAAAAGACGCGTTTGCAAAAAGATGTCTGATATTTCATTAATTGATCTTGTTTGCACAAAAAGTACAGATGGCCCGATTACAAAATGAGTCTTGTCATCTTGGGCAAGATGCAAGACTTTGATGCATGCTTATAAAATACAGGAAATAATAATTACTCTGATCGAGTAACTCTTATAATTTCCTGGGAAGACCAGTTCGAGACACTGCTCCCCGGGATCTTTGGACGAATCCAGCTTTCCAGGTTGCGTTCTTCTTCCAGCTCGTCTTCCAGACAGTTGATAGCATCGGGGGTAAGCATCCCCCCACTGACAAAACCAGGCTCTCCAGCAACCTTTGCTTGATGTTGAGTTGGTCTGTAACCCAACCCAAATTTGTCTTTCTTCTCCTCCACAGCTAAAACCTTGCCCCAGCCTAGGGCAGTTCCTTCCTCAACAACCTTTCGGGCTTGTTGGTATGATGACATGGAGATTCCAGATACAGCAGATGCTTCATTCACATTCAAGGCTTCAAATCCTTGGCTCATTGTTTCATGGATCTCCCCATCCATTTCAATATACTTATAGGTAGCCAGATGGCTAACAAATATATCCTCCTCCCCACAGATTGTAACAACTTGGCCTTCCCACTCAAATTTTAACTTTTGGTGAAGGGTAGACGTTATTGCGCCGGCGGCGTGAATCCAGGGTCTACCCAACAAACAGCTGTAGGCGGGCTGAATGTCCATCACATAAAAGATAGTTTTAAAGGTCTGTGGGCCAATTGTCACAGGCAGCTCAATCTCTCCCAGAACCGATCTCTTAGAGCCATCAAAGGCTCTTACTACCAGGTTGCTGGGTCTCAATGCCAATCCATCATATTCTAACTTCACCAGAGCCTTCTTTGGTAAGACATTCAGGGAAGAACCTGTATCTACCAGCACATGAGAAAGGACAGCTCCTTTGCATTCCATGGTTATGTGCAAGGCTTTGTTGTGGTTGCGGCCGTCCGCTGTCAAGTCAGTATTGGTGAACCCTAGCCCATTGCTAGCAGTAACATTTCCAACTACGGTTTCCAACTGGTTGACAGTAATCTCTTCAGGCACGTAAGCTGCGTGCAGGACTTTAAGTAGTGCATTCCGATGGGCTTCGGAGCACATAAGCAGTGAGAGGATAGAGATTTTGGATGGCGTTTGGTGAAGCTGATCCACAATTTTGTAATCACTCTTTTTGATGATCCTCATAAACTCATCAACTTCTTGATCGAACGGCGTCTTCAAGGCTTCTTTAACAGCTTGATCTTCCTGCACAGGGCTCTTCCCTTTTGCCTTAGCAACAGCTTCTGCCTCGGCGGTAGGCCTTTGAATTGGTGGGGCAAAGAGACGTCCGCTTCGAGTGAAGCCTCCGCCTCCCCCCACATTATCTACTTGTGGTGCAGGTGTTGATGTTTCAAGAGTGATTCTTTTTCCTTCGCAGTATACGTCAGAGCCATAGTGCCAAGGGATGGCCCTATTGCTTTCATATGGTACTGGTCCAGGCACCGTGACAGTGACTGGACTGATTGCCGCTGCTGAAGGGACTGTAATTGTTTGTGGATCATAAAAGATTGTAACTGGTGCTCTGATGGGAGCAGCACCTTCTGAATGGTAGGCAGAGTTGTTCTCAGGATCATAAAATATGGTGATAGTAGAGACATCTTCATGATTTGTTGCTGGTGTTGTAGGAAATATTGTTGGAAGAAATGATGTTGTTGTTGTAGGAGGTTCAAAATAGAGTGAAGCTGAAGTTGTAGCAGGAAAATTTGTTGAAAACTGATCGGTTGAGATGATGGATGAAGTACTTGTTGATGAAACCGAAGAATTGACAGGAACAATAGTTGCTGCAGTTGTAGGAGGTTCTGAAACCGTTGCTGATGATATTGCTGGATTTGTTGGAAATGATGTAGTGATCTGAAGTTGGCCACTCTGAATAAGGCCATCTATGCCATTCCTCAAATTATCGCACCCATTTACGGAGATATTGCAGTAAGCACAACCCAATTCACACCCTGGGAACATCTGACATTCCAAGAGCTGAGCCTTGATTTCTACCAATGGTGTCCTGATCTGTCCCACACTGGTTATTAAATAAGACGGCTTGTCTTCTTCAATAGCGTTAATCCGGGGACCACCATGGTTTGGCATCGGGTTCTTATTGACATTGGGTGGTGGTGCGAAATTCAGAGCCTTGGAGTCTACCAGGTCCTGTACCTTCATATGCAGAGCCCTGCATTTTTCTGTGCTGTGGCCAGGTGCGTTTGAATGGAAGGCACACCTAGCATTGGAGTCATAGTTCCTGGGTAGATTGTTGGGATCCGGAGGTGCCAACGTTCTTAGCTCAACCAGGTTGAGTTTCAGAAGTTGTGGCAGCAAGGTAGCATATGGCATTGGGATTGGATCGATCACTCTGTTAGCTTGAGAAGGCCTCTGTTGGAATGGCCTTTGCTGGTTATTGTTGTTGTTGCTGTTGTTGTAATTTCTTGGAGGATACTGATTTTGTTGATGGTACTGAGGTTGCGGCTGATAATTTTGCTGAGGAGGTTGATAGACTGGTTGAGGATGAGCTGGAGCAGGAATGGTGACTGCTGCTATTGACCTCTGAACATACTGGGGCCTGCCCCTGTTTGAATGGATGGCATTGGTCTCGCCAGTTCTTCTCGGGCCTGCAAAAGGCTTTCTTGTACTACTGGACGAGCTTGCACCGTTGTCTGAGATCTTTCCCATTTTCAACAGGCTTTCAATTCTCTCCCCAGCTATGACAACATCTGCAAAGCTAGTGGAAGAGAAAGCAGCCAACCTGTCAATATACGTTCCCTGAAGGGTATTCATAAACATGTCTGCCATTTCCCTTTCAGACATAGGGGGTTGAACAGCAGCAGCCAATTGCCTCCATCTTTGGGCGTATTCTCGGAAACTCTCTCTTGAAGACTGTGACATTCCCATTAGGAGGGTCCTGTTGGGTGCCATATCTAAGTTGTACTGATACTGTCTGATGAAGGCCTCTGCCAGGTCCTTCCAGCATCTAATAGTTGCCCTTGTCAAGTGAGAGTACCATTCTCTCGACGCTCCAGTTAAGCTGTCTTCGAAATAGAACATCCAGAGCTTCTCATCCATTGTATAGGCCTTCAACCTTCCCAGAAATGACTGTAAGTGAGTCCGGGGGCATGAAGTCCCGTTTTATTTTTCAAAGCAAGGAGGCTTGAACTTATGGGGGATCCTGACCCCGTCTACCAAGCCCATATCCATCACGTCAAAACCCAGAGAGTTTTGAGACTCTAGGGATCTTAACTTCTCAGCTATCTCATCCAATCTTCTATCGTAAGCTTCTTCTCCAGCACCCATTACTGTGAACTGGTCTTCTTGAGGGTCTTCCCGTAGTACCCTCCCTGCTGTGGCAGTCCCTTGTATATTGACAGGGATGTTGGTCTCTGGATGGAGATGGGGTCCAAAAACTGGGGGATTGACATGAGGTTGGACCCTCTCGTTGTTACTTGTGCCAGCAGTTCCCACATGGGGCTCCTCCTGATTCCTCCCTTCTACCAAAGCTCTGAGCCTCTCCTGGCTTTGAGCTAAGTTGTTCATTACTTCCATGAACTGTGTTATCTGAGTTCTCATTTCCAACCTTTCGTTGGCCATCTGGTTTCTGACCTCCGTAAGGTCCTGCTGCATCTGATCCATCTGAATTCCCGGAAGGTTGTTTCGGGTTGGATAACGGTGCGGACGGTTGAGGGGAAATACCCGGCGCCTAGCAATAGTTCCTGAGCATCACAACAGAGGTTAGCAACAACAAAACAAAAACCTACAAAACAAACAAAGGGTTAGCATGCAATGCAGTTATGCTTATTTGCTCTCAAGGTATCCGGTTTGGCATTCAGTTTTGACCCTTCCAGACCCTTGGAGATGCTGTTGAATGTTGCTTCCGAAGTAAACTAACATGAATATATTACATAAGGTGAAATAATACAACTTGTTCATTTTACAACACAAGCCCCTTAAGGGGTCAAAATACATCACAAAAAGTAAAAGTACATGGAATAGAAACAACAACAAGCAAATGGTCAAACACCAAGGCTAAACTCATCCTCACGAACTTCCTTGAGAAGTGCTTCGGTCACAGGATCAGCCGGGCGCTCCGTGAGATTCCGGATAAGGAGGTTCCGGGTTGCAATAGCTGCTGCTAGCCTCTTGTGCTGAGTTTGGTCCTTGGACCTCTTCACCCCTGCTTTAATCTTCAATTCTGATATTTCCCTCTGGGCTGCTGCCAAGGCTTCTTGCTGTTCTTTTGCACTAGCCTCCAGTTGATCCACCTTGTCTTGAACTCTCTTGTCCTCCAGGGTACGAGCCTCGGTGATCCTGACCCACCGGGCTTGACTCTCTTTCAAATACAAGTCTGTCCTTGCTCTTTGGAACTGGGCTTCTTTGCAAGCATTCTTCAGAATTTGTTCACCAGCCTTAGACTTTTTGATATAATCCCCAGACTTTTCAATCTTAGTCAAATGCTCCACTCTCAACTTCTCCAATCTCTCAATCTCCCTCATACCTTCACTCCTCTCCCGGAGGGTCTTCTGCAAAGCCTGGGTTAGCTTCTCATTTCTTTCCTTCAAGCTCTCAAACTCCTCCAAACTGATGGTGGCAGGGGGTGGTGCTGAAGATGACTCAGGCATGTCTTCTATGGTAAAGGGCATTCCAGAGAATTGGGCCCTGGCACGGGACCATTCATAATATTGTGCTGATGCCACATTGTTGCACTTCCCTAGAATGGTGACTCCCTTGGTTTGAACATTATCCCAGGCCCAGGCAGCCTGCCTAACAACAGCCAAACTAATCTTGTTCTCACAATAGAGAGTCTCAACCAAATCCTGTGCCTTAGGAGTGTGGACCAGTGCATAGCCCAATTGTCGTCTAAACAGCAGAGGGTTGTAATTGATACTACCCTTAACTCCTATCAAAGGCACATTAGGAAAATGCCCACAGCTGGTGATGATATCCCTGCCCTTGGTGCTTTGAGTGCACCATCTGATATCAGCTGAAGTTAGAACAGTGAGTCTCTTAGCCCAGTTACTCTGCTGATGAGGGTTTTAAAAATGCATCCGTCCTGGGTAGATGCCTGAGAAGCCAAGTGTGGAACAATGGAGCACAACACCTCACTAATCTCCCCCTCTGCCTTTCATTCCTCTGATGCACTGAATAGTAAAGATCCCCCAATAAAGTTGGCACTGGGTTCTTCAGAATGAACAGATGGATTGCATTCTTGCTAATGAATCGAGGCTCATCTGCAAACAACACAATTCCATATACACTTAGGGCCAACAAAGCACAAACAGCTCTCCACTCCCCCAGGGAAGCCTTTAGACTAGCTTGAGAAATTAAGAAGTCCAGATGAAAACCAGGGATTCCAGCTTTAGAGGTCATATGCTGCTCAATCAGGACAGGTTCCAGGTGCAAAGCCTTTGCTACTTCTCCATTAGCAGGAAAGACCATCTCAGGGTTGAAAGGAATTTCTCTCCTGATAGGCATACCAACTAATGAGGAGTACTCTTCCAATAAGGGGCCCAACTGAAAGTCTTGAAAAGTAAAACATCTCAGTGGAGGATCATAAAACTGAATGCAGGTGTGGATCAGGCTTCTTTGTGAAGGGTCCAGATCCATGACCATGTCCAGTATATCTCCATAACTTTCCCTGAACAAAGGTATGTGATCTGGAGTGATCAGGGTTTGAATCCTCCTGATGTCTGATAGCTCTGGCTGGAAGAAGTGATAGGTGACATTGCTCTTTTTAGGGGCCATGATGTTGAAGACTGAGTAGAGACAGGTGCTGATGATAATACTGAAGAAGTGGGCCACTGACTGGCTGGTGCAGGTGATAACTGAAGCAGACAGCTGATAACTGAAGCAGGTGTTGGTGAAGATGGGCCAATACTGAAGATAGGGTCAAAATCAAAACCAAATGAAGATGGATACCCTGAAACAAATAAGCAAATGTCAATATGATGCAATGATTATGTATGCAAATGATATGCAAAGGGTTTGTGACTGAGCTGGATCTGATCAAACTGCTCTGATATAGTTCCAAGTGTGTTCAAGAATTCCAGATGGAGGTCTACAAAACCAGTAACCAAGGTGGGGGACTCAAATAAAGAGCCACATGTCCAGGGTTTAGAATCACAAGAACTGTCCCAAATTGAAGTATTCTTAAAACAATCAAAGTAACAAGGTATTCTGAGGTCAAGGTACCTGCAAACCTGTAAACAGCCCAACCCCCTCACTGGTGGTGTTCTAGAACAAGGATCCTCAGACTTGGATCAGTTATGAGAAGTGTAAACACTTCCAACCCGGAGGTACAGTGTTTACAATAACCATAAAAGTTCCTCCTCTAATTCACCTCAGTTTCTGAAGGTCAATACTAAAAGGTCATCCAGACTTAGCAGGCTTCCCAGATAGCCCTAGCATTGCAGGAAATCTGCAACACAGAGTTCTCAAGAAGAAACCCATATCTGAACCGTGTTTCATATTCCCGCACCAGACCGAAATGGAATGGGAAAGAATATGATTCACTCTAGCCTAGGTGTCACTCAGGTCCCAGGTATAGGACCTTAACTCTCAATAGAACCCCACCCACCAAAGGAAAACCAGATCCAGCCAGCAGTACAGTATGACAATATGGTATAATGCAAAAGCAATAAAGAAAGCAGTAAAGCAAACTGTACATAAAGCAAAAAAATAAATACAAGCACAAATAAGCACATAACACCCCAGTAAGCACAAATCAATCATGCGCTAGGAGGAACCCACAAAAAGAACCAGAAGCCCTGGTTGCGATATAAGGTTCCCCGGCAGAGTCGCCAAGCTGTCGCTCCCGACAAATGAAACTGGATCAGATGAAGGTACAGACGCGAACGGTCGGCGAGAGGGACAATGAGAACACACAGCCGTGAACTCACTGGAGATGAATAGAGTCGCCAGCTAGGCATTTTTATCCCGGAGGAAAGGTAATGCTGCATAAACCTAGAAAGACATGGATAAGACGGTTTGCGAACCAGAGAGACTGAGAAAGGGGGTTGGTTACAACCTGGGAAGGTATTAGCACCCAGATTGTCCGTCGTACTCGACGGGATCCACGCTTGAAAGATTTGTGTTTTTAGAGGGGTAGTGTCAGTGCAATTTGTGTATAAAGAGAGCTGGAAAAGGATGTACAGGTGTCAGTGTAAAGTGTATAAGTGATATGAAGTATAAAAGTGTCAGTGTGAGAATGAAAAAGAACTGCTCATGATCATGAGGCTAAAAGAATGAGGTTAGAAGGAGGGGGAATGGACAGAGACTTTTGTTCGATAACCGTTAGGTTATGCCTACGTATCCTCTCGTGCAATGAGGAAGTCAGAACACCGTAGTTCGACCCAAAGAGACTGAAAGATGAATTGACTTGTGAACTGCTTACTTGCCTATGCTCAAGTGTATGATCTGTCTGGCACAGATGCAAACTGTCTTGCATTAGACGGAAGAAGCAAGTTCTCGTTTGTGAATGAAGATGATGAGAAAAGAATCCCGGAGGAGACGATTATTGTTTGTTTTTGAGGTTTTCAGTCTTTTATTGCTTTTGGATTTTGTCATAAGTTAATGAGCTTAAGTCTAAACCAATGGATTTAGTAAACTCATCACATCTTCCCTCTGTTTAGGGGTAATGAGAATACCTTAAGTGTGAAGTCAGATTCTCACACTTAATCACCTTTGGTGTAGGATTAAGATCATTAACCTACTTGTGATTATTTAGATGTTTTTGGTGTTTTTGTTTAGTGTTGAGTAATGAGGTTAAGCCATAATCAAGGATTAAACAGACTCATTACACCATCCTAATAGAAGGATAATAGATGAGGATGTTTAAGCTGAGGAAAGCTCCTCAACTTAATCCATGATTAGGGATTAAACTCATGACAAAACAAGCCTTTGATTAAGTGGATTTTATTTAATGATAAGATGATGAAGTGAGTTTTATGATTTGTAAGACAACTTGAGGGGGACTTGTCCATTAACACTAGGGTTAGTCCTTCTTAACCAGTTAAGGAAGAATTAGAACCCTAATGCAAGGCCCAAGTTACAAGTGTGATGTCTTGATACTTATTAAGTGGATTGATTAAGAGGTTTAAACACATTAAGGGTTTAACACTTAGGATTAAAGTTATACACTCCATCCTAAGAGAAGGATGCAGGCATAAGCTTAATCACAAAGCCTTAAAGCCTTTAGGGTTTAGTCCCTGATTATGAGGTGAGAAGAGAAGACTCAAAGGAGACACAAAGGTGAAACTAAGAGGGGAGACTAATCAAAACCCTAATCATTGTCATGCTTGGTTGTTCCTAAGGTTTGTTAGGTTTTCAAGAGAAATCTTCAATGGAAACACCAGGAAGCAGATGAAAGGAGCAGAGAGAAGCAAAGTAACTTGCTTCCTTTAAGAAGACAAGTCACTTGAGGAAAGAAAGTAAGAGGAAGAAGAAAGAGCAAGCTCAATCTCAAACACATATAGAAATGCAGCAATGGATGCAAGAGAGATGAAAAGAAAAGTTATGAGAAGTGAAGGCAAATTCACTTCTCAGGTTTACTTACCACCTGAAATGTTAGAAAGAAATGCAATGCAATGCCAAATGAAATGAAATGGTATGATGCTAAGCAAAACCAGAAGCATGTTGATGATGAAAGTGATGTTATGGGATGCTGCAAACATGAGGCAAGGCATGGAGATGTTCATACAAGTTCATGGATGCAAATGATGCAAGCTTAGAAGCATGGATACACATGAAAAGTTATGAAACATACATGGCATACAACATGGCAAATGCAAGATGCAATGATCAAAGATGCTTTCTATATGTCTTATGAAGTTAGATGAATCAAATGGAAGCATGGAATGGTATGGCAAGTCATGTTATGCAAGACAATGCAAGAAGGATGCAAATGGAAGCCCAAATTAGGGTTTATGAATCAAACAACAAAAAAAAAACCAAAACAGAAGCAAACCCTAAGATAAAAAATGGAAAATGCCACTCAAAGAAACCCTAACCCTATACTAAACCAATGTCCAAAGGGGAGCTCTCAACTCTTAACCAATCTCAAGATATGATTTTTCTAAGTTATTAGGGTTTTTAGGGCTCTTAAACAAAAGAAATACCAAACAAATTGAAAATGAGGAAACAAATCATGACCATTTTACCCTAGAAACTACATGCCAAACAAAAAACAAAGAAAAAAGAATCAATGTCCAACTCTTCTCTAATAGGCAGAAATGATTTTTTGAACTTATGATCAAAATAATGCACAAAATATGATTTAATTCAATGGAAAATTCTCAAAATGCATCAAGATCAAAAAAGAAATTTGGTTTGAAGGTTGGACAATGTTTCTAAATGTCTTAGAACATTTCATGAATTTTTTGGTGATTTTTAAATACCTAAAAGTATTTTTAATAAATTAATTTCCATTAATCAATTAAAAATAATCTTTTAAATATTTAAAAATACTTTTTTAAATGATAAAAAATAAATTGAAAATATTTTTGGGTCATAAAAATTAATAAAACTCAGAAGAAAAAGTTTCATAATTTTTATGCATTTTTTGCTATTTTAAATTAATTGTGCAAACAAAATGAAAAGAAAATGAATTAAAATTAAATAAAATGAAAGGTAATCAGAATGGAGGGATGAGATTCACTCTGGATTTGAATCTGTTGACTACGCGCGTCATCCAAGGGTCCAGGTTGACTCTGATTAAATTATTTAAATTATGATTAATTAAGCTAAATACGTGGATTAGGGCATAAACAGACAGATCTGGACCACTCACTCACGCGCGAAGTCAACAAGTCAAAGGCCATCAACGCTCAGAATTCAAACTTGAGTTAATTACGTGATTAGGGCACAAATCACTTTCAGGTGGCCGGAGAAGACTTCCGGTCGTCTTCTCCGGCCAGCATCTCCCCTGAGAAATTCCCAAACCCCCAAAAAGCCAACTAAAATGAAATCTAAAAATTGGGAAATGATCTCCAAACATCACGAATCAAAACCCTCTCTCAAAACAAATTTATTCTTCCTAACAAAGCTGAATCGAAGAAAATAAGAACTAGGGCACGCAAGTTTCAGAAGCTAATTAAATACTCAATTCACCACCATTTGCAAAACCAAAAGCATAATCATGATCAGGAAGACACAAAGAACAAGTTTAGAACAAAAGAAATGATTTCTGGAAAAATATTTTTCAAGCTACCTGAGATTCGAAGCTTTCACTCTGATGACTTTCTGGCCACTTCCTTCAGTGCAATCCACTCCACTTGATCCCCAGATGATGTTTGAATGCTCAAAAGGAATTTATGTTGGTTGGATGAGAAGTTTGACAAGCTTCTGCTCAAGCTCAGTCAGAAATGGCAATGGAGTTTCAGGCAGTTTCAGGCCATGGTGAGTGGTTGTTTGTGATCAGAACAATGAATGGAGAAGGTTTGTGGTGTTTGTTTTGATGTTTGTGAGCTAGGGAGAGAGATTCGAATGGAACTGCAAGTTGAGGTGAAGAATGGCAGTGGGGTGTTCTTGCTTGTTTCAGGCCTGGCTTTTGGTGGTTTGAGGTCTATGAAGTGTGGTGAGATGAATGATGAAGATGGTTTTTGTGTTTGTATGCTGTGGAGACAGATTCGAAGGCTTATGCAAAAGGGAGTGTTTTTGTGAATGTGTTGAATGAGAGTGTTTCAGCCTTGCTAGATGTATGGAATGGCTTGCCCTTTGTCCACATAAACCTCTCTCATTGGTCAGATGATTGGACATGTGCTTTATTGATTGGTAAGTCACCTTTTGCAAAAAGTCAAATTTTGTGTAAGGAAAGTATGGGTTGATCTATAGCTAGTACATGAGCTGGTTCTGGTGCAGCAAGGTGAGGTGAGAGGCTAGCCAAAGTGCAGCATCCAATGCATCAAGTGGTAGAAGCACAATGATGATTTTGCAAGTTGTTGGCTTTTTGGTTCACATGTGATTTCCTAATCCCACAAGCCATAATTCATGGGCATTCTTGGTTCAATTCTGATTTTTATGACTTAGAGAATGTTTGCATACTGATTTGAAATGAACTAGAAGTTGCAATTGGCTTTGGTCCATGATTTTGCAAAATTTCCATTTGAGGCATGCCTTGAAAATCAATGATTTTGGCCAACTTTGCCACACCATAACTTTTGATCCAAGAAGAGTTTGATCATGTTCTTGTACTTTTTGAAAAGGGAAAGATGAGATCTACAACTTTCATGACCAAAGTTTTTCCATTTGAAGCATTTTTGGATCAAAAATCAAGGCTTGAAAAATGACCTAAAATGATGCATTCTTGAAAAGTCAACTATGCCCAAAAAGTCAACATTTGCAAAAACCCTAAATTCTTGATTTTTATGAACTTCAACCTTCTTCCATGACCAAATAAAGATCATATACACTCAAAATGATGAAGATCACCCATTGGTTGGGTCATTGGGGGCCTCAGATGCCCTGATTTTGCACTGACTTGTCTGAAAAGTCAACCCTTGATCAGATGACTTCCCCATGGAATTTCTTCATGAAAATTGATATGCATACTCCCTATACCATATAGAGACCAATGGAAACAAGAATGGCCAAAAAATTTGGGGTTATGGCCTCTGAAACCAAAACCCTAATTTTAGGTCAACTGTGCAGTCAATCCTGGCTCTGCATCCACTCAAACCTTAGTTCTTGTGATTATTTTGAAATTTTGACTTTGAAAGGATGTAATATGATACTTGAACACATATGGATCCCTTTGAAGTGATTGGTTGCCTTTGGAGTGGCTCAAGAAGCCCTGAGATTGCTCAGATCACAAACCCTAGATGCAGATGACTTAGAACCAATGCAGTGACTCAAAAATGAGATGTGAGATGATATGATTGTGTTTATGCATATGAGAATGATCACAAGCCATGGTGAATGGGTGAGGGCAAATTTGGGCATACAGACACAGATACCCCACCCGCAACAATCTTCCGGGCATACAGATGGATCAGATGCAGCAGGACCTTACAGAGGTCAGGAATTAAATGACCAACGAGAGGTTGGAAATGAGGACTCAAATGACACAGTTTATGGAGGTAATGAACAATATGGCTCAGAGTCAGGAGAGGTTAAGAGCACTGGTAGAAGGGAGAAACCAGGAAGACCATCATCCAGGGACTGCTGGGACAAGCAACAATGAAAGAGTCCAACCTCATGTCAATCCCCCAGTCTTTGGACCCCACCAGCATCCAGAGATCAACATCCCTGTCAATATACAAGGGACTGCCACAGCAGGGAGGGTACTGCAAGAAGACCCCTAGGAAGATCAGTTCACAGTGATGGGAGCTGGGGAGGAGGCCTATGATAGAAGGCTGGATGAGATAGCTGAGAAATTAAGATCCTTAGAGTCTCAAAACTCTTTGGGTTTTGATGTTATGGATATGGGCTTGGTAGACGGGGTCAGGATCCCCCACAAATTTAAACCACCATGCTTTGAGAAGTATAATGGGACTTCCTGTCCCCGGACCCATCTACAATCTTTTCTCGGGAGGCTGAAGGCCTATACCATGGACGAGAAACTATGGATGTTTTATTTCGAGGATAGCTTAACTGGAGCGTCGAGGGAATGGTACTCCCACTTGACAAGAGCAACTATTAGATGCTGGAAGGACCTGGCAGAGGCCTTTATCAGACAGTATCAGTACAACCTGGATATGGCCCCCAATAGGACCCTCCTAATGGGGATGTCTCAGTCATCCAGGGAAAGCTTCCGTGAGTACGCTCAAAGATGGAGACAGCTTGCTGCTGCTGTCCAGCCACCTATGTAAGAGAGGGAGATGGCTGATATGTTCATGAATACCCTCCAGGGGACTTACATTGACAGGCTAGCTGCCTTCTCATCTACCAGCTTTGCAGATGTAGTCATAGCCGGAGAGAGAATTGAAAGCCTATTGAAGATGGGTAAGATCTCAGACAACGATGCAAGCTCATCCAGTAATGCAAGAAAGCCTTTTGCAGGCCCAAGAAGAACTGGTGAGACCAATGCTATCCACACCAACAGGGGCAGACCCCAATATGTTCATAGGTCTGTGGCAGCAGTCACCATTCCCGCTCCAGCTCATCCACAACCAGCTTATCAACCACCGCAACAAAATTATCAGCAACAACCTCAGTACCAACAACAGACTCAGTATCCTCCGAGAAATTACAACAACAGCAACACCAACAACAATAATCAGCAGAGACCGTTCCAACAGAGACCTTCTCAGGCCAACAGGGTGATCGATCCGATCCCTATGCCCTATGCAACATTACTGCCACAACTCCTGAAACTCAACCTAGTTGAGCTAAGGACGTTGGCACCTCCGGATCCTAACAGTCTACCCAGAAATTATGACTCCAACGCCAGGTGTGCTTTTCATTCAAATGCACCGGGCCACAGTACAGAAAAGTGCAGAGCCTTGCACATGAAGGTACAAGATCTGGTAGATTCAAAGGCTCTAAATTTCGCACCACCACCAAATGTTAATAAAAACCCTATGCCACACCATGGTGGTCCCCGAATCAATGCTATTGAATAAGACAAGCCGTCTTATTTAATAACCAGTGTGGGTAAGATTCGGACACCGTTGGTAGAAATCAAAGCTCAACTCCTCGAATGTCAAATGTTCCCGGGATGTGAGCTAGGGTGTGCTTACTGCAACATTTCAGTGAATGGTTGTGATAACCTGAGAGATGGCATAGATAGTCTCGTTCAGAGTGGCCTGCTTCAGATTACAACGTCAATTCCTACCAATCCAGCAATCTCCTTAACAACAACTCCAGAACCTCCTACAACTGCAACAACCATTGTTCCAGATAACTCTTCAGCTTCATCAACAAATGTTCCATCTGCCATTTCAACTGACCAGATATCAACGAACATTCCTACTACAACTTCAGCACCACTTCATTTTGAATCTCCTACAACAACAACACCCATCCTTCCGACAATGCCTCCTACAACATCAGCAGCAAACCATGAAGATGTCTCAACTGTCACAATTTATTATGATCCTGAAAACAACTCCGCCTACAACTCAGAAAGTGCTACTCCTACCAGAGCACCAGTCACAATATACTATGATCCACATACTATTGCAACACCCTCCTCTGCTGCAGTCAGCCCGGTTACCATCACGGTACCTGGGCCTGTTCCATATGAAAACAGTAATGCCATCCCTTGGCATTACGGCTCAGATCTATACTGCGAAGGGAAGAAAATCACTCTTGAATCACCAAATTCTTCACCACAAATAGACAATGTGGGGGGAGGCGGAGGCTTCACTCGAAGCGGACGTCTTTTTGCCCCACAAATTCCAAGACCCATTGCTGAAGCAGAAGCTGCTGCCAAGGCAAAAGGGAAGAGCATGGTGCAAGAAGATCCAGCTGTTAAGGAAGCTTTGAAAACACCCTTTGATCAAGAAGTTGATGAGTTCATGAGAATCATCAAGAAAAGTGATTATAAAATAGTGGACCAGCTTCATCAGACGCCTTCCAAGATCTCTATCCTATCATTGCTTATGTGCTCCGAAGCCCATCGGAATGCACTACTCAAAGTCTTGCACGCAGCTTACGTGCTTGAAGAGATCACCGTCAATCAGTTGGAAACTGTGGTTGGAAATGTTACTGCTAGCAATGGGCTAGGGTTCACCAATACTGATTTGACTACGGAAGGCCGCAGTCATAACAAAGCCTTGCACATTACCATGGAATGTAAAGGTGCAGTCCTTTCCCATGTGCTGGTAGACACAGGGTCATCCCTCAATGTCTTGCCTAAAAAGGCTCTTGTGAAGCTGGAATATGAAGGATTGGCATTACGACCCAGTAACTTGGTAGTGAGAGCTTTTGACGGCTCTAAGAGATCGGTTCTGGGGGAAATTGAGTTGCCTGTAACGATTGGCCCACAGACTTTCAAAACGACCTTCTACATGATGGACATTCAGCCTGCCTACAGCTGTTTGTTGGGTAGACCATGGATTCATGCCGCTGGCGCAGTAACGTCTACCCTTCACCAGAAGTTAAAATTTGAGTGGGAAGGCCAAGTCGTTACCATCTGTGGAGAGGAGGATATATTTGTTAGCCATCTGGCTACTTATAAGTATATTGAGATGGATGGGGAGATCCACGAGACGATGAGCCAAGGGTTTGAGGCCCTGAATGTTAATGAAACCTCTGCTGTGCTTGGAACCTCTATGACATCCTACCAACAAGCCCGGAAGGTGGTGGAAGAAGGAAACGCTCAAGGCTGGGGCAAACTGTTTCCTGTGGAGAAGAAAGAAGATAGATTTGGGTTGGGTTACAAACCAACTCAAGAAGATCAAGCAGAGGCTGCCAAGAAGCCCAACTTTGTTAGTGGGGGGATGCTCACCCCTGATGCTGTCAACAACTTGGAAGACGAGCTGGAAGAAGAACGCAACCTGGAAAGCTGGATTCGTCCAAAGGTCCCGGGGAGCAGTATCTCAAATTGGTCTTCCCAGGAAATTATAAGAGTTACTCATGCAGAGTAATTATTATTTCCTGTATTTTTATAGCATGCATCAAAGTCTTGCATCTTGCCCAAGATGACAAGACTCATTTTGTAATCGGGCCATCTGTACTTTTTGTGCAACAAGATTAATCAATGAAATATCAGACATCTTTTGCAAACGAGTCTTTTTCTTTTCCGCTCACTGTTTTTCCATTTTTCTTTTTGTACAAAAAATAAATGGCGATGTTTTCAAAATGACAACTTTATTTCACTTTTCTAAACAAGATTAAAATCAATCACTAAAATGAACAAACTGAACTCTTGCAGAGAGTGCCTTCCAGACAGCACCGACAACAGCACGGCTATGACTTCGTATGACTTTGACAATCCGATTAATCAAGCTGATGAGGGGGTTGAAGAAGATTATGAGCTTCCTGAAGAGCTAGCCAGATTGTTGAGACAAGAGGAGAAGGTTATCACTCCTCATCAGGAGGAGATAGAAACGATTAATCTTGGTACAGATGAAGACGTGAAAGAGGTTAAAATCGGGGCCTGCCTGCAAGACTCAGTGAAGAGACAACTGATTGATCTGCTTCAAGAATATGTGGATGTGTTTGCTTGGTCTTATCAAGACATGCCAGGGTTGGACACCGATATTGTTGTGCACAAGCTGCCTTTAAGAGAAGAATGCCCACCAGTTAAACAGAAACTGCGCCGTACTCGCCCGGATATGGCAATGAAGATTAAGGAAGAGGTACAAAAGCAGTGGGACGCCGAGTTCCTTGTTGTAACTAGCTATCCGCCGTGGGTTGCTAATATAGTACCTGTGCCTAAAAAAGACGGCAAAGTAAGGATGTGTGTTGACTACCGGGATCTGAACAGAGCCAGCCCGAAGGATGATTTCCCATTACCTCACATTGATGTATTGGTGGATAACACGGCTCAGTTCTCGGTATTCTCCTTCATGGACGGATTTTCAGGATACAATCAGATCAAAATGTCACCTGAAGACATGGAGAAGACAACCTTCATCACACCCTGGGGCACGTTTTGTTACAAGGTGATGCCATTCGGATTGAAGAATGCGGGTGCAACATATCAACGGGCTATGGTAACGTTATTCCACGATATGATCCATAAAGAAATCGAGTGTTATGTGGATGACATGATCGCCAAGTCCCTTACTGAAGAAGACCACCTGGTGAATTTGCTGAAATTGTTCAAGCGTCTGAGGAAGTACCAATTGAAGCTAAACCCCAACAAGTGCACATTCGGGGTGCGATCTGGTAAGCTGCTGGGGTTTATTGTGAGCGAAAAAGGGATTGAAGTTGACCCTGATAAAGTCAAAGCTATTCAAGATATGCCTGCGCCGAAAACTGAGAAAGAAGTTCGGGGTTTTCTAGGTAGATTGAACTACATTTCACGGTTCATATCTCACCTTACAACAACTTGCGAACCTTTGTTCAAGTTGTTAAGAAAAGAACAAACGGTCAGGTGGAATGAAGACTGCCAGAAGGCTTTTGACAAGATCAAGGAATACTTACAAGAGCCTCCAATCCTTATGCCTCCAGTTGAAGGAAGACCTCTGATAATGTACTTAACAGTATTAGAAGAGTCAATGGGGTGTGTGCTGGGCCAGCATGACGAGTCTGGTCGAAAAGAGTATGCAATTTACTACCTGAGCAAAAAGTTTACCGACTGTGAACAACGTTATTCACTGCTCAAGAAAACTTGCTGTGCTTTAGCGTGGGCTGCTCGCCGACTGAGACAGTATATGTTGACCCACACTACTTTGTTGATATCAAAAATGGACCCAGTTAAGTACATTTTCGAGAAGCCAGCTCTTACCGGACGGGTTGCAAGATGGCAGATGATTCTCACAGAATATGACATCCAGTACACATCTCAGAAAGCCATCAAGGGCAGTGTACTATCTGAATATCTTGCTGAGCAACCTATTGATGACTACCAGCCTATGAGATTTGACTTCCCTGATGAAGACAGCATGTTCATTAAAGCAAAAGATCACGAGGAGCCTGTTCACACTGAAGGGCCTGACCCGGAAGAGGAATGGACTATGATGTTTGATGGGGCTGTTAACATGAATGGTCGTGGTGTTGGTGCAATACTCATTACACCTAAGGGAGTTCACATGCCTTTCTCGGCAAAACTCACTTTCAATTGCACTAACAACGAAGCTGAATACGAAGCTTGCATTATGGGTCTTGAGGAAGCCATTGACCTCAAAATCAAGACATTGACCGTATTCGGAGATTCAGCTCTGGTAGTTAATCAAACCAACGGAAAATGGTACACCCACCAGGATCATCTGATACCCTACAGGGATTATACAAGAAGGTTATTGACTTTCTTCACAACGGTCAAGCTTGAGTATATCCCTCGGGACGAGAATCAGTTTGCAGATGCTCTTGCTACCATTTCATCCATGATCAAAGTTCAAGCTACTAACTTTGTACCTCAGATTTCAGTGTCCAGACTTGATAGACCAGCATATGTGTTCGCAGCAGAAGTTGTCAAAGATGATAAGCCTTGGTTCCATGACATTAAATGCTTCTTGGAGGATCAAGCATACCCACCTGGGGCATCTTCCAATGATAAGAAGACTTTGAGAAGGCTTGCTGGTAGTTTCTTTCTGAACACTGATGGGTCTTTATACAAAAGGAACTTTGATATGGTACTCCTCAGATGTGTTGATAAGACAGAAGCAGACTTGTTGATGCACGGAGTGCACGAAGGATCCTTTGGTACCCATGCTGGAGGACATGCCATGGCTAAGAAGTTGTTAAGATCAGGTTATTACTGGATCACAATGGATGCAGACTGTTGTGCTTATGCCAGAAAGTGCCACAAATGCCAGATCTATGCAGATAAGGTGCATGTGCCTCCCAATCCTTTGAACATAATGTCTTCACCATGGCCCTTCGCCATGTGGGGCATTGATATGATTGGCAAGATTGAGCCGACTGCTTCAAATGGCCACAGATTCATCCTGGTTGCCATTGACTATTTTACCAAGTGGGTTGAAGCAGCCTCATATGCAAATGTTACAAGGCAAGTGGTAGCCAGATTTCTGAAGAGAGATATCATCTGTCGATACGGAGTTCCCGAGCGAATCATTACTGATAATGGTTCCAACTTAAACAACAAGATGATGGCTGAGTTATGCCGGGATTTCAAGATCCAACACCACAATTCTTCTCCTTACAGGCCAAAGATGAACGGCGCTGTTGAGGCAGCTAATAAGAATATCAAGATTATTGTGCAGAAGATGGTAGTCACCTACAAAGACTGGCATGAAATGCTACCATTTGCCTTGCATGGGTACCACACATCAATCAGAACATCCACTGGGGCAACACCGTATCAGCTTGTGTATGGTATGGAGGCAGTCCTACCTGTTGAAGTTGAGTTACCCTCGCTACGGGTATTGATGGATGTTAAGCTGAACGAAGCAGAATGGGTCCGGTCCCGATACGAGCAACTGAGTCTGATTGAAGAGAAAAGATTGGCTGCAATCTGTCATGGGCAGCTATATCAGAGAAGAATGAAGAGAGCCTTCGATCAGAAAGTCAGGCACCAAGAGTACCAAGTAGGGGATCTTGTGTTGAAGAGAATCCTCCCTCCTCATACAGACCACAGGGGTAAGTGGACTCCGAACTATGAAGGACCATTCGTGGTAAAGAAGGTTTTCTTTGGTGGAGCACTGAGGCTCAGCACCATGGATGGTGAAGATTTCCCGTCCCCTGTGAATTCGGATGCAGTTAAAAAATACTTCGCATAAAAATGACCCGCTGGACATAAAAACAGAATGTAAGTCCAGGCAAAAATAGGGCATCCCGGCGAGTCAAAAACAGAATAAAAGACTCGGGCAAAAATAAGGGAAAATAAACACACAAAAAATTTGTACACCCGCTGAGTTGAAAAGCCGCATTGGACAACTCAGGCAAAAATGGGTATCCCGATGGATTGAAAACCCGAAAGGGCGATCCATGCAAAATAAGGGAATAAGCGAACAACTGCACTCTGAATTCGTCTGTGTCACCTACAACTTGGTAAGCTTCGAAAGGATCAAGCTTCCTTCGGAATCAGCCTTCCTCAGAAAGCAGGACGAGAAGAGCGTCGATAGTCATACGAGTCATAGCAGGAGGAAGCTCCTTCAAAGCATCGTCAACATTGCCAACATTTTGTTTCTCAATTTGTAACAGTCTCCTCATTTCAGGAGATATGTTTCCTTGACTGTATCCCGCCAATTCAGGGCATTTGAATTAATAAAATCAGATTTTTCAGTCATGTTTCGTCTTGTACATTTTCATTTGCAAAAATGTCTGATGTCCTGAAAATTGGTTGCATAAATACAGATGTTTATCTTCAAATAATAAAACACATGCTTGCAGGAAATATACTTACTCTCGAGAGTGTCTCACTCCTACGACGGAATCCAGTGAAGGATGCCTCGGGATTACTTGTACGTTTCTCTGTCTTTGCAGGATTGCAGGTGTTCGAAGCGCAACATGGGGCATGAAAGCTTCATCCCAGCAAGCTGGCCAATCAACACTCACTCAGTCTTAACGCTCAAAGTGCATTCTCCCCAGCTGAGTTGCCACTTGTTGCTTCTCCCCAACCGAGTTGCCAATCATTCTTCCTCAGCCAAGTACAAAAGCCAGGGAACCATCTTCCCCACAGAATTTCAGCCTCTATTCAGAAGAGCAACGCATGAAGGAGTCACAACAGAGTACAGAAGGCTCCTACAAACCCCAGCTGGGTCCCTCATTTACTAGAATAGGTCTATCATTGATCCCTTTCCCCAAGCAGATACATCTCATCAGATCTATCAATGATCTCATCCCCAGCTGGGATGTTCACTTCAGACAGATCGACCAGAGATCTTCGCAGCAACGGGACCCAGATCCCGGTTCGATATCTTTGCATAAACATGGCATTCGCATCATATTCACCCACAAAGCGTAGCATTCCGTCTAATACGGAGCATTACGACAAAAAATCAAACATAAAGCATAATCATAAGCCATGTTTTGAATCGAATACTCGTGAATAATAAATCCATCAATATGCAGAATACTTTCCCCAAAATCCCCACCAGAGTCCCCAGCAAAAGCAGTTGCCCCACAGTTCACAGACACCAGTATATATTCCTTTTTGACACCCGTCCGTGTCATCATTCCCCAGTAAAGTCGCCTGAACATTCTTTGCAAACAATACCACCCGTATTGCAGATACTTCCTGACACCCGTCCGTGTCATTTCCCCAGCAGCAAGCTAAGGTTTCTGCCTTACACCCATGAATACTCTTTTTTGGCACCCGTCCGTGTCATGATTCCCCTCGGAAAAAAAAAATTGAGGCATGATAGTGGAGTTCTTGAAGAACCATTGCATGGTTGAAAACGCAAAGGATCGAGAAAATGGAGTAGAAAATACTTTTTTTGATTTTGTCTACTTACCGATGGATTGTGAACAGGGCTGAACAAAGGATATGTGTAGATGTTTAAGAATTGGCAGAATTTTTGACCAAACAAGAAATGTTAAATTCAGTTCAGAATGTCCTATCAGATGTTAGGACATTAGCAAACAGAGTATGTGAACTTATTTGAGGATGTCTCATCAGATGTTGGGACATTGTGTAAATGACTAAGTTCAGTTTTGTCAGGATGTCCCAACAGATGTTGAGACATCTCAGACCTGCTACCAGAATTAATTATTGATTAACAGATCAGAGATATTTAAGGAGAACTATCTGGAATTAATTAATGCTGGATAAAAACAGAACAAGGCGCATCTGTAGGGAGTTTTAAATTGAAGATTCAGATTAAAACAGAAGACCTAATGCACCTAGAATATAGGAGGTAACAAACCCTAAATTCAAGGTGACAGTTGCTGCATATTAGGGCTGGATCATTCTACAGAAAGCCCAAAATTCAGATACCTATTTAATCAACAGAAAATCATAGAATTGAGTACGAATTTCAGAAGACCAAATAGGGTGTCTAGTGTTTTAAATAGCAGGTTGTTTTTTTATGTACCACTTTATGAGCTTTTAAGCAAAAGTGCATTTGTGACTTGATTGAAACTGTGAAGTAAGATCAAGCTGTTTTGTTTGAAGGATGTCTTCAATTTCAGTAAACTTGTAAACTTGATCACTGGGTGATTGAGGGGGAGTGAGTAGGGTACTCTTATCTAAGTGAGTCTTAGGTAGAAATTGCATTGGGTAAGTATTAAGTGATAGATTAAACAGGGTGGTTTAAGTCTAGAATTAATATTACTAATAGTGGATTTCCTCCTGGCTTGGTAGCCTCCAGATGTAGGTGTGGTTATACACTGAACTGGGTTAACAAACTTCTGTGTTGTTTACTTTTCTTGCTGTTTAAGTTTTGGTTAAATTTGTCAAATGTCCTATTAAGTGTTGGGACATCTGTTAGGACATCTCATACCTGATCACAGAATTTCAATTGGCATCAGAGCAGGCACCCTGCCTGTTTATACTGGGTGAGATCTAGGGAAAACAAATTCTGTAACAT
Organism: Lathyrus aphaca; assembly: GCA_963966055.1. Classification (NCBI taxonomy): domain Eukaryota; kingdom Viridiplantae; phylum Streptophyta; class Magnoliopsida; order Fabales; family Fabaceae; genus Lathyrus; species Lathyrus aphaca. The sequence continues at coordinate 12,066,702 of OZ014519.1, forward strand.
GGACAGAGATATAGGGTCAGTAAATAGACCACCTATACTGGATGGTTCTAATTATGACTACTGGAAGCCAAGAATGATTGCATTCTTAAAGTCACTTGACAACAGGGCATGGAGAGCAGTAAATGTTGGATGGAAACATCCTGTTCAAGACACCAAAGATGGATCAATAGTTCTGAAACCTGAAGAAGAATGGAGTAAAGAGGAAGAAGATTCAGAACTAGGCAACTCAAAAGCCCTAAATGCTTTATTCAATGGCATTGATAGAAATATTTTCAGACTAGTGCATCATTGTGAGCTGGCCAAAGATGTGTGGGATACCCTCAAGACAACTCATGAAGGAACATCAAAAGTAAAAATGTCAAGACTTCAACTTCTCACCACCAAGTTTGAGAACTTAAGAATGAAGGAAGATGAATCAATTCATGAGTTCTACTTGAACATCTTGGATATAGCCAATACTTCTGGAGCCTTGGGAGAAAAGATGACTGATGAAAAGCTTGTAAGGAAGATTCTCAGATCTTTGCCAAAAAGATTTGACATGAAAGTCACAGCAATAGAAGAAGCACAAGACATATGCTCCATGAAAGCTGAAGAACTAATTGGTTCCCTTCAAACTTTTGAAATGGGAATGAATGACACACATGCTAAAAAGAACAAAAGCATAGCCTTGGTGTCAAATACAGATGAAGAAGAAGATGATGAATCAGCAAATGACAAAAGCTTATCAGAAAACCTTGCCTTGCTTGGAAGACAATTCAAACAGATTCTCAGAGGAATGGAAGACCAATTCAAATCCAGTGGAAGAAACACAAACTCTGAGAACAGGAGACCATATGATGCTAACAGAAAGTCAAAGTTTGCTGAAAAGACCAGTCAAGATAAAGGAGTCAAATGCCATGAATGTGAAGGATATGGACACATCAAGTTTGAATGTCCTACCTACGTAAAGAGGCAAAAGAAAGGACTCTCTGTGACCTGGTCTGATGAAGACTCAGGAGAGTCAGAAGAAGAATCAGCTAAGCATATTACTGCTCTAGCTGGACTGTGTGAATATGATAGTGATTCCAGTTGTGGAGAACTTACTTATGAAGAACTTGAGCAAGCATTCAAAGATCTATACAAAAGAAGCTCTGAAATATGCAGTGATGTTATAAAGCTAAAGAAGCAGAATAAGACTTTAGAAGATGACAAAGCAAATGATCAGGAGATCATTGAAACCTTAAAAAGTGAAGTAAGCCTTCTCAACTCTAAATTGGAGCATATGTCCAAATCTGTTAGAATGTTGAACAGCAGCTCAAACACACTGGATGTTATTCTCAGCAATAATAAACATTCAGGGGACAAAAGTGGACTGGGATATGACAGAGATGAAGCAAGCTCTAGCAGAACTACTTCAAAAACTACACAGTCAAACAAGATGTCCCAACAGATGCTCCAACATCAGAACACAAAGACAAACATAATGTTCCAACAGATGTCTCAACATTCTGGAAAGAACAAAATGAAGAAAAAATATCAAAGATGGAGATGTCATCACTGTGGAAGATTTGGGCATATCAAACCTCACTGTTATAAGCTACATGGATATCCAAATCAGATGTGTCAGCAACCTTCCAAGCAGAAAGTAGTAGATACCAAGAAACTGCTGCATAAAAATCAGCAATATTCTAAGCAAAAGACAGAAGTAATCAAGAAAGTTTGGAGACCAAAAGCTGACATTCAGACTGATCAAAGCCACATACACAAGAACAAGATCAACAATCAAGCTTGGAGATCAGCTGAACAACACTCAGAGCAAAGGCATCAAAAGAAATCTCAACTCATCTGGTCAAAGAAAAGTACTGCATACATAGCACATACATCATTGAAAGTATCAGCTAAAGAAGACTGGTACTTTGACAGTGGATGCTCAAGACACATGACTGGATTGAAGAATTTGCTAGTAAACTTAAAGCCACATTCATCCAGGTATGTTACCTTTGGAGATGGAGCTAAAGGAGAGATCAAGGGAGTTGGAACCTTGGATTGTCAAGATGTTCCAAGACTAGATGATGTGCTGCTTGTTAAAGGTTTAACTGCTAACCTGATCAGTATAAGTCAGTTATGTGATCAAGGGTACAGTGTAAACTTTACCAAATCTGAATGTATAGTGACTAACAAAGAACAAGAGGTTGTCATGAAAGGAGCCAGATCTAAAGACAACTGTTACATGTGGGAATCCCAAAATCTCAGTCTCACTTCAACCTGTTCTCTAGCTAGAGAAGAAGAAGTGAAACTGTGGCATCAAAGACTAGGTCATCTTCATTTCAAAGGCATAAAGAAGATCATATTTATGGATGCTGTAAGAGGTATTCCTAAACTGAAGATTGATGATGGCAAAATATGTGGTGAATGTCAAATAGGCAAGCAAACCAAGATGTCCCATCCAAAGCTTCAACATCTGACAACTTCCAAAGTTTTGGAACTTCTACATATGGATCTTATGGGACCTATGCAGGTTGAAAGTCTTGGTGGTAAGAGGTATGCCTATGTTGTGGTTGATGATTTTTCAAGATATACATGGATAAACTTCATCAAAGAAAAGTCAGATGTATTTGATGTATTCAAAGAATTATGTCAAAGATTGCAAAGGGAAAAATCCAGCTGTGTGATCAGAATAAGAAGTGATCATGGAAAAGAATTTGAGAATCAAAAGTTCTTAGATTTCTGCTCTTCAGAAGGAATCAATCATGAGTATTCTTCACCTATCACTCCTCAACAGAATGGGATTGTTGAAAGGAAGAATAGAACCATTCAAGAATCAGCAAGAGCTATGATACATGCTAAAAAGCTACCTCTGTATTTCTGGGCTGAAGCCATGAACACTGCCTGCTATATCCATAACAGAGTTACCTTGAGAAAAGGAACTTTGTCCACAATATATGAAGTCTGGAAGGGCAGAAAACCCACTGTTAAGTATTTTCATGTATTTGGAAGTAAATGCTATATTCTGGCAGATAGGGAGCAAAGGAGAAAAATGGATCCTAAAAGTGATGAAGGAATTTTCCTTGGATACTCTATAAACAGCAGAGCATATAGAGTATTTAACTACAGAACAAATGTTATCATGGAGTCCATAAATGTGATAATTGATGATGCTCCTACAGATGTCCCAGAAGATGTTGGAACATCTGCTGATATCAAGGTTGAAGCTGAAGAAAAGAATGATCAATATAACTTCACTCAAAATGATACAAGGTCAGAAGATTCAAGCAAACCTCCCTCCATCAGAATACAGAAGGATCATCCCAAAGATTTAATAATTGGTGATCCCAACAGAGGTGTGAGCACTAGATCAAGAGAAGTGATTTCAGGTTCTTGTTTTGTTTCCAAAATAGAACCTAAAAATGTCAAGGAAGCTCTCACTGATGAATACTGGATTTGTGCTATGCAAGAGGAATTAGGTCAATTCACAAGGAATGAAGTGTGGAATCTTGTACCTAGACCTGATGACATAAATGTGATTGGTACAAAATGGGTGTATAAGAACAAGTCAAATGAACAAGGAATTGTTACAAAGAACAAAGCTAGACTTGTGGCTCAAGGATACACTCAAATTGAAGGAGTAGACTTTGATGAAACCTTTGCACCAGTAGCAAGGCTTGAATCAATAAGACTACTGTTGGGAATTGCTTGTATCTTAAAGTTCAAGCTATTTCAAATGGATGTGAAAAGTGCCTTTCTTAATGGTTATCTTAATGAGGAGGTATATGTAGAACAGCCTAAAGGATTTGTTGATCCAAGCTGTCCAAATCATGTATACAAACTCAAGAAAGCACTTTATGGTCTGAAGCAAGCTCCAAGGGCATGGTATGAAAGACTTACCACATTTCTTATCAAGCAAGGATACAGAAAAGGTGGGATTGATAAAACCCTGTTTGTTAAAGATGAAGAAGGTAATGTCATGATTGCACAAATATATGTTGATGACATTGTGTTTGGTGGGATGTCTGATAAGATGGTCAAACATTTTGTCAAGCAGATGGAAGCTGAATTTGAAATGAGTCTAGTAGGTGAATTAACCTATTTTCTTGGTCTGCAAGTTAAGCAAATGGAAGACTCAATGTTCATCTCACAAAGCAAGTACTCCAAGAACATAGTGAAGAAATTTGGAATGGAAAATGCTTCTCATAAAAGAACTCCTGCTCCTACACATTTAAAGCTGACTAAAGATGAGAAGGGTGAGAATGTAGATCATAGTTTATATAGAAGCATGATTGGAAGCTTGTTATACTTGACTGCTAGCAGACCAGACATTGCATTTGCAGTAGGAGTTTGTGCAAGATATCAAGCTGATCCAAAAGTCAGTCATCTCAATCAAGTCAAGAGAATCCTTAAATATGTTAATGGTACTTGTGACTATGGCATAATGTACTTTCATGGTTGCAAACCTATTCTCACTGGCTTCTGTGATGCTGATTGGGCAGGAAGTGCTGATGACAGAAAAAGCACTTCAGGAGGATGCTTCTTTCTAGGAAACAATCTGATTTCTTGGTTCAGTAAGAAACAGAATTGTGTATCTTTATCTACAGCTGAAGCTGAATACATAGCAGCAGGTAGCAGTTGTTCTCAGTTGGTTTGGATGAAGCAGATGCTCACTGAGTACAATGTCCCACAGGATGTCATGACATTGTACTGTGATAACTTAAGTGCAATCAACATATCTAAAAATCCTATTCAACATAGCAGGACAAAGCATATTGATATCAGACATCATTTCATCAGAGATCTTGTAGAAGAGAAGGTGATTTCATTGGAGCATGTTGCTACAGATCTGCAATTAGCTGATATCTTTACCAAAGCATTGGATGCTACACAATTTGAGAACTTAAGGGGCAAACTTGGAATATGTTTATGTGATATTTAGCAGTTAATGAGATGTGCCAACATGTCATATGACATTGCATGGCATAAGTTCCAGATGGCAAAGCTAGTCTGGACAAGATCCTTGGGAATTCCATTCTTAATCATTTGGACTGTAACGGCTACTTATTTAGTAACTACTTATAAGAAGCTATCAAGATTCTCATCATATCATCATAAGCGAATCACATTAACTCTCAAATCTTCAGAAATCATAAACCCTAAAGCTGTTCATCCTTCTTCCTTTACAATGTCTCAAAACCCTAAAACAGCTGAGGAAATTCTCAACAAGGAAGACGTGGTTCATGCCACTCCAATCTCTGTTGTGCCAATGCCTTCAACACCATTGGACGAGCTCAGGGGAAGCGCCTCTCACACTAAAAAGGCAAGAACACCAAAGAGATGTAAAGATCAAATTAGAAGCAAAGCTAAAGGCATTCCCTCTCCTGCCAACATGTCTACAAGGTACTCCAAATATGTTGATGATTCCATCAAGGAGATTGTTAACCAAGTCTTTTCTGAACAAAGAGTGGTGAAAGGTATCTCTGTTCCTTTGAACACCATTCCTGCACCTCAAGAAGAACCAGCTCAAGCTACAAAGGACACTGCTGCAGAACAAGATGTCCCAACAGATGTTGGAACATCTGAAGACAAGAAAAAGAACTCATCTGATGTTGAACAAACTGAGGATAAAACCTCAAGTGAAAGTGATAAAGAAGTTTCTGTGGAACAGGCTAAAGAATCAAATGAAGATCAAATTTCTGCTGATCAACAAGCTGATGAGGAGTCTGCTCAATCTCCTCCAGTAGTCAATCTGGAGCAGGACTCTGATGCAGAAATCATAGCATTTGTCAAACCCAGCATAGCCAAAAGGCTAAGGTCCAGGAAAGGAAATATGCAAGATGAACCTGTCATTCCTGAGAAGAAGACGGCTAGTCCAAAGAAAGGCAAGGCTAAAGCCACTTTTGGTCCAGCAAAACCATGGAGCAAGGTTCAAACTCAGAAGAGAAAAGCTGCAACACCATCAGATTCAGATGTTGGATCAGATGTCCCAACATCTCCTCCCAAGAAGAAACCAGCACCAGCTAGAGCTTCAACTGTTGTTCCAGAAGCTCCCTTGGACAATATATCCTTCCATCATGTCTCCAGTGTCAACAGATGGAAATATGTGTACCAAAGAAGGGTTGCTTTGGAAAGAGAACTAAGCAGCAATGCACTTGAGTGCACAGAACTCATTGACCTAATCTCTGCTGCAGGACTATTCAAGACAGTCTCAGAGTTCTCTCCCTGTTATGAACTTCTTGTCAAAGAGTTCATTGTGAATCTTCAGGAGGATTGCTCAAATGGTAAGTCTTCTGAGTTTAGAAAAGTTTTTGTTAGAGGTAAATGTGTACAGTTTTCTCCTCAAATCATCAATGAGTATCTAGGAAGAGAAACAGTTGGACCCAATGAGCTAGGGAAAACAGATAATCAAATCTGTAAGGTGATCACTGCAAACCAGGTCAAAGCTTGGCCTGTGAAGGGAAAGCTCTCTGTGAGCATGCTTACTAGAAAGTATGCCATGCTTAACAGGATTGGAACTGCAAACTGGGTGCCTACCAATCACACTTCATCAATCTCAACTGGTCTGGCCAGATTCATCTATGCTGTGGGGACTCAAACCAAGCTGGACTTTGGAGCTTTTATCTTTGATCAAACCATGAAGCATTCCAGCTCCTCTGCAACCAAGCTACCAATAGCCTTTCCATCATTGCTGTGTGGTATTGTACTCAATCAATATCCTGGGATTTTAACTGACAAGGATACTGCCTGCAAGAGAGAGAGCCCCCTGGCTTTTCACTACAAGTTATTCCTCAGTCATCATGCTGCAGATGTTGAAACACCTGCTGGGACATCTGCTGGTCCCTCCTCTGCTAAGAATCCAATCTCCAAGAAAGAATTACTTGCTGAGCTAAAGTGCACCTGCAAAGAGCTTGAAGCTAGAAAGAAGAAGCTGGAGGAAATAATTAAGAGGTTGGAAAGTGAAGAAGATCAGAATGCTGCATCTGGTGAAGACAGTGAAGCTGAAAGTGAAGCTGATAAAGATGAAGACACTGAAGTGGAGGAAGCTACTGAGAATGATGAATCTGAGTGATCTTTGTATGTGAGGCATTTGTAATGACAGCAATGATTAGTAATTCTGAATAATAGTTCTTTGGCCCCTAATTTTGTGCCTACCAAGGGGGAGAACAACATCAAATGTAATTGCTGTTTAAATGAATGAAAGATCTGTTTGTTTCTGTCTGAACTGAATCAGTGTGTATTTCTGTTGCAACAAGACTGGACACATATTTGTTTGAGGGGGAGTAATCTCAAATAAGAATCAACAGAAAAGTTATGATATACTCTGATAAAAAGAACTTCTGCTGCACTCTGAAAACCAGAAAAGATGTTAGCCAAAAATTAGCCAAAGGGGGAGTTTGTAGATGTTTAAGAATTGGCAGAATTTTTGACCAAACAAGAAATGTTAAATTCAGTTCAGAATGTCCTATCAGATGTTAGGACATTAGCAAACAGAGTATGTGAACTTATTTGAGGATGTCTCATCAGATGTTGGGACATTGTGTAAATGACTAAGTTCAGTTTTGTCAGGATGTCCCAACAGATGTTGAGACATCTCAGACCTGCTACCAGAATTAATTATTGATTAACAGATCAGAGATATTTAAGGAGAACTATCTGGAATTAATTAATGCTGGATAAAATCAGAACAAGGCGCATCTGTAGGGAGTTTTAAATTGAAGATTCAGATTAAAACAGAAGACCTAATGCACCTAGAATATAGGAGGTAACAAACCCTAAATTCAAGGTGACAGTTGCTGCATATTAGGGCTGGATCATTCTACAGAAAGCCCAAAATTCAGATACCTATTTAATCAACAGAAACTCATAGAATTGAGTACGAATTTCAGAAGACCAAATAGGGTGTCTAGTGTTTTAAATAGCAGGTTGTTTTTTTATGTACCACTTTATGAGCTTTTAAGCAAAAGTGCATTTGTGACTTGATTGAAACTGTGAAGTAAGATCAAGCTGTTTTGTTTGAAGGATGTCTTCAATTTCAGTAAACTTGTAAACTTGATCACTGGGTGATTGAGGGGGAGTGAGTAGGGTACTCTTATCTAAGTAAGTCTTAGGTAGAAATTGCATTGGGTAAGTATTAAGTGATAGATTAAACAGGGTGGTTTAAGTCTAGAATTAATATTACTAATAGTGGATTTCCTCCTGGCTTGGTAGCCTCCAGATGTAGGTGTGGTTATACACTGAACTGGGTTAACAAACTTCTGTGTTGTTTACTTTTCTTGCTGTTTAAGTTTTGGTTAAATTTGTCAAATGTCCTATTAAGTGTTGGGACATCTCTTAGGACATCTCATACCTGATCACAGAATTTCAATATGCATTTGCAAAAATCACCTAAACATTTTGTTACAGAATTCCATGCACGTACCATTGCGCCCCGAGAATACCCCGAATCGCTATCTGTAACAAATATCTCCTTGTGGCACCCGTCCGTGCCATACCCCCAGCAGAAAGCCAAAGACATCGTCTTTGCACTCACCTATATATATACATTTCCTTGACATCCGTCCATGTCACTTTCCCAGCACAGTAACCTAAACACTTTGTGTATCAGATATTTGTTTATACTATACTTTTCTCCTTTTTGACACTCGTCTGTGTCACCCTCCCCAGCAAGTAAACACTCATATATACGTCATTCGTACTCACTACTCATGTTACACTTATACAGATACTTGTCCGTATCTTGTATACACCATTTATATATCCCCACAGATTCAACATTGGTCCATGTTCTTTGTTAACCAGTTGGTACTCGTCCGTACCATCATCTCAGAACATGTGTCTAGCGTTTGTTTCTACATGATACTCGTCCGTATCATAGTCTTAAGGGTGCTCGTCTGCATCTTTAATCCATACACTGTGTCTTCTTGAATATAGATACTCGCCTGTGTCTACTATTCCCCAGAAGAGTCCCCTCAGATTCAACACTCGTCCGTGTTCCTTGTTAACCAGTTGATACTCGTCCGTATCATCATCTCTGAACACGTGTCAGTATTTGTTTCTACCCGATACTCGTCCGTATCGTAGTCTTAGGGATGCTCGTCCGCATCTCTAATCTATACACAACACCCAAACATTTATATCTTTTATTTCTTGGATATAAACACTCGTTTGTGTTTACTATTCCCCAATAGATCGCCAGCAAGGCAAAATTTCTTTTCTTATCTGACATTCGTCCTATGTCATGATAAACCTTGAGAGTAGCCGTCCCCTGCTAGGTGATCGTCCTTCACCTTTTGATGATCGTCCTTCATCATTTTATCCGATGGTCGTCCCCATCGTTGATATTGTTATCTGACATTCGTCCTATGTCATGATAAGCTTTGAGAGCAGCCGTACCCTGCTAGGTGATCGTACTTCACCTCTTGATGATCGTCCTTCATCATGCTCATCCGATGGCCGTCCCCATCGTTGACCTTTTATCCGGCATTTGTCCTATGTCGCGATATTTTCGGCAGCCGTACCCTGCCAGGTGATCGTCCTTCACCTTAGATGACCGTCCCTCATCTTAACCCTTACAGAGCAGCCGTCCCCTGCTAGGTGATCGTCCTTCACCTTTGATGACCGTACCTCATCATCTGTTTATTTCATTTATTCTTTAACCCGATGGCCGTCCCCGTCGTGGTCCCTTTTCTTTTTAGCCCGATGGCCGTCCCCATCGTCGGTTACTTTACTTTATGAACTTGATGGCCGTCCCCGTCATGTTTCATTCGATCCCCGGAGAATCTTGCAGCTTTACTTGATGGCCGTCCCCATCACAATATCTTATTTCTTCCCAGCTAGTCGGCCGTCCCCGTCTTGGCTTTACCTTCTTTCCCCAGCATGTCGGTCGTCCCCGTCATTGCTCTTTACCCAGCAGTCGTCCTCTGCTCGACGGTCGTCCTCCGTCGCCCACACTTTACAATATACTTTATTTTCTTTTACAATCTATATCCCTTTTCTTCTTCATTCTGTGAGTGCAAATTTTGGACTGTCTTTGATATTCAACCACAAGTTACCTTGTTTGCCTGTTAAGCCGTTGCTTACATCCTGCACAGCTAACTCATGTTTGAATAGGGGCAGCTGTAAACACCCCAAATTTTCCCTCACCCATTCACACCATGGCTTGTGATCATTTCATATGCATAAACACAATCATAACATCTCATAGTACATTTTTGAATCTTTGCATTGGTTCTAGGTCATCTGCATCTAGGGTCTGTGATTTGAGCAATCCAAGAACTTCTTGAGCCACTCCAAAGGCCACCAATCACTTCAAAGGGGTCAATGTGTGTTCTTATATCATATTATATCCTCTCAAAGTCAAGAATGCTAAGGGATCACAAGAACTGGGATTGGTATGGAAGCAGATCCAGGTTTAACTGCACAGATGACCTGAAATTAGGGTTTTGGTTTCAGAGGCCATAACTCCAAATTTTTTGGTCATTCTTGTTTCTATTGGTCTCTATATGGTATAGGGAGTATGCATATCAATTTTCATGAAGAAATTCCATGGGGAAGTCATCTGATCAAGGGTTGACTTTTCAGATAAGTCAGTGCAAAATCAGGGCATCTGAGGCCCCCAATGACCCAACCAAGGGGTGATCTCCATCATTTTGAGTGTATTTGATCTTTATTGGATCATGGAAGAAGTTTAAAGTTCACAAAATTCAAGAATTACAAGTTTTTGCAAAGTTGACTTTTTAGGGCAAGTTTGACTTTTGAAGAATATGTCATTTTATGCCACTTTTCAAACCTTACTTTTTGATCCAAAAATGCTTCAAATGGAAAAACTTTGGTCATGAAAGTTGTAGATTAGATCTTCCCCTTTTCAAAAAGTACAAGAACATGACCTAATTCATTTTGGATCAAAAGTTATGGTGTGTTAAAGTTGGCAAAAATCACTAATTTTCAAGTTATGCACCAAATGAGAAATTTGCAAAATCTTGTACCAAAGGCATTTGTGACTTCTAATTGGTATCAAACCATTACACAAGCATCACACAAGTCCTAAAATTCAGATTGGACCAAGGAAATCACATGTTTGTATGGCCTTTGGAGCAAAATCTTTCCATGAGAACCAAAGGAAGCCAACTTGCAAAAACCATCATAACACTTCACCCACTTGCTGCCTATGTTGCTGACCACCCCTAGCCTTTCTCCCTCACCTTGCTGCGCAGCCCACACCCATTGTACCAAGCTAGAACTTGACCCATGCTTTCTCTTACATAAAGTTGACAATTTGCAAAAAGCACCATACCAATCACAAAAGCACAAGTCACATCACCTGACCAATAAGATTTGTTTATGTGGATCAAATGCCAGCCATTTCACACAGCAAGCAAGCCTGAAGCAAGCCATAACACACAATCACAAACTCTCTCCAACTTGCATTTTCCTTCGAATCTGATTCCACAAGCCACAAACATTCAAACAAGTTTCTCCAACCTTCTCACCATGCTTCACTGAACCCAAACCAACAAGACATAAGCCTGAAACCAGCAAGAACTCAACTTCCCCATTTTTCACTCTCAAAGCCAAAGCATTCGAAACTCACTCCACAGGCCATAAACACTCAAACAAACTCCACAGACCTTCTCCACTCATCATCCTGATCACAAAGAACCCCTCACCATTGCCAGAAACAGCCTGAAACACAAACACGACTCCCACCTGAGCTTGAACAGAACTTGTTCAAACTCTCCAACCAGCCAACATAAACTCCTCCTAAGCATTCAGGCATCATCAGGGGATCAAGTGGAGTGGATTGCATCAAGAGGAGAGGTCAGAAAGTTGCAAAATTGAAAGCTTCGAAACTCAGGTAGCTCAAGAACTTTTTTTCCAGAAATGATTTTTAAAGTCCCTAAGTTGTTCTTTGTTGTTCACTGATCACTCTGATACTTTTGGTTTTGAAAATGGTAGAGAGATGAGAGTTTATTCAGTTTCTGAAACTTTTTGCCCTAGGTTTTGTTTGATTCGATTCAGCTAGTTTAGAAGTGATAAATGTTGTTTGAATGGGGGTTTTAATTCGTTTTTGGATGGGGATCATTTCTGTGTAGTTAGAATTCATTTTAGATGCGTGTAGAAGGAGTTGGGATTTTTGGGTGATCGGAGAAGATGACCGGAACACTGTTCCGGTCACCTGAGGGTCATTAACGGCAGGATTAGGGCATAAGCATTAATTAGCTGAGTTTGAATTTTGGCCGCAGGATTTGGCGCCAGGTCAATTCGCGCGCAGGCTTGTTTGAATCTGAACCCTAGGATTTGATTACTTTTCCTTTTTCAGTTTAAAATTCATTTTATTTTCATATTAATTCATTTGTTTTATACAATTTATTAAAAATAGCAAAAATGCTTTAAAAATTATGAAATTTTTTATCTTGAGTTTCATTAATTTTAGAAGCACAAAAATATTTTTATTTTTATTTTTTTAGCATTAAAAAGTATTTTTAAATATTTAAAAGTTTATTTTTAATTGATTAATGAAAATTAATTTATTAAAAATACTTTTAGGTATTTAAAAATCACCAAAAAATTCATGAAATGTTTTAAGACATTTAGAAACATTGTCCAACCTTCAAACCAAATTTATTTTTTGATCTTGATGCATTTTGAGAAATTTTCATTGAATTAAAATCATTTTGATGCATTATTTTGATCCAAACTTCAAAAAAATCATTTCTGCCTATCCATGAAGAGTTGGACCTTGATTCTTTTTGCATTGCATTGTGTTTAGCATGTAGTTTGTGAGATTAAATGGCCATGATTTGATCTTTCATTTTCCATTTGTTTGGTATTTTTCTTGTTGAGGAACCCTAAAACCCTAGGAAACTTAGAAAAACCATAACTTGAATTTGGTTAAGAGTTGAAACTTCTCCTTTGGGCAGTGGGTTAGTATAGGATTAGGGGTCCTTTGAGTGCATTTTCAATTTTTTATAATGTTGTTTGCTTCTGATTTTGGTTTGTGTTTGATGCTTTGATCATAAACCCTAATTTGGGTTTCCTTATGCATTCATCTTGCATTTGCATTCATACCTTGACTTGCCATAACATTTCATGCTTCCATGTGATTCATTTAACATCCTAAGACATATTGAAAGCATGTTTGGTCATCACATCTTGCATTTGCCATGTTGTATGCCATATGCATCTCATAACTTTTCATGTATGATCATGGTTCCTAACTTGCTTCATTTGCATTCATGAGCTTGTATGATCATCCCCTTTGCCTTGTCACATGTTTGAAGCATCCCATAGCATCATTAACATCATGTATGTGCTTCTGGTTTTGATTTATATCATGTCATCTCATCTCATTTTGCATTGCATTTCATTTCTTTCCTAACCTTTCAGGTGGTAAGTTACCTTGAGAAGTGAATTTGCCTTCACTTCTCATAACTTTTCTTCATCTCTTTTTATGCATCCTTGCTGCATTTATGTTTGTGTTTGAGATTGAGCTTGCTCATTCTTCTTCTTCTTACTTTCTTTCCTCAAGTGACTTGACTTCTTGAATGAAGCAAGTTACTTTGCTTCTCCTGATCCTTTCATCTGCTTCCTGGTGATTCCTTTGAAGACTTCTCTTGTAAACCTCACAAACCTTAGGAACAACCAAGCATGACAATAATTAGGGTTTTGATTAGTCTCCCCTCTTAGTTTTACCTTTGTGTCATCCTTTGTGTCTCTCTTCTCACCTCATAATCCAGGACTAAACCCTAAAGGTTTTAAGGCTTTGTGATTAAGCTTATGCCTGCATCCTTCTATTAGGATGGAGTGCATAACTTTAATCCTAAGTGTTAAACCCTTAATGTGTTTTAAATCCTTTAATCAATCCACTTAATAATCATTAAGACATCAAGCTTGTAACTTGGGCCTTGCATTAGGGTTCTAATTCTTCCTTAATTGGTTAAGAAGGACTAACCCTAGTGTTAATGGACAAGTCCCCCTCAAGTTGTCTTACAAACCCTAAAAAACACTTCATCATCTTATCATTGAATAAAATTCACTTAATCAAAGGCTTGTTTTGTCATGAGTTTAATCCCTAATCATGGATTAAGTTGAGGAGCTTTCCTCAGCTTAAACATTCTCATCTATTATCCTTCTATTAGGATGGTGTAATGAGTCTGTTTAGTCCTTGATTATGGCTTAACCTCATTACTTAACACTAAACAAAAACAACAAAAACATCTAAATAATCCACAAGTAGGTTAATGATCTTAATCCTACTCCATGGTGATTAAGTGTGAGAATCTGACTTCACACTTAAGGTATTCTCATTACCCCTAATCAGAGGGAAGATGTGATGAGTTTACTAAATCCATTGGTTTAGGCTTAAGCTCATTAACTTATGACAATTTCTCAAAAGCAATAAAAGACTGAAAACACAAAAACAAACAATAATCGTATCCTTCGGGATTCTTTTCTCATCTCATTCACTCATAAGCGAGAACTTGCTTCGTCCGTCTAATGCAAGACAGTTAGCACCTGAGCCAGACAGGTCATACACTTGAGCATAGACAAGTAAGCAGTTCATCAGTCAATTCATCTTTCAGTCTCTTTGGGTCGAACTACGGTGTTCTGACTTCCTCATTACACGAGAGGATACGTAGGCATAACTTAACAGTTATCGAACAAAAGTCTCTGTATATTCCCCCTCCTCCCAGCATTACTCTTTGAGCCTCATTATCATGAGCATCTTATTCTTGTTCTCACACTGACACTTTCATACTTCATATCACTTACACACTATACACTGACACCTGTACATTCTTTTCCAGCTCCTTTATACACAGATTGCACTGACACTACCCCTTTAAAACACAAATTTTTTAAGCGTGGATCCCGTCGAGTACGGCGGACAATCTGGGTGCTAATACCTTCCCAGGTTGTAACCAACCCCCTTTCTCAGTCTCTCTGGTTCGCAACCGTCTTGTCCATCTCTTTCTAGGTCTATGCAGCATTACCTTTCCTCCGGGATAAAAATGCCTAGCTGGCGACTCTATTCATCTCCAGTGAGTTCACTGCTGTGTGTTCTCATTGTCCCTTTCGCCGACCGTTCGCGTCTGTACCTTTATTTGGGCCAGTCCCATTTATCGGGAGCGACAACTATATCTAGTTTCAGCATCGTTTAAGACTCTGCTGAGATAGTAAATGGCTCTTTCGACGCCATTTTCATCCTCTTGACACAATATGCTTCCTAAGGTCTTGTCGGATGCTGATATGTACAACCTCATGCTTCTTTTTCTACTGGGAGACATCAAGACTGGGGGACTGGCTAGATATCCCTTGATCTTGTCGAAAGCGTCTTGTTTCTCTTTCCCCCATGCAAAGTCTTCTTTTTTGAGTCGAAGCAGAGGAGAAAAAGCTTGCGTTTTCCCGCTGAGGTTTGAAATGAATCTTCTTAGAATATTAATTTTTCCCAGTAGTGATTGCAATCCTTTCTCTGTTGATGGCGCTTTCGCCTCCATTATTGCTTTAGCTTTGTTGGCGTTTATTTCAATTCCCTTTTTGTGGACCACAAAACCTAGGAAATCTCCAGCCTGGACACCAAACGCACATTTGAGGGGATTCATCTTTAAACCAAATTTTCTCATCCTTTCAAAGGATTGTCGAAGATGGTCTAAATGATGTTTTCCTGAAATAGACTTTATTACAATGTCATCAATATATACTTGCATGAACGTTTCAATGAAATCATGAAAAATAGAATTCATGGCCCTTTGGTATGTAGCTCCAACATTTTTTAAACCAATGGGCATAACTACCCATTCGTAAGTCCCTATTGCTCCAGGACAACGAAAGGCTATTTTGGCAACATCTTCCTCTGCAATGAAGATTTGATTGTAGCCAGATTATCCATCTAGCATGCTCAGATACTCATGGCCTGCTGCAGAGTCTACTAGCATTTCTGCTACCGGCATAGGATATTCATCCTTAGGGGTGGCTAAATTCAAGTCTCGAAAATCAATGCACACCCTCAATGTGCCATTTTTCTTTATCATAGGTACAATATTTGCAATCCATTCGACATACCTGGTTGGGCGAATGAATTTGCATCTAAGAAGTCTTTCGACCTCTTCTTTTATTTTCGACAGGACCTCTGGTGCGAACCGCCTTGGAGTCTGCTTTACGGGCTTCTTTCCTTCTATGATAGGAAGCTTTAGTTCGACCAAGCTTCTATCGAGGTCGGGCATTTTGTCATAGTCCCATGCGAAGCAATCTTTAAACTCTTTCAACAACTGGACTAATTCGACTCTGAACTGGGCGTCTATGTTAGCACTTATATAGGTTGGTCTTTTTTCTGCTCCCAGTCCTATATTGATTTCTTCCAAAGGGTCTTGTGCCATCATCTTCAAACTAGTTGATATTGCGTCTTTTTCGAACCCTAAAGGTTCGTCATCATAGATGGCATCAAGCTTTTGATCCTGCCACTTGTCTATCATGTTGTCTTTATCTTTTCCATCAGTGCCCTGGTGAGGGCATGGTGGGTCTAGATTTTCTTCATTGGCTTCAACAACCATATATTTTATTTCGGCTTCTAGAGCCGCTTTTAGTTTATTTTCGGCCATGTAGGTCGTCATTCTATTCAATGATGATGTTTCACTCATCATCATCGTCGAACTCGCTACCCCAGTCAGCTGGCTCTATATTAGAGGTTCCCCATGCCTGGCTTGTTTCACCAGTTACCTCCTTGTCCCATTGAAAACCATGTGTCGGATGTAGGTATATGGAACAATAGGCATTGTTTGATGCTTTCAGATCAAACTCAGCTGGATTGCAAGGAGCTATGTGAGCCATATTTTTGTCGAAGCTTCGACTGGTCACGTTTTTTACTTTAGTCATGAAGTAGCTTTGGTCTGCTTCGATGTTTTCGACGATGCCATCAGGGCGCCAGATGACTATACGCTGATGCATGGATGAAGGGATAACTCCCACTCCATGGATCCACTCTCTTCCCAATAACAAATTCTAGTTGGCTCTGGAAGCTATAATTATAAACATTGTTGGTCTGGTGATAGTTCCAACTGTCAAATCCACTTGAATAACACCCATAGTTGAGCCCATTTTCCCTTCATAGTTTGACAAAACCATGTTGTATGGTTTTGCATCAGAGTCATCTTTTCCAATCTTTCTTAGCATGTAATGGGGCATTAGGTTCACCGCAGCTCCCCCATCCACTAATATTTTGTTGATGCCTACATTTTCAACCTTCCCTTTTATGAATAAATGTTTCAAATGCCCCCTCATTGATTCGTCTGACTTCTCAAAAAAGGCATTCTGTTCTTCAACACAACCATTGTTCATGATGTAATAACACACATGCATTGGTCCCACAGTACTATCTATCATGTTTTCTTCTTCGTCTTTGATTTCCATCACTCTGTCATAGTCTCTAGGGAGGACTGAAACCACATTGCATATTACGTCGAATGACCCTTCTTCGTCAGACTCAAAGTTGTCAGTTGCTTCGTCACCTTTTGATATTGTGTTGGTGAGTTTTGACAACTGCAACAGGTTGTTGGTGTTGTTCCTTTTGGGAGGTTTGTCCTTCTCTGCTGCCTGAGTGTTTCTGCTGGACTCTGTTTTATCTTCGTCAACATTTTTCTTCTTGATGTTAAGTCCCTCTGTTGCGTCTCTCTCAGCCCTTTTCTGCCTCTGGAATCTCCTCCATTGAGACTTTGACATGGGGCTTTTTCCTTTATAATTCTCTGAGGGGTATGGTCTTGGCTTATGTTTCCCAGTTTCTTTCTTTACTTCAACTGAAGATCCTCTCTGGACTTCGAAATTCTTCCATTTTCTTGGTCCTTGGGCATCTCTAATGGGTTGCACCCATCTATGATCAGGTACCTTGCCAGATGGTTTGTAAGTGTTGTAGTATCTGCCCCCAGTGTTCTGAAAGTGATACTGGACTTTTCTTGGATCACATCTACATGTTTCGACTGCTGGCCTTGGCCCCCAATTTCCTCTTATTTTAGTCTTTTCCACAGCCTCCAAGTTTGCTGCTGCTTTTCTGTCGAATACTACGCTGCATCTTGGGCATAACATTACTTCGTTCTCTTTCTTTTGACACCTTTGGATGATTTCTGCCAAGTTTTCATCTTCTTTTGGGTAGGCTGTCCTTTGGTATTCCTCTTGACGGCGTTCCTTTTCACCATTCTCTTTACTCTTTTGATAGGCTTCAACCATATTGATATCTATTTTCTTTCCTCCAGCAATGCTCAGCTTATCCATCTTTTCGATGAGGGCTTCTTCGACAATTTCCACCCTGACTTTTGTAGTGCTCTCGTTTGTAGTTTCGATAGCATTGGTGAGGTCCTTGGTATCCTCTTCTTTTGCTTGTTTAGGAGCAACATCTTCAGCAGTTTTGTCTTCATTGTTGAGGCCTTCAGGAGCCTTTTTCTCAATGCTTAGGGAAACATCAGATTTCTCCTCAGTGTTCTCAAAAATGTCTTCCCAACCTGTTGGCTGGATTTTATTGATGTCAACATGGGCACCGGCAGGAGCAGTGTATTTCACCAGGTAGTCAAACTTTCTGCTAATCTCCCCCAAGGTGTCCCATATTATTCCTTCTTAAGACAAGTTGTTGTTTCTCTTGTCGAAGCCTTCAGTAGCTTCTTTCTTCATACCCTCAGAGCTTCTAGTAACCCTGGTTTTGTCTTGATGGTCGAAACCCTCAGTGGCCTCAACCTTGTTCTGGTTATTGAAATCTTCAGTAATCTCAACGTTGGTGGCATCGATGATACCCTCAATAGTCTCAACATGTTTTGGAACGTCGAAACCCTTAGTGGTCTTGACATCATTTTTTACCTCAAGGTCATCAGTAACCTTGATCAATATGGGCATGGTTAATTCGTCTTCGGACACTTCTTCCATGTTGGACTGGACAGGGAGATCTTCATTAATCCCCACCATGTTAACGTAGGTGTCAAAGCCTTCAGTAGCTTCAATCATCTTGAAGCTATCATCAGACATCTCCATTTCGACCATATTCATGTCGAATGGTTCAGTATAGTTGGCTTCCAGGATCTACATAGGATTGGTGTAAATCCTCATTTGTTGTTTAGGCTTGTCTCCAAACCCCAACCTTCCATATTGGATTGCATTTTGCACTAGATCCCTGAAAAGAAAACATTGAGACGTTTTATGTCCCAAAAAATTATGGTACTTACAAAAACCTCTCTTTTTCTGTTGGTCAACAGGGGTTCTTTAACACCTGGTGGTTTTATTAGTTGACCATCCTTTACCAACAAATCAAAGATTTCATCATATTTGGTGACGTCGAACGTATACGTTCTTTTAGGGAGTTAACATTTTGCAAGAATATGGTGGACCTTGCTTTAATTCTGCCAGGTCAATTTCTTGATCGTCGAAAACGACAGATTCGTCTTCGTTGCAGTCATCTTCTTGGCATATTCCTACATAAGCCACTCTTTCTTTTTTACCTTTGTTAGCCCTAAACTTCCCAGCTTTCAACCTTTCGATCTGCCTTACCCTATCTGCTAACTATGTCATATCTCTTAAGTATTGAGTATCAAGTTTCTTCTTTATGGAATAGTCTAGACCTCCTGCAGCCATTTCGACCAGTTCTTGTTATGGCACTTGCGTGAAACATCTTGCTTTTAGCAGTCTGAATCTAATTAAGGTAGTCATCTATAGGCTCTGAGAATTTTCTTTTAACTCTTGCTAATTCTTTCAAGCTTATTTTAGTTTGTCCCATGTAGAATTGTTCATGGAACAATCGCTCCAACAGAGTCCACGTATGTATGGAACCTGCTGGTAGGGATGTGAACCAAGTAAACGCGTTTTTTGTTAAAGAGCTTGGGAAATATTCCATCCTTAGATTTTCATTACGTTCTATTTCGCCCGCTTCAATCAAGTAACGCGTTATGTGCTCTATGGTGGATTCACTAGTATCCCCTGAAAATTTCGTAAATTTGGGGATTTTCCATCTTGGGGGTAATTCTTGTTGCAGGACATATTCAGAAAGTGGGGAAGCGTAACTGGGCCCATGAAATCCCACGTTTGCCCCATTTTGCGCCATTATTATTTCGACCATGACTGCCAGATTATTTTCGGCAAGTGGATTATTATAACACATTCTCTGTTGTAAAATGTCATCAGCGTCTTGGCCTCTCTGCACTATCAACCTCCTAGGCTCTTGTTGGATAGGGACTTCGACACGCGGATGTTTGACAACCTCTTCTTGGAGTCTTAGATTTGCATGGGGGTTGCTTAAAGGTCTTTGATTTATTGTTGGTTCTTCTTCGACATTGATTATTGGATTCTGAATCACATGTTCTCTCTGTCGAATTTGGGGAACTCTAAAGAACTCAACAATACGCACAATTTGCGCTGCCAATATCTGATTTGTTTGAGTAGTGCTTTGTATTAAAGGGTTAAACACTTCCCCCATTTGTTAAGTCAACCTATGGACCATTTCATGATTTCTTTCGTCCATTTTTTGACGTATTGCCTGCGCAGAATTGGTTGTAATTGCTGGCATTTGGAATCCTGGTGGGGGTTGGTTTGGTCTACTAACCCTCCCACCATAACCTGATCCTTGTAATGGTGAAGACATGTGGACCACGACATCAGAATACAAAGGTGTTGCGTTATGCAAACTAGCCATCACTGATGTTGGCATTCCATAAGGTTGTTCTCTTCCAAACATAGGTGTGGAAAAATTCGTTTGATAGGGCCTAAAGTTATTTCCTCCAGGGGGAGGGGTTCCCATAGGTATCAAATGCCATATGTTGGAGGAACTGGGTCCGCTTTGAGAAAACGACACCGCTGGTATCGATCCAGATGATGAGGAATTTCCTCCTTCTGAAACGTGGAGTGTCTCCATATTCCCCCTTGTCTAAGGAATAACATTGGAAACTAGAACTTCGTTAGTATTTACTGGTGGGATAGCCATTTTTCTTACTTTAGTTCGCCTAGGTCTTTCTGCGTCAGTTACGGCTAATTTACCACTTCGTAAAATCATACAACGTAATAAAACTTTTTTGGATTAAGAATCCTTTTTAGTATTTTAACACAGGTCTCACCGGGCGTGCCAATTTGTTTGCTGACGTTTCTGGCGAACAACCACTGGTTTACCAATTCCTTGGAAATGGGTTACTTGCAGGATCAACCACACAAGTCCTAGAACACATGTGCTAAATTCTTAGGGTTGGTTTCTTAATATATGAGTCTTATTAGTTGCCTTGCATGTTTTGTCGAAAGATTCCTAACGAAGTTGTTCTTATTTGTATTGGAGCATAGATGTGTTTGTATAATAAACTAAAAGAAAGACTTAAAGTTTGCATTTAAAGGATTTTTTGGAATATAAACTGACTTGAAAGTAAATTGCTTGAAAGTAAATAAAAGCATAAACTTGAACAAGGAATGAAGAAAAAGTATAAGTTTTATAACTGAAAGATAAATGGTATTTACATGTACATTTTCCAAATAATTCTCCTTTCTCTTACACACGAGTATTAGAGTAATCTTCACAGAAATATTGTACAGAATTTCACACACTTTACACAAAGCAAACTATCCTATTTATATATAAATAAAATAATCTTCGAATAACGGTCAATTCCTAAGCATTCGCCACTTGGCGCTCTGCATGTTATTAATCTCTAAGACTCCTCCACGTATCTTCTACCAAGCAGGGCTGTTAACAAGTGCTTGTTAACTGGTGAAATGGCGTGTCTTCTTGTTAGGTCGAATACATTTGAAATTCAAATAGTCCTAGCGCCTCCTTCGTCGAATCCTTGCCTTCACATCTCTCGTCGAAAACACGAGAGGACTTCCTAGTAGTGATGTGAAGAACTTCCTAAATGGCAACTCATCCTCTCTTTCGACAGACAACTTTTCGTCATATCATGAACCAAATCATCACAAACCTTCTCAAGATTCTGGACATGTTTGGAAGAAAGAGTGATCCTATCCTGTCGAATATCTTCACAGCGACATACATCATTATTCAAAGCATAATGAGATGAGGAGTGCTGAGAAACTGCCATGTTAAATAATGGTGACGTATGGGGAACACAGTTGACAAATCCATCAACTGCTAAGGCTCTTCTTTATCAAACCTATGGTGTCGAAATTGTGTGTATACAGATACTAGGTTTGAAAGCCATCAACAACAAATTTAAATAAAAACATAAATTACTTTTAGCATCGATTAGAATAGATAATCGTCGTGAAAGACCTGTGATTTATTATATTTTATATTAATTTCTTGTTTTCTATATCCCTCACTAAAGAAATACATGGATTTTAATTGATGAAGAAGTATATAATCTGAAAAATCAAACTATTCTTGAAAACCAATTTAATCAAACTATTGTTGTTTTTTAATTGTATGCGTCTCGTCTGATCATTATACCATAATAAATGTAAACAACGTGAGATGAACGACGAGAAGCATGCCAATCCAAAAACAACAATGATTTGTTTGACTTAGTTTTCAAATATAACTTAATTTATAGATTATAAGTATCTACCTCAATTTAAATGAATGTATTTTAAGTGAGTTATTAGTGAAATAAATAGTCTATATAGAATATAATAAAGTCAAACAACATCATACACCAGAACCATATACTATAATTTATCATACACTAGAACCATATACTAAAATTTCTAACAGACTATATTAAATTGTTACAAGAGAACATACCTCTTAACCACAATGACTTCATACTTCTTATACTTCTTTTTATTGTTTCTAAAACCAGGTAAGATTTGTTGTCAAAGTTGTTTCCTTGTTTACTACACAACTTATACTATAAGCTTGCTACCACCATCATCATCCTCCATGTGAAACAAAACCCTAAGAAATGGGAAGCAATGAAGAAAATTAGTTAGTATTCAAAATAAAACAAGCAAAAGCTGAAACAAAACCCTTAAAGAATAACATGTTCATTTAGTTTTAGACACTACAAGAAGGAATACAAGGATGAAGAAGCCTAAATAAAAATCTCCATACTTCTTGTATTCCTTTTTGCAGATTCTAAAAAGAGATGAAGCCTTGCTGCAAAAAATGTAGAGGAAAAATGGGTGCTAGGGTTTCGTTGTGAAGGAAACGGTGCTACTATAAATAAGGGAAAGTTAATTCCCTTAAATAGGTAAATATTTAACAATGGATTTCTAAAAGAACCGTAATGATAAGTACATAATAAAAAAAAAGATCTAAATTATAAGTATTTATTAATAATAAATATATCACATCAGTTAACAAGGAAAACCGTAATGATAACTCTTTTAAAAAAAATTAAGAAGAGAAACATAAACATCAACAATGTAATTCAAACTATAACTATTACATTTCATAAAAGATTAAACATTAAAAATAAATGAGACTAAAAAACATAACATCTTGTGATTTCCATAAAATCTCTCTTGATTTCAGTTTATTCTTCAAATTAATATTCTTCTTCTCTGAATCCTCATACATAATCTTCAAATAACACACAACTTATAACTCTGACTTCATAATTCTCTTATCTTCTTTTCCATCTCTTTCTCATATCTCTACAAAAAAATCGCATAAGTTGTGGCGGTTATTTTAATAAAATTATGGTGGTTTCAACAGTCGTAATTAACAAATACAACATTTTTTTAAAACACCGTAAATTGACCGTCGCTGGGAAAATAGTGGCGGTTAAATATTAAACGCCATACAAACTGCCATTTTATACATAATTCAAAATGGCAATTTTCGTTGGCAGATAGTGGCGGTTTAAAACGCCAAATATTTCACATAATAAACAAATATCAATAAATATTACGTCGGTTAAAACCGTCGTAATATACTGCTTATTACTTTATCTTAACTATTGTTATTTCTTATTGATATAAGTTAAAATTACATTAATAAACGCTGCACTTTTCAAATTAATTATAGATAGATACAATAAACATTTTCAAACTTCATAGGAATAAAATTAAAATAGACTACAAAGAATTTAAAGTAATTTCAAAATATTTTAATTTTTAATTATAAAAGTTTATGCATGCATATGGAGTAATTTATTTAAGCCTCCAATTACCTCTTCATTATGATAATATTTTCATAGGTTTTCAATCATATTTTTTTCTTCATGATTCCCATAGGATGGTTCTAATCCAGCAGACACAACATGGTTAACTAGAAGAACTTGAGCATTGACTTATATTCTTAATTTCTTCTTACCTTCATTACAAATACTTATATATTAAAAATTAGCACAATCATGAAATTACAAACTTAAAAGGTTCATTGACAAAATATGTTTTATTACTTACCAACAATAGGAAAAAGAATAACCCTTCAACTTTATGTGATGGTGGTTTGAGAGCAACAATCACAAAAAATGTGACCTAATCTTTATATTTTCTTGTAGTGAATAACCAATGTAGCTTCTTTTTTTCTGCATCAAGAGAAAAGACATTGTATTTAGCTTTATTAAACAAATGTGTGTAAGATTGGACTTTTAATGAAGTTTTTACTATTTGAAAGGTATATATCTACTTGTACTTTGCATAATAAGCCAAATAGATATGTGTCAAGAATTATTGGATCCCAAACATAATGTTACCTAAATGTGACATTATTTTTCAAATATAAAATTATAGATATGGTAAAAGCTAGTTACTGTAGTGGGTATATCAGTGTTATAAGTACCATATGGATTAAATCATTACCACATAGCAATTCTAATTTAAAAAATTAACACCAACCCCATACTAGTGCCAAAACAAAAGTAAAACATTATAAAAATCACCCTCTGCTACTAAGAAGTTGTTCAAGACTGTAAAAAGGAAATAAAATTTCAAATATAAACATGTCCATCAAGCCATCAATCATGCTTGTAGCAAAGAACGATAATCAATATAGAAAAATTCATTGTCATACACTATTTTATTCATGAAAAAAGAAGTTGTCGAGTTTTTTCACCATTTTTTGCTACAGAAGGTTACAACTCATGACATATATTCCCTCGATATAACCCTACCAATGCTTCTTTATCTGGAGTGAAATAAAAAAAAAGTTCAATTTATAAATAAAAACTATATAGTTGCCACATATTGTCACATAGTAACTAAAAGTATCAAACGTGTGTATATATATATATATATATATATATATATATATATATATATATATATATATATATATATATATATATATATATATAGTTGCCACATATTGTCACATAGTAACTAAAAGAATATTATGCCAATTCAGAACTTTGAGACTTAGTAGGAGGTATATGCTGGTATAGAGACCCAACATTTTTATCACGTTTAAAATACTAGTACTAGGGAGGGCAAAAATATCCATACCCGCGGATATCTGCGGATAAAATCTGTCACGGGTACGAGCGAGTAACTTAATAAATATCCACGGATGAAATAAATGGATATTTAAATACCCGTTTAGTAATGGATATAGATACAGGTTTGATGATATCTATGCCCGTTAATAAATTATATTAATTGCTTAAATATTAGTTTATTATACTTTGTCTTTTCATATTCTAAAAAATTAGTCTTCTCATATATATTTTTAACAAGTTTTCTTTGAAGAAAACCTTTTACATTGAAGCTTCTTTACTCTATACCTTACTTCAACAATTCAATTTGACCGTCCAACCAACCATTTTCTCTGTCCAACCAGTGTCTTCCTTTCAAACCAACAATTCGACCTTTTACATTGAAGGAAATTAATGTGATAACATTTTGTTAAAAGAAGAGATATTTGTAGGGATGTTATCTGATAATAACTTGTATATTTAAAAGAAGTTGGAGAAAAAATTCAAAAAAAAAAGTTATCCATGAATATCTGTAAATATCTACGGATATCTTAAAACCCGCGGATTATCTATTTAGAGAATATCCGTATGGATATGGATATCATATTTATCCAACGGGACGAACACAAATATCATACTATCCATCTCCATGGATATCTATTTACATCCCTAACTAGTATCAGGCTTCTATGTTTTCTTCGAACTACCAAGTTTCTAGGTTTTTTGTAATTCATTTGGACTTCTGAACGTTACTAAATAATCCATTTATTACACATGTTATCGACCCTAATGTCTGTCCAACCACTTGCGAGTTACCTCATGAAGAACAACAGAAAAAAACAACTTTACACAACAAATAGAATTTAATTTAACAAGTTATGATATGACATTTGGCATTTCTTCAGCATATGCATATATCACAATTCAGATAATGGTTTGTGGAGCCCAATTACTAAGACTAAACTCAATTGCATGGTGATTTCCATTTCATTGGCTTCGAGCATAGTATGTCCCTAGTTGTGAGTATGACAAAGGAAAATCCACTTAATATTGTAATGGCAATTTTGCTTCATTTGCTTCATCAGTTCATTATGATTTGTGTAGTTCCAATATTGAACATCTCATATGTTCCTCTTTGATCAAGCCTAGTACCAACTCTGGATACACTATAATGTGACCTAGTGTGGATTGAATTAATATTTTTGTGACTTTAGTTTACATGTTTTTTATTTTTGGATGAATTATATACTTTACATTATGCTTGATTAGGATTGGAGTTCACCTTTGAGTTTGACATCACCGTTCTCTATTTGCTAATTTAAGATTATTTCATTCAACAACTCATTTTTCAGATTTCTAAAATAAAAAAAGTTTGGCTATCTTCAGAATTCAAAAATCAAATAAGTTTGGCTATCGTAAGGAAAATCGATCTTATCTCAAAAATTGAAAATTGATTTTATCTCAAGTGTTATTTGACTATAATATAGCTTTTTTTTGTTCACGCTCTTGAGTTGCTAAAAAAATTCGATTTAAAATATGAAAATTGAGCTTTATACATGAAATTTGCTTTCAAAGTAATAAATCAATTTAATTTAAATTCATTAAGATTCATAGCATTTTTTGTGTCATTTTTGAAATGTGTCATTTTTATACATGAGTTTTTTGAAATGTGTCATTTTTGTGTGAAAGTAATGTCATTATATTCATAGCATTTTTTGGAAGTGTAGATCAAATTTTTTTCAAAGAAAAATTCATTAAGATCAACTGTTATGCACGGTGAAAAATTGGTTGTCTTTGTTATCTCATATTGAACTTTGGAGGTTGATTTTGAAGCTTATATGATAAATTACTTAAAAGGTTCAAATTTTTAGAGGTTGATATTGAAACATAAATTACTTAAAATGTTCAAATCTAACATTTGAATCAATTTATTGTAGTTATAATATGGATGTAAGAACAAGATTTGATTCTACATATGGCCCTAAGTTTTGATGGCATGTTATCTAAGAGAACAATTTTGTATTTTATAGTTTTTGTCTAGTGTGTAGCTTTTACTAATCTGAGTATGACTCTGATAAGAAGACGTGTGACATCATCAGACTCTGATTTCAACACTATGGAAGAAAACATATGATGTGTACAAGATAAAGTCAAGATACAAGAACACTTCTAATACAACGGTTTTGAAAAACATTAGTTCTGAAGCTTTTGATTGAGACTTTACAAGTAAGCATATAAGGATTTACAAGGTTTATGCTTCTAATGCTACAAGTTCTGAAGACTTTAAAGACAAGGTTCTATTGAATGAAGTTCTGAAGATTCTGAAGACATTATTTCTGAAGTCCATGTTCTGAAGATTCTTAAGACAATGTTCTTTTGAACGATGTTCTGAAGACTCTGAAGACAAATGAATATGCGTCAAATGAGTTCTGAATATTCTGAAGATAAGTTTCTAATTGAACTAGCTCTGAAGATTCTAAAGACATTGCTTCAAAAGAATATGTGTTGAAGATTCTCAAGACAAGTTTTTGTTGAACGAAGATCTGAACCTCTGAAGACTTAGATTTTGAAGATTACAAGAATGACTATTCTACAATAAGCTTCATCAAATACATATATGATGCCTCTTAAGATATTAGAAGATTGAAGATCAGAATGGTATATGTTGAATATAAAAGTACTAAAACTCTGTGACCTTTACCTTGAAAAGGTGGCGCAAGGACAACTTTTTTAGTACTATGATGTTGACCATTCCTTCACATGAATGTTGGAATATTTCTATTGGAATATGTTTCTAAGAATTCCCTTCAATGAATCTATTTTCTAAATATCTATAAATTAAAGATTTCATAGCTTGAAGGAAGTGCTAGCTGGGTGTTAGTGCAACTCAACATGTGTGCACGCAAGAGGAAAATGGATGGAAGCCATACATGAGCATGTGCAAGTGATAATTGACTGAAATGAGAAAAGCGTTAGGTATTGCTATTAAAAAATCCAAGAGAAAAGTTTTAAAGCTCAACGATGAAATCATGCTAAAGCCATGTGAAGCTATTCAAATGTAACATCAATAAGTGAAGCATAATAGTGTAGTTAAACTTGATGGTCAAACATGTGTAGGTATTATAGCTCATGAAGGAGCAAGAAGAAGAAGCTTAAAGCTCAATGAAAAGAAGTCCTAATTCTCAACAAGAAATGATTTTAAGCAATACAAAACTAGTGCTTTATAATCTCTTAGAGAATTCACCTTGATATAGTTTTGTAGAATAGCAAGGAGTTGTTGCTCATATCTTGCTTAGAAACATTTTTGTGTTATTGCTTTTCAATTGTGTAATTCTCTTATAAGGTGATGATTCCTCAAGTGGCTATGTCTAAGGTGATGATTCCTCAAGTGGCTATGTTTATAGTCTAGATACTTGAGACGGCTAGGTTGTTTTCTAATAACTTAGAGGTTGATTTCCTTGGGGGTTAGTCTTAGCCAGAATTCTGAAGAGGACAATTAAGGTTATCCATTGAGGTGGTAATCTTGTTTAAGATTAATTAATTAAGTCTCTATCTAAGGCAAATCACCTGATGGGTGGGTTGGAGTAGCTATGTTAACAGTGAAATAGGATAAAAATAATTGTGTCAATTTATTTACATGTTAACATTAAAGTTCATAATTCCACAAAAAGGGAACAAATGATGAAACCTAATTCAAACCCACTACTACGGAAAACCCCTTTCACAACGGTTGGAAAAAGACTAGCATCATGCCGGTCATACTGTTGTTAAGTAGAGGGCCGTTGTATGTTCGCTAATTATATGACGGTCTGGAAATCGTTGTTGTAATCCATGACGCGCGCCACATATCTCAACGATTACGCTTATGAACCGTTGTGATATATTCTCTTAGATACTGGGTTTGAAACCTATCATCAACAAATTTAGACAAACACATAAATTACTTTTAGCCTCAGTTAGAATAGATAACCGTCGTGAAAGAGTCATGGGTTATTATATTTTATATAAACTGCTTGTTTTCTATACCCCTCACTAAAGAAATACAAGGATTCAAATTGATGAAGAAGTATATAATCTGAAAAAATTAAACTATTCTTGAAAACAATTTAATCAAACCATTGTTGTTTTTGAATTGCATGCGTCTCGTCTGATCATTATACCATAATAAATGTAAACAACGTGAGATGAACGACGAGAAACATGACAATCCAAAAACCCCAATGGTTTGTTTAGCTTAGTTTTCAAATATAACTTAATTTACAGATTATAAGTATCTACCTCAATTTAAATGAATATATTTTACGTGAGGCATATTAGTGAAACAAACAATCTATATAGAATATAATAAACTCAAACAACATCATACACCAGAACCAAATACTATAATTTATCATACACCGAAACCAGATACTATAATTTATCATAGACTATATTAAATTGTTACAAGAGAACATAGCTTTTAAGCACAATGACTTAATACTTCTTATACTTCTTTTTATTGTTTCTAAAACTAGGTAAGATTTGTTGTCACAGTTGTATCCTCGTTTACTACACATAGGTGCACAAACAAGAAGATGAATCCAAAAAAATGAGAACAATCAACAAAAACAACATGCAACAAACGAGAAAATAAGAACTATCTAACAAAAAGATTGAAGTATAATATTATCTTATTTTCATATATATATATATATATATATATATATATATATATATATATATATATATATATATATATATATATATATATATATATGTACCTCAACAACTCGTACTATAAGCTTGCAACCACCATCATCATCCACGATCTCCTAACTTTGACAAGGCACAAATAATTCAATTTTAAGGATATGAAGGTGTTCTTGGACATTTTGGAAAGCTTAAAGAGTCCTCTAACAAGCCTCTTTGGTA
This sequence comes from Lathyrus aphaca, assembly GCA_963966055.1. Taxonomy (NCBI): domain Eukaryota; kingdom Viridiplantae; phylum Streptophyta; class Magnoliopsida; order Fabales; family Fabaceae; genus Lathyrus; species Lathyrus aphaca. Next base: position 12,096,902 of record OZ014519.1, read on the forward strand.
TCATGTCCATATCTTTTACCATTTTCAAATTATGCCCTTTGGAAGATGTTGACTTTTTGTTGACTTTTGAAATGATCTGTAATGTTTTAACTCATACCTTCCAAATGAAGCATTTTTAGGCTTGGCTTGTGAGACACAAAGTTGTAGAGAATTCAATTTCCTTCAAAATGAGTTTTGGATGGGAAATTTTTGATGAAGCATGTGAAAGTTATGGCTGGTCAAAGTTCAGTTGACTTTTCTTAAGAAAACCCTAATTTAGAAACTCCTGATTCTTGATGATCTGAAACTTCCTTGATGAATCATGATCAACCCTTGATCAAATGATGCATTTTACTTCATAAACTTGATATTGGCAAAAAAAATCTTGAAGTTTGACTTTGATTTGACCACAGTTGTCCTCAGTTTGACTTTTTAACTACTTTGACTAATTTTTGCATATCTGATCATCTAACTGGTCAAACTTATTGGGAAAGCCTTGAAACTTGACATGGGGATTCTTGAATACATGTGGGATGTTATGAAGCTCACTTCAGGTCTTGAAAATCATTTTAACCTGAGGAAACTCCAAACCCTATTTTTGGACACTTTGCTTAGAAGGAAGCATTGTCTGGGGAAACTTCCACACTTCTTGATCAATTGGGAGTCTTGAGGATCTTATGATCATCTAGAAGTCTTGAGAGAGGTTTTATTGATTGTGGGAGGGCAAATTTTGGGGTGCAACAACTGCCCCTTGTTCAATTTTCTGAAATCTGAGGAGTTAGATTGTCATGTACGCCATTCGTGACTTGAAGGTTGAAGAGGATTGAACACAAAAGCCCAAAAATTTGCACTCGCCTGTGCGTTTGATGATATTGTTGATTGGTTGTAATGCTTGAATGGGCTTAAAGATTCCATTCAGATAAAGAGTCTTCAGATATGTTTCTTAAATATGAAGATAATTTTTTTGGGAAGAATAAATGACGGCCCAAAAAATGAGATAACCATTGGGAAGAATAAACGACGGCCCAAGGTAAGTTGGCTTTTGGGATGAATAAATGACGGCCCAAAAAATGAGATAACCATTGGGAAGAATAAACGACGGCCCAAGGTAAGTTGGTTTTTGGGAAGAATAAACGACGGCCCAAAATAAGATAACCTTCGGGAAGAATAAACGACGACCCGAGGTAACAAGATAACCATTGGGAAGAATAAACGATGGCCCAAGGTATCAATATGGCTTTTGGGAAGAATAAACGGCAGCCCAAAATGAGATAACTTTCGGGAAAAATAAACGACGCCCCGAGGTAACAATATAACCATTGGGAAGAATAAACGACGGCCCAAGGTAAGTTGGATTTTGGGAAGAATAAACGACGACCCAAAATGAGATAACCTTCAGGAAGAATAAACGACGGCCCGAGGTAACAAGATAACCATTGGGAAGAATAAACGACGACCCAAGGTATCAATATGGATTTTGGGAAGAATAAACGACGACCCAAAATGAGATAACCTTCGGGAAGAATAAACGACGTCCCGAGGTAACAAGATAACAATTGGGAAGAATAAACGATGGCCCAAGGTATCAATATGGCTTTTGGGAAGAATAAACGACGGCCCAAAATGAGATAACCTTCGGTAAGAATAAACGACGGCCCGAGGTAACAAGATAACCATTGGGAAGAATAAACGACGGCCCAAGGTATCAATATGGCTTTTGGGAAGAATAAACGATAACCTAAAATGAGATAACCTTCGGGAAGAATAAACGACGGCCCGAGGTAACAAGATAACCATTGGGAAGAATAAACGACGGCCCAAGGTAAGTTGGCTTTTGGGAAGAATAAACGAAGACCCAAAATGAGATAACCTTTGGGAAAAATAAACGACGACCCGAGGTAACAAGATAACCATTGGGAAGAATAAACGACAGCCCAAGGTATCAATATGGCTTTTGGGAAGAATAAACGACGGCCCAAAATGAGATAACCTTCGGGAAGAATAAACGACGGCCCGAGGTAACAAGATAATATTTGGGAAGAATAAACGACGGCCCAAGGTATCAATATGGATTTTCGGGAAGAATAAACGAAGGCCCGAGGTAACAAGATAACCATTGGGAAGAATAAACGACGGCCCAAGGTAAGTTGGCTTTTGGGAAGAACAAACGACGGCCCAAAATGAGATAACCTTCGGGAAGAATAAACGATGGCCCGAGGTAACAAGATAACCATTGGGAAGAATAAACGACGACCCAAAATGAGATAACCTTCGGTTAGAATAATCGACGGCCCAAGGTAACAAGATAACCATTAGGAAGAATAAAAGACGGCCCAAGGTAAGTTGGCTTTTGGGAAGAATAATCGACGGCCCAAAATGAGATAACCTTCGGGAAGAATAAACGACGGCCCGAGGTAACAAGATAACCATTGGGAAGAATAAATGACGGCCCAAGGTAAGTTGGCTTTAGGGAAGAATAAATGACGAACCAAAATGAGATAACCTTCGGGAAGAATAAACGACGGCCCGAGGTAACAAGATAACCGTTGGGAAGAATAAACGATGGCCCAAGGTAAGTTGTTGATGAAGTTTGTCTGCTGGAGAATTAACCTGAAAAACAAGGTTAGTTAGGTGAAAATATAATGATATATATAACAATCTGCAAGATAATATTTTATGAGAATGCGTATGATATGATATGATATGATATGATGTATGTACGAATGAATTATGTCGGGAAGCTGATCAGTAGCTTCATATAACAACTGTTGGCTGGGGAAAATAAATCCCGATTTGTTGCTGAGGAGCATGAAGACTTCGTTCTCATCTTGTTTAAGAATATCGTACTTAGGAACTTCCCGTTTTCGTTCGTCGTACTTTTTATTGAAGGATTAGGTTCCTGAATATCCTGACTGAGGATAAAAGAGATGGACATAGATCTGAGAGACCTATGTAGTTAAGTATCAATTCTTTGGAGGATATGATACTGCTTAAAGACTTCGTCAAGCTGGAAGTGTAAGCTATTACTTGAGTTATTCTGTAAGGATATCCATAAATATTACTCCGTGGGGATGAACCGGCGAAGCTTCGTTGAATTCCTACCTCCGTTCGTTTTTAGTAAATGCTATTATTGTATTTTATGCATTTCTGGTAAACATCAATCATATTCAAAGGCATATATATATATATATATATATATATATATATATATATATATATATATATATATATATATATATGTATATATATTCAAGCATAACCAACGAACATTTCTCGCTTTAGTAAAAAGGGAAAAGTAAACCTGAATTCGGAAAACATTTCCTACTTGAATAAAGAGGGAAAAGTAAAGCTGAACTCGAAAACTGTCGTTTTAACATTGAGAGTGTATAACCAATTGGATTTAGAGCTTCTGAGGTTCTTAATTTTCTTGAATAATTTCCCAAGAATTCTCATGGCTGGATCCGAAGAGATGATACTGACACCATCTGATACTACTGGCATAGACAGTTGATTTTCACATTGACTTCTGCTGAGAATCCAATATCAAGGTAATACAGTGAGAGGAACGTGTCTTCAAATTGTGATGGACCATATACGCTCCGGGTATTAGATTTGGAAAAAGAGCATTGCCCCTTGGTAGATGATGAATTTTCCTATAATGGAAGTATCTGAATGGAGCTACCTCAAACAAAATGCCCGACAATAATATGCCCCTGACATCATGAACTTTGTAATGTTACCCTTGGTAATTCAGATAGATGGGGAGATTTGTCCCTGGCTACCATTAAGCATTGTTGAATCTTGACCTGACTGCCCCAAATGTGTTAGGCATTATCATGGCATGCCCCCTTGATTGGGAGACAATGATTATTCCCCTTTGTATACATGGGCTCTGATCCAGAAAGAAACTTTGTTTATTGGAAGGACTTTGGTTTATTGAGCATTCATCCTGTAAGTTTCTCTATTTGTCAAACACTCAGGTATATGCAACCAATGATATTAAAAATGCAATGTTTATGTTTGTCTTGAAGTTTTGAAAAAGAGTTATTTTAGTAAAACAATATTTATGAAAATTGTGATATTAACTCAAGATTTATAATAAGACTTAAAGGAGTCAGGATACCTTTTTGTGGCTATATGCTTTCAAATTAACCATGCTTCAGTTAGGACTTTTAACGGGTTATAACGTGGCCTAGTTCATGGTTTAAGAAACAAAAGATAAAGGCTCAAATTTATTTGTACCCAACCCATTCTTCGTGGTGTTCTTCAGTCCTATGTTCGGTTAACTTATGCCTTGAGGTTCCAAAGTAGTTTGGAATTGTAATACTGACATTTGTGATGATTCAGGAATAAAAAAATTTATTTGAAAATTCAGTCATCTTTCTTTATTTAGGATCTATAGTGACCTCTTTTTTTTCTTTTGACTTTGTTATCCCTATTTTTTTACCTGAACTGTTTATTTCAAGGTTACAGTCAGCGGGATGTCTTAATTTTTTACTAAGTCTCCTTCATAGATTTTGACTTAGTGAGCTTTTCTTTTGCTAGATATTGACTTGCAGACTTTAGTGATTACAGGGAAACATCATTAGTTGTATACAACACAAACAATTGGCATAGTCGAGTTAACCGAATAACTACCCTGCCCCAGGATATGAATAAGGGTTTTAATTTGCGTGAGAATGAAAACTCCTACATTATAGGCTCAAAAGGATTGACTAGGGATTAACTTCCTTATATCTCCACTGTTTAGGAATTGAAAAAATGCCTGTACATCGTCAACATAGTCTGTTCAAAATCATACTGCATAAGATTATGGTATTGTTTTCGTCATCCTCCCTCTACAGACTTATAGCTTTATCAGGAGTTAAATATCACAAAATAGAAATATGAAGTATAGTTCAAAATATAGTGAAACGAATGGATTAATTCAAGACAAACATATGCAATGCATTAATGAAAACAAAAGTTTAACATAATAGTAAGTGTTTAAATAAAATAAAAGAAATTACAAATGAAAGTTCAAATGTTGTCCCATCCAGTTGGCTGAATGTCTTCAATTGCAATCTGTGAACTTTCAGGAGCAATATATTTCGCCATGAAATCAAATTTGCCTCTTGGATGTCCCAAGGTGCCCCATATCTCAACAGGAATAGGTAGGATTTATTTCTTGCTACTTTGGGCAACTTGTCTTGCAGCTTCGATGTTTGATGGACGATAGTAGAATTCAATTTGGCCTTCTGGCGTAACCTTGAGGATTCCTTCGTCAATCAGGTCTTGAATCTTTTTCTTCAATGTCCAACAACTATTAGTATCATGTCCGGGACAGTTGGAGTGATACCCACCCCTTTCCTTGGGATTATAGCGAGGAGAGGAAGTATTAGGATTTTGAGGAAGATTTTTCAAGGAAATTAGCTTCATCTCCAACAAGCATTACAGAACTTGCGGCATTGGAGTGTTGAATTTGATAAATTGTCTTCTACATTCCTTGTGTTGAGGTGGATTAACCTTACCAAGTCTTTTTTCTTCAACTGAAAAACAATCAGTGGCAACCTGTCTCTTACCTTCTTTTATCCTAATCTTCCTTTCAACCAAGTCAACTTGTTTTAACGGAGGTTGACTGACGATTAGATTCCTGACTCCATTATTTTGAAGTTTGTGGACAAAGGTTCTCATCTCTTCTTGCCCCTGAGCTAAACTTTGGATAAGAGCCACCTGGCCATTCATATGGATCCTCATTTCTTCCATCTTAGCTTGCAATTGTTCCAGCTGACCATTCTTGTTATCTTCATGATTGTCAGAGAGAAGTGATTTCAACACTTCTTGCCCCTTGGACAAATTCAAGATCATTTCTCGAAACTGAGCATTCTGAGCTTGAAGGTCTTTGACAGATTGTTCGAGGGCCATTTCTGCTGAAATAAACAGCGAGAAGATTGAGAAACCTGCTATAGAAACCTGTCATGCAATGATATGGTATGTAAATGCATATGCAATATTTTCAAGGACCGCAGGATTTAAATTTGCTTAAAGAAAAACAAAAATAAAATTATATTAGTAAGTGTTTAATATAAATTTTGCCCCTTGGGCTCACAATGAAAATAAAGTACAAAAATAAATATATTGGGTTTTAAGTCTCCCATGGACGCTTCCTCTTTGTGTGGAGGTACTTGTTGAGGTTTTTCTCCTCGTGAAGTTGCCTTGTCATCTCCAGAATTCTTTCTTGACCAGCTCTGAAATGAGTTTCAAAGGTATCCCTTTGCTCCTTTAACTGAATCCATGACTTCTGCAATTCTTCCAAATCAGTAGGCATGTCTAGATGAAGGATGGTATAAGGAACATCTCCTTCAGCAACAGGCTCCATAGTGACTGATAGAACAACAAGATATGGCATCATAAGAGTCCGAGCACGAGATCAAACCCATCTAAGATAAGGTTCCATAGGAATAGAATACTTTGGCTCCAAAGTGTTACTATCAATCTTGTTCACCTTGTTCCAAGCTCGTATAAACCTTTGACGGTAACCTTGAGGATCGTTGTCGTAGTCGAACATAATACCCTGAATAAGCATGTCATGAAGACCATTACTTCGAGCATAACCAAATTGACGTAGTGCTAAAGAAGGGTTGTAGGTAATGCCCCCTCTTATGCCAAGGAATGGCACATTAGGGAATTCCCACAACGGTCAATGATAGTAACATTCTCCATAGATCGAGAGCACCAATGAACGTCTGAATAAGAAAGTGACATAATTCTCTTAGACCACCTTAAACCTTGTTCATTCTTCATTACTGATCGAGGAAGGTGAGAAATAAACCACCTAGATAACAGAGGTATGCAACAAATCAGAGTTCCCTGTGCCTTCGTAGTACGGTTATAAAGAGAATGTAAGATGTCTCCAAGTAATGTAGGCATTGGGTTGTGAGTCAGAAATATGTTGATGGCGTGTACGTCTATGAACAGTTTGGATTAGGGAACAACACTTAAGCCATAGATCAATAGGGCTAGGATCTCCTCAAAAGCATCATAGCTCATAGCTTTCAAGAACACTTGAGCTTTCTCCATCAACACTTTAGCAAGAATACCCTTAACTCTGCTTCTCGTTTCTAGGACAATGTCTGATTTCTTCAGATGTAGGGCTGCAGCAATGACTTCAGGTTTAGGCTCCTTTTTTAAGCCTGTGAAAGGTCTCTGATCAAGCATAGGTATACCCAGTAGTTTGGAGAACTCCTCCATTGTAGGTACCAGCTGATAGTCAGGGAATGTGAAGCAATGATGTTTAGGATCAAAGAATTGAAATAGGACACTCATCATATCTTCATTAAACCCTGAAGTAACTAGATCCAGCAGGTAACCATGCTTATTGATGAATTGGGAAATTTCAGAAACTTGAGAGACCAATTCCTTAAGCTTAGAAGGTATCCCTACAAAGTTGATTCAAATAGTATTCCTACGAGCAGAAGCCATGACCTGCAACGAAGAACAAAGATAAATCATTTGGTCCTTGAAATGGTTAGTGAAAATGCTATGCTTATGATGTCATGATGTTATACTCAATCACAAACATGTGGCACACACAAACAAGTCACACAATAGCCCTAGGCTTAAAGGCTTGCATGAGGTTTAAAGGTAAGTACCCTCCCCTGAAGTTTAGTTGGTTCATCCTGTCCTACAAAAATAACCAGGTTCTAAGGGATCTCAATATCACTGATCCTTCCCAAGGGTGGTTGTTCAGTAAGCAACTTACTTGCCAACTAAAACCCTCCAAGTTTAGGATCTCAATGAGTGTAGTATCGAGTATCAACCAACTTCAGTCTTCACCAAATCCGACTATCTCACTACTTTCTAAAGGCCAAGATGGGATAACTAGGCTTCTAAAAGTCAGTTAGTGTATTGACAGCATATGGAAGCCCCATATTATCCTTAACTTACTTAAGGAACATAAGCACCAACCAAGAAGTCACACTAACTATGGCCACCAGATTAACCATATCGGTATACGCCGTACAGTTTCCTTGGTCTATTGCCATTTACCTAGGGTATACTAGATCCGGGTTAGGATCTTTCACACATAAGCCCAACAGATAAATATAAAGCAAACAAGACAAACAATTTAAGTGATCTAATTCCTAAGGGTACCCCTTTTTTACTTAGTAAGTCCCCAGCAGAGTCGCCAATTCTGTAACACGGTGGGAGAACTGACTTTTAGTCATGTTGAGGATAGCAAGAGTCGCCACCGACTTTTATTTTATCCAAGTGGAAAGGACATAAAAGAACAGGAAAGACCTATTTTAAAATACTTGGGTTCGGGGGGTAGGTTATATAAAGGGAAGGTATTAGCACCCTTTATATCCATGGTTATCCATGGGCTCTTAGTTACTTAGCTCACTTAAATTGTTTCTTAAGAGTGTAGTGTGTGATTAGAAATTTTCTAAGTACTTTGTAATGATTCTCGTATGGATGTATACAAAGCCTTGTTTGAAAAATGTTTGAGAAAGTGAGGTGTAAAAAGTAATTTTAAGAAGTGAGCAAGTAACTAGGAGGTACCTACCCTAGACTAAGTCATTCATGTTCTTATATGTTCTTTCAAGGGTAAGACTGTCCCTATTATTAAGGAATAGGTAGTCATTACCTTGGATTTGTTTAAGGGATGGGCGTAGGGTCATCGTATGGTCATAGAAAGCAACAAACAGTGGTGTCTTTAGCAATTCGCGGGGACTATCATCATTTATTCGAAGGGACAATGTCATTATATCTTAGGCAACCTCGTAGGGATTTGACCTTTTAAACTGGAAGGGACTTGATGATTTTTCTGTTAAGGGACATTGCTTTTTAGACACCCCACTTTCGAGGGACTTGACCATATTAAAGGCAACCAAGAGGAATACCCTAAGAAGTGCAGATAGCGATCATAGATCGACTTACGTGTGTGAGTGATTATTTTCAAACATTTAATCTTTTTAATTAGTTTTCTAAGTCCAATTAATTTTCAGTTATTTCTTGCACTCCCTATTATTACTAACCACGCGATTCATATTTACGAAAATAAAGAATAAAGCAAAAATAAATTCCTAAGCTATTACATGGCTTTGGGGCAAATACAAAATAATCGGACGACAAAAAATAAATTACAATAAATAATACCTATACAATTTTTCTAATAAGATAAATAAAGCAAAAAAGATTAATTATAAATAAATAGAATAATAAAGCAAATTTAAATAAAAATAATAATAAAGCAAATAAAAAAAAAATAATTATGGTTGATTTTGGAATTTTAAGGAAATTAGATTTTTTAAGCAAATTAAGCCAATTAATTAATTTAGAAAAAAAATCAATATACAAAATTATATATATATATATATATATATATATATATATATATATAATTGTTATTAATAAAAAAAAATAATTATATGTACATAAGATAAATAAGAATTAATTAATGATTAAAATAAGGTTATTAATCAAAATAAATAAAACTAATTATTTACATAAAAACAATGTTCAAAATTATTTGTTTTGTTTAAGAAAAATTTTAATGGGAAATTAGGTTAATAATTAGTTATTATTTAATTGATTAATTATATTCAAAATTAATAATTATCAAAAATTAAGAAGAAAGATAAAAAAAATGAGAAAATAAAACCAAGGTATCAAAAATTGGGGTAGCCAGGGTTTGAACCCGCACCCTTGTTCTTTACAGCAGCCTCCCCTATCCACTGGGCCATCACGCGCTTGTATATAGCACGTTAGAAACAAATCATAATATATTATAAATGTCAGAAAATTACAGGTTTTAAAAAAAATTGCCACCAGCCAGGTTCGAACCCGCGCCTTGTAGATCACATAAGAACTTCTTTGCCACTGGGACAACGTGTGCATTGTGAATATTATATAGAACGAATAATATATATATAAAACATAGAATTTGAATATATTTTCGCGCCAGACTTCATCTTCCTCCCAGAACCGTTAGTTAGGCTATAGTGACAGTCGTTCGTCACTATAACTTATAGTGACGGTTTTTACGCGTCACTAAAAATCCTGTAAATAAAAAAACAATGTTATGCGATGAATAAATCCTTTCTAATAACACCAATCGATCAAGCAAAGCATACTAAGTCAGATTATCCCTTTAATTTCAAGTGAAATCACGCTTTAGCCATCGTCCCCAATTCGAAGCTTACAAACCCTAAACATGGCGTTTCATGATTCCTGCGGTCAAACTCAAGAACAATAGCCCAGAAAGCTTCTATATCATCACGCAAATAATGTTAGATAAACAAAAACAATTGAAACATCAAGAACAGTTGAAATCGAAAAATCAAAAATTTGCTATGAATATGCATTCGGTTTATGTTCTAGATCATGGTTTTGATGATGATAATGGTTGAGACATGTTCAATAATCATCATGGAGTAGATTGAAACCTTTGAAACACCTTGAAATCTCCTCTAACCAAAAATCCGAATATGAATTTTTTGAAGGTTTTTGAGGTTTTGAATCCTCTGCTTGTACCTGCAAAATCCCTCCCCAAACTTGTGTTATGATCAAGACTTTATAGTGAATGAATTAGGGTAAAAGAATGGGCTTTGGATCAAAGAATGAGGTTACTTGATCATGAAGAAATTCCATCACCTTAAATGTCAAAAAATCAAATGATATGTTTCCAAATTGATTGTGCACGAAATTGGAGAGTCTCAATCAGTCTTAAATGTTATGAGATTCCTTCCCAAACCAATATTGGATCTATTTTTTGAGGTTTTATATTTTATATACATTTAAATTGAATTTTAATGATTAAAATCCAAATAAATAATAAATAAATTATAAAAATCAGAAATAATTGAAATTGGGTCGTGCTTGATGTTATCATGAAGATTGGGTTGCAAAATGATAGGCCCATTTGGAAAAAATTGGATTTGAGGCCCTTTTTTCTTCATACACCCCTCAAAAATCTCCCAACTTTGACAAGGTACAAATCCTTCAATTTTAAGGCTATGAAGGTGTTCTTGGACATTTTGGAAAGCTTAAAGAGTCCTCTAACAAGAATCTTTGGTCTCATGTCCATATCATTTACCATTTTCAAATTATGCCCTTTGGAAGATGTTGACTTTTTGTTGACTTTTGAAATGACCTGTAATGTTTTAACTCATACCTTCCAAATGAAGCATTTTTAGGCTTGGCTTGTGAGACACAAAGTTGTATAGAATTCAATTTCCTTCAAAATGAGCTTTGGATGGGAAATTTTTGATGAAAAGCATGTGAAAGTTATGGCTGGTCAAAGTTCAATTGACTTTTCTTAAGAAAACCCTAATTTAGAAACTCCTCATTCTTGATGATCTGAAACTTTATTGATGAATCATGATCAAACCTCGATCAAATGATGAATTTTGCTTCATAAACTTGATGTTGGCAAAAAAAATCTTGAAGTTTGACTTTGATTTGACCACAGTTGACCTCAGTTTGACTTTTTAACTACTTTGACTAATTTTTGCATATCTGATCATCTAACTGGTCAAACTTATTGGGAAAGCCTTGAAACTTGACATCGGGATTCTTGAATACATGTGGGATGTTATAAAGCTCACTTGAGGCCTTGAAAATCATTTTAACCCGAGGAAACTCCAAACCCTAGTTTTGGACACTTTGCTTAGGAGGAGGCATTGTCTGGGGAAACTTCCACACTTCTTGATCAATTGGGAGTCTTGAGGATCTTATGATCATCTAGAAGTCTTGAGAGAGGTTGTCTTGATTGTGGGAGGGAAAATTTTGGGGTGCAACAGAAGCTTATGGTAAAACTGCTAAAACATGCAAAAGATCTTTAAAAATGATTATTCAAACAAATTGATCTAACCTGATCAGAAGGAACCCTTAAGGTGTTGAACAACAAACGTGCGGTGGATTGAGAGAAGGTGGGGGTGTACCTGCAAGGAACTCCGACGCTAAAGTGAATATACAGTATAGAAAGGTAAGAAATGATGATGGTTTCAGAATACCTAACCCTCTAGTGAAAAAGGGTATTTATAGTGTTCCCCCAACGTTGGGACAAGGTCCTTACTTGGGATGGATCAGCGAAGCCCAAGGAAGAACTGCCAAGGAATGCGCAGGAGCAAGTAATACCTGGCGCGTGGTCTTGACCTTGGTCCAACTGTCCCTATATTTGAGGAGATAACGAAGTAAAGTTGGGTGATGTGGCGCACGTGGGAGAGACGTTGTCTCCCCACGTCCGGGTTAGTGGGTCGTGCCCGACGATGTGGGCCTCTGCCTAACTAGTTGGGCTTTTGCCCGACACTGACTTAGAGGCCCATTCTAGAACAAGATCCCCCCAAGTCAATACTTCGAAGTGGAATGATGGCTTAAGAGGGAGTGCGTCGGGCATGATCAAATAAAGTCGGGGATATAAGCCAACTCACATTTGACGAGGATTGTGATGTTGGCGCGAATTGTGTTTGCCGCCTCTCGGATGTTGTGTTAGAGGCATAAATTCACCTCGTCATGTCGATGACGCGATCTGGTGGATGATGTCGAGGTGCTTGTGAAACGGGGCGAAGCATCGCGAGCACAGTTCTTCGTCGAGAAAGATTCCCTGTCCGGCTAATCGTGCAAATGGCCCAGGGGTGCAGGAAGCATGTGTCCGACGTCTTCTGGGATTCTTAAGGGTAACGTGTTGTGTCCTTTTGTTTCCTTTTTAATTGCATTTGAAGCATGTCGCTTCGTTTCTTGGGTTTCAGCGCATTAATTATTGGTCGGCTTAGGGAATCTAGGCAGCCTAGGCAATGTTTGCCTAGACGCGTTCCCTTCACGCAATGCTTATAAATATGGGGGTGAGGGGACCATTTCATTTTTCCCGTTTTTCCTCTCTCCTCATGAATCACCGGACTTGCAACCCCTTCTCTTGTCAGATCGATCGCCGCCTTCACCATACTTGCTGGAACTATGTCAGGTAACATTTTTTATCCTTTTCCTGGTAATTTTAACTGAATTTGCTAGTTAGGACGGTGACTTATTCGCCAGAGTAGATAAAATGTACTATTTTTAGGCATTTTTTTAGGAATTTTTAGATGAATGCCTCGGGCACGCGATAAATATGTCGGGTAAACATAAGAGATTTTAGATGAACATCCTGAGTACACTATGAATACGCCGGGAAAAGCAAGCATTTCCTTTGAACATTGCAGGCATTCTGTGAATGTCTCGGGTAGAATCTTAGCGTATTTTTTGAATGTCCCAGGCACCCATTGGATATATCGAGCATCTGATAAATGCCCCGGGCATTTTTTGAGTGAGTGTCCTGGGCGTCCGCGACGTTGTGATGAGTGTGTCGAGTAGTTTCTCCCCTCGCCCTTTCACTTGAACTGCGATGGAAGGGTGAATTTGATGTGACGTCGAATTCACTTTTTTCCTCTGCTTTTCAGGTAACATGGATCAAGAACGTCCCACAAAAATGAGCACGCCGTCTACATCTGGGGACAAGGATCTTTCTTGGGTCACCGATGAACCGTTGGAGACGGAGTCACACTTTATTGACGATCATACTACTTCCCACACAATCGTGGAAGATTTGGGCCCCGACGAGCCTCACAATTGGGAGTGTTATGCTTCACTTCCCGATCAACGGATTTGCTCGGTATTTCGGGGAAGACGGTTCCCTGTGTATGAATTTGCTTTTCGAGAGGCGGGGATCCAATTCCCCTTTACCGACTTTCAGGCAGGATTTTTTAGGCTTCTCAAACTGGCGCCCTCGTAGCTTCACCCCAACTTCATATCATTCATCCGAGAATTTGAACTTGTATGCCAGTACCTCCAAATTGGTTGCACACTGCCCTTTTTCTTCCGCATTTTCCATCTACAGCGGTTGGGCAGGCAGCCGATGAGGCTCTTCAAAACCTACCACGACTCTGTCTAAAACTTCAAAGACATGTGGTATATGGTGAAACCCATCACTGCTCGTGCTTTGGACAATATATATTATGCACAAGGACGCCAATGGCATGGAACGTCTGTTGTTGAAGATCCCTCTGAAGTGGAGGCCGAATCACTTTAACCTGTCGACCGACCATTACAGAGTAAATTCCGAGCATATGGGGTCTGAGGACAAGTTGGCCTACAAGAAGCTGGTGGCCTATGTCTGAAGTCTTAACCTCGCAACGTACGTAGACTGACTAGGCAATCCGCTTTCGGGCGAGGATGGGCTACCCCTTTTAGAGCCCTAACTGATTAATATTAAGATTGTGCTCGAGTGTAAGTCGAATGAGGAGGCTATCCGACTCTTAGGTAGTTTGTGCTCAACCCCTTCTTTTTTTATTATTTTCAATTTGTCTTGCTGACTTGTTGCTTGTTCTGCAGGTGAAATGCTCAAACTCAGGGAGTGCACGCTGAAATTGGCTAATAAGGCTTAGGGCCCGACCAAGCAATCAAAGAAAAAAAGCAAGAGCCGCATCCAACAGGTAGCCACCGAGAACGTGGCCGGTGGCTCTTCGACTTCCAGTCCTACTCTAAACTCTCCACACCAGAACTCTCTGCCCGTGACAATGATGTCTAACAATCCCATCATGGTGCTCGATTTTCCTCGCCTCAAACGTCTCCGTTCCGAGGGTCCGTCGGGTCAATCAACTATGCAAGGAGGTTCTTTTGAGAACCAAGGAACATGTCTTCTTCCTCCCTTCTACCTAGAGTGTGAATCTTTCAGCATAGAAGGTTCTGCCGGAGTGGCGCTTGCGGAGGATAAAGTCATACTCAACTAGGAAACGGTGAGCAGATGGGCCATCCTATCCCAGGATGTCGTTGTGGTGATCAGGGTCATGAAAACAACCATGGTCATGTCCGATAGTTCCTGCTCGTTGTCGGAGTTGAGGGCTGCGGATGAGGCGCTCCAGAATGTCAGAGCTGAACGAGACCAACTATCCCAAAACTTGTCCAACTATAAGGAGAAGTATAAACTCCAAGAGGAGCTGAAGACCGAGCTAACAGAGGTTAAGGGCGAGCGAGAGACCTTGGCTGAAGAGCACAAAAAATGAAGGATTAGGAGGTCGATTTCAACGAAGCTGCCGAGGAAAACGAGTGTCTCTAGCTGAGGGTTGAGGTGCTGAAGGGATTTCGCTTCCTGCTGACGGGGACAGTAAGGAGGACCGGGCTCTGCGAAGTCTTGTTGACCTGATTGCTCGAATCAGGCAACTTGAGAAGGATGTCATGGGAGTCTTCCAAGAAGGTTTTGATAACACCACCGACCAACTCAAGGTTGTCAACCCTGGGCTCGTAACTGAGGGGACGACCTTCAACTTCGAAGTGGTAGATGGAGAAATTGTCTGCCCCTTTGTTGGCTCGAAAGAGGAAGGTGGGGAGGAGGAAGCTAATGAATATGTTTGGCATGTGCACAATAGTTCTTTTCGTATTGTGTGCCATTTTCTTGTTTTTTATGGCCTGCGTGCCAATTTGTAACTTGGGCTTGGCCCTTTTATTTTGTACTTCTGTCGGCCATTCTTTGGTCGACTTTATAATATAATGTTTATTTTGTTTAGTTTGTTTAATTTTGATGATGAAATGTGAACTTATTTGCTTGACTGTATAGGCTCGTCGGTTTAGGAAACTGACGAGGTGGCAGGTTTTACGTCCACTGCAAATCGGGACAAGGGCCAAGGTCGAGGCCATGATCCCGAGGCTTGGGCCTTTCCATCGTGAGCTAGGTGCCCTGCCGACATGGTACTGCGACGCTGAAGTTTATTTTGAAGTTTCCAACATCGAGGGAGATCGTGCCCATCTTCCGGGGATGTCGACCTTCCTTTCAATTAGTGTTGAAGTGCCATGGTCGTACCTTCAATGTTTTCATGAGCATGCTATTGTTTAGTTGTAGTATTGCTTGAGTTTTTCAGCATTCCAGGGTCGAGCTAGTTCTTCTCCTTATAAGTTTTCAAGGTAGTAGAACCCGTTGTCGGTTTTGTCTTGGGCATGGTACGAGCCTTCCCAATTTGCGGTCAGCTTGTCTTCTCGTGGGTTTTTTTGGTTTCATCTGAGGACGAGGCTGCCTATCAGGAATTCCATTTTAATGACTTTTGTGTCGTGGCGTAGAGCCAACTTTTGTTTGAGTGAAGCTTCTCGTAGGGCTTCTTTGGAACGTATCTCCTCGACGAGGTCGAGTTCTACTAGTAAGTCTTTGTCGTTCAGCTCCTCGTTGAGAGGTGCTTCTGTTCGTCTCGAGGGTTCCCAAATTTCCACCAGGATGACTGTCTCGGTCCCAGAGGTCAGTCGAAATGGGGTTTTCTCGGTCATCAAGTGTGGGGTAGTGCGATAGGCCTAAAGTATGTTGTGTAGCTCCTCGACCCACATTTTCTTTGCCTCCCCCAACCGTCGTTTTAATCCTCGTAAGATCACCCTATTGGCCGCCTCAGTTTGGTCATTGGTTTGGGGAATATCTACATACCTAAAATGTTATTTCGTGCCTAGATTGGCGACAAAGTCCTGGAACCTTCTGTCCGTGAATTGTGTTCCGTTGTCGGTTGATGCGTGTTTTTCGCAAGTATACGAACACGTCAGAGTAATATAAAAGATTGTCGAATCCACAGAGACCAAGTGTCAATCTATTGTAACTGTTGTTATGGTGTGTATCTAAGTCAATTAAATATAATGGTTTTAAGGAGTGCGCAATGGTAAATAAAATAATAATTTTAAACAATTAATAAAGACAGGCTCGAATGTAATTCACATAATCAATTAATAATCTGGTACTTGTTAATAGAACTACTTGTGAGCAATGCTTTCCACTTTGAAAAGAACTAATTTAACAGGAACTGTCACTTTCGCGTATACAGAACCGAGTTATACTCTCTAATCAACCCCTCCTATTGTCACGGATAAAAAGGTGCGTACTGTGTTAGAGTAGTAAACCTATTTTTAAGAAATATAGTATCTTAACTAAGTTGAAAAATACTTTAACTAGGATTTCTTAGCAAAAAGAGGTTCTCACGAACCAGACACTAAACTTCTTAACGCGTCCGAAAATCGTTTTAAAATCCCTTTTCTTTTTAATCTAAAAACTCCTAATGAACTAGACAAAGCGCTTTTGGCTGTTTTTGAAATAGTTAAAAACAATTAAACTTATATTGAAAGTTAAAATAACCCTTAAGTGTTTCTACGAACAGTTGTACGGATTACCGGTTCAATTACGATCCTTACATTCTAACCTTTATGGATTTAGTTAGACATGGTAAAGTAAAAGTTCTTTTTATTATTTTTCATAAAAGTAATTAGTGCGAGTGCGGATAGTAAATAAAAGTAGGGCGAGTGCGGATAATAAAGAAAGTAAAGCGAGTGCGGAAAATAAACGAAAGTAGTGCGAGTGCGAGAAATAAATAAAGTAAAGCAATGCGGAAAGTAAATAAAATAAAGCGAATGCGGAAAAAAAAAATACGAACTGGAATTAAAATGGCGGCAGGATTAACTTCCTCCGAGAATGCTCCAAAACACGATCACACAGACGTATACAGATTCGATCACTCGATTGTAGTAACACCCCGATGTGAAGTGATTACTACTTTAAAACTGATATATGCCTAAGAGATTCTAAGTTTGGATGATAAAAACGAAATTCTAAAGTCCTATTTATATGCAAACATTAAATGAGAAAAGACCAGGATGCCTCCCTCCACTAAAAAGTAAAGGGAAACACTTTTGCCTTGTGTCGCCCGCCACAAGGCCATGGCGCCCGCCATAGGTGTAAAGTGGTGGAGAAAGTGGGGATCGTGGGATTTGGAAGTTGTGGAGTGAACTTGAAACGTGGCCACGTCATGGATGACCCCATGGCGCCAGCCATGGTAGATGCCGTAAGTGTAAAAAGCTGAATTTCTTGATTTTCGTCCGTTTCAACTCCTTTTTCGCTCATTTTCTCGATTTAGGCCCTGATTACATAGAAAACCTGAAAATAAAGAAAAACAAAGTAATAACATAACAAAATAGCAATAAAAACCTAAAATGCATGCGAAATCGGAGTTAGAAATACGGTGAAATTTAGTGTTATCAAATCCTCCCACACTTAGACCTTTGCTTGTCCTCAAGCAAACATTTAAAGCTCAAAATGAAGAAAAATGGTGTCAACACGTGATTTGGGCTAAAAGGGCTTCTAAGTTCAAGTCAGGATGCAGTGACAGGTACTAACTAAGTGAACCAAGGGTATCATAATAACACGAACATAAACTTCAATCATATATTAACCAACCCATGTCATCCCACAATACCTAGGCCTATTGAAATTCTGTAATGAGATGTCCTAAGAGATGTTCCAACACTTAATAGGACATTTGACAAATTTAACCAAAACTTTAAACAGCAGGAAAAATAAACAACACAGAAGTTTGTTAACCCAGTTCAGTGTATAACCACACCTACATCTGGAGGCTACCAAGCCAGGAGGAAATCCACTATTAGTAATATTAATTCTAGACTTAAACCACCCTGTTTAATCTATCACTTAATACTTACCCAATGCAATTTCTACCTAAGACTCACTTAGATAAGAGTACCCTACTCACTCCCCCTCAATCACCCAGTGATCAAGTTTACAAGTTTACAAAAGTTGAAGACATCCTTCAAACAATAACAGCTTGATTTTACTTAACAGTTTCAATCAAGTCACAAATGCACTTTTGCTTAAAAGCTCATAAAGTGGTACATAAAAACAACCTGCTATTAAAACACTAGACACCCTATTTAGTCTTCTGAAATTCGTACTCAATTCTATGAGTTTCTGTTGTTTAAATAGGTATCTGAATTTTGGGCTTTCTGTAGAATGATCCAGCCCTAATGTGCAGCAACTGTCACCTTGAATTTAGGGTTTGTTACCTCCTATATTCTAGGTGCATTAGGTCTTCTGTTTTAATCTGAATCTTCAATTTAAAACTCCCTACAGATGCGCCTTGTTCTGTTTTTATCCAGCATTAATTAATTCCAGATAGTTCTCCTTAAATATCTCTGATCTGTTAATCAATAATTAATTCTGGTAGCAGGTCTGAGATGTCTCAACATCTGTTGGGACATCCTGAAAAACTGAACTTAATTTATTCACACAATGTCCCAACATCTGATGAGACATCCTGAAATAAATTCACATACTCTGTTTGATAATGTCCCAACATCTGATAGGACATTCTGAACTGAATTTAACATTTCTTGTTTGGTCAAAAATTCTGCCAATTCTTAAACATCTACAAACTCCCCCTTTGGCTAATTTTTGGCTAACATCTTTCCTGGTTTTCAGAGTGCAGCAGAAGTTCTTTTTATCAGAGTATATCATTACTTTTCTGTTGATTCATATTTGAGTTTTACTCCCCCTCAAACATATATGAGTCCAGTCTTGTTTCAACAGAAATATTCACACTTATTCAGTTCAGGCAGAAACAAACAGATTTCATTCATTTAAACAGCAATTACATTTGATGTTATTTGATGTTGTTCTCCCCCTTGGTAGACACAAAATTAGGGGCCAAAGACACTATTACTGTCATTACATTGCTGTCATTACATTTGATCACTCAGATTCAGCACTCTCAGTTTCCTCCTCCACTTCAGTGTCTTCAGCAGCTTCACTTGCTTCATCAGCTTCACTGTCTTCATCAGATGCAGCTGTCTGATCTTCTTCACTTTCCAACCTCTTAATTATTTCCTCAAGCTTCTGTCTTCTAGCTTCAAGCTCTTTGCAGGTGCCTTTGAGTTCAGCAATCAAGGCTTTCTTGGAGATTGGATTCTTAGCATGTGAGGGACCAGCAGATGTCCCAGAAGGTGCTTCAACATCTGCAGCATGGTGACTGAGAAATAATTTGTAGTGAAAAGCCAGGGGGCTTTCTCTCTTGCAGATTGTGTCCTTCTCAGTTAAAATCCTAGGAAATTGGCTTAATATTATACCACATAGCAATGAAGGAAAAGCTATTGGTAGCTTTGTTGCAGAAGAGCTGGAATGCTTCATGGTTTGATCAAAGATGAAAGCTCCATAGTCCATTTTGGTTTGAGTTCCAACAGCATATATAAATCTGGCTAGACCAGTTGAGATTGAGGAAGTGTGGTTAGTAGGCACCCAATTAGATGTACCAATCCTGTTCAGCATGGCATACTTTCTGGTAAGCATGCTTACAGATAGCTTTCCCTTCACAGGCCATGCCTTTACCTGATCAGCAGTTATCACCTTACAGACTTGATTATCTGTCTTGCCTAGCTCATTTGGTCCATCTGTTTCTCTTCCTAGATACTGATTTATGATTTGGGAAGAAAACTCCACACATCTACCTCTAACATAAACTTTTCTAAACTCAGAGGACTTACTATTTGAGCAATCCTCCTGAAGATTCACAATGAACTCTTTGACAAGAAGTTCATAGCAGGGAGAGAGGTCTGAGACTGTTCTGAATAGTCCTGCAGCAGAGATGAGATCAATCAGTTCTGTGCACTCAAGTGCATTGCTGCTCAGTTCTCTTTCCAGGGCAACCCTTCTTTGGTACACATACTTCCACCTGTTCACACTAGAGACATGGTGAAATGATATGTTGTCCAAGGGAGCTTCTGGTACAGCAGTTGAAGCTCTGGATGTTGCTGGTCTCTTCTTGGGAGGAGATGTTGGGACATCTGATTCAACATCTGAATCTGATGGTGTGACAGCCTTTCTTTTCTGAGTTTGAACTTTACTCCATTGTTTTGATGGCCCAAAAGAGGCTTTAGCTTTCCCTTTCTTTGGAGAGGCTTTCTTCTTTTCAGGAATTGCTGCTTCAGCTTGCATCTTACCCTTCCTGGACCTGAGTCTTTTGGCTATGCTGGGTTTGACAGATGCTATGATTTCTGCATCAGAGTCCTGCTCCAGGTTGACCACTGGAGGAGATTGAGCAGTCTCTTTTTCAGCTTGTTGATCAACAGGGATTAGATCTTCATCTGAGGCTTTGGTCTGATCCTCAGAGACTTTGTCATTATCTTCATTTAAGGCCTTATTCTGATCCTCAGAGTTTTCTTTATCACTTTCACTTGAGGCCTTTTCTTGGACCTCAGTCTGTTCAGCATCAGATGAATTTTCTTTCTCATCTGCAGATGTTCCAACATTTATTGGGACATCTTGTTCTGCAGAAGTGTCCTCTGCAGTTTGAGATGGTTCTTCTTGGGGAGCAGGCATGGTTTGCAATGGAACAGAGATCCCACTCACCTTTCTTTGTTCAAACAGAATTTGGGTGACAATCTCCTTGATTGAATCATCCACATAGTTTGAAGATTTTGGTGGCATGTTAGCAGGAGAAGGAATGCCTCCTTTGGCTTTGCTACAAACTTGATCTTTAGCTCTCTTTGGTGTTCTTGCCTTTTTAGTGTGAGAAGCGCTTCCCCTGAGCTCGTCCAATGATGTTGATTTCATTGGTACCACAGAAATTGGAGTGGCATGAACCACGTCTTCCTGGTTGAGAACTTCTTCAGATGTTTTAGGGTTTTGAGACATTGTGAAGGAAGAAGGATGAACAGCTTTAGGGTTTATGATTTCTGAAGATTTGAGAGTTAATGTGATTCGCTTGTGATGATATGATGAGAATCTTGATAGCTTCTTATAAGTAGTTACTAAATAAGTAGCCGTTACAGTCCAAATGATTAAGAATGGAATTCCCAAGGATCTTGTCCAGACTAGCTTTGCCATCTGGAACTTATGCCATGCAATGTCATATGACATGTTGGCACATCTCATTAACTGCTAAATATCACATAAACATATTCCAAGTTTGCCCCTTAAGTTCTCAAATTGTGTAGCATCCAATGCTTTGGTAAAGATATCAGCTAATTGCAGATCTGTAGCAACATGCTCCAATGAAATCACCTTCTCTTCTACAAGATCTCTGATGAAATGATGTCTGATATCAATATGCTTTGTCCTGCTATGTTGAATAGGATTTTTAGATATGTTGATTGCACTTAAGTTATCACAGTACAATGTCATGACATCCTGTGGGACATTGTACTCAGTGAGCATCTGCTTCATCCAAACCAACTGAGAACAACTGCTACCTGCTGCTATATACTCAGCTTCAGCTGTAGATAATGACACACAATTCTGTTTCTTACTGAACCAAGAAATCAGATTGTTTCCTAGAAAGAAGCATCCTCCTGAAGTGCTTTTTCTGTCATCAGCACTTCCTGCCCAATCAGCATCACAGAAGCCAGAGAGAATTGGTTTGCAACCATGAAAGTACATTATGCCATAGTCACAAGTACCATTAACATATTTAAGGATTCTCTTGACTTGATTAAGATGACTGACTTTTGGATCAGCTTGATATCTTGCACACACTCCTACTGCAAATGCTATGTCTGGTCTGCTTGCAGTTAAGTATAACAAGCTTCCAATCATGCTTCTATATAAACTTTGATCTACATTCTCACCCTTTTCATCTTTAGTCAGCTTTAAATGTGTAGGAGCAGGAGTTCTTTTATGAGAAGCATTTTCCATTCCAAATTTCTTCACTATGTTCTTGGAGTACTTGCTTTGTGAGATGAACATTGAGTCTTCCATTTGCTTAACTTGCAGACCAAGAAAATAGGTTAATTCACCTACTAGACTCATTTCAAATTCAGCTTCCATCTGCTTGACAAAATGTTTGACCATCTTATCAGACATCCCACCAAACACAATGTCATCCACATATATTTGTGCAATCATGACATTACCTTCTTCATCTTTAACAAACAGGGTTTTATCAATCCCACCTTTTCTGTATCCTTGCTTGATAAGAAATGTGGTAAGTCTTTCATACCATGCCCTTGGAGCTTGCTTCAGACCATAAAGTGCTTTCTTGAGTTTGTATACATGATTTGGACAGCTTGGATCAACAAATCCTTTAGGCTGTTCTACATATACCTCCTCATTAAGATAACCATTAAGAAAGGCACTTTTCACATCCATTTGAAATAGCTTGAACTTTAAGATACAAGCAATTCCCAACAGTAGTCTTATTGATTCAAGCCTTGCTACTGGTGCAAAGGTTTCATCAAAGTCTACTCCTTCAATTTGAGTGTATCCTTGAGCCACAAGTCTAGCTTTGTTCTTTGTAACAATTCCTTGTTCATTTGACTTGTTCTTATACACCCATTTTGTACCAATCACATTTATGTCATCAGGTCTAGGTACAAGATTCCACACTTCATTCCTTGTGAATTGACCTAATTCCTCTTGCATAGCACAAATCCAGTATTCATCAGTGAGAGCTTCCTTGACATTTTTAGGTTCTATTTTGGAAACAAAACAAGAACCTGAAATCACTTCTCTTGATCTAGTGCTCACACCTCTGTTGGGATCACCAATTATTAAATCTTTGGGATGATCCTTCTGTATTCTGATGGAGGGAGGTTTTCTTGAATCTTCTGACCTTGTATCATTTTGAGTGAAGTTATATTGATCATTCTTTTCTTCAGCTTCAACCTTGATATCAGCAGATGTTCCAACATCTTCTGGGACATCTGTAGGAGCATCATCAATTATCACATTTATGGACTCCATGATAACATTTGTTCTGTAGTTAAATACTCTATATGCTCTGCTGTTTATAGAGTATCCAAGGAAAATTCCTTCATCACTTTTAGGATCCATTTTTCTCCTTTGCTCCCTATCTGCCAGAATATAGCATTTACTTCCAAATACATGAAAATACTTAACAGTGGGTTTTCTGCCCTTCCAGACTTCATATATTGTGGACAAAGTTCCTTTTCTCAAGGTAACTCTGTTATGGATATAGCAGGCAGTGTTCATGGCTTCAGCCCAGAAATACAGAGGTAGCTTTTTAGCATGTATCATAGCTCTTGCAGATTCTTGAATAGTTCTATTTTTTCTCTCAACAATCCCATTCTGTTGAGGAGTGATAGGAGAAGAGTATTCATGATTGATTCCTTCTGAAGAGCAGAAATCTAAGAATTTTTTATTCTCAAATTCCTTTCCATGATCACTTCTAATTCTGATCACACAGCTGGATTTTTCCCTTTGTAATCTTTGACATAATTCCTTGAATACATCAAAGACATCTGACTTTTCTTTAATGAAATTTATCCATGTATATCTTGAAAAGTCATCAACCACCACATATGCATACCTCTTACCACCAAGGCTTTCAACTTGCATAGGTCCCATGAGATCCATATGTAACAATTCCAAAACTTTGGAAGTTGTCAGATGTTGGAGCTTTGGATGGGACATCTTGGTTTGTTTGCCTATTTGACATTCACCACAGATTTTGCCATCATCAATCTTCAGTTTAGGGATACCTCTTACAGCATCCATAGATATGATCTTCTTTATGCCTCTGAAATGAAGATGACCTAGCCTTTGGTGCCATAGTTTTACTTCTTCTTCTCTAGCTAGAGAACAAGTTGAAGTGGGGCTGAAGTCTAGTGGCTCCCACATGTAACAGTTGTCTTTAGACCTTGCACCTTTCATGACAACTTTTTGCTCTTGGTTAGTCACTATGCATTCAGTTTTTGTAAAGTTTACACTGTATCCTTGATCACATAGTTGACTTATGCTGATCAGGTTAGCAGTTAAACCTTTAACAAGCAGCACATCATCTAGTCTTGGAACATCTTGACAATCCAAGGTTCCAACTCCCTTGATCTCTCCTTTAGCTTCATCTCCAAAGGTAACATACCTGGATGAATGTGACTTTAAGTTTACTAGCAAATTCTTCAATCCAGTCATGTGTCTTGAGCATCCACTGTCAAAGTACCAGTCTTCTTTAGCTGATACTTTCAAAGATGTATGTGCTATGTATGCAGTACTTTTCTTTGACCAGATGAGTTGAGATTTCTTTTGATGCCTCTGCTCTGAGTGTTGTTCAGCTGATCTCCAAGCTTGATTGTTGATCTTGTTCTTGTGTATGTGGCTTTGATCAGTCTGAATGTCAGCTTTTGGTCTCCAAACTGTCTTGATTACTTCTGTCTTTTGCTTAGGAGGTTGCTGATTTCTATGCAGCACTTTCTTGGTACCTTCTACTTTCTGCTTGGAAGGTTGCTGACACATCTGATTTGGATATCCATGTAGCTTATAACAGTGAGGTTTGATATGCCCAAATCTTCCACAGTGATGGCATCTCCATCTTTGATATTTTTTCTTCATTTTGTTCTTTCCAGAATGTTGAGACATCTGTTGGAACATTATGTTTGTCTTTGTGTTCTGATGTTGGAGCATCTGTTGAGACATCTTGTTTGACTGTATAGTTTTTGAAGTAGTTTTGCTAGAGCTTGCTTCATCTCTGTTATATCCCAGTCCACTTTTGTCCCCTGAATGTTTATTATTGCAGAGAATAGCATCCAGTGTATTTGAGCTGCTGTTCATCATTCTAACAGATTTGGACATATGTTCCAGCTTAGAATTGAGAAGAGTTACTTCACTTTTTAAGGTATCAATGATTACTTGATCACTTGCTTTTTCTTCTTCTAGTACTTCATTCTGCTTCTTTAGCTTTATGACCTCACTGCATACTTCAGTACTTCTCTTGTACAGATCCTTGAAGGCTTGCTCAAGATCTGCATAAGTAAGCTCTTCACAGCTGGAATCACTGTCATATTCACACAGTCCAGCTAAAGCAGCAATGTGCTTAGCTGATTCTTCTTCTGAATCTCCTGAGTCTTCATCAGACCAGGTTACAGATAGTCCCTTCTTTTGTCTTTTTAAGAAGTTAGGACATTCCTTCTTGATGTGTCCATATCCTTCACATTCATGGCACTTGATTCCTTTTTCTTGACTGGTCTTTTCAGCAAGATTTGATCTTCTGTTAGCATCATAGGTTCTCTTGTTTTCAGAAGAGTTTGTGAATCTTCCACTGGAATTTGATTTACCTTCCATACCTCTGAGAATCTGTTTGAACTGTCTTGTAATCAATACAAGGTTTTCTGATAAGCTTTTATCATTTGCTAGTTCATCATCTTCTTCTTCATCTGCATTTGAAACCAAGGCAATGCTTTTGTTCTTTTTAGCATGTGTGTCATTCATTCCCATCTCAAAAGTTTGAAGGGAACCAATTAGTTCTTCAGCTTTCATGGAGCATATGTCTTGTGCTTCTTCTATTGCTGTGACTTTCATGTCAAATCTTTTTGGCAAAGATCTGAGAATCTTCCTTACAAGCTTTTCATCAGTCATCTTTTCTCCCAAGGCTCCAGAAGTATTGGCTATATCCAAGATGTTCATGTAGAACTCATGAATTGATTCATCTTCCTTCATTCTCAAGTTTTCAAACTTGGTGGTGAGAAGTTGAAGTCTTGACATTTTTACTTTTGATGTTCCTTCATGAGTTGTCTTGAGGGTATCCCACACATCTTTGGCCAGCTCACAATGATGCACCAGTCTGAAAATATTTCTATCAATGCCATTGAATAAAGCATTTAGGGCTTTTGAGTTGCCTAGTTCTGAATCTTCTTCCTCTTTACTCCATTCTTCTTCAGGTTTCAGAACTATTGATCCATCTTTGGTGTTTTGAACAGGATGTTTCCATCCAACATTTACTGCTCTCCATGCCCTGTTGTCAAGTGACTTTAAGAATGCAATCATTCTTGGCTTCCAGTAGTCATAATTAGAACCATCCAGTATAGGTGGTCTATTTACTGACCCTATATCTCTGTCCATGTTACAGAATTTGTTTTCCCTAGATCTCACCCAGTATAAACAGGCAGGGTGCCTGCTCTGATGCCAATTGAAATTCTGTAATGAGATGTCCTAAGAGATGTTCCAACACTTAATAGGACATTTGACAAATTTAACCAAAACTTTAAACAGCAGGAAAAATAAACAACACAGAAGTTTGTTAACCCAGTTCAGTGTATAACCACACCTACATCTGGAGGCTACCAAGCCAGGAGGAAATCCACTATTAGTAATATTAATTCTAGACTTAAACCACCCTGTTTAATCTATCACTTAATACTTACCCAATGCAATTTCTACCTAAGACTCACTTAGATAAGAGTACCCTACTCACTCCCCCTCAATCACCCAGTGATCAAGTTTACAAGTTTACAAAAGTTGAAGACATCCTTCAAACAATAACAGCTTGATTTTACTTAACAGTTTCAATCAAGTCACAAATGCACTTTTGCTTAAAAGCTCATAAAGTGGTACATAAAAACAACCTGCTATTAAAACACTAGACACCCTATTTAGTCTTCTGAAATTCGTACTCAATTCTATGAGTTTCTGTTGTTTAAATAGGTATCTGAATTTTGGGCTTTCTGTAGAATGATCCAGCCCTAATGTGCAGCAACTGTCACCTTGAATTTAGGGTTTGTTACCTCCTATATTCTAGGTGCATTAGGTCTTCTGTTTTAATCTGAATCTTCAATTTAAAACTCCCTACAGATGCGCCTTGTTCTGTTTTTATCCAGCATTAATTAATTCCAGATAGTTCTCCTTAAATATCTCTGATCTGTTAATCAATAATTAATTCTGGTAGCAGGTCTGAGATGTCTCAACATCTGTTGGGACATCCTGAAAAACTGAACTTAATTTATTCACACAATGTCCCAACATCTGATGAGACATCCTGAAATAAATTCACATACTCTGTTTGATAATGTCCCAACATCTGATAGGACATTCTGAACTGAATTTAACATTTCTTGTTTGGTCAAAAATTCTGCCAATTCTTAAACATCTACACCTATCTTCTCATCTCTTTTTGGGTCCTTTTCATTCAGGCGCAATCACATTAAGCCCGTTATCCTTACATGCTTCATAATAGAGTGACCGGTTAGTGATTCTGATCCAAAACGTAGGGTTTCTGGCACATAAGCATGTGTAAACCCGTTTTATTTGACCTAAATGTAGCTGCGGGGGATCAGATCATAATCCGCCCTACCAAGTTCAGTGTCAGATACCTCTGAACCAACTAACAATAGGTGACTGCAATTTTTTTCTGTTTATGGCAATAATTTTTTTTCTTCTCTTTTTTCGGTTTAAATGACTTTGTGAGGGTCACCTATCCCAGAGTTTGCCTTTTTTTTATTAGCATTGGATCATTCACTTATGTTCATCGGCCCCTTACGCAGAGCATGCTTAGGCCGGAGCTGACTGCTAGAATAAACTACTTAGGACAATTTTTTTTGAATGATAATAAAGGCCATGGTGTGCGGGGTTTAGGAGTGATTCCTATATTCAAGAAGTCTATGGTGCTGGAACCATACTGGTGTTTCAAAAAGTTCACCATATCCTAATCCAAACCTGTCTTAAAGCCCAAAAAACATGTGAAACAACATTGTTTTCTTTTTAATTTTTTTTTGGTAAGGCTAAGGAAATGGAAAAAATAGGATGTACTAAAGATACACTATACTGGTAACTCGTCAGACTCATGCATTATCTAAAAAAAACTTAAACTAAATAACTAACTGAAAAGGAAAATAACAGAAAGCAAATAAATAACTAAAAAGGGAAATAACAGAAAGCAATAAAATCCCCTCCAACACTTAAAACGAACATTGTCCTCAATGTTTCGCGATTGTTCCATGAAGCTCATGTTGTCCGTCAGTTATTGTGAAATAGTAGAGAGTAGGTTGTCTTGCCTTTCCTCTCTAGCCGTCATATCACGCCACATCTCCCCAGTGACATAGAATCCAGGAGTAGCACCTGCAACAGGGTTAGAGGAAGATGGTGCGGTGTGTGACTGTGAAGGATGATGGGGGGGACACATGAGGTACGGGAGAATGTTCTCTCCGATCATATTCTTCATCAGTGTCATTATGCCTCCCCATCAGGAATATTAGGAGGAAGTGGACCCAAAACAGGTGGAGAATTCAGATCATAGGTCCAGTTCCTTTCATTACGTACATCGGTACGCCTACTACAAGGTAAAGCAACAGATGGGATAGCTACCCCATGAACCATCAACTCATAACCACCTACTTTCCATGTTCGGCATAATTTCATGTCTTTTAGAAATTTTAAATTAATTGTGCAAGGGGGTAGGGGTTCAAGTGTAGGTATCTCATTGTTCAGGTCAAGAGCCCGAGCAATAGACGTAACAAGTCCTCCAATAACAACCGGTCCTGTTTTATTAACAGTTAAAGCCATGTGTGCAAGCATAAACGGGACCAGATTGATATGAGTATTAGTGAGGCATCCTTGCAAAAATAGGAGCTCTTTAGCGTTTACCTTATTTGGACTCTCCCGGCCAAAAATAGTACATGCCAAAAGATATCTAAAAACTCTTATGGTCGGGTTATGGATGGTCGACGCAAGTATTCCTTCAAAAGAATTTATTGAAGTACTTGACAACCTATGCCAGAAGAAAAATAATTCAGCCGACCATTCCGAATCCAAAGGTGCCTCATATATAGCACCTTCCCTATGAGGGATTCCTAACAAGCCTGTTAGTTCGCTGGTATTGTATTTGTATTCAATTCCAAACAATCTAAAATTAACAGTACCGACTGTGCTAGCAGTGTTAGGACTGACAGTGTATATCAATGAACTTAAAAACTCAATTGTCAGTCTCTCATAGGTAGGTTCCTGATTAACAAAAATATTATGCAAGCCTAGAAAATCTAATAAATGAAAAACATTATGATATAGACCCAAAGAGTAAAGACAGTTATCATCGACGTACCTAGTCGAGAGAATTTCTCGACTCTGAAGCCTTTGAATAATTTTCCTTTGCCTATCTCCCGGTCTTCCATCGCGAAGAAGATATCCGTTGAACTCCATTGTTGTTGCTCCTTGAGAAGTGAAAAATGGTGAAAAATGGTTTATGTGAGAAATGGTAAATGTTGGATTTTTATGGTTTGTGGTGGATGACAATAAAAATGGATTTTGGATGGGTTTTATAGATGGTGAATATATGAGAAAGGTGGGAGATTTAATGGGGTTCAATGGGGTTTTTGGAAGTTGGAAACATGGGTTTTGGAATTTGAAGGTGTGAAAATGGTGGGGGAGATGAATCTGCCCCGAAATAAAGGAGGACGGTGTGGCGGGCGCCATAGGGTCATGGCGGGCGCCACAAGGCCATTTTGCCTTTGGGCCTAAAATCATCAATTCCCCTTTTGGGCTTTGCGTACCTTTGGTCTTCGGGGGGTCCGGATAGCGTTTTCTTCTTTCTTCTAAGGCATGAAACTTGCATATTTTTTTATGAAGACAAAAATGAAAATATTTTTGTCCCTTTTTTTTCATTATTCGACATAAAATAAAATAAAATAAAATGAAAGAAAAAGAAAAATGAGATTAGTGCATGAAATAATATATAAGATAAAAATTAAAGTACATGGAAAATGTAATATATGTGATAATATAAAATATGTCTGGAGATGCGAGAAATAAAATAAGGCATGAAAAATTAAATACTAGAGTAATAATGTCAGTGTAAAACGATCATGTGGTGGGCCTCTCTTCCTGGTTCGATCCATGAATCTCACCTATCTCCCTCCGAAGCTCTCCAATCTCCTGATATAGAGCATCGGCCTCTGAGGCATGAGTGAGATCTGATATCTCGATCTGTAATGCCAAGTCCGCTACTTCCTGCTTGAGCAGGGCAGTCTCCTTGTGGAGCTCATAAATCTGAGTCTGTAGATCATGCGGCTGCAAAGACATATTGTTAGACATAACAGTGATTCGGTGACAAAGAGGTGTAGGAGTGTACTCAGCGGCAGGAGGTGATTTTGGCTCTTCGATAGTCTCTCCATATCCCTCTAAAGCATAACTCCAATTAGCAGGGTCGTGGACACTGGTCATCAGTGGGTCAGGTAATGTAAAGTAATGTATCACTTCCCCATCGATCAATAATCTAAATGTGTTGGGCTCAAAAGAGGCCCTCCTCATCAATCCTCTGTCAAGACAAAAGTCAACATCCAGGGTGGTGTAGCAGCAGAAGGTCCTGAGATGCAATAATTTTCGAGACAAACCCAATGTAGTAGCAATCTGTGTAACAATCCCACCGACATGTATAATGCCTACAGATGACCTGGCAACACTGGCAAGGCCCTTCAACAGAAAGTTGCCACAAGCAACTGGGCGTGACTGAGTCGCACAAAACAGTAGGAAAATCTCCTCCTCACTCAACAAAGTCTTTGTATCTGGAAAACCGAGGAAAGAGTGTGCTAGAATCATCTGGAAGTACCTTAACACAGGATTGTGGATCACCTGAGAAAACTGAGTGGAAGGATCTTGGCTGCCTCCACCTGAGATGTTACTCCAAAACTTTTCCACTTCTTTGCTCATAAAATACCCCATCGGTGTCTCTGTAATAGCATCAGGAGTAGTCTGAAAACCTAGTAAATCACCAAACTCTTTATGAGAGAAGGAGTAGTCAGTCCCGAACAACCTGAAAATAGTATGTCCATCTGGTCTAGCCCAAGGATCATAATCAAACGAGCTGAGGAACTCTAGAGTCAAGTTCCTGTAAGTGTTGTTCATATCATCGAACTGGTCCCACTAGAGTTGGTGGCATAAGAATCTGACGCTTGGTTCTATCCCCAAGGTATCCATGGAATCTTGGTCTGGGTACCTGGTAGGTGCCATAGGGCGTCTCATGTGGACATAGTAACACTCTCTCTGTGCGTCATCTCTGAAAGCCACATGCATGTCATCGGGGTTCTGCATTCTGCACAAGGTTAGCAAACAATGGTCCTGAAATCACATAAAACATTCAATCGTTAGTCCTGACAGGATAATAAAATACACAAATTAAAATAAAGTATAAATAAATAAAAAGTAAGATAAGAAAACCATGGGTTGCCTCCCATGCAGCGCTTGTTTAACGTCATTAGCTCGACGACCAAATTTTATACATCATTCGAAGGATTTGGTGGATCACTCAGAGTATGGATGAAGTATGTTGTTAGGATGTCACCTCCTTCGTAGGGCTTCAGTCTTTATCCATTGACGATGAACAGTTTACATGTTTGGTTCTTGATTTCAATAGCTCCAGATCTTAGAATCTTAGATACTTCGAAAGGGTCAGTCCATCTCGAACGAAGCTTCCCTGGAAAAAGTCGTAACCTAGAATCGAACAGGAGAACAGGATCGCCTATTTTGAAGTATTTTCTTATGATTCTTTTGTCATGCCAAGCTTTTGTTCTTTCTTTTTATATGATGGCATTTTCGTAGGCAGATTGTCTGAGCTCTTCTAATTTGTGGATATCAAGGATACGTTTTTCACCAGCAGTTAGGTAATCCAAATTCAAAGTTTTGATGACCCAATAGGCCTTATGCTCCAACTCAAAAGGTAAGTGACATGATTTTCTATAGACTAGTTGATAAGGGGTTGTTCCTATAGGGGTTTTGAAAGTGGTTCTATAGGCCCATAACGCTTCTTGAAGTTTTTGCGACCAATCTTTTCTAGATATAGAGACAGTCTTCTTAAGATTTTGTTTGATCTCCCTATTAGATACTTCCACTTGTCCATTAGTCTGTGGGTGGTATGGTGTTGCTACTCTATGCTTAACTCCATACTTGCTTAAAAGTTTATCAAATATTCTCGATATGAAGTGTGATCCTCCATCACTTATGACTAAACGGGGGGTTCCAAACCTGGGAAATATATAGTTTTTGAACAATTTGATAACTACTCCGGTGTCATTCGTGGGTGCGGTGATAACTTCAATCCATTTAGAGACGTAGTCAACAACTACTAAGATATACTGATTTCCTAAAGATGGTGGGAACGGTCCCATAAAGTCTATACCCCATACGTCGAAGAGTTCTACTTCTTGGATATTTCTTAGAGGCATTTCATTACGTCTTGAAATATTTCCTGTACGTTGGCATCTGTCACATTTGACAATGAAAGCATGGACGTCACGCCACATGGTAGGCCAGAATAGGCCAGCTTGAAGAATCTTGGCGTAGGTCTTAGATGTGCTTGCATGTCCACCATAGGGTGCAGAGTGACAATGCTCAATTATATTATGTACCTCCTCTTCTGGAACGCAACGGCGGAAAATGCCATCTTTACCTCTCTTGAAAAGAAATGGTTCATCCCAATAGAAGTTTCTCACATCACTGTAGAACTTCTTCTTCCGGTGGTAATTTAGATCAGGGGGTATGATGTCAGCGACTAGGTAATTAACAAAGTCTGCATACCAAGGTTCATTACTTATAGCTAAGGATTTATGAGAATGCTCATGTGGGTCTGGGTTATCATCTTCAATAGTTTCTAGTTGGGCGATCAGTCTATCATAGGCAAAATCGTCATTTATGGGTACTGAGTCAGGTTTCAGGTATTCTAGCCTAGAAAGGTGATCAGCTACTACATTATTTGTGCCTTTCTTATCACGAATATCTAAATCAAAGTCTTGCAGTAATAGAATCCATCGAAGTAACCTAGGTTTGGCATCTTTTTTACTTAGTAAGTAATGAATGGCAGCATGGTCGGTGTAAACTAAAATTTTGGCTCCTACTAGATAAGATCTAAATTTGTCTATGGCGAAAACTACAGCTAGGAGCTCTTTTTCGGTTATTGCGTAGTTGAGCTGTGCAGCGTCTAGGGTTCTACTGGCATAATAAATTACATGTAACCTTTTATCTTTTCTCTGACCTAGAACGGCTCCAACAGCATAGTCACTAACGTCACACATTATCTCAAACGGTTCTGACCAATCAGGGGGTTTCATTATAGGTGCTGAAATCAGAGCTTGCTTCAATAGATTAAATGCTTCAGTACATTTTTCATCGAAGATGAATTCAGCATCTTTCATTAAAAGACCAGTTAAGGGCTTTGTTATCTTGGAGAAGTCCTTGATAAAACGTCGGTAAAATCCGGCATGTCTAAGAAAACTTCTTATCTCCCTGATAGTCTTCGGCGGTTTTAGATTCTCTATGACTTATATTTTAGCTTTGTCTACCCCTATACCTTTTTCGGAAACTATATGTCCTAAAACAATCCCTTCGGTGACCATGAAATGACATTTTTCCCAATTTAGCACAAGGTTTACCTCTACACATCTTTCCAGGATTTTCTCAAGGTTGATAAGACAATTTTTGAAATCAGATCCACAAACTGAGAAATCGTCCATAAATACTTCCATAATTCCATCTAAATAGTCTTCAAAGATAGACATCATGCAGCGTTGGAAAGTGGCAGGGGCATTACAGAGTCCAAAAGGCATTCTTCTGTAGGCAAAAGTTCCAACTGGGCATGTAAAGGTAGTTTTTTCTTGATCTTCGGGGTGAATAGGTATTTGGAAGAATCTTGAATATCCATCTAGGTAACAAAAGTAAGAGTGTCTGGCTAGGCGCTCCAACATTTGGTCTATGAATGGTAATGGGAAATGGTCCTTCCTAGTTGCTTTATTTAATCTTCTATAGTCTATGCACATACGCCAACCTCCATTAGTTCTTTTTGCTACAGGTTCACCCTTCTCGTTTTGCACGACTGTGATGCCTCCCTTTTTAGGTACTACATGCACAGGACTCACCTATTTAATGTCCGAGATCTGATATATTATACCTGCCTCTAGTAACTTAAGAACTTCAGTCTTAACTACTTCACTCATCATAGGATTTATTCTTCATTGGTGTTCTCTGGAGGGTTTTGAATCTTCTTCAAGCAAAATCCGATGCATGCATACGGATGGGCTTATTCCTTTTAGATCTGAGATCTTATATCCTAAGGCTGAGGGGTACCTTCGTAAAACATCTAAAAATTGGTTTGTTTCCTCTTGGTCTAAGGTATCACTGACTATAACTGGACGGTCCATTTCTTCATCAAGAAATTCATATCTCAGGTTCTTAGGCAGTTCCTTAAGTTTTACGGTTGGTTTCATAGGGCAAGGCATAAGATCTGGGGTAAGAGATAAACATTCGTGAAGGTTATCATCAATGTAGGGTTTTTTATAACCGTCGTCTTCCCAAATAAGGGTTGATGGCAATTTTATAGATTCAGTTTCTTCTTCTTGTTCTAATTCCCTAATGCATTCATCAATGATATCTAAGGCATAACAAGCATCTCCTATTACAGGTGCCATAAGAAATTTCGAGAGTACAAATTCTATCTTCTCGTCACCTACCTCAAAGGTTAGTTTCCCTTTTTTAACATCTATTATGGCTCCAGCGGTGGATAAGAACGGTCTACCTAGGAGGATTGGTATGTCGTCATCTTCTTTAATGTCCATGACAACAAAATCAGTAGGTATAAATAGCTGACCTATCCTAACAGGGACGTCTTCAAGTATGCCTATAGGGTATTTAACGGATCTATCAACTAATTGAAGTGACATCTTAGTAGGTTGTAATTCTCCTAAGTTTAACCTTTCACAAACTGCTAAAGGCATTAAGCTCACACTAGCTCCTAGGTCTAGAAAAGCCTTTTCGATGACATGATTCCCCAAAATACAAGGAATGGAAAAATTTTCGGGATCTTTATCTTTCTTTGCTAACCTATTTTCGGAAATAGAATTACATTCCACGGGTTTCGGATCTTCATGTCTACGTTTATTTGTAAGTATGTCTTTGAGAAACTTAGCGTAAGAAGGTATTTGGGTGATGGCTTCTGTAAAGGGGATTCCAATGTGAAGTTTTTCTATAACCTTAACGAATTTTTGATACTGATTATCGATCTGGGTTTGCTTTATTCTTTGAGGGTATGATATTGGTGGTTTGTATGGCAGTGGTGGTACATAGGTTTTGTTTTTAGGTTCTTCTCCTTTTTCTTGACCTTCCGGGTTTTTCAGATTCCTCTGGTTCCTTCTCTTCATTTCTCTCAGAAGTTTCAGGATCACTTAGTCTAGGGTTAGAAGGTTCCTTATAAGCGGTTCCACTTCGTAGAGTAATGGCATTTGCTTGCCCTTTCGGGTTCTGTTGAGGTTGTCCAGGGAACTGTCCTCCAGGTGTAGTCTGAGGGGCTTGGTTTAAAGCTACCTGAGAGATCTGGGTTTCAAGCCTCTTGTTATGAGTAATAATTTGGTTAACCTTGGTTCCTAATTGGGTAATTAGTTCGTTAACATGGACGTGTTGGTTCATGAACTCTTTGTTTTGTTGTGTTTGAGCGGTGATATAATTTTCCACAATTTTCTCAAGGCTCGGATTTGGTGGTACAGGTTACATAGGTTGATTTGTTCTCGAGGCTTGGTAACCTTGTTGTCTCGGAGGTGTGGTATTTTGGATAGGGTTATTATTTTTGTAGGAGAAGTTTGGGTGATTCCTCCATCCAGGGTTGTATGTGTTTGAAAATGGGTTCCCTTGGGTGTAGTTCACTTGCTCAGGGTTGGTCTCATTTAACAAATTGCATTCGGCGGATTGGTGTCCTTGCGTCCCACATATCTCACAATTCGACGAAACTGTGGCTACAATATTCGGAGTTGTACACATATGTTCGACTCTAAGGGCCAACAAGTCCATTTTAGCTTGCATCATGTCTATAGAGCTTAGCTCATGTATTCCTCCTTGGGCTTCCTACTTTTCCACTGTTGCTCTTTCTACTCCCCATGATTGATGGTTTTGGGCCATATCTTCGATAAGGGCACTAGCTTCAGGGTAAGGTTTGTTCATCAGTGCGCCACCAGTGGCAGCGTCGATGGTCATCTTAGTGTTATAATGAAGTCCATTATAGAAGGTTTGAATAATTAGACAATTCTCTAAACCATGATGTGGGCATGCTATTAATAGCTCTTTATATCTCTCCCAGGCTTCGAACAACGATTCTCCTTGGTTTTGGGTAAATCTGGTTATTAAGTTTCGAAGAACAACAGTATTACTCGGGGGAAAATATCTAGCAAGGAATACTTTTCTAAGGTCTTCCCAAGTTGTTATGGAATTGGGTGGAAGGGAATCTAACCATGATAGAGCTTTATCTCTGAGGGAAAAAGGAAATAATCTTAAGTGTATCGCCTCAGGAGGAGCTCCATTAGTTTTAAAGGTGTCTGCTAACTGGAGAAATTTTTTTAAATGTTGGTTTGGGTTCTCGGTAGCAAGACCTGCGAATTGTCTCTGTTGCACTAATTGCAGCAGGGATGGTTTAAGTTCAAAATTATTGGCTGAGATAGCGGGGTTTACTATACTGGAACTAGGTTCCTCGTTTGATGGTTGGGCGAAACCCTTAAGAGGTCTTTGGTTTTGATCTTCGGCCATAGCTCTCATATTCCTATGGAAAAACAAACGTGCGCGAGCGTAACATTTAGGTTCAGATAGAGGGTCTACTAAACTTCCGGCACTGCGAGTCTTTCGCATTGACCGACAGGTAACAATCTTAGTCTAAACGGTATAACTACAGGGTATGAAATTTGACGAAATTGGTCCCCGGCAACGGCGCCAAAAACTTGATGCGTGTTTTTCGCAAGTGTACGAACACGTCAGAGTAATATAAAAGATTGTCGAATCCACAGAGACCAAGTGTCAATCTATCGTACCTGTTGTTATGGTGTGTATCTAAGGCAATTGAATATAATGGTTTTAAGGAGTGCGCAATGGTAAATAAAATAATAATTTTAAACAATTAATAAAGACAGGCTCGAATGTAATTCACATAATCAATTGATAATCTGGTA
The DNA here is from genome assembly GCA_963966055.1 of Lathyrus aphaca. NCBI lineage: Eukaryota > Viridiplantae > Streptophyta > Magnoliopsida > Fabales > Fabaceae > Lathyrus > Lathyrus aphaca. The sequence goes on from OZ014519.1 coordinate 12,134,330, forward strand.
CTTGTTAATAGAACTACTTATGAGCAATGTTTTCCACTTTGAAAAGAACTAATTTAACAGGAACTGTCGCTTTCACGTATTCAAAACCGAGTTATACTCTCTAATCAACCCCTCCTATTGTCACAGATAAAAAGGTGCGTACTGCGTTTGAGTAGTAAACCTATTTTTAAGAAATATAGTATCTTAACTAAGTTGAAAAGTACTTTAACCTGGATTTCTTAGTAAAAAGAGGTTCTCACGAACCAGACTCTAAACTTCTTAACACGTCCGAAAATCGTTTTAAAATCCATTTTCTTTTTAATCTAAAAACTCCTAATGAATTAGACAAAGCGCTTTTGGCTATTTTTGAAATAGTTAAAAACAATTAAACTTATATTGAAAGTTAAAATAGCCCTTAAGTGTTTCTACGAACAGTTGTACGGATTACCGGTTCAATTACGATCCTTACATTCTAACCTTTATGGATTTAGTTAGACATGGTAAAGTAAAAGTTATTTTTATTATTTTTCATAAAAGTAATTAATGCGAGTGCGAATAGTAAATAAAAGTAGTGTGAGTGCGGATAATAAAGAAAGTAAAGCGAGTGCGAAAAATAAACGAAAGTAGTGTGAGTGCGAGAAATAAATAAAGTAAAGCGAGTGCGGGAAATAAATAAAGTAAAGCAATGCGGAAAGTAAATAAAATAAAGAGAATGCGGAAAAATAAAATACGAACTGGAATTAAAATGGCGGCAGGATTAACTTCCTCCCAGAGTGCTCCAAAACGCGATCACACAGACGTATATAGACTCGATCACTCGATTGTAGTAACACCTCGATGTGAAGTGATTACTACTTTAAAACTGATATATGCCTAAGAGATTCTAAGTTTGGATGATAAAAACGAAATTCTAAAGTCATATTTATAGGCAAACATTAAATGAGAAAAGACCAGGATGCCCCCTCCACTAAAAAGTGGAGGGAAACACTTTTGCCTTGTGGCCCCGCCACAAGGCCATGGCGCCTGCCATAGGTGTAAAGTGGTGGAGAAAGTGGGGATCGTGGGCTTTGGAAGTTGTGGAGTGATCTTGAGACGTGGCCACGTCATGGCTGACCCCATGGCGCAAACCATGGTGGATGCCGTAAGTGTAAAAAGCTGAATTTCTTGATTTTCGTCCGTTTCAACTCCTTTTTCGCTCAATTTCTCGATTTAGGCCCTAATTACATAGAAAACCTGAAAATAAAGAAAAATAAATTAATAACATAACAAAATATCAATAAAAACCTAAAATGCATGTGAAATGGAGTCAGAAATACGGTGAAATTTAGTGTTATCATCGGTGACAAGGACTTGTGGTATGCCGAAGCGGGCGAGGATGTTCCTTTTGAAGAAACAGAGTATATTTTGTGACGTGATTTTGGCGAGAGCTTTAACTTTGATCCATATTGTAAAGTAATCGACACCGACAATAAGATATTTGTTTTGGTAGGAGCCGGTCATGAATGGCCCGAGGATGTCCATAACCCACCACATGAAAGGCCATGGGGCGGAAAGTGTTTTTAGCTTGTTAGGGGGAGCCAAATGCATGTATGCGTGTCTTTGACATCTGTCGCATTTCTTGACGTGCTCCTTTGCGTCATGTTGCATTGTCGGCCAATAATAGCCTGCTCAGAGTGCCTTTCGTGCCAATGAATTTTCGACGAGGTTTTGGGCGTTGATTCCCCCATGAATTTCTCCCAAGATGTCGGGGACCCTTTCTTCCTCGATGCATTTGAGTAGTGGTAGGGAGAAACCTCGCTGGTAGAGCTTCCCTTCAAGAAGGACGTACGAGCATGCCCTTCTCTTGATGACAGTTGCCTCTTTCGGATCTGCTGGGAGTTCGTCCTTCATTAGGTAGGTGTGGATGGGAGTCATCCAACAATGAGCGTCGCCGATGGACAACACCTTGAGTTGAGGAAGAGGCTTCTCAATGCTTGGTCGAGGAAGGATTTTTTGGATCACAGATTTGTTCCCACCCTTTTTACGTCTGCTTGCCAGTTTCGACAAGATGTATGCTTGGGTATTGTTCTCTCTCGGGACGTGTTGGACTTCCCAAGAGTTGAATTTTTCCAGTTTATCTCTTACCAAGGCTAGATATTTAATGAGGTTATCCTTCTTGGCCTGATATTCTGAAATTCTGGGATCAAATATGTGATGTCGAAACAGATGTTTAGACACGGATATCCTAAGCAATAAATTAATGAGCTAGTAAATTAATTAACACAGGAAATTGTTAACCCAGTTCAGTGTATCTCCACACTTACATCTGGGGGCTACCAAGCCAGGAAGGAAATTCAATATAAGTAATATTAATTAGGGAGTTAAACCAATCAGTTTAATCCTTCACGTAATATCTACCCAAGGCAATTTCTATCTAAGACTCTACTTAGATATGAGTACCTACTCACTCCCCCTCAATCACACAGTGATCTCTAACTTAGAATGATTAATAAGTTTGAAGTCACACTTCAGACACACCAGCTTGATCTTACTTATCAGTTTCAATCAAGACACAATTCACTTTTTGCTTAAAAGCTTATAAAGTGAATAACACACAAATAAAACCTGCTTGAGTAACTAGCTTTACTAACACACTTGACACTCTGCTTAAATTCGTTGGCTTTACTTGAGTGTATCAGTTTCTTAAATAGATGCTGAGTTTGTGGGCTTTTTGCAAATTATCCAGACTTGTAATTTCTAAATCCCACAGTTATCTCCTTGAATAAAGGTGAGTTAGTTTTCTGTTTTAAATCCCACAGTTATCTCCTTGAATCAAGGTGAGTTAGTTTTCTGTTTCCTTTACACTGGAACCAGACAACTTAACTTCCTAAAGAGGCGCCTTGGAGTGCTCACCCTTTACGTTTACTTCTAGATATTTACTCCTGATTTTAAGCACTTCTGTTGCATATCATTTAAGGCAGATAGCAGGTTCGCGATGTCACAACATATGGTGTGACATCCTGATGTCCTGAACTAAGTTCATAACTTTTACTTTGTTTTTCAAAAATTCTGCCAATTTCTAACATCTACAAACTCCCCCTTTGGCTAATTTTTGGCTAACATATTCTTTTGGTTTTGTCAGAGAGCAGCGAAGTTCCTTTTTGTTGGATCATGTGAGAGCTAAGAATTTGCTCCCCCTCAAACATGTAGTTACCTGAGATGTACACTGCCATGACTTGGCCCAACAGACTTTGATAAGTATCCATTACACCCAGTGACACTTTGATAGGTCCAAAATATACCATTTTAGCAGACAGACATAATATCATTTCTTCAACACACACAGATTTCTCCCCCTTGTTAGACATAAATTTTGGGGCCAAACAAAACATTAAAGAAACAGACATAACAGACATACAATTCAAAACAGACAGACTCCAAACATACATTTTCCACCAACAAACAGTTTCACTCTTCATCCTCTGTATCCTCAGACTCATCACCAGCTCCATCATCATTCCCAGCAGCCTCTTCCAGCTCCAGTCTTTGAATCAGGTCCTCAAGTTTCTTCTTCCTTTCTTCCAGCTCCTTGCAGGTTGTCTTGAGCTCTACAATTAGGGTTGCCTTTGATATAGGTGTCTTGACAGCAGATGTCCCACCTGGTGCTTCAACATCTGCAGCATGATGACTTAGAAACAGCTTGTAATGGAAAGACAGTGGACTTTCCCTTTTACAGACAGAGTCCTTGTCAGTAAGGATTCCTGGATACTGGTTGAGAATCACCCCACAAAGTAGTGATGGGAAGGCTATTGGAAGCTTGATGGCTGAGGTTCCTGCATGCTTGAGAGTCTGGTCAAAGATGTATGCTCCATAATCCAGCTTGGTTTGGGTGCCTACAGCACAGATAAACCTCCCAAGCCCAGTGGCTATGGTTGAGGTGTGGTTGGTTGGGACCCAGTTGGCTGCCCCAATTCTGTGTAGCATGGCATATTTACTGGTTAACAAGCTGACTGAGAGTTTGCCTTCTACTAGCCATGTCTTGACCTGGTTAGTTGTAATTATTCTGCACACTTGATTGTCAGTCTTGCCAAGCTCAGTTGGCCCATTTGCTTCTCTCCCCAGGTACTAATTGATCACCCTAGGAGAAAAGTCTACACACCTTCCCCTGACATACACTTTTCTGAAATCCTCAGATTTCCCATCAGCACATCCTTCTTGTAAGTTCACTATAAATTCTTTTACCAACAACTCATAACATGGAGAGAATTTAGAGACAGTCTTGAACAGTCCAGCATTGGAAATTAAATCAATTACCTCAGTACAATCCAAGGCATTACTACCCAGCTCTCGTTCCAGAGCCACCTTTCTCTGATAGACATATTTCCACATGTTTACGCTGGAGACATGGTGGAAGGACACATTATCCAGGGGTGCTTTAGGGACAGCAGTGGCAGTCCTAGAAGGTATTGGCCTCTTTCTGGATTGAGATGTTGGGACATCCTCCTCAACATCAGAATCAGATGGAGTTGTGGCCTTCCTCTTCTGTGTGCTGACCTTACTTCATGGCTTTGTAGGTCCAAAAGCAGTTTTGACCTTATCCTTCTTGGGGGTTGGCTGTCTTTTCTCAGGGGTTGCTTGAGCAACTGGCCTCTTATCCTTCCTAGCCATAAGCCTCTTGGCTATGCTAGGATCAACAACTGATATGATCTCTGTATCAGAATCATCGTCCAGGTTCACACCTGGTGGAGGTTGGGAAGCCTCATTCTAAGCATCTTGATCATCGGTAGGACCTTCTACTCCTTCATCATCATTTGGGGCTTTGTCCTGGCCCTCAGTTGTCTCAACATTGCTTGGGACATCTTGTGGAGCAGGCATGTCTTCTGTAGCTTGGTTGCTGGGAGTTGAGGCAGGCATCCTGTTCAGGGGAACTGACACCCCAGGCACAACCATTTCTTCTGTCAGGATCCTGGTTACAAGATCTCTGATTGTGGAGTCCACGTAAGCAGAAGCTTTGGGAGCACTGGAAGTTGAAGAGGCTCCCTTACTTTTGCTGAAGACTGGCTCCTTGGGTCTTCTTGCATGGGGAGTCCTGGGCTTTGGGGTGATGGGAATGCTTCCTCTGACAACGTTTATGGGTGTTGCATCCATGGGTACTACAGACAATGGAGTGACGTCTATTACGTCTTCCAGAAGGAGACCCTCATCAATGGAGTTAGGGTTCTGATGTTGTGACATGTTTGCGATTGTAGAAGGGTTCAGAATCTCAGCTGTAGCATGCAAAGGGTTCAGTGGTGCTAATGAGAATGTGAGAAGCTGAAGGCACGTTTGTACATAAATAGAGCCCGTTTCTATTGGAATTTGTAAAACTGGAATACAAACGGTTATTGGCCAGACTAGAGCTTCCACCTGGTGGTCATGCCCCACGATGTCATAAGACATGCTGGCACTTATCCATAATTGCTATATGTCACACATGCAGATTCCCAATTTACCCCTTAGGTTTTCAAATTGGGTAGCATCCAAAGCCTTGGTGAATGTGTCAGCTAATTGCAGCTCTGTGGCTACATGCTCTAATGTGATCACCTTCTCCCCCACAAGGTCTCTGATGAAGTGATGTCTGATATCTATGTGCTTAGTCCTGCTGTGTTGGATAGGATTTTTGGAGATATTAATAGCACTTAAATTGTCACAGTACAATGTCATGACATCTTGTGTGACATTGTATTCTGTGAGCATTTGTTTCATCCATACCAGCTGTGAACAACTGCTACCAGCTGCAATGTATTCAGCTTCAGCAGTGGATAAGGACACACAATTATGTTTCTTACTGAACCAAGAAATTAGATTGTTCCCTAGAAAGAAGCATCCTCCTGATGTACTCTTTCTATCATCAGCACTTCCAGCCCAGTCAGCATCACAAAACCCAGTGAGGATGGGTTCACAACCATGAGAGTACATTATGCCATAGTCACAAGTTCCATTTACATATTTCAAGATCCTCTTAACCTGGTTGAGATGGCTCACCTTTGGTTCAGCTTGATACCTTGCACACATACCTACTGTAAAAGCTATATCTGGTCTGCTAGCTGTAAGATATAATAGACTTCCAATCATGCTCCTGTACAAGCTTTGGTCCACACTCTCACCTTTGTCATCCTTTGTCAGTTTTAGATTAGTGGGGGCAGGTGTTCTCTTGTGACTTGCATTATCCATCCCAAACTTCTTGACAGTGTTCTCTGCATACTTGCTTTGGGATATGAACATGGAGTCCTCCATCTGTTTGATTTGTAGTCCAAGGAAGTAAGTTAATTCTCCCACTAGGCTCATTTCAAACTCAGACTCCATTTGAGTCACAAAATATTTAACCATCCTGTCTGACATCCCACCAAACACTATGTCATCCACATATATCTGAGCAATCATAACCTTTCCCTCTTCATCCTTTACAAACAGGGTTTTGTCTATTCCTCCCTTCCTGTATCCATGCTTAATGAGAAAGGTGGTCAGTCTTTCATACCATGCTCTGGGAGCTTGCTTTAGCCTATACAGAGCCTTCCTCAACTTATATACATGGTCTGGACAACTTGGATCAACAAATCCCTTTGGTTGCTCCACATATACTTCATCATTAAGGTACCCATTTAGGAAGGCACTTTTAACATCCATCTGAAATAATTTGAACTTTAGGATGCAAGCAATTCCTAGGAGTAGTCTGATGGATTCAAGTCTTGCTACTGGTGTAAAAGTTTCATCAAAATCCACCCCCTCAATTTGAGTATATCCTTGAGCCACAAGCCTAGCCTTGTTTCTTGTAACTACTCCCTGCTCATTAGACTTGTTTTTGTACACCCACTTAGTGCCAATCACATTAATGCCATCAAGCCTAGGAACAAGATCCCATACTTCATTCCTTGTAAACTGGCCTAATTCTTCCTGCATAGCAGAGATCCAGTACTCATCATTCAGAGCTTCCTTGATGTTCTTAGGTTCTACCTTTGAAACAAAGCAGGAGCCTGAGATTATCTCTCTTGATCTAGTGGTGACACCACTGTTGAGATCACCAAGTATCAGTTCTTTAGGATGATCTTTCTGGATTCTGATGGAGGGAGATTTGTTGGATTGCTCTGACTTTGCCTCAGTTAAAGTGAATTCAAGATTATCACTTTATATTTTAACTTCAGTTGGATTGTCAGCAGATGTTCCAACATCATCAACAACATCTGTCTTTGCATATGTATCATCAATAGTAACATTTATTGACTCCATCATAACCTTGGTTCTGGAGTTAAATACTCTGTAAGCTCTGCTATTTATAGAGTATCCAAGAAATATCCCTTCATCACTCTTAGGGTCCATCTTCCTTTTTTGATCCCTATCAGCCAGGATGTAACACTTACTTCCAAATACATGAAAGTACTTGACTGTAGGTTTTCTACCCTTCCAGACTTCATAGATGGTGGATAGAGTTCCCTTTCTTAGTGTGACTCTATTGTGGATGTAGCATGTTGTGTTCATGGCTTCAGCCCAAAAGTACAGGGGTAACTTCTTGGCATGAATCATGGCTCTAGCTGACTCCTGAATAGTTCTATTTTTCCTTTCTACAACCTCATTCTGTTGAGGGGTGATGGGAGAAGAGTACTCATGGTTGATCCCTTCTGATGAACAGAAGTCTGAGAATTTTTGATTCTCAAACTCCTTTCCATGATCACTTCTTATTCTGACCACACAACTTGCCTTTTCTCTTTGGATCCTATGGCACAGATCTCTAAACACCTCAAATACATCTGACTTTTCTTTGATGAAGCTTATCCAGGTATATCTTGAGAAGTCATCAACAACCATATAGGCATATCTTTTTCCACCAAGACTCTCTACCTGCATTGGTCCCATAAGGTCCATGTGCAGTAATTCCAAGACTTTGGAGGTTGTCAGATGTTGAAGCTTTGGGTGTGACATCTTGGTTTGCTTACCCATTTGACACTCACCACACACTTTTCTTTCATCAATCTTAAGTCTTGGGATTCCTCTTACAGTCTCCATAGAGATGATCTTCTTCATTCCTCTGATATGGAGATGACCCAATCTTTGATGCCATAGCTTCACTTCTTCTTCTTTGGCTATGGAACAAGTAGATGTGAGGCTGGAATCTTGGGGTTCCCACATATAGCAGTTATCTTTTGATCTAGCTCCTCTCATGACCATTTTCTGCTCTTTATCAGAAACTATGCACTCAGCTTTGGTGAAGTTGACACTGTAACCTTGGTCACATAACTGACTTATGCTAATCAAGTTAGCAGTTAACCCTTTCACCAACAGCACACCATCTAGACTTGGTACACCTGAGCAGTCCAGGGTCCTAACTCCCTTGATTTCCCCCTTTGCTCCATCTCCAAAGGTTACATAGCTGGATGAGTGTGGCTTTAAGTCTACCAACAGATTCTTCAGTCCAGTCATGTGCCTTGAGTAGCCACTGTCAAAATACCAGTCTTCCTTAGCAGATACCCTGAGAGATGTGTGTGCTATAAAGGCAACACCCTGCTTGGACCACTTGTGCCTGTTGTGAGGTTTCCTTTTCCTAGAATGTGAGTTCAGATCAGGTTGTCTTCCTCTCTTAGGCTCCCACTGCTGAATATATGTGTGTCTCCTCTGATGCATCTGCCCTGGGTAGTGTCCATCTCTAGAGTTCCAAGGTTGCCTGGTGAACTTGTTCTTATGCGTAGGCATGTACTGGTAGCTTTGATCAGTATAATGTATAGCTTTAGGTATCCAAGTTTTCCTGGTGACCTCTGTCTTCTGCTTAGGAAGGTGCTGGGAACTCTGATTGGGGTATCCATGCAGTTTGTAGCAAAAAGGTTTGATGTGACCAAACCTTCCACAATGATGGCATCTCCACCTTTGATATTTCTTTTTCATCATGTTTTTCTCATGATGTTGAGACATCTGCTTGAACATCTTGTTTGACTTCATAGGATCTGGAGTTGTTTGGCTGGTGCTAGGCTCAGAGTTTTGAGCTTTATTAAATCCCAGCCCAGTCCTATCCCCTGAGTGCTTGTTGTTGTTGAGAATGACATCCAGTGTGTTTGAGCCACTGTTCAACATTCTGACAGATTTGGACATATGCTCCATTTTGGAGTTGAGTAGTCTGACTTCATTTTTCAAAGTGACAATGATCTCCAGATGACTTGCCTTTTCAACTTTTAATTCCTCAATCTGCTTCTTCTGTTGTTCACTTTCCTTGCATACCTCAGTGCTCCTTTCACACAGCATCCTGTAAGATGTTTCAAGCTCTTCAAATGTCAGATCCTCATCACTGGATTCCCCTTCAGTTTCACATACTCCAGCTAGAGCAGTGATGTGCTTTGCAGACTCTTCTTCTGACTCAATGCCTGAGTCTTCATCTGACCAGAACACAGAAAGGCCTTTCTTTTGCTTCTTTAGATAGGTTGGGCATTCACTTCTAATGTGTCCATAACCTTCACATCCATGACATTGGATCCCTTTTCCTTGGTTAGTCTTCTCATCATAGTTTGACCTTCTGTTAGAGTCATACGATCTTTTATTCTCAGAGGTTGAGTTTCTTCCACTTGGTTTGGGCCTGTTGTCCAGTCTTTTGATAATTTTGTTAAATTGCCTCCCAAGCATAGCAATTGCATCTGATAAGTTGTCCTCAGAGCCTGCTTCATGACTTTCTTCTTCCTTATCAGTGTTTGAGACCAGGGCTATGCTCTTGTTTTTCTTCACAATAGTATCACTCATTCCCATCTCAAAGGTTTGAAGGGAACCAATGAGCTCCTCAACTTTCATTGTGCAGATGTCCTGAGCTTCTTCTATGGCAGTGACCTTCATGTCAAACCTCTTGGGCAGTGATCTGAGAATCTTCCTTACCAACTTTTCATCACTCATCTTCTCTCCCAAGGCACCAGAAGTATTAGCAATCTCCAGGATGTTCATGTAGAACTCATGAATGGTCTCATCTTCCTTCATCCTCAAGTTCTCAAACTTGGTGGTGAGAAGTTGAAGTCTTGACATCTTCACCTTTGATGTTCCTTCATGAGTAGTTTTGAGGGTGTCCCAAACATCCTTGGCTAGCTCACAGTGGTGCACAAGCCTAAATATGTTCCTGTCAATGCCATTGAACAAGGCATTTAAGGCTTTGGAATTTCCAAGTGCTGACTCCTCTTCCTCCTTGCTCCACTCTTCTTCAGGCTTCATCACTTTTGCCCTATCCTTATTGTCTTTGACAGGGTGCTCCCATCCTTTGTTAGCTGCTTTCCAAGCCCTGCTATCAAGAGATTTCAAGAATGCTACCATTCTTGGCTTCCAGTAATCATAGTTGGATCCATCCAAAATAGGTGGTCGATTCACAGATCCTACATCTCTGTCCATGTTCCCAAAATTTGCAGTCCCTAGATCTCACCCATTTATACAGGCAGGGTGCCTGCTCTGATGCCAATTGAAATTCTGGGATCAGATATGTGATGTCGAAACAGATGTTTAGACACTGATATCCTAAGCAATAAATTAATGAGCTAGTAAATTAATTAACACAGGAAATTGTTAACCCAATTCAGTGTATCTCCACACTTACATCTGGGGGCTACCAAGCCAGGAAGGAAATTCAATATAAGTAATATTAATTAGGGAGTTAAACCAATCAGTTTAATCCTTCACGTAATATCTACTCAAGGCAATTTCTATCTAAGACTCTACTTAGATATGAGTACCTACTCACTCCCCCTCAATCACACAGTGATCTCTAACTTAGAATGATTAATAAGTTTGAAGTCACACTTCAGACACACCAGCTTGATCTTACTTATCAGTTTCAATCAAGACACAATTCACTTTTTGCTTAAAAGCTTATAAAGTGAATAACACACAAATAAAACCTGCTTGAGTAACTAGATTCACTAACACACTTGACACTCTGCTTAAATTCGTTGGCTTTACTTGAGTGTATCAGTTTCTTAAATAGATGTCGAGTTTGTGGGCTTTTTGCAAACTATCCAGACTTGTAATTTCTAAATCCCACAGTTATCTCCTTGAATAAAGGCGAGTTAGTTTTCTGTTTTAAATCCCACAGTTATCTCCTTGAATCAAGGTGAGTTAGTTTTCTGTTTCCTTTACACTTGAACCAGACAACTTAACTTCCTAAAGAGGCGCCTTGGAGTGCTCACCCTTTACGTTTACTTCCAGATATTTACTCTTGATTTTAAGCACTTCTGTTGCGTATCATTTAAGGCAGATAACAGGTTCGCGATGTCACAACATCTGGTGTGACATCCTGATGTCCTGAACTAAGTTCATAACTTTTACTTTGTTTTTCAAAAATTCTGCCAATTTCTAACATCTACATATTCTCCCCATACTTGTGATGCTACGAGCTGAGAGTCGGTGGAGATTTTTACTTCCTTTGCCCCCAGGTCCTCCGTCAGCCATAGGCCCGCCAAGAATGCTTCATATTCAGCTTGGTTATTCGAAGTCGGGAAGGCTAGTGCTAGGGATACTTCAATCAGGATCCTGTATTCATTTTCAAGGATGATGCCCGCACCACTTCCTGTCAAACTAAAGGCACCATCGACGAAAATTATCCATTTGTGGGTGTCGTTAGTCGGGGTCGGGATGTACGTCATCTCAGCCATGATGTCGTCCAGGACTGGCGCCTTTAGGGCTTTCCTGCTTTCGTATTGGATGTCGAATTCTGACAGTTCTAACGACCATTTCAGTATTCTGCCGGACATATCGGGTCGACCAAACAATTGCTTTATGGGCTGGTTCGTCCGTACTTTGATCGTGTGGGCGAGGAAATAATGTCTCAACCTTCTTTCTGCATTTATCAGGGCCAAGACAACATTCTCTATCTGTTGGTATCTGAGCTCAGGGCCCTGGAGGGCTTTGCTCGTGAAATAGATGGGTTGTTTTCCGTCGTTTGTCTCGCGGATGAGTATTGTGCTGACTGCCTCAGTGGCTACGAACAAGTACATGTATAACTCTTCTCTCGTGAGCGGTCGTGACAAGACTGGTGGTTGAAAGATCGCTTTCTTGAGGTGGAACAATGAATGCTCCCACTATTAGGTCCACTAAAAGGTGGCTTCTTTCTGTAGTAGCTTGAAGAATAGGAGCATGTGTTGTGTGGACTTAGCAACGAAACAGGATAGGGAAGCGAGCATGCCATTGAGCGATTGAATGAATTTCTTCGAGCTCAGGGTTGGGAATTCTGAGAATGCCTGACATTTGTCGGGGTTGGCTTTGATTCCTCGTTCGGTGAGGTAGAAGCCGAGGAATTTTCCTGCTCGAACTCCGAAGGTGCATTTTTCGGGGTTGAACCTCATTTTGCACTTCCTCGCTTGCTCGAAGACCTTTCTGAGATGTCGGGCGTGATCCGTCACCTCGTGTGACTTTACTATCATGTCGTCCATGTATACCTCGAGTATGTCTTTGATTTCTCCCTAGAATACCTTATTCATCATGCACTGGTATGTGGCACCGACGTTCTTCAGCCCGAATGGCATAACGTTGTAATAGTAATTGCCAGTCGGGGTCATGAAGGCCGTGTGTCACTTGTCTGTGTCTGACATGGGAATTTAGTTATACCCGTTGTATGCGTCCATGAAGGATAAGAGTTTAAAATCTGCAGAATTGTCGACCAGATTATCTATGTTAGGCAAAGGAAAAGAATCTTTGGGACATGCCATGTTGAGATAAGTATAATCAACACACATATGCCATTTTCCATTATTTTCTTAACAAGAACTACATTAGAGAGCCAGGTTGTGTATTGGGTTTCAGAAATAAAATTCGCCTCTAAGAGGTCTTTTACAGTCTGCTCGGCAGCCTCCACTTTCTCGGGAGACTGCTTGCGCCTACGTTGTGCTACGGGCCTAATGTTCGGAACTATAGCTAATTGATGGCAGGCGACCTTGGGGTCGAGACGGGGCATCTCAGCAACACTTCAGGCGAACAGGTCTGCGTAGTCCTTGAGACAGGTTGCAAGTTGTTTCTTTGTCTCCAGTGGTAGACCAATACATATCTTCACGGTTATGTCGGGTTTGTCGCCTAGTGGGATAAGCTCAAACTCGCCGTCGGGAATCGGGCGTACTGGATGAATTGGAGTCTGTCCGTTGAAGGGATCCTGTTCTTCAGTGTTATCTTCACTGAGACGACTGTCGAGGTCGATGAAGTTGACTTGCGGGGAAGGTGGGTGCTCCTAGGCTCTTGGCTTCTTGTTGCCTTTGGAAGTGTTGATTATGTCTTTGTCCTTTGACCGCGACGTCGTAGCATCTCCGAGAAACTTCGATGTTGCCGTGAATGGTGACCACACAACGCCTCTTGGTGTAGTACTTCATCTTTAAGTGGACAGTGGAGGGCACACCAGTTAGCTCGGCCAAAGTGGGTTGTCCAAGGATGCAGTTATACGGTGAGGGGCATTCGTTCACCAGAAACTGGACTTTCACCTCTCTAGTCATTTCATTCTCGCCAAACAGAACGAGTAACTCCACGTATCCCCATGGTCTTGTGGTTGCTTCGTTGAATCCTTGGAGGTCGGATCCGACGTAGGGGGATAAGTTTGACTTGTCCGGTTTGAGGGTTCTGAACAGATGGGCATACATGATATCCACCGAGCTGCCTTGGTCGACCAGAATGCGTCGAATGTCAAAACACGCCATCTTTGCCCTTATTAGAAAGGGAATACTAGAGTTGGGGGAACCGCCTGGTAGCTCCCTGAGGAAAAAAGATATAGGATTATACTTTCCCCGAGATTTGGTCAGCGTCGCCAGCTGGTCGGGAGTGGTTAGTAGGAGTTCGTCGAACTTCCATTTGATGGAGATGGTCGTGTTCTCATTGTTTATCCCGCCTCCAGAGATGACCAAGGAAGTTGGTAAGTTTTCCCATAGGCTGTGAGAAGTAACTTGACCTCCCATGTGGACATCGGGGAGATGGAAATCTTCAGGGCGAGATATGCAGCGGGTTACTTGAAAGGGGGAGTTGTTACCTGGAGAGTTTTCGCGGTCTCTTCTCGTGGACTATTCTTCGTGCCAGGGAGTCTCACTTATTTTGGTGTATTGTTTGAGGTGACCCTCTTTGATCATGATCTCGATAGCGTCTTTCAAGTGAACATAGTCTTCAGTTACATGCCCGTGGCTCATATGGAAGCGGAAGTACTTGGACTTGTCGGTGTAGGGTTTGGGTGCAGTAGGTTTGGGGAACCTTACCCTGCCCTGTTTGAACTCGGAGTTAATGCACTCGGCGAGGATTTTCTCGCGGGGAGCAGTCAGCCATGTATACTCAGAGAAACGCCCTGCCGGTCCTCTTCCTTCGCAGACGTCGCCAGGTTTGTCCTCTCTTCGCCTCTCCCTGTTGCGGAGAGGAGTCGTATAGTCTTCGTGCTTGGAACCCTTGGTGTCATCTTGACCACGATTGTTTCGAACATTATGGGCGACTTGCTTCTCCTTGTATCTGATATACGTTTGAGCCTTGTGCAGGAGTTCATCGAGGGAGCGGGGTGGCTCGATCCCGATAGCTCTACTGAGCTCACTTCCGGGGAGGAGCCATTTCTCGAGGAGATACTTTTTCATGTAATCGGTCGTATCTACCCCGACAACTTCTTGGTTAAATCGCTCGATGTACGAGCGCATCGTTTCGTTCTTACCTTTTACGATGACTTCAAGGGTTGCTCCAGTCTTTGGGTGGCGTCGGGAGGTTGTAAAGTGCCTCGCGAACGTTGACCCCATGCTCCTCCAGGATGTGATATATTTGGGGACCAGGCTTTTATACCACGCCATGGCTCCCTTCCTGAGGGTTGTCGAGAACAATCTGCACTTGACATTTCCGCTGATGTCGTTGCGGTAGTCGAGCATAACGTTGATGTTGTCGACGTGGTCGTCGGGGTCAGTCGTCCCATTGTAGGTCGCCAGATTTGAGGGTTTCTCCATGCCTGCTGGGAGTGGAGTTTCCATGATGGCTCGCGAAAACGGGAAACGAAGGTTTTCTTCATCACTCCTCAAGGGAGAGTAGTCTTCGTTCCTAGGACTCTGAGCACGTCGAGGGGAGGTCCTCAGATGGTCATTCAGTCGCTCGGGATATCCCCTGGATTCATTCTTCTTTGGTTCCGGGGAGCTTCGTCCACGACGAGCAGGTGAGTGTCCTCGCTTCTTGGCCACCTCTGGTTGGCGTTTCTCAGGTTGAGATCCACGTCCTTGCCGAGGAGGGTTAGTCCGTCGCTCGATCTCCAGTGCCATGATCATCTCATGTTGTTGAAAGAGCATGCGGTTGTTCTAGTTGAGTGCGTTCACCATGGCTATCATGGTGGGGTCCCCTTTGACTGACACCGGGATGGGCTGAAAGGCATTCGTTGGCTGAGGTTGAGGAACACCATTGTCCTCAGGCTCAAGCGACGAGGTGGAAGGTTGTCCGTCCCTTGGACCAACTTCATGAATGAGATGTTGATCGTTCTCCGACCCATTGTAGTCGACGAGGCTGAGGGCATGGTTGTCGCCGTGTTTGTTGGTCATGATGAAATGGTGAATTGAAGCTTTGATCTTCTGTAATGGAAGATGGAGAGAACTTTATTCCCACAGACGGCGCCACTGATCTAACCTGATCAGAAAGAACCCTCTAGGTGTCGAACAACAAACGTTCATTGGATTGAGAGAAGATGAATGATGTACCTACAAGACGCTTCGATGCTAAAGTGAGTATACGGTACAAAAAGGTAAGAAATGATGATAGTTTCAGAATATCTGACCCTCTAGTGAAAAAGGGTATTTATAGTGTGCCCCAACACTGGGCAAAGATCCTTACTTGGGTTGGATAAGAATGCGCATGAGCAAGTAAGACCTAGCGCGTGGTGTTCCTTTGGTCCAATTGTCCCTATATTTGAGGAGATAATGAAAGACAGTTGGGTGACGTGGCGCGCGTGGGGGAGACGTTGTCTCCCCACGTCAGAGTTAGTAGATTGTGTCCGATGATGTGGACCTTTGCCCGACTAGTTGAGCTTCTGCCCGACACTGACTTAGAGGCTCAATCTAGAACACAAATTATTTCACATCACCTTTTTATTTTATTTTATTTTTAAAAAATTAAAATCATTTTACATTAAAGATGAATGCTCAACTAAAACTCACGAGTATATAAGAATTTGTTTAAAAAAAAACTTGAAAATAATAATAGTTTAGGATGATTTGACCGAATTGGACAAATCGGAACGGATCGAACCCCGAATGAAATAGAAGAGAATACAGTATAGAACAGTTGATCCGAAATTTTGATACCAAAGCGAAAAGCAACACCGCCACCAACCACCCGCAACCTCTCTTCGTGCACCGTCGCCATGTATGCCTCAAAACTTTTCTATTCCGTTCATTTTTCATTTCTCTCTTCTATCTTTTATGTCTTTATTCCAATGCGAACACTTCTTCTGTTCCCGATTTGTAAATCTAGGGTTTTGAATCCTTGCTGCGATTACATGTTTCTTATACGGTGTTCTTCGTGAAAATATACGAATAACCGATTCCTATTGTAATTTTTCATGAGATTGATAGAGTTAATTTAATTCTAGAAATTATATTAGGTGATTGTTACATAGTTAATTATAGTCCATTTCGTTATTTGTGTTGAAATTATAGCTCTTTTTTATCTGCACTGCGTTCAGTGGTTTGAGATATTATCATATTAAAGTGATGATGATTTGAAACATATACTCATATAGTTTATACAGAATAATCATGAATTTTCTTTAATCAATTTGATACTCATGTTTACGGTGGAATTGGACTCGCTGCTGTAACTGTGCCACACAGTTACAGCTCTCAGCGGTTCGATCTAGATCCGTGATAGGGATATAAAACTGATGTCTGATCTCACATCAACGGCTGAGATTAACTACTGTGTGAAGCTGCGTTAACTCGGAGAGCATGCGTATGCTATCTTTTTGCAGTGCATTTTTTTCCCATTCATCTGTATATTCATTTAACACTTTTGTTAATTCTAATTTCAATTTTCTACTTTAACAGTTGTGGTGCCAAATTATTTTTATCTTGCTTCTGAAAAAAATGTTTTGTTTTGAAGTCATATTTGGATTTTATTGTGAATTCAGGGCTGATGAGGAACCTGTTGATCAGAAGAGAGTTCTTGAAGAGTCTTGCAAACCAAAATGTGTGAGACCGTTACTTGAATATCAGGTGTGTGATTTTTTTTGAAGAGTAGAATTATAAGCCGAATCATTTGAACACTAGCTTTGTTCTCAATTTAAGCAATCAATACAGTTTTTTTTCTTCCAGGTTTAAGAATTGATAGTAGATAGCCGTTATTAGTGGATTTTACATTTACTGATAAATTATATCATCCCTGTCACAATTTATACATTTTATTATAATATTGTTTATTGAAATGTGGTTGTAGAATTTTATAGTCACGAGTGTATTTATGAAAGGAGGGGGGAAGGGAGTAGTGTAAGGTGGATAAATGGAAATAACAAAGAAAATCTATGTAGCAAAGGAAATGTTGGAGGTGTTATATGGCAGAGGATATACAATCATATCATCTGATTGTTTTAGAATGAATGAGTGGCTACTGGCTAGATATTAGTGATGAAACTAAATTATTTCTCCGGGCTACAACACTGACAATCTAACCTCTAATTGCTTTTCCTTTATTTGGATGCATTTTGCTGCTCTCTCTTTCTATCAAATCTTCAACACTTCTGCAGTAGTCTGTTGTGGGGGAATTTAGGACTATCCTTCAATTGAGGAAAATTATATAACAAGGCAGGTAGATGGATCATGATATAAACCAAGGCCTCAATATTACATTTTCATTTTTTTGGGGTATGAAAGATAATGGTTTCAGTTCCGTGTTGAATAAAAGTTTATTTTAGTGACGGTTGCCTAGTGGAGGTTGTCTTATCTTGCATTTCTTAGGTTGATTCCACTACAACCCACATGACAGCTACTCCAATTTATTGCTAAGACAATTTTAAAACTAAGAATACATTTTGGCAAATTTTTGTTTGTGAAAAGAAGTTCTTGCCAAGAAAACTAATTCTCTAAATTTGCTACAGGCATGCATAAAAAGGATAAATGGTGATGATTCTGGGCAGAAACACTGCACTGGACAATTTTTTGATTATTGGTATTGTGTTGACAAATGTGTAAGTATTAATGTTTAGTTTGTAGATAACCATTGAGCTACTTGATTTTATTTTGTATTCCCTGATAAATTATAATCTTGCAATGCAGGTTGCACCAAAGCTATTCACACAACTGAAGTAATAGGGGAGAATATTTCTGTTTTATCAGGTTTTTCTGTTTTGTCTTCATTCCCAAATAACTGCCCCTAAACATGTAATTTTGAAACCAAAACTCGTGCTCTGTGGTTATTATTTTTGTTATTGGGAGATTTCGATCCCATGGAGACCTTGGATGATAATTAAAATAATAATAATAATAATCTCATTATGCCAATTTGTAACTGAGACTTGGCTGGAAACAATTTACTTCAATCACTCATGGCATATATTGCTATTACACAATACTCATCTTTTTTAGTTCCCACTTTTGTAGATTGTAGATGGTGTTTTCAAAGTTCAGTGCATATACTCTGACCCCTTCTGGCAATTTGATCCATCATCCTATAAAGGAATTTTGAATCAATTCAAATCAGTCTTAAATCTCAAACAATATCTAACCGATTTTTCTTTTTAATTCTTTAAGCAACTTTGCCAAAGCACAATTGTATTTCCACTTGGGATCTCTCCTTCATTTTTCTTTCATTTTTCTCTCTTTACTCTCTATCTCTCTCTTAATTTCATATCTCTTTTAATTATATTTTTGTTTTGTAATGATGAGTGAGAGTGAGATTAAGAGAGAGATAGAGTCAGGAGTGGAGGGAAGAGTGAATGAAAGGATCCAAATCCAAAATAAAACTCAATTCGGTATTTAGTGTCACTTGACACGTAATGGATACATCTCTTGAACCTGATTTGGTAGAAGTGCATGTTGTTAAGTCATTTTCTAAAAATAATTGATTATTTTTATATTTGGATTGGGTTGGAAAATCATGTTAAATTAGTTTTTGATTGTCTTTTTGTACTAGATATTTGCTTTAAATGGTTCTTAACTTGAAGTGTTTGTGCATGTATTTTCAACTTTTTGTATGGGAAATTCGATGAACTATATATAGTTTTTATTTTTTTGAGAAAAACTGTATAGCATATTTAGATAGCTCAATATGCAAATTACTTTGAAGTCATCACTGAATTGATTAGTTTAGAGATCTCACTTATTATTATGAAACATTAAGTATATGATACTCTCTTGGAATTCTTAGTGTGGTGTATACAATTGTATGATATCAACCTTATCTATGCGACTAGATACGAATTTAAATCAATATTAAGAATTCTTAGTGTGGTGTGTACAATTGTGTTCCACTAACTGAAGTGACAATTAAGATATTTTGTGTGAAAGGAGGAGGACATGCATGAGTAGAGGATATAGAAAATACTACAATAGAGAAAATATCAGGCAAACAATCAAACAAGACTAGATTATGTAGTCCACATCTTTTTTTCCGTCAATAAAGCAAACATTTCCTTATAAAAGTTATACTTTTACATATATTTAACACACTAAATCAAACAAATAATTTATCATTTTAATTTAGGGGAAGATATGAACTAGGGTTCTAAATTGGGGTGGTTTTATAACAGTACCAGCAACAAGGTAGAAGGAGGTGCTGACTATGCAAACCAGCCCTCCAACTCAGATTACACATCATCAATTTTAACAGCGTTTTCCTTTCTTTAGCGGAAAGGATCACTATGTACCTATTTAATAATGTAAGAGACCAATTTGGAACTTTTAAAAGAATGAGACCAAATTGGACCCAATCCTATAGTTAGAGGACCAAAAAGGGTATTAAGCCTTCAAAAAATTAGAGAAAAACAGTGTAAAAAATGATCCCTAAAATTCATAAAATTAGAGAAAAATAATAGTGTAACAAATGATCCCTCATAAAATAATGAGTTAAATAGGTCACCAGATATACCAAGCCGTTTTTTTAATGAAAAAACAATTTTATTAACAGTCAACAGAAACCGTACAAGGAGAATTGCTATCTTTTTGGAAATAACACCCAACCATGTTCTTGAACCTAAGCTTCTACCCACACCCACCGTGTGATGAGCATCTAGATTGAGAGTTCTCCTAACAAACATAACAAAAGCTTCCTTAAATAAATTTATCATCATACTACATGTAAAACATATAAGTTCTAAATCATCTAGAACTAAATTTCCATTTATGCACTCTACAACAGATTTTGCGCCCGACTGCACAATTACACAGTTAAGCTGCCAATCTCGAGCCAACATCAAACTCCACTGAATTGCAAGAACTTCCGAAGTACTAGGATTAACATTCAACATCTCTCTCTTAATTGCTTCGAGAATCACCTTGTCACTTGCGTCTCGAATTATACAACCCATAGCACTAGCGCCGTCAGCATAACAACCAGTGTCCACCTGAATGATATTGAAGAACTCTGATTTGAACAGATGGGGATCCTCCCACGTCTTCTTTAACTTATTACATCGCCCTACATTATAGTTGTTATATTCACACACACACGCTAAAGTTACAGTTGTAACCAAATGGGGCACAAATTGAATTCTCTTGAATATCAGTTGGTTTCGGGTGGACCAGATTTTCCAAATGGCGGTGCAAATCAATTGAACTATGTAATGATCCTCATCACCAAGACGATGTTTTATCCAATCAAGAAGATTCGTGTCATTTGGAATGCGAATTCCACAAGCAAGAGAGAACCAAACCATCTTTGTCAATGGTCATTACAAGAATAGATATTGAGTCGTCTCAGGGGTCGAAAGGCAAAGCGGACAAAGACTATCAAGCCTAACACCATTTTTTCTGCAAGTTCAGGTTGGTTGGAATGATATTCTTTGCAAGCCTCCGCACAAAGTTCTTAATTCTACTTTGAACATCCACTTTCCAGATTCTCTTCCATAGATTTTGGTGTGCCAAACAAGAGGGACCAAACTGCTTTGCGTCCCATCTTGCACGAAGGATGTGGTAAGCTGACTTAACAAAGTATTCACCATTCTTCTCACTGTGCCATATTAATTTGTCCACATGCCTTCTTATTGAAAGGGGGATGCTGACAATCTTCTTAGCAGTTTGGGCATCAAAACACTTGTGAAGGATGTACTCTTCCAACTAATTAAATCATGATCAATAAGTTCACTAACCAATGCCTTCTTCTCCAAAAATTGAACCGGACAATGGATTTTAAAACCTGCATTTCGACAAAGCCATGTATCCTCCCAAATTCTTACTTTTCCACCATTTTCAATTTTTCATCTCATCCCTTCTTTGATTAAATCCATAACACTCAAAATGCTCATCCACATGTATCTTGGTGTGAAACTGACTTTTGTCGTTAAAACCCAGCCTCTTGGATAATACTTACTCTTAAAGACTCTCTCCATTAAAGATTGTTCACCTGTAAGTAGTCTCCAACATTGCTTATCCAAGAGGTTAATATTGAAATCTCTAATTCCTCTTAAACCCATTCCTCTAGCCCCTTTCGTCGTGGCCAACTTCCCCAATTCAACCTGTGGATCTTCCTTTCATTCTCTTTCGCGCCCCACCAAAATCTAGCAATTAACTTCTCAATTTCCCCGCAATAACCTTCTAGGAGTTTGAAGCAGATCATGATGTAGCTTAGTATCGTTTGCGCCACTGCCTTTATAAGAACTTCTTTTTGATCCCTTGAAAGGAACTGTTCTTTCCACCATTTCAACTTCTTCCACACACGGTCAATAACAAAGGGAAAGGTCTCCTGTTTTGATCTTCCAAATACCACTGGAAGTCCTAGGTATTTAGAATGAGACGACATTATCTTTACACCCATCCTATTCCATATCAAATCTTTAACATGCTCAAGCGCATTTAGACTGAAAGACACTTCTAACTTATTCGAATTGACCACTTGTTCTGAAGAAACTTGTCCATGATACATTCCACTTCATTTGCCCTGCAAAAGAGAAGGTTGTCATCTGTAAAGAAAATATTTGAAAGTGTAAGTGCCTTGCGAGCTACTTAGATGTCATTTATATTTTGTCTCCTAGCCTCCTGCTACATCATACATGACAAAACATCTGCACACAAAATAAACAAGTAAAGAGAGAAGGGGTCCCCCAGATGGAGGCCCCTCTTGGGATTGAAACACATGTTAGGCTTCCCATTGATGAGGATTTGGTAGGACATTATGGAAATGCAACAACAAATCAACTTCACCATAGGTGACAAAAAATCCATTGACTCAAGCACTTCTTCCACGAAATCCCACTTTAATTGATCATAAGCTTTGGACATGTCGAGCTTAAGGGCCATGAATCCCTTCCACCTTTCCTTCTTTTCTTTATCCAATGAAAACACTCCATCGCAATTAGAGCATTATCTGTAATTAAACGGACTTATAGAACACACTTTGTTCCTCATCGATGATTCCTGGCAGGACCTTCTTAAATTTGTTGGCAATTTTCTTGGTGACCATCTTTATTACAACATTACACAAGTTGATTAATCTGAACTCCTTTGGTGATTTTGGATTCTTGCACTTCAGTATTAACTCAATGAATGTTTGATTGAGCTCTGAAAGATCCTTGTTGTTATTTAAAGTGTCCATCACCATATGAGTAACCTTTTTCCCCATAATGTGCCAATATTTTTGAAAGAAGACGGCTGGGAGACCGTCCGCTCTAGGCATTTTCAAAGGATGCATCTGAAAAATAGCGGCTTTAACCTCTTGTTTTGAAAATTTTCCTTCACACCAGTTTCTTGGATTTATACTCAACTTCTCCTTGAAAACCTCACAAGTTTCCTTTATGCTTGTAGGACCTGAGGAAGAAAACAAATCAGAAAAGCAGTTGATGAGGATTATGTCGCAGTGATTCTCTCCATTCCACCAAGACCCGTTTTCATCTTGAAGCTTTTCGATCATATTTGTCTTTCTTCTATGTCATGCTCTACCGTAGGAAAACTTAGTGTTTTTGTCCCCCATCCATAAGCCACACAGCTCGACTTTGTTGCCTCCAAATCACTTCCTCAACTTTAAGAAGTTTGTCTCTTTTCCCTTCAAGTGCCTGATATGTCTTGATATCTTCTTGCCCCGAAGTCGACCTTTCTTCCTTGTTTAAATGCTCCTCTATTATTTTGATATATTCTCCAACTGCACCTGATCTATACTCCTTGAAGAAATATCCTAAAGGTTTGATTAAGGCAAATTGTTTAGCTACCTGATTTGAATTACTTGTCCATATCGTTTGCACCATATTTTCACATCTTTCTTCCTTGGTCCACACTTCCTCGAACCTGAACAAGTATCTTCTCCTTTTACTTTCACATGTCAACATCACCTCGAGTTTTATACAATTGCTGCATGGTTAGAGCCATAACTGGGTAGGTGCATGACCTTGATGGTCGAGAATCTGATGATGAGTTTTGCAGTTGTAAAACCCTATCTAGCCGACATTGAATATTATCCTTGTCAGATTTTCCATTATACCAAGTAAAGGATATTCTTCGAATCCCAAGTCCTGCAATCCGTAAATCTCCAGAGTTTTCCTACTCCACTATAGTTGAGTAGTGGATCTATAATTTCCTCCTTTTTAATCATTATCACACACAATATCATTTAGGTCACCAAAACAAAGCCATATATCACCAACTTCCTTTGCAATTTGTTGGATGAGCAGCCACATTTTCTTTTTATTAATCTCCTCCGGGTAACCGTAAATTCTAGAGAAATACCACTTTTGGTTATCTTCTTCCTGACAATTGATCCCACAATATGGTTTGATGATAAAGAGCAAATATCGACCTTCATAGTAGAGTTCCAAAACAAATCAATATCACCAGCTCTATTTTTACCACTACATATACAGTCAACAACCAAACCACAGTCAAATCCATATTTTACTATAATATTCTGAATCTCATTATCCTTTTGTTTAGTTTCCATTGAGAAAACCAAGTCGGAAGTTTCAATGTGACTGAGCCCCTGCAGTTCCAGGTTAGAGTTCTCATTTGGCTAGGTGGTGTTAGACTTCCAACATCACCTCTGGTTTTGATGTAGGGATTATTGTTGCTTCAACAACTTGTCGTCTTTGTTTCCCGCATCCAATCTCTTCAATAGACCCCTCCGTGATAGCCACGTCTACCAGTTGTCGCTTGCCAATTTATGTGTAAGTTCCCTTCGGATAGATCTTCTCTACCTTCCTTCATATCTTTTGTCTACTCCATTTCTTCTTGTTGGTACTTCCATTTTTTGTTCCAGCTCTCCCTCTTTGACATTGCAATTTATGGCTACCGCTCATAATGACTCAAAAATATTTTCTATGGCTAGCTCATTAGTTTTTTGAACCTTTACTCTCTTTTCATGATCACCCCGCTAGTGCTCTCTTTGCCTTTATTTTTACTTACCTCCATAACTCCTCTGTCTTCGTTACCTTTCGTATCATACCTGCTCTGGCTTGATGAGACATTAAACAAGATTTTGTTGCAATTGTCGGAGTTGAAGTCTTTACTTTTTGGAACATGGTAATTCTTTGGTAAAGGCGAGGCTCGTAACCACATTTCATATGACAATTCATGTTCATCCAGATCCTCATAGCTCTCCTCCCCTTACTCATTTAGAGCTTCACAATCCTTCACTTGATGCTCAATCTTCCCATAAACAAAACAAAAGGTTAGAAGTCGCTCGTATTTGAAGTAGACACGATGTCCTTTCTCCTTAAACCTAACAATTGTTCCGGAAGAAATTGAGGTAAAATAATGCTTCTCAGCCCTAAGGTAGAAGGGAGAACACGATAAATTTTAAAGAGATAAGATATGGTCTCTCTCTAAAACCTATAGTTAGAGGACCAAAAATGGTATTAATTAAGTCTTAAAAAAATTAGAGAAAAAAATGTAAAAAACGATCCCTAAAATTCATAAAATTAGAGAAAAATAATAGTGTAACAAACAATCCCTCATAAAATAACGAGTTAAATAGGTCACCAGATATACTAACCTATTTTTTTAATGAAAAAAACAATTTGATTAAAAGCCAACAGAAACCGTACAAGGAGAATTGCTATCTTTTTGGGAATAACACCTAACCATGTCCTTGAACCTAAGCTTTTACCTACACCCACCGTGTGATGATCATCTAGATTGAGAGTTCTTCTAACAAACATAACAAGAGCTTCCTTAAATAAATTTATCATCAAACTACATGTAAAGCATATAGGTTCTAAATCATCTAGAACTAAATTTCCATTTATGCAGTCTACAACAAATTTTGCGTCTGACTGCACAATTACACAATTAAGCTGCCAATCTCGAGCCAACATCAAACTCCACCGAATTGCAAGAACTTCCGCAGTACTAGGATCAACATTCAACATCCCTCTCTTAATTTTTGCGAGAATAACCTTGTCACTTGCGTCTCGAATTATACAACCCATAACACTAACGTCGTCAGCATAAAAACCCGCGTCCACCTGAATGACATTGAAGAACTCCGATTTGAACAACTGGGGATCCTTCTGCGTCTTCTTTAAATTGTTACATTGCCTTGCATTATAGTTGTTATATTCAGACACACACACACACACACACACACACACACTCTCTCTCTCTCTCTCTCTCTCTCTCTCTCTAAAGTTACATTTGCAACTAAATGGAGCACAAACGAAATTCTCTTGAATATCAGTTGGTTTCGGGTGGACCAGATTTTCCAAATGGTGGTGCAAATCAATTGAACTCTATAATGGTCCTCATCACCAAGATGGTGTTCTAGCCAATCAAGAAGATCTGTGTCATTTGGAATGCGAATTCCACAAGCAAAAGAGAACCAAACCGTATTTGTCAATGGTCATTACAAGAATAGATGTTGAGTCGTCTCAGGGGTCGAAAGGCAAAGCGGACAAAGACTATCAAGCCAAACACCTTTTTTTTTCTGCAAGTTCAAGTTGGTTGGAATGATATTATTTCCAAGCCCCCACACAAAGTTCTTAATTCTACTTTGGACATCCACTTTCCAGATTCTCTTCCATAGATTTTGAACGTGGAGACACAAAAATACTAACCCATTTTTGCCACCCCTATTAAGACCACTATCTCTCTTATATTTTCTCTTTGCTAACTTAATACACTATTATTAGGCATGGTAACAAAACTCATACTCGCGGGTATCATCGAATCCGCTCCGAAGTTGACGAGGAAAATTCGCTTTGATTAGGTTTGGATTTTCCCCGATTATAAAATATGGGGACAAATCGGATAACAGGGACACTAATACCGACTCCGAACCGTTCTTGAACCCGCCTCGATTATTTACTTACGTACAATATTATTTATTTTTGATAACTTAGAATATTAAATATGTGGTAATATTTTGATATTTTAAGTTGTATTTATAATTTAAAATATTAAAAAAGTATGTAGGGAATTTTTTTAGATTGTTTTATTTTATTATTTATAATGAAATTTAATTTTGGAAAAAAAGTATTTTTATTAAAAAAATTGATTTTATTAAATGAATGATGACAAACGGGAATATCTGAATCCAACCCGAACTCGTTTGGGATGAGTTTAGATTTTAATTCTCCATTCTCGTATGAATTTGGGATGGAGAACGGAGAGTTTTTATTATTTCAGATTTAAGTTTGAGGAAGAAAAAACCGTTCGCGACTAGCTCCATTACTCTAACTATTATCACGATTCTTATTCTCTCAAATTCTATCTCATTTATTAGTTGCTTGAGCAACACAACTAAATAAATTAGCTTTAATCCAAGAAATAACATATCATCGAGTTTTTATATCTATATGTATATTTGTATAAGAAACGTACACATGATGTCCCAAAGTCATAAGAAACCATAATAATAGAATCATACCGAACAAAATTGAATTCAATACCCATATTTATTCTCTCAGAGCACATGATTTTTGACTTTATGCAATAAACAAATTAATTAAAACCTTAATTTAAAAGGAGTAAGCAACATATAGTAACAAATTCTCTATACTTTTCACCTTAAAAAAATCAATAATTCGTTTCACATAACACACATGCTAATAACAAACTGTCAATACTTGTAAAAGAACTTTTCAATATTTGATTTCACATAACATGTAATAAAATGATATATGGGCTATGAGAAAGTCTATGAGTTTGTAGATACTTTAAGAAAGTTGTTTGATTTTAGTTTGTTTATAGAATCTATGCAAAATCACATTTATTTAAATTTTTCTTCAATTTGTAATAGTTGTGTAAATATAGGGTGTGTTATTAATGGTGTATTTGTTGTATTTACACTATCTTTTGCTTGTGAAGTTTAAGTTTACTAAAATTCATTCTTTATTTTTGCAACAAAAAAAAAAGAATATAACATGACATGATATGACACAAAATGAATAATAATATTCTATATTACCCATATCCCTTTCCCATGCTTCACATTTATTTATTTTTAAAACATATATAAATTTTTATAATAAAAATATTGCATAATGAGTTATTCAATTTTATTTCAATAACTATCAAATAAAAAATTGATTTAAATTTTATCGTTGAATTTGAAAGTTAGTCGGAATTTTTTAAATTTCTTTTCTCTGAAAAAAGGATTTTTTTAGAATTCTTTAATTCTTAAAAAAGTATTAAACACAGATTAATTATATATTTTTTATGTGTTTAAACTACTAGACTAAAAAATATATATAAAAAATATAATTTAAATGATAAATGGATAAGAATGCTTAAAAAATTGTGGGACTAAAGAATTTATAATCATAGAATTCTTAAGTGATATTTTTTTTCAAAACAAGTTTTATTTTGCAAAACAACATGATCTCCGGAATTTAGTAAGTTAATTATGCGGATAAAAAGTGATTTTTTTTTTCTTTCTT
Source organism: Lathyrus aphaca (assembly GCA_963966055.1). Taxonomy (NCBI): domain Eukaryota; kingdom Viridiplantae; phylum Streptophyta; class Magnoliopsida; order Fabales; family Fabaceae; genus Lathyrus; species Lathyrus aphaca. Next base: position 12,162,264 of record OZ014519.1, read on the forward strand.
TCTCATTTTTTTTCACTAAACATACACATTTCACCGGAATTTAATTAACTAATTATGCTTGAAATCATGAATGATGGTTTCTTAGCATTAGAGTTAAATGCTACTAAGATGTAATTTAGAGAAAAAAAATGAAAAATGCTTATTCTTGATTCATCGGTGTCTGAATTTAAAGATGCACGTGATACTCTCAAAACGTTGTATGATGGGACGAGAAATTAAAGAAAGTAAAGTCGAAATCTTTGAGGAAACAATGGGAGAATCTATAGATGAATAATTATTAAGCCATTGTTGATAGGACTAGAAATGTATCGAGTTGAACTCGTTTGAGTTCGACTTGATTAAAATTAGTTTAGCTCGAAACTCAGCTCTAATTTAATACGAACATTTTTTAAGCTCAAACTCAATGCATTTTAAGTTCATGAACAAATCAATTCAACTCGTTTGCTTCACGGACTATTAAGTCATCTTTTAAAGTCTAATATATATATATATATATATATATATATATATATATATATATATATATATATATATATATATATATATATATATATATATATATAAATTAAAAATATGGAAATAAAATAAAGAGTATAAGATTGAAAGAAAATAGAAAACTTAATTTTGGAGTAAGTATTTAATTTTGCTACTGGAGTCAATATAATTATTCTCTCTCTCTCTCTCACACACACACACACAAGTGAGTTGACTCGTGAGTCTAACGAGTTGAGCTATACATAGTTTAAGTCCAGTTCATTTAGTTAACAAACTTAGTTTGTTGCTCATATTCATCTCATTTAGTTCATGAGTTTAATCGAGTTTTGAACTATGTTTGAGTTGGTTCGCTTCATTGTCAACCATAATTGTTGAGTTCTTCTCAAAATTAGTGGTTTTGACAAACCAAATATAGTCATGTGAAGATAAGATTTGTGAATCGTAGAAAGTGGGGAAGGTTCTAAGAGTTGTTCATTCTAAATTTGACCGACCATTGAAAAGTCCAAAGATTTGTCAGAAATGAAACTTCAAAAATTGCAAGCATCTCTTGAAACTCACGAGTTGAGAATGAAATAGAGAAATTTGGAAAAGGTGTCTGAACAAGTTTTGCAGAGAAAATTCTTTAATATAAATGAAAGATGGCTCCTCAAAGTACACAAAGGTAAAGATAAATGAAATGAAATTGATGGTGTAGTCAATAGTTCAAAAATTTAGGGTGAGACAAGTAAGAATGATGTTTCTCATAGTCATAATTTTTAAAAAAAAGTTTGAGATGAAAGAAGTTCAAGGCTTTTGTTGCCAAAGGTTTGGAAACTATATTAGGGATTGTTACTTCAATAGAGAATTGAAGGATAAGGACAATGACGTAACATAATTTTCTCATGCTGGAAGTAATGACTCAAAAGAGGTCATTTTGATGGATGATACACTATTTGCTCAAGACAAAATAAGTGTTTGTTACGTTGACACAAGATGTAACAATCATACGAAAAAGAAGGTGTATGGTCTTACCAATATCACAATTCTAAACCACCTATGTGAGGAGTTTTGTATTTCCAAAAATGCTAGAAGATCATTTCAACATGATTTATAAATGAAGTCATATTATAAATTGGAGATAGTTCACTCAGATGTGTGTGACCCCTTTGAAGTGAAGTCACTAGGAGGTAACTGTTACTTCTTAACCTTCATAGATGAATTAACTAAATATATATGGATTTATCTATTGGAGAAGAAAAGTGATGTGTTCACAAATTTTAAGAGATTCAAGTTACTAGTGGAGAAATAAGCTGAATGTGAAATCAAGATATTGAGAAACGATGGATGTGGTGAGTACACCTTAACTGAATTTTCTCAATTTGTGAAAAATAATGGATTGAGCATTAAGTTTTAGCACCATAAACACTTTAGCATAATAGAAATGTTCAGAGAAAGAATATAAGTATCTTGAACATGGAGATAAATATGCTAAAGGAAAAGCAAATGCTAAACCATTTTTTGAGTAAGGCTACCTCAATTGCTGTCAGGTCATCAATATATGTCCAACAGATAAGTTGCACACCAAGAATTCTTATGAAGCTTGGTCTAGTTTGAAACCAAGTGTTGGACATTAAGATTTTTTTGTCATTGTGGTACAAACATGTAAAATACAAAATCAAAAGGAAGCTTAATGATAGAGACCAAACCATGATTTTAGTTTGCTACCATTCTATAGATGCATACAATTTGTTATCACCAATTAATAATAATGCGAGGCTTATTAGGGATTTTAAATTTTATGAAAATAAGGGATGGAACTGGATCAAATCAATGCAGGAAGGTGGAGGTTCAAGTTACATTATAACCACTCTCCAGAATGATGAGCAGGTAATGGAAGTTAATACTGACCCTGCACATCCTTAGGAGGTAAGAAGATCATCAAGATCCATAACTCAATAGTTAGAATGAATGAATATGATAAAGTTTCAGATCAAGGAATAAGAGAAAAGGGTGACCTAATTGAAGAAGCTATGGTGGATGAAGCAGAGATAATATAACATGTTCAAGCCATGAAATATGAGAATCGGCAAGGCACAATGAATGACGCAATCAATGTTATTGAAAAGAATAAATCCAGGGAACTAGAAAACTATTCAAGTTAGAAGGAAATATATGTAAGGTGGGTTTACAAGCTGAATTTGAAGCCAAATGTTGAAATTGCCAAGTATATGGCAAGACTGGTGGAAAATGCTTTCTTCAAACGCCTAAAATTTATTTTAATGAAGTCTATGTACCAGTTGCTAGACTTGAAACCATAAAACTAGTTTTAGCCATTGGAGAATATAAATGTTGGAAGATGCACCAAAATGATGTAAAACTAGCCTTCCTTAAAGGACCTATAAAAGAAGAATTCTATGTGAAACAACCACCTGGTTTGAAGTGAAGAGGCAAGAGAAAATGGTGTACAGGCGGAGAAATTTTTTTTATGGATTGAAGCAAGCACCTAGGGCGTGGAAGAAGAGGATTGGTAGCTCCTTGATCAAGCTAGGTTTCAATGAGTGCACATCAGAACATGAAATGTATGTGAAAGGGTCACGTGAATAAGAATAATTCATCATATGTCTCTATGTCGATGATCTATTGGTCATAGGTTGTAATGAAGATGAATTGGAAAAGCTTAAGGAAAACATAAAGAATGAGTTTGAGATGCCATACTTAGGAAATTCAGCCTACTTTATGGGAATGTAAATTGTGAACACAAGGCATAGAGTTTTCTTGCATCAGAAGAAATATGTAGAAGACATCTTGAAGAAATTCAAGATGAACAATTCCAATCATGCAAAACACCTATAGAAACCAATATCAAATCGAAGAAAGAGTCATATAATGAATTGGTGGATATCACTTTGTACAAGTGTTGGAGTACAAATAGAGTGAGAGTTTTGTTATCGATCCACAGAGATTGTTTTATGATATTTATGTCGTTCTACAATTGCTTTAGCTTGAGACTTAAGGTAACAAAAGGGTTTTGGTTTTTGTATCGAAAATAAGACTTTTGCATTCAAATAAATTCTAACAGTTAAAAGTATTGATTGATAAAAGATTCTAAAAAGAATATGCCAAAGTTAGGGTTTGATAGGTCCATTTGCACATATAGTTTTGATCAAGTTACAAACTCTTTATAATGATAAACTTATTCACAATATCCTCTCAAAATGCTTATTTCTAACACTTAATGTGGGATTTACCATTTTGATCCATTGATGATCTCTCACTCAATCTATCAAAATGATAACATTTTAGTTCAATACAAAGTGAACTCCAAGTCTATTACTATCTCTAGATTATGTTCTTTGGGTGATGAAAACCTAGGTCCAATGTTGAACAAATTTCTCAATCTTGAAACAACACAAAAGATATTTTATCAAAACAAAGCTTTCATCATATATTTATCATCAAGAGTTCTTACAAGAGGATCAAAGCCTATACAAACAAAATAAAGACCTATCTACCTTCTAACCTTGATATACTATGAGATTAGCTCTCCATTTCCATGGGAGCTTCCATCAAAAGAGAGAAATGAAGAAGAATGAGCATCAATGACAATCTCTTGACAATTAATGCACCGATTCTTCGAAAGCAAGGTAAAATATTGATTATGGTGTATTTAGGTCTGAAATCAAAAGTTACATCCCAAGAAAAATGATGAACAAATGCTTAAATACAAGCTGAAAACCGCAGTGCTCGCTGAGCGAACTATCATTTAAAAGTTAAATCGCCATAGTTCGCTGAGCGAAAAATTGCTGGAAGTTTCGCTGGGAGCTTGCTCAGCGAGCTTAATGATCCCCATAACTCTACGAAACCTAGGTCTGCCATACTCTTTTCAACTTCCACATCCATTAACACGCCGACACGTGCCATAACCGTTTGAAAAACTCAAACGTTTATCTCCCCAATTTATAATATAAATACCCCTCTTCTTCCTTCTGAAGAACTTTCGCTCCCCACAACTTATACATTTTAACTCTCTTTCTCTTCACATACCCAATATCTACTCCTTCTTGCTCAAATTTCTTCACCATCAACAATGGAAACTTCAAGCAAACAAAAGGACAAGAACACATCTGCTCTCCCCTGCACACACAAGATTCTTGGACCGAAGATTGTGGGTAACCAACAATACGTCCCAGAACCCCCAAATGAGAGGGAGAAAGCTAGCATCTACTATTCCCAGGTACTCATTCCTCTTTTAATATCTGGAAAGTGCCATGCTATGTTAGGCCCTATTCCTAACCCTAATGCTGACCAAACTCGCCTTAAGGAGTTTTTCCCTACTTATTCTCGTACAAAGCCCATAGGCACAGGAAACACACCCAAGTCTAGTGATAAATCACCAGAACCTGCTGAACAAAACCCTGAATTGTCTGCCCTAAATTTGACATACTTGAATCAGCCTAGGATTTTTAGAAGTTATCCCTGGTCGAAAGACCGCTCTGAATATGTAGAATGGGTAGACAAAATCGAAAAGGTTAAGGGTAAAAACTGGAAGAAAATTGGTATTTATGACTTGATCCAGTTGTCGAAAGAAGGGCCTGGCTACTGCACCAACATGATTCTTGCTTCCCCTACTTTTGGGATAGCACCTACAACACCTTTCACCTTCCCTACGGAATGGTAACCCTTACTCTCTTCGACCTAGGCGCCATAGTAGGCCTTAGTCCATTAGGGGAAGCTTTCGACCCAACTGTGCTGGACGAAAACACCATGGCTTTCGAAACCAGTTTTGCTTCATACTCCCCCTTAATTGCTCATTACCATGACAAGGACTCTGCCGATGTGTCGGATATAGAACATATAGCCTTTCTCACCCTCTGGATGTCGAAGTTCGTGTTCTGCACAAGGTCTCTTCAAGTGGCCAAGAAATACATCACCCTAGCCAATCAACTCCATGCTGGTATGAACATGCGCCTCAGTGAATTGATTCTGGCCAATCTCTATGAGTCCATCAGTGAGAGCGTCAAATATATCAAGCAGATCAAAGACAAAGGCAAGCTCAGTCTGGCAGGCCCATTTTGGCTTCTTCAACTATGGCTCAATGCCACTTTTGAATCCAGTCTTCCTGACAAAGGTCTAGTAGATGAAGAATATGTCAAGGACAGACATGTCGAATGGGCAATACTGGCGCAACTAACTCCTTCTGAAGAGGGATCGGGTCTTCGACAATCCTTCATCAATTACGTGAACATGTTCGACAAGAGCTACAACTTCAAGGAAAGCATGGCACCTTTCGCCAATAGAACCGTTGGACCCAAGTGGTTCACCAGGCAACTTCATGTGGAACACAAAAAGGAAGAAGACAATTTTATAGCCATATGGAAATTGTTTCTTACACCCAAGTTCCTGTCCCCTTACCCCACTATGTCCAATTCCAAGGTGGCCCTAATAGTTTATCAGCCAAATTTAGTGGCTCGACAATTTGGGCTGATACAACTGAAGCCAAGATCCATCTATCCCAAGAAAGGATCTATTCTCTTCTATAATTCGTTCTCCACTAAGTCGAAGAGTATAAAGCTCTCAGAAAAACTAATGACGTTGCTTTGGAGATTCAGCCAATGGTCTTTCGACCAACCTTCTTCTGCACTCAGGAGTTCGACATTTGGTGGAAAAAGTATTATCTCACCAGGTTTTATGATGCATCTGACTTCAACACTCTTCTGACCAATGCCTTTGCTTTCGTGCAGGATCGAACCAAGAAAGGTACCCAACAACATGTTAATGAGATTCAGAAATTTCAAAAATATTTTGAGACAATTTATAGGCCAGATGATCTTAGGCGAACTATAGGCGAAGCAGCTGTGACTCGGAAGCATAAATTTTCAGAAAAAATGGAGAAGTTGGCATTGCCCTCATACGTCCCCCTAGAGGCGCGTTATAACTTTGTGTATACTTGCTATCCACCAAAGTTTCCACCTCTATCATCTGCTGATTTTGGTGTGGCTCTGAGCCCACCTTTTCCAGATTGGTTCGTACGTGGATCCGACTTAAAATTGCTTCAAGAGTCACGAAAAAAGCTTGCTGAGTGTGTGGTTCCAACCAAATATCATCTGGATAATTACTCAGGGCACCTTCATATTGGAATAGAACACGTTCGCGTGGAATCTACCATTCTTGAAGGTGTAACCATGATTTCGACCTCATTTTTGTATTCATATCTATGTTTTATTTTCTTCTTTTTCTAACTTCTCTCTTTTCAGCTGCCAAGATCACTGGTAAGAAGAGCTCTGTCGAAGACAAACCTGATAAGTCCACCAAGAAATCCACCTCCACTTCAAAAAAGGTTCTTTTCTGTCCTTTTGCAAAGAGACTATCTCAGTTATGCAATTATTTTAGTATTAGGCTTATTGAACTTTCTTTGATATTTTAGATGAGTTGAAAGCCACCTACTCCTCAAAAAAGAAAGAAAGAGGAAGTGAAGGTGCCTTCTGAAGATTTTGGTGACGAATCCCCAGACCAACAACCCTTGAAGAGGAAGAAACCTACAAAAATAAAGACTGTCGCCTCCCAAAGGTCACTGGTGACGTCGAAGAAGACCCCTCCTACAAGCCCAATAATTAAGCTTGCACAAGACGCAGAGAGTGGGAATTCTAGTTTCCACACCATAATCCCTCAGGTAATTTTCTTTCGACAAAGTTTTGACTTTGATCTTTGTATACTCTTCATCTTTTGAACTTTTATTTTTTTCAGGTTCAAATCAACACTGAGGAGCCTCCCATCAATATGCAAGACTCCCCTCTTGACGCAACCAAAAAGGCCCAAAAGAAAATACATCCAAGGGTGATATGCTGGAACCCCAAATCGTGGCTGAATTCGACATCACCATGGAGGAAGGTTCTGCAGACAACTCCCCAGATCAGCCAAAGTCCACTGCCAACAAAGAAAGTCCCCCCAAAGACGACAAAGGCAAAAAGGCTGATGTTGGGTTCAGCGTCCAAGAAGGGGAAGAGCAAAACAAATCCCAAGATGCTGGCGAAGAGAACCTTATTGCCAAGAGTACATAAGGAAAAGGTCAATCGAAAGAGGAAGTTGGGCCTAGCACTCACATCAATCTTGATCTAATACAAAGCAACCCTCCATCTTCTGGTTCGACTATCTTCTCTCGTGAGGGCCATGCTCAGCAATCGCTACAACTTTCAAGATTCTTCCAGCAGTTCGACTACCTCTGGGGCCACCTCTGAGGTCAAGACTCTCAGTTCTATCATGGCTGAAGCTAAGACCCAAGTGCTTGGTGTCGATTTATTCAAACTTTTGGAGGAGGATCCTACTCAGCAATTTGAACTAAAAAAGCTCCTCAAACAGGTGAATGTCTTGGAGGCCAGTGCTGACGAAACTCGTCTGGTAATGGACCTCTCTCAGATAATTGATGTAGTAAGTGGAGATCTCAGTCGTCGAAAGGATTATATCCAAATGATCTCCAAAAAGAAAGACACCCAGGCTGCTGAGTGGGATGATGTGGAAACTTCGACTGAGAAGGTTTCAGAGTTGTCAAAACTCTCTAAGGCTTATTCCCAAGAGGTGGCTGAATGTGATAAAAAACATTCAAAACTTCAAGGAGCAAATAGCCTAGCTTGAAGCCAAAATTTCTCAAGAACAGAAGCGCAAAGTGAATCTTCAACAACCTAAGAAAGACGAAATCGAAGAGGAGATCAAAGTAGGGCTTCATCATGCAGAAAGGGCTCAATAATTAGGAAAAGAGATTGACGAAATGTCTTATAATAAAAGTATGTGTGATTGTCGAATCTCAGTCTAGAAAAGGATATTCATAAAGCACAAGGAGTCTTTCCTTTAGAACCAAGACTTTGTAATAAAAAATAGGCTATGTATTTTCTTTTCATTTAGCATCCCTAAAAGGCACCTTTTGTAATGACTTCAATGTTTATTTGGCAAAACTCCTAATACGATTATTCTACTTTTATTTTTACTTCTTGCATAATCGGTTTATATTTTTTCAAGTATTTGCGATTTATTTTTAATATTCTTTCGTCTTTTCCTATTTCTTCGACTTCATAAGCACCATTCGAAAAAATACTTAAAATTTTGAAAGGCCCTTCCCACTTGGGGGACCACTTTCCCATTAATCTGTCTTTTCGATCCATGGGAAGTATTACCTTCCAAACTAAATCACCCACACAGAGAATTTTTGACTTTACTCTTTTATTGTAAGATTTTTCAACTCTTTCTTTTTGTCTCCTTATCAAGTCTAATGCGTGCAGCCTTTCTTCGTCTAAATCCACTAATTCGTCCATCATCATGTTCCAATATATTTCTGAAGGGATCTCATGATGTCTCTAAACACGTATGGAGTGTAAATAGATTTCGACTAGAAGCACTGCATCATGTCCATATGTCAATTTAAATGGGGTAGAGTTAATGGCTTCTTTGGGTGACGTTCGACAAACCCGTAAAATCTGATCTAAGGTTTTATGTCAGTTTCTAGGCTTTTTACCTACATGCTTTTTGATCAAATTTATTATCACCTTGTTTGCTGCTTCGACTTGTCCATTTTCCTGGGCATAATAGGGTGTAGAGGTTAATAACTTAAACCCCATTTCTTTTGCAAAAGCTTGCATGATTCTACCAGTAAACACAGACCCTTGGTCAGTGGTTATTGTTTCTGGTATTCCAAATCTATAAATTATATATTTTTGGATAAACTCTATGACTGCCTTCTGATCCACATTCACCAATGGTATGGCTTTAATCCATTTAGTAAAGTAATCAACTCCTACTAAGATGTATTTTTGTCCTTTCGACGAAGTTGGTCGAATTTCTCCAATTAAATCCAAGGCCCAACCTTTGAATGACCAAGGTTTTATGATCGAATGCAATTCACTCGCAGGGACATGTGGTATACCTACATGGACTTGACATTCTTGGCAACCCTTTGCGAATTTGACACAATCTTTTAGCATGGTTGGCCAATATAAATCTTGTTTGAATAACAACCATTTCATCTTATGCCCTGCTTGGTGTTCACCACATGTACCACTATGTACATTCGACAAAGCTATGTAGGCTTCTTCTTCGCCTAAACATCTTAGCAAGACTCCGTCTGCAGTCTTTTTGAATAATTTGTTTCCAAAGAGTACATAGCTTAGAGCTATGTATCTTACTTTTCTTTCCACCTTTATGTTTGGGTCTTGAAGATACTCTTTGATGGGTTTTCTCCAATCTTCTTTCTCTGAATTATCTATGTTAAAGATTTCAAACCTTTCATCATCCCCATAACCAAGTTTTATCGTTTCCAAATCTGATGGGGATAATTTGGTTGATACAACCTTTCCCCTTACTTCAATAGCACTCTCCAGTTTTTCTTTCGACACTTTGTAACCTGATGCAATTTGAGCCAAGTCATTGGCCTCTTGATTTTTTATTCTAGGAATATGTTTAAAAACCACAATGTTGAATGTTTTGAGGAGTCTATTGGCTATAACGAAGTACATAATCAGATTTTCTTTGACACATCCGTATTCTTTGGTCAATTGTTTTATTACTAGTTTTGAGTCGACCATTATTTCGACTCTTGTTGCCCCCAATTCCAACAACACTTCAAGTCCAGCAATTAAAGCTTCATATTCAGCTTCATTGTTTGAACATGGGTTTTTGACCCTATACTTGAATTTTGTTGGGATTTTATCAGGAGAAATAATTAATATTCCGATACCTACACCATTTTTGTGGTTGGAACCATCAAAATATAGTCTCCATGGCTGTAATTCGACGTATTTTATTTCATTTTCGTCTATGGAGTGATCGGCTATAAAATCAACCACCACTTGTCCTTTTACAGCCTTCAAAGGTAGATATTTCAAGGAGTACTCAGTTAATGCTAAAGCCCACTTTCCAATTCGACTATGTAAAATGGATTTAGACAACATATACTTTATTACGTCGAAATGAGATGATACAAATACATCAACTGGTTTTATATAGTGCTTTAATTTAGTACAAGAAAAATACACACATAAACATAATTTTTCTATTACACTATATCTAGTTTCAGCATCGTTTAAGACTCTGCTGAGATAGTAAATGGCTCTTTCGACGCCATTTTCATCCTCTTGACACAACATGCTTCCTATGGTCTTGTCGGATGCTGATATGTACAACCTCATGCTTCTTTTTCTACTGGGAGACATCAAGACTGGGCGACTGGCTAGATATCCCTTGATCTTGTCGAAAGCGTCTTGTTGCTCTTGCCCCCACGCGAAGTCTTCTTTTTTGAGTCGAAGCAGAGGAGAAAAAGCTTGCGTTTTCCCACTGAGGTTTGAAATGAATCTTCTTAGAAAATTAATTTTTCCCAGCAGTGATTGCAATCCTTTCTTTGTTGATGGTGCTTTCGCCTCCATTATTGCTTTAGCTTTGTTGGTGTTTATTTCGATTCCCTTTTTGTGGACCACAAAACCTAGGAAATCTCCAGCCTGGACACCAAACGCACATTTGAGGGGATTCATCTTTAAACCAAATTTTCTCATCCTTTCAAAGGATTGTCGAAGATGGTCTAAATGATGTTTTCCTGAAATAGACTTTATTACAATGTCATCAATATATAATTGCATGAATGTTTCAATGAAATCATGAAAAATAGAATTCATAGCCCTTTGGTATGTAGCTCCAACATTTTTTAAACCAAAGGGCATAACTACCCATTCATAAGTCCCTATTACTCCAGGACAACGAAAGGTTGTTTTGGCAACATCTTCCTCTGCAATGAAGATTTGATTGTAGCCAGAGTATCCATCTAGCATGCTCAGGTACTCATGGCCTGCTGTAGAGTCTACTAGCATTTCTGCTACCGGCATAGGATATTCATCCTTAGGGGTGGCTGAATTCAAGTATCGAAAATCAATGCACACCCTCAATGTGCCATTTTTCTTTATCACAGGTACAATATTTTCAATCCATTCGACATATTTGGTTGGGCGAATGAATTTGCATCTGAGAAATCTTTCTAACTCTTCTTTTATTTTCGACAAGACCTCTATTGCGAACCGCCTTGGAGTCTGCTTTACGGGGTTCTTTCCTTCTATGATAGGAAGCTTTAGTTCGACCAAGCTTCTATCGAGGTCGGGAATTTCATCATAGTCTCATGCGAAGCAATCTTTAAACTCTTTCAGCAACTGGACTAATTCGACTCTGAATTGGGGGTCCATGTTAGCACTTATATAGGTTGGTCTTTTTTCTGCTCCCATTCCTAGATTGATTTCTTCCAAAGGGTCTTGTGCCATCATCTTCAAACTAGTTGATATTAGGTCTTTTTCGAACCTCAAAGGTTCGTCATTATAGATGGCATCAAGCTTTTGATCCTGCCACTTGTCTATCATGCTGTCTTATCTTCTCCATCAGTGCCTTGGTGAGGGCATGGTGTGTCTAGATTTTCTTCATTGGCTTCGACAGTCATATATTTTATTTCGGCTTCTAGAGCCGCTTTTAGTTTATTTTCGGCCATGTAGGTTGTCAGTCTATTCAATGCTGATGCTTCACTCATCATCATCGTCGAACTCGCTACCCCAGCCAGCTGGCTCTATATTAGAGGTTCCCCATACCTGGCTTGTTTCACCAATTACCTCCTTGTCCCATTGAAAACCATGTGTCGGATGTAGGTACATGGAATAATAGGCATTGTCTGATGCTTTCAGATCAAACTCAGCTGGATTGCAAGGAGCTATGTGAGCCATATTTTTGTCGAAGCTTCGACTGGTCACGTTGTTTACTTCAGTCATGAAGTAGCTTTGGTCTGCTTCGATGTTTTTGACGATGCCATCAGGCGCCAGATGACTATACGCTGATGCATGGATGAAGGGACAACTCCCACTCCATGGATCCACTCTCTTCCCAATAACAAATTCTAGTTGGCTCTGAAAGCTATAACTATAAACATTGTTGGTCTGGTGATAGTGCCAACTGTCAAATCCACTTGAATAACACCCATAGTTGAGCCCATTTTCCCTTCATAGTTTGACAGAACCATGTTGTGTGGTTTTGCATCAGAGTCATCTTTTCCAATCTTTCTTAGCATGTAATGGGGCATTAGGTTCACCGCAGCTCCCCCATCCACTAACATTTTGTTGACGCCTACATTTTCGACCTTCCCTTTTATGAATAAAGGTTTCAAATGCCCCCTCATTGATTCATCTGGCTTCTCAAAGAAGGCATTATGTTCTTCAACACAACCATTGTTCATGATGTAATAACACACAAGCCTCGGTCCCACAGTACTATCTATCATGTTTTCTTCTTCGTCTTCAATTTCCATTACCCTGTCATAGTCTCTAGGGAGGACTGAAACCACATTTCATATTACGTCGAATGACCCTTCTTCGTCAGACTCAAAGTTGTCAGTTGCTTCGTCACCTTCTGATATTATGTTGGTGAGTTTTGACAACTGCAACATGTTGTTAGTGTTATTCCTTTTGGGAGGTTTGTACTTCTCTGCTGCCTGAGTGTTTCTGCTGGACTCTGCTTTATCTTTGTCATCATTTTTCTTCTTGATGTTGAGTACCTCTGCTGCGTCTCTCTCAACCCTTTTCTGCCTCTGGAATCTCCTCCATTGAGATTTTGACATGGGGCTTTTTCCTTTATAGCTCTCTGGGGGGTATGGTCTTGGCTTCTGTTTCCCAGTTTCTTTCTTTACTTCGAATGAAGATCCTCTCTGGACTTCGAAATTCTTCCATTTTCTTGGTCCTTGGGCATCTCTAATGGGTTTCACCCATCTATCATCAGGTACCTTGCCAGATGGTTTGTAAGTGTTGTAGTATCTGCCCCCAGTGTTCTGAAAGTGATATTGGCCTTTTCTTGGATCACATCTACATGTTTCGACTGCTGGCCTTGGCCCCCAATTTCCTCTTATTTTAGTATTTTCCACAACCTCCAAGTTTGTTGTTGCTTTTCTGTCGAATATTGCGCTGCATCTTGGGCATAACATTACTCCGGGCTTTTTCTTTTGACACCTTTGGATGAATTCTGCCAAGTTCTCATCTTCTTTTGGGTAGGCTGTCCTTTGGTATTCCTCTTGACGGCGTTCCTTTTCACCATTCTCTTTACTCTTTTGAGAGGCTTCTACCATATTGATATCTATTTTCTTTCCTCCAGCAATGCTCAGCTTATCCATCTTTTCGATGAGGGCTTCTTCGACAGTTTCCACCCTGACTTTTGCAGTGCTCTCGTTTGCAGTTTCGATAGCATTGGTGAGGTCCTTGGTATCCTCTTCTTTTGCTTGTTTAGGAGCAACATCTTCAACAGTTTTTTCTTCATTGTTGAGGCCTTTAGGAGCCTTTTTCTCAACGCTGAGGGAAACATCAGATTTTTCCTCAGTGTTCTCAAAAATGTCTTCCCAACCTGTTGGCTGGATTTTGTTGATGTCAACATTGGCACTGGCAGGAGCGGTTTATTTCACCAGGTAGTCAAACTTTCCGCTAAGCTCCCCCAAGGTGTCCCATATTATTCCTTCTTCATCCAAGTTGTTGTTTCTCTTATCGAAGCCTTCAGTAGCTTCTTTCTTCATACCCTCAGAGCTTTCAGTAACCCTGGTTTTGTCTTGATGGTCGAAACCCTCAGTGACCTCAACCTTGTTCTGGTTGTTGAAATCTTCAGTAATCTCAACATTGGTGGCATCGATAATACCCTCAATAGTCTTAACCTGTTTTGGAACGTCGAAACCCTCAGTGGTCTTGACATCATTTTTTACCTCAAGGTCATCAGTAACCTTGATCAATACGGGCATGGTTAATTCGTCTTCAGACACTTCTTCCACGTTGGACTGGACAGGGAGATCTTCATTAATCCCCACCATGTTAATGTAGGTGTCGAAGCCTTCAGTGGCTTCAATCATCTCGAAGCTATCATCCGACATCTTCTCCATTTCGACCATATTCATGTCGAATGGTTCAGTATAGTTGGCTTCCAGGATCTGCATAGGATTGGTGTCAATCCTCATTTGTTGTTTAGGCTTGTCTCCAAACCTCAGCCTTCCATCTTGGATTTCATTTTGCACTAGATCCCTGAAAAGAAAACATTGAGACGTTTTATGGCCCAAAAAATTATGGTACTTACAAAAACCTCTCTTTTTCAGTTGGTCAACATGGGTTCTTTAACACCTGGTGGTTTTATTAGTTGACCATCCTTTACCAACAAATCAAAAATTTCGTCACATTTGGTGACGTCGAACGTATACGTTCTTTTAGGGAATTTATTGTTCTTCTCCGGTTTGACAGGATTCTTTCCATTTGACGGAGTTAACATTTTGCAAGAATATGGTGGACCTTGCTTTAATTCTGCCAGGTCGATTTCTTGATCATCGAAAACGACTGATTTGTCTTCGTCATAGTCATCTTCTTGGCATATTCCTATATAGGCCACTCTTTCTTTTTTTACCTTTGTTATCCCTAAACTTCCCAGCTTTCATATCTCTTAAGTATTGAGTATTTAGTTTCTTCCTTATGGAATAGTCTAGACCTCCTGCAGCTATTTCGATCAGTTGTTGCTCTGGCACTTGCGTGAAACATCTTGCTTTTAGCGGTCTGAATCTAATTAAGGTAGTCATCTATAGGCTCTGAGAATTTTCTTTTAATGCTTGCTAATTCTTTCAAGCTTATTTTAGTTTGTCCCATGTAGAATTGTTCATGGAACAATCGCTCTAACTGAGTCCACGTATGTATGGAACCTGCTGGTAGGGATGTGAACCAAGTAAACGCGTTTTTTGTTAAAGAGCTTGGGAAATATTTCATCCTTAGATTTTCATTACGTTCTATTTTTCCCGCTTCAATCAAGTAACGCGTTATGTGCTCTATGGTGGATTCACTAGTATCCCCTGAAAATTTCGTAAATTTGGGGATTTTCCATCTTGGGGTAATTGTTGTTGCAGGACATATTCAGAAAGTGTGGAAGCGTAACTGGGCCTATGAAATCCCACGTTTGCCCCATTTTGCGCCATTATTCTTTCGACCATGACTGCCAGATTATTTTCGGCAGGTGGATTATTATAACGTATTCTCTGTTGTAAAATGTCATCAGCGTCTTGACCTCTCTGCACTATCAACCTCCTAGGCTCTTGTTGGATAGGGACTTCGACACACGGATGTTCGACAACCTCTTCTTGGAGTCTTAGATTTGCATGGGGGTTGTTTAAAGGTCTTTGATTTATTGTTGGTTCTTCTTCGACATTGATTACTGGATTCTGAATCACAGGTTCTCTCTATCGAATTTGGGGAACTCTAAAGAACTCAACAATACACACCATTTGCGGTGCCAATATCTGATTTGTTTGAGTATTGCTTTGTATTAAAGGGTTAAACACTTCCCCCATTTGTTAAGTCAACCTATGGACCATTTCATGATTACTTTCATCCATTTGTTGATGTATTGCCTGCACAAAATTGGTTATAATTGCTGGCATTTGGAATCCTGGTGGGGGTTGGTTTGGTCTACTAACGTTCCCACCATAACCTGATCCTTGTAATGGTGAAGACATGTGGACCATGACATCAGAATACAAAGGTGTTGCGTTATCCAAACTAGCCATCACTGATGTTGGCATTCCATAAGGTTGTTCTCTTCCAAACATAGGTGTGGAAAAACTCGTTTGATAAGGCCTAAAGTTATTTCCTCCAGGGGTAGGGGTTCCCATAGGTATCAAATGCCATATGTTGGAGGAACTGGGTCCGCTTTGAGAAAACGACACCGCTGGTATCGATCCAGATGATGAGGAATTTCCTCCTTCTGAAACGTGGAGTGTCTCCATATTCCCCCCTGTCGAAGGTATATCATTGGAAACTAGAATTTCGTCAGTATTTACTGGTGGGATAGCCATTTTTCTTACTTTAGTTTGCCTAGGTCTTTCTGCGTCAGTTACGGCTAATTTACCACTTCGTAAAATCATACAACGTAATAAAACTTTTTTGGATTAAGAATCCTTTTTAGTATTTTAACATAGGTCCCACTGGGCGTGCCAATTTGTTCGCTGGCGTTTCTGGCGAACAACCTCTGGTTTACCAATTCCTTGGAAATGGGTTACTTGCAGGACCAACCATATAAGTCCTAGAACACATGTGCTAAATTCTTAGGGTTAGTTTCTTAATATATGAGTCTTATTAGTTGCCTTGCATGTTTTGTCGAATGATTCCTAACAAAGTTGTTCTTATTTGTATTGGAGCATAGATGTGTTTGTATAATAAACTAAAAGAAAGACTTAAAGTTTGCATTTAAAGGATTTTTTGGAATATAAACTGTCTTAAAAGTAAATTGCTTGAAAGTAAATAAAAGCATAAACTTGAACAAGGAATTAAGAAAAAGTATAAGTTTTATAACTGAAAGATAAATGGTGTTTACACGTACATTTTCCAGATAATTCTCCTTTCTCTTACACACGAGTATTAGAGTAATCTTCAGAGAAATATTGTATAGACTTTTACACACTTTACACAAAGCAAACTATCCTATTTATATACAAATAAAATAATCGTCGAATAACGGTCAATTCCTAAGCATTCGCCACTTGGCGCTCTGCATGTTATTAATCTCTAAGACTCCTCCACGCATCTTCTACCAAGCAAGGCTGTTAACAAGTGCTTGTTAACTGGCGAAACGGCGTGTCTTCTTGTCAGGTCGAATACATTTGAAATTCAAATAGTCCTAGCGCCTCCTTCGTCGAATCCTTGCCTTCACATCTCTCGTCGAAAACACGAAAGGACTTCCTAGTAGTGATGTGAAGAACTTCCTAAATGGCAACTCATCCGCTCTTTCGACAGACAACTGTTTGTCATATCATGAACCAAATCATCACAAACTTTCTCAAGATTCTGGACATGTTTGGAAGAAAGAGTGATCCTATCCTGTCGAATATCTTCACAACCACATACATCATTATTCAAAGCATAATGAGATGAGGATTGCTGAGAAACTGCCATGTCAAATAATGGTGACGTGTGGGGAACACAGTTGACAAATCCATCAGCTGCTAAGGCTCTTCTTTATCAAACCCATGGTGTCGAAATTGTGTGTATACAAATACTAGGTTTGAAACCCATCAACAACAAATTTAAATAAAAACATAAATTACTTTTAGCATCGATTAGAATAGATAACCATCGTGAAAGGCCCATGATTTATTATATTTTATATTAATTTCTTGTTTTATATACCCCTCACTAAAGAAATACATGGATTTTAATTGATGAAGAAGTATATAATCTGAAATATTAAACTATTATTGAAAACAAATTTAATCAATCCATTGTTGTTTTTTAATTGTATGCGTCTCGTCTGATCATTATACTATAATAAATGTAAACAACGTGAGATGAACGACGAGATGCATGACAATCCAAAAACAACAATGGTTTGTTTAACTTAGTTTTCAAATATAACTTAATTTATAGATTATAAGTATCTACCTCAATTTAAATGAATGCATTTTAAGTGAGTTATATCAGTGAAACAAACAGTCTATATAGAATATAATAAACTCAAACAACATCATACACCAGAACCATATACTATAATTTATCATACAGTAGAACCATATACTATAATTTCTCACAGACTATATTAAATTGTTACAAGAGAACATACCTCTTAACCACAATGACTTCATACTTCTTATACTTCTTTTTATTGTTTCTAAAACCAGGTAAGATTTGTTGTCAAAATTGTTTCCTTGTTTACTACACAACTTATACTATAAGCTTGCTACCACCATCATCATCCTCCATGTGAAACAAAACCCTAAGAAATGGGAAGCAATGAAGAAAATTAGTTAGTATTAAAAATAAAACAAGCAAAAGCTGAAACAAAACCCTTAAATAATAACATGTTCATTTAGTTTTAGACACTACAAGAAGGAATACAAGGATGAAGAAGCCTAAGGCTATGTTTGGATTGATGGAACGTAACGGAGCGGAGTGGAGTGGAACATAGCGAAGCGGAATGGAGCGGAGTGGAATGGAATATAGATCCCACTCCATTGTTTGGATATCTTATTAAAAATATCACATTCCATCACATACACCCCAAATTGGATGGAACAAAAAATGAGGATTTGGATGGAATGGGATGGAATGGATTCCATCATGTTCCATTCCATTCCATCTTATTTGCAAATCCAAACAATGGAATCACATTAGTTACTAGTCCATTCCATTTCATTCCATCACATCCCACCAATCCAAACATACCCTAAATAAAAAGCTCCATACTTCTTGTATTCCTTTTTGCAGATTCTAAAAAGAGATGAAGCCTTGCTGCAAAAAATGTTGAGGAAAAATGGGTGCTAGGGTTTCGTTGTGAAGGAAACGGTACTACTGTCAATAAGAGAAAGTTAATTCCCTTAAATAGGTAAATATTTAACAATGGTTTTCTAAAAGAACCGTAATGATAAGTACATAATAAAAAAAGGATCCAAATTATAAGTATTTATTAATAATAAATATATCACATCAGTTAACAAGGAAAACCGTAGTGATAACTCTTTTAAAAAAAATTAAGAAGAGAAACATAAACATCAACAATGTAATTCAAACTATGACTATTACATTTCATAAAAAATTAAACATTAAAAAGAAATGAGACTAAAAAACATAACATCTTGTGATTTCCATAAAATCTCTCTTGATTTCAGTTTATTCTTCAAATTAATATTCTTCTTCTCTGAATCCTCATACATAATCTTCAAATAACACACAACTTATAACTCTGACTTTATAATGCTCTTATCTTCATTTCCATCTCTTTCTCCTATCTCTACAAAAAATCGCATAAGTTGTGGCAGTTATTTTAATAAAATTATGGCGGTTTCAACAACCGTAATTAACAAATACAACATTTTTTTAAAACACCGTAAATTGACTGCCGCTGGGAAAATAGTGGCGGTTAAATATTAAACGCCATACAAACTGCCATTTTATACATAATTCAAAATGACAATTTTCGTTGGCAGATAGTGGCGGTTTAAAACGCCAAATATTTCACATAATAAACAAATATCAATAAATATTACGTCGGTTAAAACCCTCGTAATATACTGCTTATTACTTTGTCTTAACTATCGTTATTTCTTATTGATATAAGTTAAAATTACATTGATAAACGCTGCAC
The DNA here is from genome assembly GCA_963966055.1 of Lathyrus aphaca. Classification (NCBI taxonomy): domain Eukaryota; kingdom Viridiplantae; phylum Streptophyta; class Magnoliopsida; order Fabales; family Fabaceae; genus Lathyrus; species Lathyrus aphaca. Next base: position 12,181,884 of record OZ014519.1, read on the forward strand.
TTTTCAAATTAATTATAGATAGATACAATAAACATTTTCAAACTTCATAGGGAATAAAATTAAAATAGACTACAAAGAATTTAAAGTAATTTCAAGATATTTTAATTTTTAATTATAAAAGTTTATGCATACATATGGAGTAATTTATTTAAGCCTCCAATTACCTCTTCATTCTGATAATATTTTCATAGGTTTTCAATCATATTTTTTTCTTCATGATTCCCATAGGATGGTTCTAATCTAGCAAACACAACATGGTTAACTAGAAGAACTTGAGCATTGACTTGTATTCTCAATTTCTTCTTACCTTCATTACAAATACTTATATATTAGAAATTAGCACAATCATGAAGTTACAAACTTAAAAGGTTCATTGACAAAATATGTTTTATTACTTACCAACAATAGGAAAAAGAATAACCCTTCAACTTTATGTGAGGGTGGTTTGAGAGCAACGGCCACCAAGAATGTGACCTAATCTTTATATTTTCTTGTAGTGAATAACCAATGTAGCTTCTTTTTTTCTGCATCAAGAGAGAAAACATTGTATTTAGCTTTATTAAACAAATGTGTGTAAGATCGGACTTTTAATGAGGTTTTTACTATTTGAAAGGTATATATCTACTTGTACTTTGCATAATAAGCCAAATAAATATGTGTCAAGAATTGTTGGATCCCAAGCATAATGTTACCTAAATGTGGCATTATTTTTCAAATATAAAATTATAGATATGGTAAAAGCTAGTTACTGTAGTGGGTCTATCAGTGTTATAAGTACCATATGGATTATATCATTACCACATAGCAATTCTAATTTAAAAAATTAACACCAACCCCATACTAGTGCCAAAACAAAAGTAAAACATTATAACAATCACCCTCTGCTACTAAGAAGTTGTTCAACACTGTAAAAAGGAAATAAAATTTCAAATATAAACATTCCATCAAGCCATCCATCATGCTTGTAGCAAAGAACTATAATCAATATAGAAAAATTCATTGTCATACACTATTTTATTCATGAAAAAAGAAGTTGTCGAATTTTTTCACCATTTTTTGCTACAGAAGGTTACAACTCATGACATATATTCCCCTGATATAACCCTACCAATGCTTCTTTATCTGGAGTGAAATAAAAAAAAAGTTCAATTTATAAATAAAAACTATATAGTTGCCACATATTATCACATAGTAACTAAAAGTATCAAACGTGTGTGTGTGTGTGTGTGTGTGTATATATATATATATATATATATATATATATATATATATATATATATATATATATATATATATATATATAAATTGTTCTGGACTGGACTAGCACGTCTCCTACATCAAAATGAGGCCCAATCTGGAAGTCGGCTGGGCACAGGCCCATTGAGGATTAGCGAGGATATGACCGTTGCAGAAAAAGTGCCATTGACATATAGTCGTTGGGGGACCTCACCTCACACGCCATAACGCCTTCCACGCTGCCAACTGTCCTCTGGATTTACAGGAGGCAGTTGTGCTCGTTCAAAGGTTACGCGTCCGCTTTATACGGGCAGATGCCCTTATAAAAACCCTCCATTTTGGAGGATTATGTATTCAATTTTGTTCTGGACTGGGCCTCCATAGTGTATTGGTTTGTGGCCCAACACGTCGAGCAGATGCCCATCCACTCGGGCAAACGTGTTATACAGTCGAGCATATGCTTCAGTAGTCGGGCATACACTTGGCACGTCGGGCAAGTGTCAGGTCCCCTATCCCACTTGCCATGTCACCCAACTATCCCCCATTATCTCCTGAAAGATAATGACAGTTGGACCAAGGATTAGACTACTTGCTAGGTCTACATGCTCCTTACGCGTACCTTGGCAGTTCTTCCTTGGGCCTCGTTAATCTAGCCCAAGAATGGACCTTAGCCCAGCGTTGGGGGCTCACTATAAATACCCTTTTTCACTTAAGGGTCAGGCATTCTGAAACATTCTCTTGCTTACCATTTTTTTGTACCTCTACTTACTTTGGCATCGGAGTGCCTTGCTGTTGCACCCCAAAATTTGCCCTCACAATACAAGACTTTGTGTTCTTGAAGGTTCACAAGGTTCACAAGCTCTCCAACACTTCCATAACCTTTCATGAGATTCATGAAGTCTACAAGTCACTTCTTGAAGGTTCACAAGGTTCACAAGCTTCTCAACATTTACAAGACCTTTCATGAAGATCATGAAGTCTACAAGTTACTTTATGAGGGTTCACAAGGTTCACAAGATTCACAATGATTACAAAGCTCTCCTGAGGTTCATGAGGTCTACAAAGCCACTTCATGAGGTTCACAAGGTTCACAAGCTTCACAATACCTCCCATGAGGTTCACAAGACACTTTATGAAGATTCACAAGGTTCACAAAGTTCACAATTGGTCAAAGAAGTTGATAATTCCCTCAGACAATGCACCTCCTAAGCAGTGCATCCAAAACTAGGGTTTTGACTTTAATCAGGCTAAATGAACTTCCAATACCTCAAGTGAGTTTCATAACATCTTATATGTGTGTAAGAACCCCCATGTCAAGTTTCAAGACTTTTCTCAAAAGTTTGCTCAGTCAGATGATCAGATAAGTCAAAATCAGTCAATGTAGTTAAAAAAGTCAAACTGAGGTCAACTGTGGTCAAACCAAAGTCAAACTTCATGATTTTTTGCCAACATCAAGTATATGAAGTAAAATTCATCATTTGATCAAGGGTTGATCATGATTCATCAAGGAGATTCCAGATCATCAATAATCAGGAGTTTCTAAATTAGGGTTTCCTCAGTAAAAGTCAACTGAACTTTGACCAGGCATAACTTTCACATACTTCATCACCAAGTCTCCATCCAAAGCTCATTTTGAAGGAAATTGAATTCTCTACAACTTTGATGTTGAAAGTTAAGCCCAAAAATGCTTCATTTGAAAGATATGATCTAAGACATTATAGGTCATTTCAAAAGTCAACAAAAAGTCAACAACTTCAAAAGGGCATAACTTGAGATTGGTAAATGATATGGACCTGAAACCAATGGGGTTGTTTAGAGGACTCTTCAAGCTTTCCAAAATGTCCAAGAAAACCCTCATACCTTTAAAATTGAGGGAGATGTGCCCTTGCAAAGTTGGGCAATTTTGTGATGGTTTATATTGAAAATGGGGGCTTAAAAACAATTTTCTCCAAATGGGCTGGCCAAATTATGACCCAACCCATACAATAATATCTTGCACGAAATTTCCATAATATTTTCATAATTTTTATTTTATTTAATTAATTTATTATGATTTTTTATTCTTAAAATCATTTTAAATTTAAATAAAATATTAAATGAGAAGATTTAATTGATTTATTGATTCTAGAAAGTCATAAAATCAATATGGAACAAATTGATGCAAGAATTATATGGAGTGGCTTGAAATAGAAAGCTTTGGTATAAAAATATTGAACTTTCATGGCATGATCTTTCTCAATCTCAAAATATCAAAACTTCCACATAAACAATCAAAGTTTTTGACCTAATTGAGTCTCCTATATATATTAAACTCATTACCATTGATCATTCACGGATTCCAGCAGCCATAGTGTAAGTTCATCATTCAAAAAAATCTTCCAAAAGTCACATTCGGTTTTTCCAATTCAGAGCATTACAAGGTATTTTGAGAACATGGTTGGCTTCCTTGGACATCATGGATCATGAATCATCATTCACAAGCATCCAAAACATGCCCTAATGATAAACCCGAAGCATTGTTCATGCTTGAAACTTTTTTTTCGATTACCATAATTCACTGCATTTAAATGAATTTTGATTGTCTAATGTTGTTTATGATGTTGTGTAGACTGTTTCTGGGCAGGAAAGATCAAGAACCAGTACCTAATTCGCAAGATGCCATAGTTAGGGTTTTGACCTAGGTTTAGGGATTTTGGATTTAAGACACATAAATCAATTCTAAAAACATAGAACTAATCGTGTGAACGTTTGGATCATGATTCTGGTTTTAATTTTGCAAAATTGTACAGTTTTGTTGCTTGTTGATATTCGTAGGTTTTGCTGGGAATAGTTTTTCGCAGGAAATTTTGCAAGAATTTTCGTAAGAAAATTCGCAGCTCAGGAGGTTGAAGATGAAGTTTGCCGCGCGTTGGAAATTTCAAATATTGTTAAAAATATTTTATTAATTGCGTTTGGTTTGTTTATCACAAGCACGCTTGTGTCCCAGTGGTAAGGTGGCTGTGTGTTTGGGTGATTGGCTTGGGTTCGAATCCAGGCCATGTATATTTTTTTCTTATTTTTTCCAGGTATAAGCAAATAGAATATATTATGTGTTGTTGCCAATCCATGACCAGAAGGGCTCTCCCAGCCAGGCGGTCAAGCATGCGCGTGAATATCCCAAAGGTCCTGGGTTCAACTCCCACCCCAGGCCTTTTTATTTCTTCATTTTCTGGATTTTCGCAAGCAAGCAACAAAAGGAACTCTTCCTCCTCATTTATTGCCTGCGCGCCAGTGGCCTGATGGTTGTTCTTATTGCTGGAAATCAAGCTGGCCTGGGTTCAAAACCCAGCCAGGTAAGTTTCCACACTTTTTTTTCTTATTTGTTTTTAAGTGTTATAATATTAAAATTAAATATATTATATATGTTTTTAAAACAATGAAAATAATAATAAAATATGTATGTTATCTTTAATTTCAAAAATATATTTTTATAAAATTATGTTTTTTTTCTATTTTGTGTTTAATATATAATATGTATATATAAATTTGAATAAATTTTGTATATAAACCCAAATTCTCAAACCCTAAAAAATCTTTTCCAATTAAACCCTAATTGTATTTATTTTCTAATTTGTGATATTTAAAATAATTCTAATTTATTTATATACTTGAAATTCAAATTATTTTCTTTTTAATGTTTAGAAAACAATTTAATTTATAATAATTATATTTTTGTATATGATTTAAAATAATTTGTAAATATAATAATTAATAGAACTAAATTTTTATAAACATGATTAACATTGTAAATATGATATTTAAACCTATTTTTTTTATATAACATGTATATATTGTTTAAAAAATAAATGTTAATATATGTTTATAATAATTAAATTTTATAATTATAATATATTTAAAAATAATAATAATTTAATAATTTGCAAATTAAAAAAATAATTGTCTGGTTATGTTTTTTTTATATAATTGTTTATATTAAATAGTTAACCTCTTATTCTTATATTTTGATTTAAGTTTTGTTTATTATTGTTATCACTAATCATATAATTTATTTTTGCTTTATTAATTTTATATGTTATTATTATTTTAATTAACTTTTATTATTTACTAACCTCTCTTATTTTATTTTGCTTATTATTTAACATTATTATCACTAACCCCCTATTTTTCTTTATTATTGTTTATTGCTTATTTATTTATATTTTATTTATTTTTGCTATTTAATTATTTTGCTTATTATTATAATTTTGTAATTGTTTCTTGGATGTAAAATTTGTAATTATTCAATTATTTATGGTTAGTAATTAGGGAGTGACAAAACATGTATGTTATATAAAAATTAACTTAGATAATTTTAATCATAAGATAATTAAAATAAACACTCACACACACGTAAGTCGATTTTTAATCGCCGTCTCACATTTCTAAGGTTATCCCTCAAGTTGCCTACGAATAACGGTCAAGTGGGGTGTATAAAGCAAGTCCCTTAAAAAAGAGAATCATCAAGTCCCTTATGGTTGCCTTTACGAATTGAGTCCCTTTCGAAAAATGATGATAGTCCCTCATATGTGCTTATTACACCCCACAATTGCCTTCACAAAATAAAATGTCCCTCTCATGTCCCTTAACATCCAAGGTAAAGACTACCTACTCCTTAATAGTAGGGATAGTCTTACCAAGGAAAGGAAAAAGAACAAGAAATACTTTAAACATTAGGGTAGATTCCTCTTATGTACTTGCTCACTTCAAAAAATTTTCAAACTTAACAATTTCAAACAAATTTTCAAACAAGTTTCTTACACATCCGTACATGGATTATTATTAAACTATTCTGAAAATTTTTCTATTCACACACTACATTTTCAAAAAACAATTTAAAGTGAGCTTAAGTACCTAAGAGCCCATGGATAACCATGGATGAAAAGGGTGCTAACACCTTCCCTTTTCATAACCTACCCCCCGGACCCAAAAATATCTCTAAGGTCTTTCCTGTTCTTTTATAACCTTTCCTTATGGATAAAATAAAAGTCGGTGGCGACTCTTGCTATCCGCAACATAACTTCAAGTCAGTTCTCCCACCGTGTTACAGAACTGGCGACTCTGCTGGGGATTTAAATTAAAGAGGGGTACCCTTAGGAATTAAGATCACTTTAATATTGTTTGATTTGTTTGCTTTATATTGCTTGTTAGGGTGCTCTTATGTGTGAAAGGTCCTAACCCGGATCTAGTGTACCTTAGGTAAATGGCAATAGACCAAGGAAACTGTACGACGTATATCGATACGGTTGATCTGGTGGCCATAGTTAGTGCGACTTCTTGGTTTGTGCTTATATTCCTTAAGTCAAGTTGAGGATAATATTGAGGCTGCCATATGTTGTCAATGCACTAACTAACTTTTAGAACCCTAGTTAACTCATCTTGACCTTTAGAAAGTAGTGAGGTAACCGGCTTTGGTGCAGACTGAAGTTGGTTGACACTCGATGCTACGCTCATTGAGATCTTAAACTTGGAGGGTTTTGGTTGGCAAGTAAGTTGCCTTCTGAACAACCACCCTTGTGAAGGATCAATGATATTGAGATCCCTTAGAACCCGGTTACTTTTGTAGGACAGGATGAACCATCTAACTTCAGGGGAGGGTACTTACCTTTGAACCTCATACAAGCCTTTAAACCTAGGGCTATTGTGTGACTTGTTTGTGTGTGCCACATGTTTGTGATTGAGCATAACATCATGACATCATCATGCATCATAAGCATATCATTTTCCCTAACCATTTCAAGGACCAAAGGATTTATCTTTGTTCTTTGTTGCAGGTCATGGCTTCAGCTCGTAGAAACACCATCAGGATCAACTCTGTAGGGATACCCCCCAAGCTTAAAGAGTTGGTTTCTCAGGTGTATGATCACTCCCGGTTCAACAAGAGACATGGTCACCTATTGGATCTAGTCACTTCAGGGTTCAGTGAAGATATGATGAGTGTCCTGTTTCAGTTCTTTGACCCTAAGCACCATTGCTTTACATTTCCTGACTATCAGCTAGTTCCTACAATGGAGGAGTTCTCTAAACTTCTGGATATACCTGTTCTTGATCAAAGACCCTTCACAGGCCTGGAGAAGGAGCTCAAACCAGAGGTTATTGCTGCAGCTCTACATCTGAAGAAATCTGACATTGTTCTAGAGACGAGAAGTGGAGTCAAGGGTATTCTTGCCAAGGTGCTAATGGATAAGGCTCAAATGTTCTTGAAGGCCATGAGCTATGATGCTTTTGAGGAGATCTTAGCCTTGCTGATATATGGCTTAGTATTGTTCCCCAATCCAGATCAGTTCATAGATGTTCATGCCATCAACATTTTCCTGAGTCACAATCCAGTGCCTACATTGCTTGGAGACATCTTACATTCTCTTCATACCCGTACTACAAGGGCAAGAGGGACTTTGATGTGCTGCATACCTTTACTTTCTAGGTGGTTTATTTCTCACCTTCCTCGCTCAGTAATGAAGAATGAGCAAGGGTTCAGATGGTCCAAGAGGATCATGTCACTTTCTCACTCAGATATCCATTGGTGCTCCAGATCTATGGAGAATGTCACCATCATTGACCGTTGTGGGGAGTTTCCTAATGTGCCACTTCTAGGCATAAGAGGAGGCATCACCTACAACCCCTCTCTAGCTTTACGACAGTTTGGTTACGCCCGAAGTGATGGTCCACATGATATGTTGATTCAGGGCATTGTATTTGACTACGACAACGATCTTCAGGGTTACCGTCAGAGATTCATACGAGCTTGGGGAAAGGTAAACAGGATTGACAGCAAGACACTGGATCCTAAGTACACTATTCCTATGGAGGCTTATCTCAGATGGGTACGATCTCGTGCTCAGACACTCATGATGCCATATCCTGCCGTCCTACCAGTTACCATGGAACCTGTTGCTGAAGGAGACACTGCTTATACCATACTTCACCCAGACATGCCTACTGATATGGAAGATTTGCAGAGATCTTGGATCCAACTGAAGGAGCAAAGGGATACTTTCTAGGCTCATTACAAAGCAAGCCAAACAAGAATCCTAGAGCTAACAAAGCAGCTTCACGAGGAACGAAACCTCAACTCATACCTCAATACAAAGAGGAAGCGTCCATGGGAGACTTAAAACCCCATCTTTTGTACTTATTTCACTTTCATTTTTTTGTAAGCCTAAAAGGCAAAACAAGTTATTACTAATAAAAAGTTACTTTCTTGTTTGTTTAAGCAAATTTAAATCCTGCGGTCCTTGAAAACATTGCATATGCATTCCCATATCATTTCATTGCATCACAGGTTTATAATTGTGCACAGGTTTCTCATCTTCTCGCTGTTTATTTCAGCAATGGCACTTGAACAATCAGTTAAGGATCTTCAGGCACAGAATGCACAGTTCCAAGAGCTGATCTTGAACCTGTCCAAGGGGCAAGATGATTTGAAGGCACTGCTGGCCAAGAAGACTAAGAAGACTAGAAGGTCTGCTGGGTTGCTCAACATGGGAAGAAGGTTCAAAGGTTCTGTCAAGACCAAGGAAGAGGTTGAAGACTATGAATCTGAAGAATCTGAGAAAGAGAGAGGCAGTCTCCACAATACTATGGGGGACTCTGATTCTGAGGCTAACTACTACCACGAGCCTAATGAAGACAAATTCAAGATGCTGGTGGATAGGATGGATGCTATGGAGTTGCAGAAGTCATCTGGGTTGGATTTTGAGGATTTGAGTTTGATATCTGGGATTGTGATACCCATTGGTTTCAAGGTTCCTACCTTTGTTGTTTATGATGGGGTCTCCTGTCCCAAGCTGCATTTGAGGTCTTATGTCAGAAGGATCCAACCCCACACTGCTGACAAGAAATTGTGGATCCACTTTTTTCAAGAGAGCTTATCTGGAGCTCAGTTGGAGTGGTATTATCAGTTGGAGAGTGTAAACATCAGAGACTGGAATGATCTTGCTGAAGCTTTCTATAAGCAGTACCAATACAATGCTGACTTAGCCCCCACTCGCATGCAGCTTCAGAGCATGTCTATGGGTGCCAAAGAAAGTTTTAAGGAGTATGCTCAGAAGTGGAGAGATTTAGCTGGAAGAGTTCAACCCCCGTTAACTGACAGGGAGCTGGTTGATATGTTCATGTGTACGCTGAATGGTCTGTTTTACAGTCATCTCATTGGAAGCTCATCATCTGGCTTCACTGAGTTGATCATGACAGGAGAGCGGGTAGAGAATGGTATCAAGAGTGGAAAGATCCAAGTGGGCACTTCTTCATCAGGTGCTGTAAAGAAACCTCCCGCTGGGAAGAAAGAATCCAATGCTGTTTATGGTCAACCTGATCGTAACAGAAGGCATCAGTCTGTTAGTGCGGTTCATATTTCAAATCCAACCCCTGCAACAACAGAGCAGCCTCAAGGCAACCAACAGAGGGCTAGAAGACAGTTCACGAAGATCAACATGTCAATGGCTCAGGCATTGCAACACTTGTTGAAGGCTGAACTTATCACCCTGAGGGAGGCTCCTCAGAATCCCAATGTTACCTCTCCCAAGTACAATCCCAATGCACGATGTGCATATCATTCAAACTGTCCAGGACATGATACTAATAATTGCTGGGTCTTGAAGAACAAAATTCAAGATATGATTGATGCCGGAGAAATTGAATTTGATCCACCAAATGTGATTACAGCACCACTGCCAAATCACGAGAAGACTGTCAATGCCATTGATGAAGACACTGAGGAAGATCTACATGTCTATTCAGTTATGGAGTTGAGCACACCATTGTCTGTTATCAAAAGGAGGTTAGTACAAGCTGGGATCTTTCCAGGTTGTCGTGAAGATTGTTTGTATTGTACCTATAAGCCGGATAGTTGCTTCATTTTGAGAGATGGAATTCAACGTCTCATGGATAAGTATACCATAGTGTTTGAAAGAAGACCAGCATCTGTAGAAAATATGGTGGATCATCTGACTCGGGGTAAGAAGATTAAAGAGGTTGACATGGTTGACAAAGTACCGGTAAGGATCACTTCAAAGGGTCCTATTAAAATCACTCGTCAGGGCCCAATCAAGATTACTGCTGAAGGTCCTGTGAAAGTTGTTGCTGAAGCCAGAGTGGCTCCTCTGATCATTACCACTCCTGGTCCTATTCCTTATACATCTAACAAAGCTGTGCCTTGGCACTATGGGTCTGATGTTTACATCCATGGCGTCAAGCAGGAGCCTTTACCTGATATGCCTACTGACATTGATAATATTGCTGGATCTAGCAAGATCACTCGTAGTGGAAGAGTCTTCTCTCCTCCAGTTGCTTCTAAGAGTGCAGTTACTCCTGCTGCTACTTCCACCACTGATGCTCGGGGCAAAGGTCCTGTTATTGAGCCTGTATCTACTGATGTGCCAGCTGCTGATGATCTCTCTAAGCAGATGGAAGAAGTATTGAAAATCATTCGCAAGAGTGATTATGACATTGTTGATCAATTGGGGCATACTCCCTCAAAGATTTCTATGTTGTCTCTATTGCTGTGTTCTGAGGCTCATGCCAAGTCCCTGATCAAGTTTCTGAAGTCTGCTCATGTGCCCAGTGCGATTTCTGTTGATCAATTTGAGAACTGTGTTGCTCACCTGACCTATGACAACGGGTTAGGATTCTCTGATGCTGATTTGACCCCTGCCAAGAGGGATCATAACAGGGCCTTGCATCTTTCAATTGAATGCAGGGGCACTACCCTGTCTCATGTACTGATAGACAATGGTTCCTCTCTGAATGTGTTGCCCAAAGAAGTCCTGAATAAGCTGAGTCCTGAAGATACTGTGTTGAAGCCCAGTAATATTGTGGTAAAGGCTTTTGATGGTTCTAGAAGAGTAGTGCATGGGGAAATTGATCTTCCAATCAAAGTTGGTTCTCAGATGTTTACTGCTACATTTTATGTGATGGATATTCGTCCTTCATACTCTTGTCTGCTTGGTCGTCCCTGGATCCATGGGGCAGGTGCTGTGAACTCTACATTACACCAAAAGTTGAGATATCCGGTGAATGGAAAGGTTGTTACTGTCTTTGGAGAGGAAGAATACTTTGTCAGCCATGTAAACACTTTCAAGTATCTGGAAGTGGAAGGTGAATACATTGAGACTCCGTGTCAGTCATTTGAAGTGGTTCCCTGGGTTGCTAATGATTGTGTAGCTCCTCCTGCTGTGAAGAAAGTTCCTGTGGTCATCAGAAAATCTCCAACAATGTCAATGGCCTCCCTCAATGATGCTAGAGCTGTGGTGGATGAAGGTGGTTGTACTATTTGGGGTCAGCTTCCTGATATTCCATACAAGTCTGACAAGTTTGGTTTGGGTTTCACTGCAGAGTCCCAGAAGGCTGTTCGTCGTGCCCGTGCTGCTCGTATCACTAATCAAGGGGTTATCAATGTTGTGGGAGATCAAGATGAAGACTACAACTTGGATGCATGGATTTTTCCTACTGTGGGTGCTGGACTCAATAATTGGAAAGCTGAAGATGTTATCCCTATCTCCTTTAGTCAGGAGTAAATACTATTACTGTGTTGTTGCTTTTAAATTTGTAATTTATTGAACAATAAAACTTTCAAGCCATGTGCCTTACCCGGGGCACAATGGTGTGCTTGTTACGGGCTGTCATTTCATTTGCATACTTCATTCAATAAAATCAGTGGACGTTTCGTTTTAGTAAATATTGTGTTCCTTGTCTTTCTTTTCTTTTATTTTTGTTTTATCAGCTATGTGTTCTTACACACACCCACATCACTAAATGCAGATCCTCATCCACTCTGGATCCTGTTGATAACAGTTCTACTATTGCCAATTATAATTTCGAGAATCCGATCTATCAAACTGAAGACGGAAATGAGGACGATTGTGAAATACCTGTAGAGCTTGCTAGGTTGTTACAACAAGAAGAGAAAGCTATACAGCCACATGAAGAGCCAGTCGAAGTTGTGAATCTGGGAACTGAAGAAAACAGAAAAGAGGTCAAGGTAGGGGCTGATTTAGAGGACAGTGTCAAGAGCAGGTTGATTCAGATGTTACGTGACTATGTGGAGATCTTTGCTTGGTCCTATGAAGATATGCCAGGGTTGGATACAGACATTGTGGTTCACCGTTTGCCAGTGAAAGAAGATTGTCGTCCAAAGAAGCAGAAGGTTCGTCGTATGCATCCTGAAATGTCAGAAAAGATCAAGGCAGAGGTAATGAAACAGTTCAATGCAGGGTTCTTGGCAGTGACTTCTTATCCTCAGTGGGTTGCAAATGTGGTACCAGTTCCTAAGAAAGATGGTAAGGTGCGTATGTGTGTAGACTACAGAGATTTGAACAAGGCCAGCCCTAAAGATGACTTTCCACTTCCTCATATTGATATTCTGGTAGACAACACTGCTCAGCATAAGGTATTCTCTTTTATGGACGGTTTCTCTGGTTACAATCAGATCAAGATGGCACCTGAAGATATGGAGAAGACAACATTTGTGACACAGTGGGGCACCTTTTGCTATAAGGTGATGCCATTTGGTTTGAAGAATGCAGGGGCAACATATCAGCGTGCAATGGTGGCTTTGTTTCATGATATGATTCATCATGAGATAGAGGTATATGTAGATGATATGATAGCCAGGTCTCAGAATGAAGAACAACATCTTGATCATCTGCACAAGTTGTTTGAGAGGTTGAAGAAATACAAGTTGAGATTGAACCCAAACAAGTGTACTTTTGGAGTTAGATCTGGTAAACTCCTGGGTTTCATTGTCAGTGGAAAAGGTATCGAAGTGGATCCTGCAAAAGTGAAAGCTATACGAGAGATGCCAGCTCCCCGTACTGAGAAGGAGGTTAGAGGTTTCTTGGGACGATTGAACTACATTGCAAGATTTATTTCCCAATTAACTACCATTTGTGAGCCAATTTTCAAGTTATTGAAGAAAGATCAGGTGATGGAATGGAATGATGAGTGCCAAACTGCCTTTGATGAAATTAAGAGATACCTGCTAGAACCACCAATTTTGATGCCACCAGTTGATGGAAGACCCTTGATTATGTACTTAACAGTGTTAGACAACTCAATGGGGTGTGTGTTGGGGCAACATGACGAGTCTGGTCGAAAAGAGCAGGCAATATACTACCTTAGCAAAAAGTTTACCGACTGTGAAACAAGATACTCACTGCTCGAGAAAACTTGCTGCGCTTTGGCATGGGCTGCTCGCCGACTAAGACAGTATATGTTGACCCATACTACCTTGTTGATTTCAAAGATGGATCCAATCAAGTACATATTTGAGAAACCTGCTCTCTCCGGAAGAATTGCAAGATGGCAAATGATCTTGACAGAATATGACATACAGTATACTACTCAGAAGGCCATTAAGGGAAGTGTTGTTGCTGACCATTTGGCTCATCAGGCAGTGGATGATTACCAGTCAATGAATTTTGAGTTCCCTGATGAAGACATTATGATTATTACCAAAGAACCTGGACAATATGACGGACCTGAACAAGGATCCCGATGGACTATGGTTTTTGATGGTGCCTCTAACGCACTTGGTAATGGTGTTGGTGTTGTGATTAGTTCCCCTGAAGGTTGTCATACCCCGATTACTGCCAGACTTTGTTTCCATTGTACCAATAACATGGCTGAGTATGAGGCATGTATCCTGGGTATTAAAGCTGCTATTGATATGAAGATTCAGTTCCTTGATGTGTATGGAGATTCAGCCCTGGTAGTCAGTCAGATTAAAGGAGATTGGGATACCAAGCATGATAACCTCATCCCTTACAGAGAGCATGTGTTGTCTTTGATCCCACATTTCAAAGAGATTACCTTTGAGCACATTCCACGGAGAGAAAATCAGTTGGCAGATGCTTTGGCTACCATGGCATCTATGTTTGAGATCAGCTGGGATGATGAAGCTCCCAAGATTACTATTGATAGATTTGAAAAGCCTGCATACTGCAATAAGATTGATACAGAAGGGGCAGAGGAGAAGCCTTGGTTCTATGAAGTGAAAAAATATCTTGAAGATCAGGAATTCCCTGAATGGGCATCTGTCAAAGATAGGAAGTTCCTGAGAAGGTTTTCTGCTAAGTTCTTTTTGAGTAATGGGATTCTGTACAAGCGCAATCATGATTCAACTATGCTTCGTTGTGTGGATAAGAAGGAAGCTACAGAAATTATGGAAGAGATGCATGATGGGACCTTTGGCACTCATTCTAGTGGTCATACTATGGCAAAGAAGATATTGAGAGCAGGTTACTATTGGTCTACCATGGAAGCTGATTGCTATCAACACTCCAGAACTTGTCACAAATGTCAAATCTATGCTGACAAAGTTCATGTACCTCCATCACCACTGAATGTGCTGACTGCTCCTTGGCCTTTTGCCATGTGGGGCATCAATATGATTGGTGAGATCAAGCCTACTGCTTCTAATGGGCATCGTTTCATCCTGGTTGCTATTGATTACTTCACGAAGTGGGTAGAGGCAGCTTCATTTGCATCTGTGACTAAGAATGTTGTGGCTCGATTCATTAAGAATAATCTCATATGTAGGTATGGCATCCCTGAGAGGATTATCACTGACAATGGCTCTAATCTGAACAACACTATGATTACTGATCTCTGCACGCAGTTCAAGATTAAGCATCACAACTCTTCTCGGTATCGTCCAAAGATGAATGGGGCAGTTGAAGCTGCTAATAAGAACATTAAGAAGATAGTACAGAAGATGACTGTCACTTACAAGGATTGGCATGAGATGTTACCATTTGCTCTTCATGGTTATCGTACCACAATACGTACTTCAACAGGGGCAACCCCATTCTCCTTAGTCTATGGTATAGAAGCAGTTCTGCCCATTGAAGTTCAGATTCCTTCCTTAAGAATTATGAAGGATGCAGGTTTGGATGAAGATGAGTGGATTCAGACTCGACTTGACCAGATAAACTTGATTGATGAGAAGAGGTTAGCAGCAGTTTGTCATGGCCAGATGTACCAGAAACGAATGATCAAAGCTTTTAACAAGAAGGTTAAGCCAAAGGTATATCAGGCTGGTGACTTGGTAATCAAGCGTATCATATTACCACAGGGTGATCCTAGGGGCAAGTGGACTCCAACATATGAAGGACCATTTGTAGTCAAGACAGTGTTCTCAGGAGGCGCCATGATACTCACTACAATGGATGGTGAAGACTTCCCACAGCCTGTAAACGCAGACATAGTTAAAAAATACTACGCATAAAAAGAGACCCGCTAGGTTGACAGGCCTAGGCAAAAATAAGGGCATCCCGGCAAACCAAAAGGGTTTGGGCAAAAATTAGGGATATATATAAAAAGATGTACACCCGGCAAGTCGAAAACCTGAAAAGGCGGCTTGGGCAAAAAAGGGTATCCCGGTGGATTGAAAACCTGAAAGGGCAATCCAGGCAAAAGTTAGGGATTAAAGCGTATGACTATGTCTCGTTTGGATCACCCAGGAAACTGCAACCAGTTGTACTACTTACTCAAGCTCGAACAGATAAAGCTCAATCCAATCGTTTCCGTCTCAACAGCAAGAAGATGAGATACTTGAGTGGCAATAGTAGAATTGAAACTCAATAGGGTTGTTTCCCACATAGCTGATTCTTTTTGTAAAAACTTTATGACAAAATCCTCTTACTAGGGTTTATGTCTCCGTGTACAAACTTACCCGTGTATGGGTCACTTTTTGATATAAATAAATTCCATCTTTTGAATCCAGATTTACTTTTACCCTATTTACATAAGCGAAACGTCCATTGGTTGTGTTTGAATGTGTGTATGCTTTTGAATATGATTGATGTTTACCAGAAATGCATGAAAATGCAGTAATAGTATTTACTAAGGACGAACGAGGGAAGGATTTCAATGAAGCTTCGCCGATTCACCTTTACAAGACAGTTACAAACCCTCAGTAGGACAAGTCCATCTTCATGAAGTCTCATCTCCCCTGGAATTTATATCCATCTCTTTTATCCTCATACGGATATTCGGGAAATTACTTTCCAATAAGGGTACGACGAACGAAGGTGGGATGTTATTTGTTTTTAAGTGTTATAATATTAAAATTAAATATATTATATATGTTTTTAAAACAATGAAAATAATAATAAAATATGTATGTTATCTTTAATTTCAAAAATATATTTTTATAAAATTATGTTTTTTTTCTATTTTGTGTTTAATATATAATATGTATATATAAATTTGAATAAATTTTGTATATAAACCCAAATTCTCAAACCCTAAAAAAATCTTTTCCAATTAAACCCTAATTGTATTTATTTTCTAATTTGTGATATTTAAAATAATTCTAATTTATTTATATACTTGAAATTCAAATTATTTTCTTTTTAATGTTTAGAAAACAATTTAATTTATAATAATTATATTTTTGTATATGATTTAAAATAATTTGTAAATATAATAATTAATAGAACTAAATTTTTATAAACATGATTAACATTGTAAATATGATATTTAAACCTATTTTTTTTTATATAACATGTATATATTGTTTAAAAAATAAATGTTAATATATGTTTATAATAATTAAATTTTATAATTATAATATATTTAAAAAAAAAAATAATTTAATAATTTGCAAATTAAAAAAATAATTGTCTGGTTATGTTTTTTTATATAATTGTTTATATTAAATAGTTAACCTCTTATTCTTATATTTTGATTTAAGTTTTGTTTATTATTGTTATCACTAATCATATAATTTATTTTTGCTTTATTAATTTTATATGTTATTATTATTTTAATTAACTTTTATTATTTACTAACCTCTCTTATTTTATTTTGCTTATTATTTAACATTATTATCACTAACCCCCTATTTTTCTTTATTATTGTTTATTGCTTATTTATTTATATTTTATTTATTTTTGCTATTTAATTATTTTGCTTATTATTATAATTTTGTAATTGTTTCTTGGATGTAAAATTTGTAATTATTCAATTATTTATGGTTAGTAATTAGGGAGTGACAAAACATGTATGTTATATAAAAATTAACTTAGATAATTTTAATCATAAGATAATTAAAATAAACACTCACACACACGTAAGTCGATTTTTAATCGCCGTCTCACATTTCTAAGGTTATCCCTCAAGTTGCCTACGAATAACGGTCAAGTGGGGTGTATAAAGCAAGTCCCTTAAAAAAGAGAATCATCAAGTCCCTTATGGTTGCCTTTACGAATTGAGTCCCTTTCGAAAAATGATGATAGTCCCTCATATGTGCTTATTACACCCCACAATTGCCTTCACAAAATAAAATGTCCCTCTCATGTCCCTTAACATCCAAGGTAAAGACTACATACTCCTTAATAGTAGGGATAGTCTTACCAAGGAAAGGAAAAAGAACAAGAAAGACTTTAAACATTAGGGTAGATTCCTCTTATGTACTTGCTCACTTCAAAAAATTTTCAAACTTAACAATTTCAAACAAATTTTCAAACAAGTTTCTTACACATCCGTACATGGATTATTATTAAACTATTCTGAAATTTTTTCTATTCACACACTACATTTTCAAAAAACAATTTAAAGTGAGCTTAAGTACCTAAGAGCCCATGGATAACCATGGATGAAAAGGGTGCTAACACCTTCCCTTTTCATAACCTACCCCCCGGACCCAAAAATATCTCTAAGGTCTTTCCTGTTCTTTTATAACCTTTCCTTATGGATAAAATAAAAGTCGGTGGCGACTCTTGCTATCCGCAACATAACTTCAAGTCAGTTCTCCCACCGTGTTACACTTGCAGGTACACCCCCTCTCCATTCCAACCACCTTTGTTGTTCACGTTCAATTATTGGAAAGCCCTCCTAATCAGGTAAGATCAAATTCTAACCTTCTTTTCCTTACGCTTTGGTTTGTCTCGGACTGAAACTTACTTGAGCGTCGGAGTACCTTGCAGGTACCCCACCCCTTCTCCTACCAACGCATCAAAGTCCCAGTCAGAAGCCACGAAGACCTGTCCGGATTCGAACGAAAATGAATACGACGAAAAAAATGATGAAATCATGTTGTTCATGTCGTCAGCTCGGGCACAATCGTACAAAATGTCCCAAGGTTGGACCCAAAACAATAACATAATTTAAAATGTATTTGTTTCTCTTTATATCAAAAATAACTTTCATTTCATTAATATCATAACATTCAATAACAATATTTTGAAAACAACAACTAATAATAATTTAAACAATTAAACAACAAAACAGACAAATACAACGACTTAACAACATAACTACACAATTATAACCATCTGGACAATTTTCTTATAATTATAAATTAACGCATGAATGTCAGTTTTAACATTCTCCTAAAAACAAACTTCTCCATTTTGGTTGAACGTGGTAACACATTTTCAATTCTTCTAATCTTTTCACCCTCTAGAATGTCTTCATCTAACCAATGGATCAGACTCTTGTTAAGATGTTTGAACATCATTGTATTCCAGAGGCAAATATTCATCAGAGGTTTTATTGACGAAAAAATTAAATTAGCATTTCTCTTGAGGATATAGAGAACCTGATAAAGCAAGGTAGATGACGAAAAGGAGACATTTTGAAAGAAAACTAGAAGGAGACCTTAATAAAAATTGCAACAAATGAAGAGGAGGTGGTTTTATATTTATAATGAAAATTAGAGGGTGTTCATTGGTTCGGGAAAATTCGAACCAAACTGGAATCCAAACCAAACCATGGCGTTTGGGTCTAGCATATTTTTAGTTCAGGTAAAAACCGAACCAAACAAATGAAACCCAATATTAATTGGTCTGGGTAACGAATTTTCAAAATTCTACCTGCGAGACCGTCTACCCAAATCAACCATATTAATTCATATAATTATATCATTATAATGGAAACTTGTATAAGATATTCAACTTTAAAAATGAAGAAAAATGAAACATCATTTGTGACATTCACAATCTATATGAAAACATGAAAATAAATATTAAAAAAATTATATTATTATAGAAAATTAGTTGATGTAAATTAGAAAGTTTTAAAAATAGTTTCGCATATTTGTTTCTAACATATCTGATCAATCCAATTCAAACCGATATGTTATTTCTCGGTTTGGTTCGATTTAGGTTTTATAAAAAAAATGTGAAAATTCAATTCAACAAATCCATATATTTTTGATCGATTTGGATATCAGATTAACTCAAAACCGAACCAAACCGACCCACAAACATTCTTAATAAAAATATATAATGTAGTAGCTATTTCATATAACATATCCACACACATTATTAAAAAAATAAAATAAGAAAAGGATGATGCACCATTTCATATGGCGCATGTATTATGCCCCAATATAGTGACGCCGTATGAAATAACTACCCTTACATGCATAAGCCAAATCAATCGTGCATGTGTTCAAAAATAAAAGGATGCCAATTTCAAATAAAGCATTCTCTTTATTTGCAATTTTAATTGAAAAAATGGATTATTTAAAAAAAAATCCAATTAAGTTGTAAACATTTTTTTTCAAAAATGAAATTAGGTTTTTAGTTTTATTTTATTCTTTTCTCTCTCCTTCCACAGTCATTCTTTTTTTCTTATAGTTGATCTGAAGCTACAACTGCGCATTACCCAAAGGAATCAACGACACCGCCTACCATCTTCTCTCTCTGCAACCTCTTATCATTCTCCGCCATGTTTGTTTCAATGATTCTCTCTTTCTTTTCATTTGTTATCTCTTTCATATACTATTTATATTCGATTCGAATCTGAATTCATCTTATGCCCCCGATTTTTAAATCTAGGGTTTTGAAACCTTCTTCGATTAAATGCTTTTTTATTCGGTGTTAACTGATTGTTATTATTTTGGGGTGATTACTGTGTTAGATTTCTGTTTCTAACTGATGTAATTTATTGCTACCTAGAAATACTAGAAAAAAAATCATGAGTTTGGTTTGATCAATATTACACCCCTGTTTCCCTTGCGTATACTTTTTATTCTCTATAATAATTAATGCTTTTGTAGCCCTTATTTTAATCTTCACTTTAACTAAAATTTGTCATGTTTTGAACATCTGATAAAAAAGTGCGTCCAAAACCGACACTGACACTTGTGATTATATTTAATAGGTTCATTTTTTCTAATTGTTATCGGTGTCGACGTGTCAGTGTTGATGTGTTTCCGGTGTCCATGGTTCATAGGTTTTACTCTTAAAGTCATTTTTTGGTTTTGTTTTGAATTCAGGGCTGACGAGGAACCTGTTGATCCGAAGAGACTTCTTGAAGAGTCTTGCAAACCAAAGTGTGTGAGACTGTTACTTGAATACCAGGTGTGTGAATTTTGATATTTTAAAAAATAGAATTGTAGGCTGAATCAGTTAAATATGAGTATTGTTCTTAGTTTAGGCGAGCGGTGCAATTTTGTATTTGCAAGGTTTCAGATTTGATAGTAGATATACATGGATCTTGCTGAATTTTAGATTTATTGATTAATTATATTGTCCCTTTTACATTCTTACATTTTATTATGATATTGTTTACTGAACAATGTGATTGGAAAATTCTATAATATTGAGTGTGTATGAGAGGAGCGAGAAAGGGAGAGTACTAGTAAGGTGAAGAAATGTTAACAGTTAATAACAAAGAAATGCAATGTAGTAAAGGAAATGTTAGAGGTGTTATCTTGCCGAGAATATACAATCTTATTATCTGATTGTTTTAGAGTGAATGAGTGGCTAGATAATCATGAAACTAAATAAATGTGCCGAGCACCAACATGAAAGTCTAATTTATAACCTCTAAGTGCTTTTCTTATAGGCTAACACTTTTTTCTCTTTTTTCATCTCTCATTCTATCGAAAATATAACACTTTTGCTATAGTATTTTTGGGGAATTTTAGGATTATGTTCTGCTTCAAGTTAGGAAAAAATATAAAAGTCCAGGTAGATGGATTATGGCCATGAGAATGAGTGTTTTCTATATTCTTTTGAAGATTCGACGCAATGGAGCTTGATATAAACCAAGGCCTCAATATTGCATTTTTGGGGTATGCTTGAATAGGATAGAGAGATTATGGTTCCAGTTTTGCATTGATTAAGAGTTTATTTTTGGGTGGGTTACGTCTTATAACCAATTCCTTTTTTTTACTTGAGAGAACCAACATTGTATGACATTAGCGGGAAAACCTCAGGTTCTGATTTGTTTACTTGAATAGTAGATCTATGCCTTGGACAATAAAGAGCAACTCCATTTTGGATCCGAGGAAGGGTAGCCCCATTGTAGGTATATCGTAGTTTCTTTTATAGTGCCTTATTAAGAGGCTGATTCCACTCCAACTCACATGATAGAAATTACGGTTGAATTCTAAGACAAATTTAGAATAAAATAAGTGTTGGCAAATTTTTCTTTCAAGTTGTTTTTGTTTATGAAAGAAGTTCTTGCAAAGAAAACTAATTCGCTAAATTGCTATAGGCATGCATTAAAAGGATACAAGGGGATGATTCCGGGCAAAAACACTGCATTGGATAATACTTTGATTATTGGTATTGTGTTGACAAGTGTGTAAGTATTGATTAATGTTTAGTTTTTAAATAACCATTTAGCCACTTGATTTACTTTTGTATTCCCTGAAACTGAAGTTATTCCAATTATAATCTTGCAATGCAGGTTGCACCAAAGCTATTCCCCAAACTGAAGTAATAGGGGATAATATTTTGGTATTATGATATTGTTCTGTTTTATCTTCATTTCCAAATAACTGCTACTAAACTTTTGATTTTGTATCCAAATCTCATGTCCTGTTTTGTTAATGTTTTGCATATCGGGAAATTTTGATCCCAGGGAGACCTTGGATGATAATTAATAAGAATATTATGGCAATTCAGAACTTTGAGACTTATTAGGAAGTATATGCTGGTATAGAGACCCAACATATTTATCACGTTTAAAATACTAGTACTAGGGATGGCAAAAATATCCATACCCGCAGATATCTGTGGATAAAATCTGTCACGGGTACGAGCGAGTAACTTAATAAATATCCACGGATGAAATAAATGGATATTTAAATACCTGTTTAGTAATGGATATAGATATGGGTTTGATGATATCTATGCCTGTTAATAAATTATATTAATTGCTTAAATATTAGTTTATTATACGTTGTCTTTTCATATTCTAAAAAATTAGTCTTCTCATATATATTTTTATGATGTTTTCTTTGAAGAAAACCTTTTACATTGAAGCTTCTTTACTCCATACCTTACTTCAACAATTCAATTTGACCGTCCAACCAACCATTTTCTCTGTCCAACCAGTGTCTTCCTTTCAAACCAATAATTCGACCTTTTACATTGAAGGAAATTAATGTGATAACATTTTGTTAAAATAAGAGATATTTGTAGGGATGTTATCTGATAATAACTTGTATATTTAAAAGAAGTTGGAGAAAAAAATTCAAAAAAAAAGAAAAAAAAATGTTATCCATGAATATCTGTAAATATCTACGAATATCTTAAAACCCGCGGATTATCTGTTTAGAGAATATTCGTATGGATATGGGGCGGATATGAATATCATATTTATCCAACGGGACGAACACATATATCATACTATCCATCTCCATGGATATCTATTTACATCCCTAACTAGTATCCGGCTTCTATGTTTTCTTCGAACTACCAAGTTTCTAGGTTTTCTGTAATTCATTTGGACTTCTGAATGTTACTAAATAATCCATTTATTACACATGTTATTGACCCTAATGTTTGTCCAACCACTTGCGAGTTACCTCATGAAGAACAACAGAAAGATACAACTTTACACAACAAATAGAATTTAATCTAACAAGTTATGATATGACATTTGGCGTTTCTTCAGCATATGCATATATCACAATTCAGATAATGGTTTGTGGAGCCCAATTACTAAG
The DNA here is from genome assembly GCA_963966055.1 of Lathyrus aphaca. Lineage (NCBI taxonomy): Eukaryota > Viridiplantae > Streptophyta > Magnoliopsida > Fabales > Fabaceae > Lathyrus > Lathyrus aphaca. The sequence continues at coordinate 12,205,066 of OZ014519.1, forward strand.
ATTAAACTCAATTGCATGGTGATTTCCATTTCATTTGCTTCGAGCATAGTATGTCCCTAGTTGTGAGTATGACAAAGGAAAATCCACTTAATATTGTAATGGCAATTTTGCTTCATTTGCTTCATCAGTTCATTATGATTTGTGTAGTTCCAATATTGAACATCTCATCTGTTCCTCTTTGATAAGGCCTAGTACCAACTCTAGATACACTATAACGTGACCTAGTGTGGATTGAATTAACATTTTTGTGACTTTAGTTTACATGTTTTTTATTTTTGGATGAATTATATACTTTACATTATGCTTGATTAGGATTGGAGTTCACCTTTGAGTTTGACATCACCATTCTCTATTTGCTAATTTAAGATTATTTCAATCAACAGCTCATTTTTCAGATTTCTAAAATCAAATAAGTTTGGCTATCTTCAGAATTCAAAAATCAAATAAGTTTGGCTATCGTAAGGAAAATCGATCTTATCTCAAAAATTGAAAATTGATTTTATCTCAAGTGTTATTTGACTATAATATAGTTTTTTTTTTGTTCACGCTCTTGAGTTGCTAAAAAAATTCGATTTAAAATATGAAAATTGAGCTTTATACATGAAATTTGCTTTCAAAGTAATAAATAAATTTAATTTAAATTCATTAAGATTCATAGCATTTTTTGTGTCATTTTTGAAATGTGTCATTTTTATACATGAGTTTTTTGAAATGTGTCATTTTTGTGTGAAAGTAATGTCATTATATTCATAGCATTTTTTGGAAAGTGTAGATCAAATTTTTTTTTTAAGAAAAATTCATTAAGATCAACTGTTATGCACGGTGAAAAATTGGTTGTCTTTGTTATCTCATATTGAACTTTGGAGGTTGATTTTGAAGCTTATATGATAAATTACTTAAAAGGTTCAAATTTTTAGAGGTTGATATTGAAACATAAATTACTTAAATTGTTCAAATCTAACATTTGAATCAATTTATTGTAGTTATAATATGGATGTAAGAACAAGATTTGATTCTACATATGGCCTTAAGTTTTGATGACATGTTATCTAAGAGAACAATTTTGTATTTTATAGTTTTTGTCTAGTGTGTAGCGTTTAATGTGAGCAACCTTAGTTTTTGATCGATTATAAATTTTAAGTGTTTTGTGTTTGTTTCATATTAAGAAATATGCTTGTTTCATTGTGGTTCTCTTGTTTCTCAATGTTTATGAATTTTTGGAAAATCACGCAAAATGAATCGATTCATTCTAGCTTGAATCGATTCATGCTGTTGAGAGGTTTCTGGATTTCGCAAAATGAATCGATTCATCCTTTGATGTATCGATTCATGCTGTTTAAATAATTTTGTTTTCTCAAAATTGATCAGTATGTATCGATTCATCCAAGCTTAAATCGATTCATTCTTCTGTTATTTGTCTAACAGATTCTGTATACATATATGTGCTTTTGTTTCATTCAAAATATATAGATCACAGATTACAAACATTTTGAGAGACGAATTTTGTAGTGATTAAGCATTGAAGAACACATTAAGATAGGGTTTGTGGAGTGTTGGAACTTCAATGTTGAGCAAAGTTTGAAACCTAAAATCAAAGACATCTTCATCATCTTCTCAAAGATCTTAATTCAAGAACATCAACAAGGGTGTTTGCTGTCCTGTGAATTGAAGGCTTTCGAGATAACGCTCAGTGGTACGATCGTAGATCCAGCTGAGTTGAAGATTGATAGAAGGTTTCAAGGAAAAACAAGTTGGGTTTTCCTTCAAGAACGGGCGTGTTCTTGAGGGTTTTGTGAGTCACGTTTACAAGTCAGATTCAGCCGCAGCGAGAGTCGTGGAACCGGTGGATTGATTGTATAACTTGCAGGAAATCTTGATTGGGCTCAAATCGAGTGGAGGTTGATACAATACGAAATTCTAGGAGTTTAGAATTCTGGTATTTGTATTCGAACCTTGTAATCAACGGATTCAGCAACTTTGATATAAGAATTCTCAATTTCAATTTGAAATTGAGAGGGAGACGTACCCACACGCGAGGACGAACATGGGGAACTTCCTTACCAAATCTCGGCGTATTGTTTCTCGTCTCTATCTTTACTTTCGTTTTAATTTGTTTTTCGATTCATTGGAAATTGCTTTAGTGATAGGTGCATTCAACTGTTTTTCATATTGTGTGTTTAATCCTTATCATAGCAATCGTAAAATCCAGTACGTTATCGCTTGTCTGGTCTTCTAGTGGCCGGTTCAGAATAGACGCCTGTTTATTCGGGACCTTCGTTTCCGTAATTCTTTGAAAACTCTGAAAAAGTTTTTAAATCCTTTAAAACAAGGAGGTGATCCATTCACCCCCCCTCTAGATCACTCGCCACAGCGTCTAACAAGTGGTATCAGAGCACCGGTTCGCTGGTGCTTTGTGGCTTCCTGTAACATTATGGATTCTGAACCAAAGGGGGCGTACAATAGAGCTCCTGTTTTCAACGGTGAAAATTATGGCTATTGGAAAGACTGCATGCGAGTACATATAAATTCTGTTGATAGGCGCGTATGGGCTGCCATTCAAAATGGTCCTTTTCAAATTACCATGATGAATGAGGCAGGAGCCATAGTACCTAAACCAGAAGACGATTGGGATGAAAAAGATGAGAAAAAGTGGTCAAGTGATTGGAGAGCTCGAAATATGCTAATTTCAGCACTTAGTGCAGATGAGTATTATTGAGTTTCCCATTGCTCGACAGCTAAAGAAATGTGGGATGCTTTAGAAATTGCTCATGAGGGCACAACTGAAGTAAAACAGTCCCGCATTAACACACTTAATCAAGAGTTCAAACTCTTTCGCATGAAACAAGGAGAATCTATTCCCGACATGCAAAAGAGATTTGTTCATCTCATTAATCGTTTGAATGCACTTGGAAAACCTGTTTCCAATGATATTGCTACTAATAAAATTCTGAGATGTCTTAGCAGGGAATGGCAACCTAAAGTGGCAGCTATCAAGGAAGCTAATGATCTAACGACACTCACAATGACTACTTTGTTTGGAAAGCTGGAGGAACATCAGCAAGAACTAGAAAGTCTAGAAAAGTTTGAAAACAAAAGTAAAAAGGGAAAAGAGAAGAATAAAGACAAAGAGGGTGAGAAGAGGCCTATAGCTCTTATGGCTTCAAACTGAAAGTCCTCACAAAAAGAGCTAAGCAACAATGAGTCAAGTAGTGATGAAGACTCCGATGACGAAGAAATGGGACTTTTTGTTAGGAGATATAATAGATTCATTCGAAAGAATGGAATCAAACATTCCGACAAAAATCTCATAAACTTTAGAAGACAATCTATGGATTCAAAACAGGAAGAGGTTAAGAAGAATAGAGAAAGAGGGTCTTGCTTTAATTGTGGCAAGTCCGGTCATTATAAAACGGATTGTCCTTTAAAGAAAAAGGATAAAGGAAAAGCTCCTCCAAGAAGGTATAATAATAATAAGCAAAGAAGAGCTTACATTGCTTGGGAGAGTGATAGTGATTCATCAAGTACACAATGCACAAGTGATAGTGATGAAACTGCAAATTTGTGTCTTATGGCTCACACCAAAAATCAGTCCCGTCACAAGAAGAAAAGTGATGATAAAAAGGTAAAACAAGCTTATTATAACAACTTCTCTTCCATGTCTTTTTCTGAATCGAAAGTAGCTTTTGAAAAACTGCATAATGAAGCTAAAGAAGCATTTAAAAGGTTAGCTTTCGATAAAAGAATTTTTTCATACTTGGAAGGTAAAGTACAATATGCTGAAAAAGATTTAGAATGCTTGAAAGCTAGTATTGCAGAAAATTCAAAAGCTATTGATATTGATGGTTGTAGTAAAATTAGGCATTGTGAAAGGTGCCACATTTGGCAACAAGAGGTCATATCTCTTAAAGCCAAATTGGAAAAAGCCTTGCAACCTAAGATTACTTATGTCGTCGATACGAGATTGTTCAAAAAGTCATTAAATCCTCCATATGCAAAATATTCTTTTGTTCCAAAGGATTTAAAGACCAATAGTAAACATCATCATTATCGTAGTGTTTGTCACTATTGTTGTCATGCTGGCCATACCATTGAGAAATGCAAGTTTAGAAGATTTCTTGTTCCTAAAGGCATTTATCAATGGAAGCCTAAAGACAACCATGTTATCACTTACCCACTTGGACCCAATAAAAATTGGGTACCTACCTCTCTCTTTTGATATTGTAGGATGAGTGTCTTGCATCCATGGAAAGAAGATGGTTTCTGGACAGCGGATGTTCAAGGCACGTGACGGGTGACATATCACTTTTTATTGACTTCAAGGCAAAGAAAAAGGGGTATGTTACTTATGGAGACAATAACAAAGGAGCAATACTTGGTAAAGGTAGTGTAGGTAATCCCTCTACCACTACTATTTCTGATGTACATCTTGTAGAGGGACTTAAACACAATTTGTTAAGTATAAGTCAACTATGCGACAAAGGTTATAAAGTGTCTTTCACAAAAACATGTTGCAAAATTGAACATACCGAACAAAATGTTGTGTTTAAGGGTGTTAGAGTAAACAATATATATATGCTTGATCTATTGAGTGTTTCCTTAACAAGCACTTAATGTCTAGTAGCCTTAAATGATGATTCATGGCTATGGCATAGACGCTTAGCGCATGTTAATTTCGATTTGCTTAACAAGGTTGTATCCAAGGATCTAGTGGTAGGTCTTCCAAAAATAAAGTTTTCAAAAGACCACCTATGTGATGCTTGCCAAATGGGAAAACAAACAAGGGTCTCTTTTAAATCTAAAAATATAATTTCAACTTCAAGACCCCTTGAGCTTCTCCATATGGATCTCTTTGGACCATCTAGGACAAAGAGCTTAGGTGGAAACTATTACGGTTTTGTAATAGTAGATGACTACTCTAGATTCACTTGGACTATATTTCTTCATAGCAAAGATGAAACTTTTTCTGCTTTCAAAAGTTTTGCAAAGCTGTCCCAAAATAAAATGAATTCTAAAATAGTTACAATCCGAAGCGATCATGGAGGTGAATTTCAAAACCACCTCTTTGATAAGTTTTGTGACAAGTATGGCATTGAGCATAACTTTTCAGCTCCTCGAACTCCACAACAAAACGGTGTTGTGGAACGCAAAAATCGAGTTTTAGAGGAATTGGCAAGAACAATGCTCAATGAGGGTGGATTACCAAAATACTTTTGGGCCGATGCAATTAGTACGGCTTGTTATGTTCTCAATAGGATTTTAATTTGTCCTATTTTGAATAAAACTCCTTATGAAATTTTAAAAGGTAGAAAGCCCAACTTGTCTCATCTTCATGTGTTCGGTTGTAAATGTTTTGTCTTGAATAATGGTAAGGAAAATCTTGGGAAGTTTGATGCCAAAGCTGATGAAGGTATTTTTCTTGGTTACTCTCAATCAAGCAAAGCATATAGAGTGTATAATAGGCGTTTACTTTCTGTCGAAGAATTTGTCCATGTTTCTTTTGATGAGTCTTACCCAAAAATTGTCGGAAAAGGTATCTCTTTTAATGACGCAGGTGTATCTACACAAGACATACTCAAAGAAGCTGGCTCGGAAATTGATCAATCCAAAGCGGTTGCTATTGAGAAGGAGGAAGATACATGTATTGAAAAAGATAAAGAGGAAGGAACATCTGAAGTGAAGGATCTTCCACCAGCTTGGAAATCCTCTAAAGATCATCCCATAGACAATATATTGGGAGACATTTCAAAGGGAGTGTTGACTCGTTCTAAGATAAGTAATTTTTGTTCTCACTTTGCTTTTGTATCACAAGTGGAACCTAAAAACGCTAAAGAGGCCTTGGTTGATGAATTTTGGCTAATGGCCATGCAAGAAGAGCTAAATCAATTTAAAAGAAATGACGTTTGGGAACTTGTCCCTCGTCCGCGAGATAATCACATCATAGGTACTAAATGGGTTTTTAGAAATAAACTTGATGAAAGCGGAGTGATAACTAGAAATAAGGCACGCTTGGTAGCACAAGGGTATAACCAAGAGGAGGGCATAGATTATGAGGAGACTTATGCTCCGGTTGCTCGCCTTGAAGCCATACGTCTTTTGCTTGCCTATGCGTGTTCTATGAATTTCAAGCTTTATCAAATGGACGTAAAAAGTGTGTTCTTAAATGGTGTTATAAATGAAGAAGTATATGTTTCACAACCTCCTGGTTTTGAAAATTCTGAATATCTAGATCATGTCTATAAGTTAAAACGTGCTTTATATGGTCTTAAGCAAGCACCTCGTGTGTGGTACGAAAGACTTAGCAAATTTCTACTTGATCATGGATATTCTAGAGGTAAAGTGGATAATACACTCTTCATTAAACACAAAGGAAAACACATTCTTTTAGTTCAAGTTTATGAAGACGATATCATCTTTGGTTCAACTAACATACACTTGGTCGAAGAATTTTCTAATGTTATGCAGGGTGAGTTTGAGACGAGTCTCATGGGGGAGTTGAACTACTTTTTAGGCCTCCAAATAAAGAAACTTGATGAAGGTACATCAGTATGTCAAACTAAATACTGTAGAGAGCTGCTCAAACGGTTTGGAATGAATGATTCTAAATCAATTGACACTTCTATGCCTACCAATGGAAACTTGGACAAAGATGAACATGGTAAGGGTGTTGATGTCAAAAGGTATAGAGGTATGATCGGATCTCTTTTGTATCTTACTGCTTCTAGACCAGACATCATGTTTAGTGTGTGTATGTGTGCAAGATATCAATCAAATCCTAAGGAATCTCACCTAAAATCAGTCAAGCGTATATTTAGGTATCTTAATGGAACACCTAAATATGGGCTTTGGTATTCCAAAGGAAGCGATTGTAGCTTAGTAGGTTATTCTGATTCTGATTTTGCTGGATGCAAATCAGATAGGAAAAGCACTAGTGGCACATGTCATCTGTTTTCAAATTCTTTGATAAGTTGGCATAGTAAAAAGCAAGTATCCGTAGCTTTGTCTACTGCAGAAGCTGAGTATGTCGCAGCCGGTAGCTGTTGTGCTCAAATTCTGTGGCTAAGACAACAACTACAAGACTTTGATATTGAACTTAAACGTATTCCAATTAAGTGTGACAACACTAGTGCCATTAATCTCACTAAGAATCCTGTTTTACACTCGCGCACAAAATATATTGAGATTCGACATCACTTCCTTCGCGATCATGTTGAAAAAGGCGATGTTGTTTTTGAGCATGTTGATACTAAAAATCAGCTTGCTGACATTTTCACTAAACCTTTGGCGACTGAACCATTCTTCAACATTCGTCGTGAGTTAGGGATTCTTGATCTCTCCTCATTGGTGCCTTAAGTTTGATTGATATTGTTTCTATTTATCTCATCATATTTGCTAAGTTTTGATTGTAGTCTTCATTAGTGCCTCATGAGAATACTACGATGGAGGTAATATCGTTCCTCTCTTCACCTTGGTAATATTGTATGATCAATGTATGTTTGAGTAATGATCTTTTGTTTACATGAACTTCTTTTCATATGAATGTTTGAACATTGATTTTTGTTATTCTTAAGCATGCATACTTTGTTGCATTTCATTTAACTGCATAATGGTTGTTTTTGCTTCTTCATAAATGTGTCAATTTCTGAAAATCACTGAAATATTCAAAAATTCGCATAATGAATCGATCCCAATTTGCTTGAATCGATTCATGATTTAATTTTGCAATTTCTTTCAAAATCAGTTACAGTATGTATTGATTCATACTTACTTGAATCGATTCATTCTCATCTACAAAATCAAAAATTCGCATAATGAATCGATCCCAATTTGCTTGAATCGATTCATGATTTAATTTTGCAATTTCTTTCAAAATCAGTTACAGTATGTATTGATTCATACTTACTTGAATCGATTCATAGCAGTTTGTCTCTTAAAAGTTTTCGAATAATGAATCGATACATACATGGATGAATCGATTCATTCTGACGAAAATTCAGTTTTTTTTTAATCGACACATCAGCAACTGCCATGACATTTGTATCAGTTACAAAACCCCATTATCTCCATTATGTCTCTCTCATTATCTCATTTACATCATTTGCATCAAAACCTAACTGTTCCAAAAACCCCTCTTCTTCTCTCAAACCCTAATCTTCCACCATGGCTCCAAAATTTATGCTTCCAAGAGAAAGAAGTAAACGAAAAGGCAAGGAACATGTTGGGTCTTCTTCTCAGGCTCCTCCTATTCCTGAAATTCCACCATCCGGGACTGCAATCCTTCATCCGGCCATCATTGAAGAATTTGAAACTTCCTTTAAATTAAGGTTAGTAATGAAACCTCATATGTTTGATCCTAGTGATGCTCGTACTCTAGGTTTAGAAGAAGTCGCGGCTTTAATCGACGTACAAAGTCTTGGATTCTTTTTATATGTTAAAGATGAGTATCATGAAGATTTTATTCGTGCTTTCTATGCTGGTGTGAAAACTGCAAGAGGATATATGTTTAAATGTTTAATTGGAACAAGAACATATCGTTTTGAGGCTGCTGACTGGGCCACAGTGTTCGGTATGCCATCTGAGATGGATGATTTGCAGATGTGGCATGACCAGAGTTTCGAAACTCAGTTTAATTTGAAGGAATTCTGTGCATCCATTTCTAAGTTGGATAGACCCCTTGCTGATGATGAGCCACTAACTTCAGGTATGATCAAAAGTGTACCAAGAATTCTGCACTGGATCCTTTCGCATATCTTGCGTCCAAGGTCCGGTGGACATTCTCGTTTGGATAAGCCGGATATCCATTTGCTGTACATTTTGCAGAAAAAGATTCCCTTAAATTGGGCAAATTACTTTGTCAAGCGCATCTTCCTTACGCGAAACAGCTCCAAAAACATTACCCTTGCCTATGCTTCTCAAATCATGAGGATTCTCAAGTTTTGGAAAGTCACTTTTCCTCCTGTGCCTCTCGTATCAGTCTCTGGTGTGCAAGAATTCAACAATGCCACACTTTCTCATATGGGGTATCGATGGGACATTGAGCGTCGCTGTTACTACTTCTTTGAACGCAGTACACGTACTCGCATTTACAACTTTGACAACCCGACTTAACACATATATGTTAAAGAAAACAGGGATGAAGATATGGAAGAAGCTGATAATCCTCCTGATGCGCCTGCCAACACCGGATGGGGTGAGTGGATACCACAAAGGTGGTCTCCCACAAACTATGATCCTGCTCCCTCGTCGGCTGCACCGACTTCCTCTACTGCTGCTCCAGCTTATCTCACTGACATGTTTGCACAATTGGAAGTTGCAAACAATGCCTGGCATGAGGAAGCTCGTGCATGGCATGTCCAGCAAACGGAATGACATAAGGAGCATCGTGAATGGCATGATGACCATACTCGCATGTACCATAATCAACATTCCTGGCATACTGAACTAGTTAAGTGGCATCAAGTATTTTATAATGAGATGTCTGGATTTATGGATGATTGTCGTTCGCACCCGGGCATTATGGAAAGGTTTCAAAGCACCGAAGTCCAGAGGCGTTTCCGGCGTTATGCTTTCATAGGGCAGAATCCAGATGAAATGCCGCCTCCACCTCCTCCTCCAAGCTTCCGTGACCCTGATCGTGATGATGCGGAGTCGTGTGGTGGCCATTTCCCTCATTGATGCATTTCATATTGCATTTCATCATTGTGTGTTGCTTGAGTTTCTTTTGTTTTTCATGTTTGAACAATTTATGTTTTGGTTTGGCTATGTAATTCGCATCTTTCTTTGACAATTTCACTGCTTATGATTATGTAATTTGCTTTTGTTTAAATTGTTTGCGCTTTCTATTTCATTCTTTGTGAGTGAATTTTGTCTTTGTATCTTAGTTTTGTTGTTTCTGGTTCATCATCTATAACTCTTTCTTGCTGTTGACAAAGGGGGAGAAAAAGGCAAGTGTGAAAAGACAATGACAGGCAAAACTCAGGGGGAGTACTCTCTCACACTTCAAAATTTTGTCATCATCAAAAAGGGGGAGTTTGTGAGCAACCTTAGTTTTTGATCGATTATAAATTTTAAGTGTTTTGTGTTTGTTTCATATTAAGAAATATGAGTGTTTTGTGTTTGTCAACCAATTGGAAACCGTGGTTGGAAATGTTACTGCTAGCAATGGGCTAGGGTTTACCAATTCTGACTTGACAGCGGATGGCCGCAACCACAACAAAGCCTTGCACATAACCCTGGAATGCAAAGGAGCTGTCCTTTCTCATGTGCTGGTGGACACAGGTTCTTCCCTGAATGTCTTACCAAAGAAGGCTCTGGTGAAGTTAGAATATGATGGATTGACATTGAGACCCAGCAACCTGGTGGTAAGAGCCTTTGATGGTTCGAAGAGATCGGTTCTGGGAGAGATTGAGCTGCCTGTGACAATTGGCCCACAGACCTTTAAAACTATCTTTTATGTGATGGACATTCAGCCCGCCTACAACTGTTTGTTGGGTAGGCCCTGGATTCACGCCGCCGGCGCAGTAACGTCTACCCTTCACCAAAAGTTAAAATTTGAGTGGGAAGGTCAAGTTGTCACAATCTGTGGGGAAGAGGATATTTTCGTTAGCCATCTGGCTACTTACAAATACATTGAGATGGATGGGGAGATCCATGAAACAATGAGCCAAGGTTTTGAAGCCTTGAACGTCAATGAAGCATCTGCTGTGTCAGGGATCTCCATGTCATCTTACCAACAAGCCCGGAAGGTTGTTGAAGAAGGAACTGCCCTAGGCTGGGGCAAGGTATTAGCTGTGGAGGAGAAGAAGGACAAATTTGGGTTGGGTTACAGACCAACTCAACATCAAGCAAAGGCTGCTGCAGAGCCTGGTTTTGTCAGTGGGGGGATGCTTACCCCCGATGCTATCAACTGTTTGGAAGACGAGCTGGAAGAGGAGCGCAATCTGGAGAATTGGATTCGTCCGAAGATCCCGGGGAGCAGTGTCTCGAACTGGTCTTCCCAGGAAATTATAAGAGTTACTCATGCAGAGTAATTATTATTTCCTGTATTTTTTATAGCATGCATCCAAGTCTTGCATCTTGCCCAAGATGACAAGACTCATTTTGTAACCAGGGCCATCTGTACTTTTGTGCAAACAAGATTAAATTAATGAAATATCAGACATCTTTTTGCAAACGAGTCTTTTTCTTTTATGCTCACTGTTTTTCCATTTTTCTTTTTGTACAAAAATAAATGGCGGTGTTTTCAAAATGATAACTTCATTTCACTTTTTCTAAAGCAAGATTAAAATCAATCACTAAAATGAACAAACTTAACCCTTGCAGAGAGTGCCTTCCTGACAGCACCGACAACAGCACGGCTATGACATCGTATGACTTTGACAATCCGATCAATCAAGCTGATGAAGGGGTTGATGAAGAATATGAGCTTCCTGAAGAGCTAGCCAGGTTGTTGAGACAGGAGGAAAAGGTTATTGCTCCTCATCAGGAGGAGATTGAAGTGATTAATCTTGGTACTGACGAAGACGTGAAAGAAGTTAAAATCGGGGCCTGCCTGCAAGACTCAGTGAAGAGGCAACTGGTAGATCTGCTTCAGGAGTATGTTGATGTGTTTGCTTGGTCGTATCAAGATATGCCAGGGTTGGATACCGACATTGTTGTGCACAAGCTGCCTCTGAGGGAAGAATGCCCGCCAGTTAAACAGAAGTTGCGCCGAACTCGCCCAGACATGGCTATGAAAATCAAGGAAGAGGTACAAAAGCAATGGGACGCCGGGTTCCTTGCTGTGACTAGCTATCCGCCGTGGGTTGCTAACATAGTACCTGTGCCTAAGAAGGACGGAAAAGTAAGAATGTGTGTTGACTACCGGGATCTGAACAGAGCCAGCCCGAAGGATGACTTCCCATTACCTCACATTGATGTATTGGTGGATAACACGGCTCAGTTCTCGGTATTCTCCTTCATGGATGGATTTTCAGGATATAATCAGATCAAGATGTCACCTGAAGACATGGAGAAGACAACATTCATTACACCTTGGGGCACGTTCTGTTACAAAGTGATGCCATTCGGACTGAAGAATGCTGGTGCAACATACCAACGGGCTATGGTGACATTATTCCACGATATGATCCACAAAGAAATAGAATGTTATGTGGATGATATGATCGCCAAGTCCCTTACAGAGGAAGATCACCTGGTAAATCTGCTGAAGTTGTTCAAGCGCCTGAGGAAGTACCAACTAAAGCTGAACCCCAACAAATGCACATTCGGGGTGCGATCCGGTAAGCTGCTGGGCTTTATTGTAAGCGAGAAAGGGATTGAAGTCGACCCTGATAAAGTCAAAGCCATTCAAGAGATGCCTGCACCGAAGACAGAAAAGGAAGTCCGAGGGTTCTTAGGTCGATTGAACTATATTTCACGGTTCATATCTCACCTTACAGCAACCTGTGAACCCTTGTTCAAGCTGCTAAGAAAGGAACAAACGGTCAGGTGGAACGAAGACTGCCAGAAGGCTTTTGACAAGATCAAGGAATATCTGCAAGAACCTCCAATCCTCATGCCGCCAGATGAAGGAAGACCTCTGATTATGTACTTGACAGTGCTAGAAGAGTCAATGGGGTGTGTGCTGGGCCAGCATGACGAGTCTGGTCGAAAAGAGTATGCAATATACTACCTAAGCAAAAAGTTTACCGACTGTGAACAACGTTATTCGCTGCTCGAGAAAACTTGCTGTGCTTTAGCGTGGGCTGCTCGCCGACTGAGACAGTATATGCTGACCCACACCACTTTATTAATCTCAAAAATGGATCCAGTTAAGTACATTTTCGAGAAGCCAGCTCTTACCGGACGGGTTGCAAGATGGCAGATGATTCTCACAGAATACGACATACGGTACACCTCTCAGAAAGCCATCAAGGGCAGTGTACTATCTGAATATCTTGCTGAGCAACCCATTGATGACTACCAGCCTATGAGGTTTGACTTCCCTGATGAGGACATCATGTTCATTAAAGCAAAAGATCACGAGGAGCCTATTCACACCGAAGGGCCTGACCCGGAGGAAGAATGGACTATGATGTTTGATGGGGCTGTTAACATGAATGGTCGTGGTGTTGGTGCAGTACTCATTACACCAAAAGGAGTTCACATGCCTTTCTCGGCAAAGCTCACTTTCAACTGCACTAACAACGAAGCTGAATACGAAGCCTGCATTATGGGTCTTGAGGAAGCCATTGACCTCAGGATCAAGACATTGACCGTATTCGGAGATTCAGCTTTGGTAGTCAATCAAACCAACGGGAAATGGTACACCCACCAAGATCATCTGATACCTTACAGGGATTATACAAGGAGGTTATTGACTTTCTTCACAACAGTCAAGCTTGAGTATATCCCTCGGGACGAGAATCAGTTTGCGGATGCTCTTGCTACCATTTCATCCATGATCAAAGTTCAAGCCGCTAACTTTATACCTCAGATTTCAGTGTCCAGACTCAACAGACCAGCATATGTATTTGCAGCGGATGTTGTAAAAGATGATAAGCCTTGGTTCCATGACATTAAGTGCTTCTTGGAGGATCAGACATACCCACCTGGGGCATCTTCCAATGATAAGAAGACTTTGAGAAGGCTTGCTGGTAGTTTCTTTCTGAACACTGATGGGTCTTTATACAAAAGGAACTTTGACATGGTACTCCTCAGATGTGTTGACAAGACGGAAGCAGATTTGTTGATGCATGAAGTGCACGAAGGATCTTTTGGTACCCACGCAGGAGGGCATGCCATGGCTAAGAAATTGCTAAGATCAGGCTATTACTGGATCACAATGGATGCAGACTGTTGTGCTTACACCAGAAAATGCCATAAATGCCAGATCTATGCAGATAAGGTGCATGTGCCTCCCAATCCTTTGAACATCATGTCTTCACCATGGCCCTTTGCTATGTGGGGTATTGATATGATTGGCAAGATTGAGCCGACTGCTTCAAATGGTCACAGATTCATCCTGGTCGCCATTGACTATTTCACCAAGTGGGTTGAAGCAGCCTCATATGCAAATGTTACTAGGCAAGTGGTAGCCCGATTCCTGAAGAGAGACATCATCTGTCGGTATGGAGTGCCCGAGCGAATCATTACTGATAATGGTTCCAATTTAAACAACAAAATGATGGCAGAGCTGTGCCGGGACTTCAAGATCCAACATCACAATTCTTCTCCTTACAGGCCAAAGATGAATGGCGCTGTTGAGGCAGCTAACAAGAATATCAAGAAGATTGTGCAGAAGATGGTAATCACCTACAAAGACTGGCATGAAATGCTACCGTTTGCCTTGCATGGGTACCGCACGTCAATCATAACGTCCACTGGGGCAACACCTTATCAGCTTGTATATGGTATGGAAGCGGTCCTACCTGTTGAAGTTGAACTACCCTCGTTACGGGTATTAATGGATGTTAAACTGAGTGAAGCAGAATGGGTTCGGTCCCGATTCGAACAACTAGGTCTGATCGAAGAGAAAAGATTGGCTGCAATCTGCCATGGGCAGTTATATCAGAAGAGAATGAAGAGGGCCTTCGATCAGAAAGTCAGGCATCGAGAGTACCAAGTAGGGGATCTTGTGTTGAAAAGAATCCTCCCTCCTCATACAGACTACAGGGGAAAATGGACTCCAAATTATGAAGGACCATTCGTTGTAAAGAAAGTTTTCTCTGGTGGAGCACTGATGCTCAGCACCATGGATGGTGAAGATTTCCCATCCCCTGTGAATTCAGATGCAGTTAAAAAATACTTCGCATAAAATGACCCGCTGGACATAAAAACAGAATGTAAGTCCAGGCAAAAATAGGGCATCCCGGCGAGTCAAAAACAGAATAAAAGACTCGGGCAAAAATAAGGGAAATAAACAGAAAAATGTACACCCGTTGAGTTGAAAAGCCGCATTGGACAGCTCAGGCAAAAATGGGTATCCCGATGGATTGAAAACCCGAAAGGGCGATCCATGCAAAATAAGGGAATAAGCGAACAACTGCATTCTGAATTCGTCTGTATCACCTACAACTTGGTAAGTTTCAAAGGATCAAGCATCAATCAGAATCAACTCTCTCCAGAAAGCAAGACGAGAAGAACGTCATTGTCATACGAGTCATAGCAGAAGAGGAAGCTCCTTGAAAGCCTCGTCAACACCGCCAGCACTTTATTTCTCAATTTGTAACAATCTCCTCATTCCAGGAGATATGTTTCTTTGACTGTATTTTGCCAATTCAGGGCACAGGAATTAATAAAATCAGATTTTCAGTCATGTCTCGTTTTTACATTTATGTTTTGCAAAGAATTGTCTGATATATCTAAAAATACGATTGCATAAGTACAGATGCCTTTCTCTAAAAATAAAAACACATGCTTGCAGGGAATATGATTACTCTCGAAAGTACTTAAACTCCTATGACGGAATCCGGTAGAGGATACCTCGGGACCTTTTGCGCGTTTCTTTATCTTTACAGGATTGCAGGTATCCAGAACGCAACTTGGGGCATGCAAGGTACATCCCAGCAAGCTGGCAAATCAACCAAATATATCAGCATCCGAAATGCTCTATCCCCAGCCGAGTTGCCTCTCATTACTCTCCCCAGCTGAGTTACCAACAGCATTCCCCAGTTGAAGCACCAACCATTCTTCCTCAGCAGAATGCAAGAATCAGGGAATCATCTCCCCACAGAGCTTCAAGCCTCTATTCCGAAGAGCAACGCATGAAGAAGCCACAACAGAGAGGGAGAAAGCTTCTACAAACCCCAGCTGGGTCCCATATTATAATGATATGTCTATCAGTGACCTATATCCCCAAGCAGATACATCATTAGGTCTACCAATGATCTCATCCCCAGCTGGGATGTTCACTTCAAGCAGATCAACCAGAGATCTTCACAGCAATGGGATCCGAATCCCGGATCTGTGCCTCTTTGCATAATCATGGCATTTGCATCATACTATCCCCTCAGAGCGTAGCATTCCGTCTAATACGGAGCATTACGGCAAAAATCAAATGCATGGCATAATCATAAGTCATGTTGTGAATTGAACACTTGTGAATAATAAACCGTTCATCATCATTATACAAACATCCCCATCAGAGTCCCAGCAAAAGCAGTTGCCTCTCCAATCACAAACACCAATATATACACCTTTTGGACACCCGTCCGTGTCAAATCACCAGCAGAAAGCCAAAGACATCCTCTTTGCACTCACATATACTTATATATATACACTTTCTTGACACCCGTCCGTGTCATGTCCTCAGCGCAGTCGCTTACACTTTCATCAACCCATACACTTGTTAATATTATACTTTTCTCTTTTGACACCCGTCCGTGTCACTCTCCCCAGCAGTTAAAACACTCATCTATACAATACAATACTCACTACTCATGGTACACTTATACAGATACTCGTCCGTATCTTGTATACATCATCACTCATATCCCCACAGATTCGACAGCAGTCCTTGTTCTTTGTTAACCAGTTGGTACTCGTCCGTACCATCATCTCAGAACATTGCGTCTAGTGTTTGTTTCTACATGATACTCGTCCGTATCATAGTCTTAGGGATGCTCGTCCGCATCTTTAATCCATACACCGTGTCAAACACTTATGTCTTCTTGAATATAGATACTCGTCCGTGTCTATTACTCCCCAGAAGAGTCCTTTCAGATGCAATACTCGTCCGTGTTCTTTGTTAACCAGTTGATACTCGTCCGTATCATCATTTCTGAACATGTGTCAGTTTGTTTCTACATGATACTCGTCCGTATCATAAGTCTTAAGGATGCTCGTCCGCATCTTTAATCTATACACAATACCAAACACTTATACCTTTTGTTTCTTGGATGTAAACGCTCGTCCGTGTTTACTTTATCCCCAGTAGATCGCCAACAAATTTTCTTTTTATCTAACACTCGTCCTGTGTTATGATACCTTTGAGAGCAGCCGTACCCTGCTGAGTGGTCGTCCTCCACTTCTTGATGGTCGTCCTCCATCATGCTCATTCGATGGCCGTCCCCATCGTTGATTTTTTTTAGCAGCCGTCCCCTGCTAGGTGGTCGTCCTCCACCTTTTGATGATCGTCCTTCATCACTTTATCCAATGGCCGTCCCCATTGTTGATTTTTGGTTATCTAACACTCGTCCTGTGTTATGACAAATCTCGAGAGCAGCCGTCCCCTGCTGAGTGGTCGTCCTCCACTTCTTGATGGTCGTCCTCCATCTTGCTCGTCCGATGGCCGTCCCCATCGTTGACCTTATCTATCCGATGGCCGTCCCCATCGTTGATATTTTCGGCAGCCGTACCCTGCCAGGTGGTCGTCCTCCACCTCTGATGGTCGTCCCCATCATATTCCTTTTATCCCCAACAGAGCAGCCGTCCCCTGCTAGGTGATCGTCCTTCACCTTTGATGGTCGTACCCCATCATCTGTTTATTTCATTCATTCTTTAACCCGATGGCCGTCCCCGTCGTGGTCCCTTTTCCGTTTAACCCGATGGCCGTCCCCGTCGTGGTCCCTTTTCCTTTTAACCCGATGGCCGTCCCCGTCGTGGTCCCTTTTCCTTTTTAGCCCGATGGCCGTCCCCATCGTTGGTTGCTTTACCTTTATGAACTTGATGGCCGTCCCCGTCATGTTTCATTAATCCCCAGAAAATGCTACAACTTTATCTTGATGGCCGTCCCCATCATGATATTTTATGTTTCCCAGCTAGTCGGCCGTCCCCGTCTTGGCTCTACCCTTTTATCCCCAGCATGTCGGCCGTCCCCGTCATTGCTTTATTTTCCTGCACTTTTCCCAGCATGTCGGCCGTCCCCGTCATTGCTCTTTACCCAGCAGTCGTCCTCTGCTCGACGGTCGTCCTCCGTCACCCACTTTACAATATACTTTATTTCTTTTACAATCTATATCCCTTTTTCTTCTTCATTTTGTGAGCGCAAATTTTGGACTGTCTTTGATATTCAACCACAAGTTATCTTGTTTGCCTGTTAAGCCGTTGCTTACATCCTGCACAGCTAACTCATGTTTGAATAGGGGCAGCTGTAAACACCCCAAATTTGCCCTCACCCATTCACACCATGGCTTGTGATCACCTCATATGCATAAACACAAACATATCATCTCACATCTCATTTTTGATTCACTGCATAGCTTCTAAGGCATCTGCACCTAGGGTTTGTGATCTGAGCAATCCCAAAGCTTCTTGAGCCACTCCAAAGGCCACCAATCATCTCAAAGGGGTCCATGTGTGTTCTTATGTCATATTCCATCTCCTCAAAGTCAAAATTGCAGAGGAATCACAAGAGCTAAGGTTTGAGTGGATGCAGAGCCAGGTTGAACTGCACAGTTGACTGAAAATTAGGGTTTTGGTTTCAGAGGCCATAACACCAAATTTTTTGGTCATTCTTGTTTCCATTGCTCTTTATATGGTATAGGGAGTATTCATATCAATTTTCATGAAGAAATTCCATGGGGAAGTCATCTGATCAAGAGTTGACTTTTCAGACAAGTCAGTGCAAAATCAGGGCATCTGAGGCCCCCAATGACCCAACCAATGGGTGATCTTCATCATTTTGAGTGTATATGATCTTTATTTGATCATGGGAGAAGGTTGAAGTTCATAAAAATCAAGAATTTAGGGTTTTTGCAAATGTTGACTTTTTGGGCATAGTTGACTTTTCAAGAATGCATCATTTTAGGTCATTTTTCAAGCCATGATTCTTGATCCAAAAATGCTTCAAATGGAAAAACTTTGGTCATGAAAGTTGTAGATCTCATTTTTCCCTTTTCAAAAAGTACAAGAACATGATCAAACTCTTCTTGGATCAAAAGTTATGGCAATGCAAAGTTAGCAAAAATCACTTATTTTCAAGATATGCACCAAGTGTGAAAATTGCAAAATCATGTGCTAAGTCAAATTGCAACTTCTAATTGGTATCAAACCAGCACATAAACATTCTCTAAGTCCCAAAATCAGATTTGAACCAAAGGAATCACATGTTTGTATGGCCTTTGGAGCAAAATCTTTCCATGAGAACCAAAGGAAGCCAAGTTGCAAAAAACTCATGATCACTTCCATCCACTTGCTGCCTAGCCTGCTGACCACTCCTAGCCTTTCTCCCTCACCTTGCTGCGCAGCCCACACCTCTTGTACTTGGCTGAAACATGACCCATGCTTCTCTTACAAGAAGTTGACATTTTGGCAAAAGTAGCCACACCTATCACAGCAGGCCAAGTCACATCAACTGACCAATAGGCTTTGTTTATGTGGATCAAATGCTGGCCATAACACACTTCAAGCAAGGCTGAAGCTCACACATTCATCACATTCACAAAAACACACCACATTGCATTTTCTATCGAATTTCTCTCCACAGCATACAAACACAAAAACCATCTTCACCAATCATCTCACCACACTCCATAGACCACCCAGCACCAAGAACACAAGCCTGAAACAACCTGAACATCCCACTGCCATTTCTCACTTCATTTTGCAGTTTCATTCGAAACTCTCATCCTAGCCCACAAACAGTCAAACAAACACTCCAGACCTTCTCCATTCATCCTCAGGATCACAAACCATCATTCACAATGGCCTGAAACCTCCAGAAACTCCATTGCCATTTCTGATCAAGCTTGAGCAGAAGCTTTCGAATCTCACTATCCAGCAAGCTTAAACTCCTTTTGAGCATTCAAGCATCTTCTGTGGACCAAGTGGAGTGGATTGCACAAGGAGAAGTGGCCAGAAAGTCCTCAAACTGAAAGCTCCAAATCTCAGGTAGCTCGAAAATTATTTTTCCAGAAATCATTTTTCTTGTTACAAACTTGTTCTATGTGATTCACTGATCATCCTGATGTTCTTAGTTTTTGAAATGGCTTTGTTTTAAGCATTTAATTTGTCTCTGAAACTGGTTTGCCCTAAAACTTGTTCTGTTCGATTCATGGTTTTGAGGAAGAAGAAATTTGTTTGGACTTAGGGTTTTGATTCAGGGTATCATGGGGTTCATTTCTATGTGCTTAGTTTTCATTTTCGTTACGATTTGAGGGATTTGGGGATTTTTTCAGGGAGAGAGCTGGCCGGAGAAGACGACCGGAAGTCTTCTCCGGCCACCTGAGAGTCATTAAACCCTAATTGCGTATTTAATTCCAGTTTGAATGTGAGCCCTCAGATGCGTTGAAAAAGTTGACTTCGCGCGTGTACGGATGGCTAGGATGCAGTCATTAAACCCTAATCAGCATAATTTATTTAATTAATCAAAATTAAACCTGTTTGAATCTGAGCCATCAGATGGCGCGCGCGGTCAACGTTTTCAAACTCAGGACTCATCCTGGCCCTCCATGCTGCATACTTTCAGTTTTATTTGTTTTTATTTCATTTTATTTCAATTAATTTGCATATTTATTTTAAAATAGCAAAAAATACATAAAAATTATGAAACTTTTTCCTCTGAGTTTTAATAATTTTTATGACACAAAAACATTTTTATTTTATTTTTCATCATTAAAAAAGTATTTTTAAATATTTAAGAGATTATTTTTAATTGATTAATGGAAATTAATTAATTAAAAATACTTCTAGGTATTTAAAAATTACAAAAAAATTCATGAAATGTTCTAAGACATTTAGAAACATTGTCCAACCTTCAAACCAAATTTCTTTTTTGATCTTGATGCATTTTAAGAATTTCTCATTGATTTAAATCATATTTTGTGCATTAATTTGATCCTAGATTCAAAAATTCATTTCTGCCTATTGGAGAAGGTTGAGACATTGATTCTTCTTGCATTGTTTTTTGTTTAGCATGTAGTTTCTAGGGTAAAGTGGCCATGATTTGATCTTGCATTTCCCAATTGATTGGCATTTCTTTTGTTAAGAACCCTAAAAAACCCTAATAACTTAGAAAATTCATATCTTGAGTTTGGTTGAGAGTTGAGAGTCCCCCTTTGGACAGTGGTTCATTATAGGTTTAGGGTTTCTTTGGGTAGCATTTTCCATTTTTTATCTTAGGGTTTTGCTTCTGTTTTGGGTTTTTGTTTGATGTTTGATCCATGAACCCTAATTTGGGCTTTCTTTTGCATCCTTCTTGCATTTCCTTGCATAACTTGACTTGTCATTGCATTTTGTGCATTCTTGTGATTCATTTGACATCTTAAGACATGTAGGAAGCATCTTTGATCATTGCATCTCATGTTTGCCATGTCATCTGTCTTGTATGATTCATAACTTTTCATGTTCATTCATGCTCCTTAACTTGCATCATTTGCATTCATAATCTTGTATGAATAGCTCCATGCCTTGTCTCATGTTTGCAGCACCTCATAACATCATATTCATCATCAACATGCTTCTGGTTTGGTCTAGCATTATGTCATTTCATTTCATTTAGCATTGCATTGCATTTCTTTCCTAACATTTCAGGTGGTAAGTAAACTTGGGAAGTGAATTTGCCTTCACTTCTCATACCTTTTCTTTTCATCTCTCTTGCATCCATTGCTGCATTTTTATTTGTGTTTGAGTTTGGGCTTGCTCATTCTTCTTCCTCCCAATTTCTTTCTTCAAGTGACTTGACTTCTTGAATGAAGCAAGTCACTTTGCTTCTCTTGATCTTGTTCATCTGCTTCCTGGTGGCTCCTTTGAAGATTGTTCTTGGAAACCTCATAAACCTTAGGATCATCCAAGCATGATAATGAATTAGGGTTTTGATTAGTTCCCCCATAGTTTTACCTTTGTGTCTCTCTTTGAGTCTTCTCTTCTCATCTCATAATCAGAGGCCAAACCCTAAAGGCTTTAAGACTTTGTGATTAAGCTTATGCCTGCATCCTTCTCTTAGGATGGAGTGTATAACTTTAATCCTAAGTCTTGAACCCTTAATGTGTTTAAATCTCTTAATCAATTCATCTAATAATCATCAAGACATCACACTTGTAACTTGGGCCTTGCATTAGGGTTCTAATTCTTCCTTAAGTGGTTAAGAAGGACTAACCCTAGTGTTAATGGACAAGTCCCCCTCAAGTTGTCTTACAAACAATAAAATTCACTTCATCATCATACCATTAAATAAAATCCACTTAATAAAGGCTTGTTTTGTCATGGGTTTAATCCCTAATCATGGATTAAGTTGAGGAGCTTTCCTCAGCTTAAACATTCTCATCTATCATCCTTCTTTTAGGATGGTGTAATGGGTCTGTTTAATCCATGATTATGACTTAACCTCATTACTTAACACTAAACAAAAACTCCAAAAACATCTAAATAATCACAAGTAGGTTAATGATCTTAATCCTGCATCAAAGGTGATTAAGTGTGAGAATCTGACTTCACACTTAAGGTACTCTCATTACCCCTAATCAGAGGGAAGATGTGATGAGTTTACTAACCCATTGGTTTAGGCTTAGGCTCATTATCTTATGACAAACTCCAAAAAGAAATAAAAGACTGAAAACACCAAAAAACAAACAATAATCGTCTCCTCCGGGATTCTTTTCTCATCACCTTCACTCATAAATGAGAACTCGCTTCTTCCGTCTAATGCAAGACAGTTTGCACCTGAGCCAGACAGGTCATACACTTGAGCATAGACAAGCAAGCAGTTCACAGGTCAATTCACCTTTCAGTCTCTTTGGGTCGAACTACGGTGTTCTGACTTCCTCATTGCACGAGAGGATACGTAGGCATAACTTAACGGTTATCGAACAAAAGTCTCTGTATATCCCCCCTCCTTCCAGCTTTATCCTTTAAGCCTCATAGTCATGAGCATTTCACTCTTATCCTTACACTGACACTGTATATATCATACTTTACACTTCTTTTACACTGACACCTGTACATCTTTTCCAGCTATTTTATACACAGATTGCACTGACACTACCCCTTTAAAACACAAATCTTTTAAGCGTGGATCCCGTCGAGTACGGCGGACAATCTGGGTGCTAATACCTTCCCAGGTTGTAACCAACCCCCTTTCTCAGTCTCTCTGGTTCGCAACCGTCTTATCCTTATCTTTCTAGGTCTATGCAGCATTGCCTTTCCTCCGGGATAAAAATGCCTAGCTGGCGACTCTATTCATCTCCAGTGAGTTCACGGCTGTGTGTTCTCACTGTTCCCTTCGCCGACCGTTCGCGCTTGTACCAGGATGCAAATCTTTGGGTCCCAGCAGAGTCGCCAAGCTGTCGCTCCCAAAGATTTGCATCCTGGTACAAGCGCGAACGGTCGGCGAAGGGAACAGTGAGAACACACAGCCGTGAACTCACTGGAGATGAATAGAGTCGCCAGCTAGGCATTTTTATCCCGGAGGAAAGGCAATGCTGCATAGACCTAGAAAGATAAGGATAAGACGGTTGCGAACCAGAGAGACTGAGAAAGGGGGTTGGTTACAACCTGGGAAGGTATTAGCACCCAGATTGTCCGCCGTACTCGACGGGATCCACGCTTAAAAGATTTGTGTTTTAAAGGGGTAGTGTCAGTGCAATCTGTGTATAAAATAGCTGGAAAAGATGTACAGGTGTCAGTGTAAAAGAAGTGTAAAGTATGATATATACAGTGTCAGTGTAAGGATAAGAGTGAAATGCTCATGACTATGAGGCTTAAAGGATAAAGCTGGAAGGAGGGGGGATATACAGAGACTTTTGTTCGATAACCGTTAAGTTATGCCTACGTATCCTCTCGTGCAATGAGGAAGTCAGAACACCGTAGTTCGACCCAAAGAGACTGAAAGGTGAATTGACCTGTGAACTGCTTGCTTGTCTATGCTCAAGTGTATGACCTGTCTGGCTCAGGTGCAAACTGTCTTGCATTAGACGGAAGAAGCGAGTTCTCGTTTATGAGTGAAGGTGATGAGAAAAGAATCCCGGAGGAGACGATTATTGTTTGTTTTTTGGTGTTTTCAGTCTTTTATTTCTTTTTGGAGTTTGTCATAAGATAATGAGCCTAAGCCTAAACCAATGGGTTAGTAAACTCATCACATCTTCCCTCTGATTAGGGGTAATGAGAGTACCTTAAGTGTGAAGTCAGATTCTCACACTTAATCACCTTTGATGCAGGATTAAGATCATTAACCTACTTGTGATTATTTAGATGTTTTTGGAGTTTTTGTTTAGTGTTAAGTAATGAGGTTAAGCCATAATCATGGATTAAACAGACCCATTACACCATCCTAAAAGAAGGATGATAGATGAGAATGTTTAAGCTGAGGAAAGCTCCTCAACTTAATCCATGATTAGGGATTAAACCCATGACAAAACAAGCCTTTATTAAGTGGATTTTATTTAATGGTATGATGATGAAGTGAATTTTATTGTTTGTAAGACAACTTGAGGGGGACTTGTCCATTAACACTAGGGTTAGTCCTTCTTAACCACTTAAGGAAGAATTAGAACCCTAATGCAAGGCCCAAGTTACAAGTGTGATGTCTTGATGATTATTAGATGAATTGATTAAGAGATTTAAACACATTAAGGGTTCAAGACTTAGGATTAAAGTTATACACTCCATCCTAAGAGAAGGATGCAGGCATAAGCTTAATCACAAAGTCTTAAAGCCTTTAGGGTTTGGCCTCTGATTATGAGATGAGAAGAGAAGACTCAAAGAGAGACACAAAGGTAAAACTATGGGGGAACTAATCAAAACCCTAATTCATTATCATGCTTGGATGATCCTAAGGTTTATGAGGTTTCCAAGAACAATCTTCAAAGGAGCCACCAGGAAGCAGATGAACAAGATCAAGAGAAGCAAAGTGACTTGCTTCATTCAAGAAGTCAAGTCACTTGAAGAAAGAAATTGGGAGGAAGAAGAATGAGCAAGCCCAAACTCAAACACAAATAAAAATGCAGCAATGGATGCAAGAGAGATGAAAAGAAAAGGTATGAGAAGTGAAGGCAAATTCACTTCCCAAGTTTACTTACCACCTGAAATGTTAGGAAAGAAATGCAATGCAATGCTAAATGAAATGAAATGACATAATGCTAGACCAAACCAGAAGCATGTTGATGATGAATATGATGTTATGAGGTGCTGCAAACATGAGACAAGGCATGGAGCTATTCATACAAGATTATGAATGCAAATGATGCAAGTTAAGGAGCATGAATGAACATGAAAAGTTATGAATCATACAAGACAGATGACATGGCAAACATGAGATGCAATGATCAAAGATGCTTCCTACATGTCTTAAGATGTCAAATGAATCACAAGAATGCACAAAATGCAATGACAAGTCAAGTTATGCAAGGAAATGCAAGAAGGATGCAAAAGAAAGCCCAAATTAGGGTTCATGGATCAAACATCAAACAAAAACCCAAAACAGAAGCAAAACCCTAAGATAAAAAATGGAAAATGCTACCCAAAGAAACCCTAAACCTATAATGAACCACTGTCCAAAGGGGGACTCTCAACTCTCAACCAAACTCAAGATATGAATTTTCTAAGTTATTAGGGTTTTTTAGGGTTCTTAACAAAAGAAATGCCAATCAATTGGGAAATGCAAGATCAAATCATGGCCACTTTACCCTAGAAACTACATGCTAAACAGAAAACAATGCAAGAAGAATCAATGTCTCAACCTTCTCCAATAGGCAGAAATGAATTTTTGAATCTAGGATCAAATTAATGCACAAAATATGATTTAAATCAATGAGAAATTCTTAAAATGCATCAAGATCAAAAAAGAAATTTGGTTTGAAGGTTGGACAATGTTTCTAAATGTCTTAGAACATTTCATGAATTTTTTTGTAATTTTTAAATACCTAGAAGTATTTTTAATTAATTAATTTCCATTAATCAATTAAAAATAATCTCTTAAATATTTAAAAATACTTTTTTAATGATGAAAAATAAAATAAAAATGTTTTTGTGTCATAAAAATTATTAAAACTCAGAGGAAAAAGTTTCATAATTTTTATGTATTTTTTGCTATTTTAAAATAAATATGCAAATTAATTGAAATAAAATGAAATAAAAACAAATAAAACTGAAAGTATGCAGCATGGAGGGCCAGGATGAGTCCTGAGTTTGAAAACGTTGACCGCGCGCGCCATCTGATGGCTCAGATTCAAACAGGTTTAATTTTGATTAATTAAATAAATTATGCTGATTAGGGTTTAATGACTGCATCCTAGCCATCCGTACACGCGCGAAGTCAACTTTTTCAACGCATCTGAGGGCTCACATTCAAACTGGAATTAAATACGCAATTAGGGTTTAATGACTCTCAGGTGGCCGGAGAAGACTTCCGGTCGTCTTCTCCGGCCAGCTCTCTCCCTGAAAAAATCCCCAAATCCCTCAAATCGTAACGAAAATGAAAACTAAGCACATAGAAATGAACCCCATGATACCCTGAATCAAAACCCTAAGTCCAAACAAATTTCTTCTTCCTCAAAACCATGAATCGAACAGAACAAGTTTTAGGTCAAACCAGTTTCAGAGACAAATTAAATGCTTAAAACAAAGCCATTTCAAAAACTAAGAACATCAGGATGATCAGTGAATCACATAGAACAA
The DNA here is from genome assembly GCA_963966055.1 of Lathyrus aphaca. Taxonomy (NCBI): domain Eukaryota; kingdom Viridiplantae; phylum Streptophyta; class Magnoliopsida; order Fabales; family Fabaceae; genus Lathyrus; species Lathyrus aphaca. Next base: position 12,231,595 of record OZ014519.1, read on the forward strand.
GTTTGTAACAAGAAAAATGATTTCTGGAAAAATAATTTTCGAGCTACCTGAGATTTGGAGCTTTCAGTTTGAGGACTTTCTGGCCACTTCTCCTTGTGCAATCCACTCCACTTGGTCCACAGAAGATGCTTGAATGCTCAAAAGGAGTTTAAGCTTGCTGGATAGTGAGATTCGAAAGCTTCTGCTCAAGCTTGATCAGAAATGGCAATGGAGTTTCTGGAGGTTTCAGGCCATTGTGAATGATGGTTTGTGATCCTGAGGATGAATGGAGAAGGTCTGGAGTGTTTGTTTGACTGTTTGTGGGCTAGGATGAGAGTTTCGAATGAAACTGCAAAATGAAGTGAGAAATGGCAGTGGGATGTTCAGGTTGTTTCAGGCTTGTGTTCTTGGTGCTGGGTGGTCTATGGAGTGTGGTGAGATGATTGGTGAAGATGGTTTTTGTGTTTGTATGCTGTGGAGAGAAATTCGATAGAAAATGCAATGTGGTGTGTTTTTGTGAATGTGATGAATGTGTGAGCTTCAGCCTTGCTTGAAGTGTGTTATGGCCAGCATTTGATCCACATAAACAAAGCCTATTGGTCAGTTGATGTGACTTGGCCTGCTGTGATAGGTGTGGCTACTTTTGCCAAAATGTCAACTTCTTGTAAGAGAAGCATGGGTCATGTTTCAGCCAAGTACAAGAGGTGTGGGCTGCGCAGCAAGGTGAGGGAGAAAGGCTAGGAGTGGTCAGCAGGCTAGGCAGCAAGTGGATGGAAGTGATCATGAGTTTTTTGCAACTTGGCTTCCTTTGGTTCTCATGGAAAGATTTTGCTCCAAAGGCCATACAAACATGTGATTCCTTTGGTTCAAATCTGATTTTGGGACTTAGAGAATGTTTATGTGCTGGTTTGATACCAATTAGAAGTTGCAATTTGACTTAGCACATGATTTTGCAATTTTCACACTTGGTGCATATCTTGAAAATAAGTGATTTTTGCTAACTTTGCATTGCCATAACTTTTGATCCAAGAAGAGTTTGATCATGTTCTTGTACTTTTTGAAAAGGGAAAAATGAGATCTACAACTTTCATGACCAAAGTTTTTCCATTTGAAGCATTTTTGGATCAAGAATCATGGCTTGAAAAATGACCTAAAATGATGCATTCTTGAAAAGTCAACTATGCCCAAAAAGTCAACATTTGCAAAAACCCTAAATTCTTGATTTTTATGAACTTCAACCTTCTCCCATGATCAAATAAAGATCATATACACTCAAAATGATGAAGATCACCCATTGGTTGGGTCATTGGGGGCCTCAGATGCCCTGATTTTGCACTGACTTGTCTGAAAAGTCAACTCTTGATCAGATGACTTCCCCATGGAATTTCTTCATGAAAATTGATATGCATACTCCCTATACCATATAAAGAGCAATGGAAACAAGAATGACCAAAAAATTTGGTGTTATGGCCTCTGAAACCAAAACCCTAATTTTCAGTCAACTGTGCAGTTCAACCTGGCTCTGCATCCACTCAAACCTTAGCTCTTGTGATTCCTCTGCAATTTTGACTTTGAGGAGATGGAATATGACATAAGAACACACATGGACCCCTTTGAGATGATTGGTGGCCTTTGGAGTGGCTCAAGAAGCTTTGGGATTGCTCAGATCACAAACCCTAGGTGCAGATGCCTTAGAAGCTATGCAGTGAATCAAAAATGAGATGTGAGATGATATGTTTGTGTTTATGCATATGAGGTGATCACAAGCCATGGTGTGAATGGGTGAGGGAAAATTTGGGGTGTTTACAATATGCTTGTTTCATTGTGGTTCTCTTGTTTCTCAATGTTTATGAATTTTTGGAAAATCATGCAAAATGAATCGATTCATTCTAGCTTGAATCGATTCATGTTGTTGAGAGGTTTATGGATTTCGCAAAATGAATCGATTCATCCTTTGATGTATCGATTCATGCTGTTTAAATAATTCTGTTTTCTCAAAATTGATCAGTATGTATCGATTCATCCAAGCTTGAATCGATTCATTCTTTTGTTATTTGTCTAACAGATTCTGTATACATATATGTGCTTTTGTTTCATTCAAAATATATAGATCACAGATTACAAACATTTTGAGAGACGAATTTTGTAGTGATTAAGCATTGAAGAACACATTAAGATAGGGTTTGTGGAGTGTTGGAACTTCAATGTTGAGCAAAGTTTGAAACCTAGAATCAAAGACATCTTCATCATCTTCTCAAAGATCTTAATTCAAGAACATCAACAAGGGTGTTTGTTGTCCTGTGAATTGAAGGCTTTCGAGATAACGTTCAGTGGTACGATCGTAGATCCAGTTGAGTTGAAGATTGATAGAAGGTTTCAAGGAAAAACCAGCTGGGTTTTCCTTCAAGAACGGGCGTGTTCTTGAGGGTTTTGTGAGTCACGTTTACAAGTCAGATTCAGTCGCAGCGAGAGTCGTGGAACCGGTGGATTGATTGTATAACTTGCAGGAAATCTTGATTGGGCTCAAATCGAGTGGAGGTTGATACAATAGGAAATTCTAGGAGTTTAGAATTCTGGTATTTGTATTCGAACCTTGTAATCAACGGATTCAGCAACTTTGATATAAGAATTCTCAATTTCGATTTGAAATTGAGAGGGAGACGTACCCACACGCGAGGACGAACGTGGGGAACTTCCTTACCAAATCTCGACGTATTGTTTCTCCTCTCTATCTTTACTTTCGTTTTAATTTGTTTTTCGATTCATTGGAAATTGCTTTAGTGATAGGTGCATTCAACTATTTTTCATATTGTGTGTTTAATCCTTATCATAGCAATCGTAAAATCCAGCACGTTATCGCTTGTCTGGTCTTTTAGTGGCCGGTTCAGAATAGACGCCTGTTTATTCGGGACCTTCGTTTCCGTAATTCTTTGAAAACTCTGAAAAAGTTTTTAAATCCTTTAAAACAAGGAGGTGATCCATTCACCCCCCTCTAGATCACTCGCCACAGCGTCTAACAAGTGGTATCAGATCACCGGTTCGCTGGTGCTTTGTGGCTGCCTGTAACGTTATGGATTCTGAACCAAAGGGGGCGTACAATAGAGCTCCTGTTTTCAACGGTGAAAATTATGGCTATTGGAAAGACTGCATGCGAGTACATATAAATTCTGTTGATAGGCGCGTATGGGCTGCCATTCAAAATGGTCCTTTTCAAATTACCATGATGAATGAGGCAGGAGCCATAGTACCTAAACCAGAAGACGATTGGGATGAAAAAGATGAGAAAAAGTGGTCAAGTGATTGGAGAGCTCGAAATATGCTAATTTCAGCACTTAGTGCAGATGAGTATTATCAAGTTTCCCATTGCTCGACAGCTAAAGAAATGTCGGATGCTTTAGAAATTGCTCATGAGGGCACAACTGAAGTAAAACAGTCCCGCATTAACACACTTAATCAAGAGTTCGAACTCTTTCGCATGAAACAAGGAGAATCTATTCCCGACATGCAAAAGATATTTGTTCATCTCATTAATCGTTTGAATGCACTTGGAAAACCTGTTTCCAATGATATTGCTACTAATAAAATTCTGAGATGTCTTAGCAGGGAATGGCAACCTAAAGTGACAGCTATCAAGGAAGCTAATGATCTAACGAAAAAGGGGTTTCTGGATGAGTGTCTTGCATCCATGGAAAGAAGATGGTTTCTGGACAGCGGATGTTCAAGGCACATGACGGGTGACATATCACTTTTTATTGACTTCAAGGCAAAGAAAAAGGGGTATGTTACTTATGGAGACAATAACAAAGGAGCAATACTTGGTAAAGGTAGTGTAGGTAATCCCTCTACCACTACTATTTCTCATGTACATCTTGTAGAGGGACTTAAACACAATTTGTTAAGTATAAGTCAACTATGCGACAAAGGTTATAAAGTGTCTTTCACAAAAACATGTTGCAAAATTGAACATATGTGCACGCAAGAGGAAAATGGATGGAAGCCATACATGAGCATGTGCAAGTGCAAATTGACTGAAATGAGAAAAGCGTTAGGTGTTTCTATTAAAAAAGCCAAGAGAAAAGTTTTAAAGCTCAACGATGAAATCATGCTAAAGCCATGTGAAGCTATTCAAATGTAACATCAATAAGTGAAGCATAATAGCGTAGTTAAACTTGATGGTCAAACATGTGTAGGTATTATAACTCATGAAGGAGCAAGAAGAAGAAGCTTAAATCTCAATGAAAAGAAGTCGTAGTGCTCAACAAGAAAAGCTTTTAAGCAATACAAAACTAGTGCTTTATAATCTCTTAGAGAATTCACCTTAATATAGTTTTGTAGAATAGCAAGGAGTTGTTTCTCATATCTTGCTTAGAAACATTTTTGTGTTATTGCTTTTCAATTGTGTAATTCTCTTATAAGAAGAAACTATCGTACACATGAAATAAAAAATACTTTTATAAGGTAGTTAAAGCCTTGTCTAAGGTGATGATTCCTCAAGTGGCTATGTTTATAGTCTGGGTACTTGAGACGGCTAGGTTGTTTTCTAACAACTTAGAGGTTGATTTCCTTGGGGGGTTAGTCTTAGCCAGAATTTTGAAGAGGACAATTAAGGTTATCCATTGAGGTGGTAATATTGTTTAAGATTAATGAATTAAGTCTCTATCTAAGGCAAATCACCTGATGGGTGGGTTGGAGTAGCTTTGTTAACAGTGAAATAGGATAAAAATAATTGTGTCAATTTATTTACATGTTAACATTAAAGTTCATAATTCCACAAAAAGGGAACAAATGATGAAACCCAATTCAAACCCACTACTATGGAAAACCCCTTTCAGAACGGTTGGAAAAAGACTAGCATCACACCGGTCATACTGTTGTTAAGTAGAGGGTCGTTGTATGTTCGCTAATTCTATGACGGTCTGGAAACCGTTGTTGTAATCCATGACGCGCGCCACATATCTCAACGATTACGCTTATGAACCGTTGTGATATATTATCTTAGATACTGGGTTTGAAACCTATCAGCAACAAATTTAGACAAACACATAAATTACTTTTAGCCTCAGTTAGAATAGATAATCGTCGTGAAAGGGTCATGGGTTATTATATTTTATATAAATTGCTTATTTTCTATACCTTTCACTAAAGAAATACAAGGATTCAAATTGATGAAGAAGTATATAATCTGAAAAATTAAACTATTCTTGAAAACAATTTAATCAAACCATTGTTGTTTTTGAATTGCATGTGTCTCGTATGATCATTATACCATAATAAATGTAAACAACGTGAGATGAACAATGAGAAACATGACAATCCAAAAACTACAATGGTTTGTTTAGCTTAGTTTTCAAATATAACTTAATTTACAGATTATAAGTATCTACCTCAATTTAAATGAATATATTTTAAGTGAGGCCTATTAGTGAAACAAACAATCTATATAGAATATAATAAACTCAAACAACATCATACACCAGAACCAAATACTATAATTTATCATACACCGAAACCAGATACTATAATTTATCACAGACTATATTAAACTGTTACAAGAGAACATAGCTTTTAAGCACAATGACTTAATACTTCTTATACTTCTTTTTATTGTTTTTAAAACTAGGTAAGATTTGTTGCCACAGTTCTTTCCTCGTTTACTACACATAGCTGCACAAACAAGAAGATGAATCCAAAAAAATGAGAACAATCAACAAAAACAACATGCAACAAACGAGAAAATGAGAAAAATCTAACAAAAAGATTGAAGTATAAGATTACCTTATTTTCATATATATGTACCTCAACAACTCGTACTATAAGCTTGCAACCACCATCATCATCCATGATGTGATATAAAAAACCTAAGAAATGGGAAGCAATGAAGAAAATTAGTTAGTATTCAACACAAAACAAGAAAAAGTTGAAACAAAACCCTTGAAGAATACCTTATTTTCCATAAACAATATGTACATTACGCTTGCTACCGCCAACATCATCACCATGTTCATTTAGTTTTATACTCAACAAGAAGGAATACTAGGATGAAAAAGCCTAAATAAAAAGCTTCATACTTCTTGTATTCCTTTTTGCAGATTCTAAAAAAAGATAAAGCCTTGCTGCTAAAAATGTAGAGGAAAAATGGGTGCTAGGGTTTCACTGTGAAGGAAACGATGATATTGTCAATAAGGGAAAGTTAATTCCCTTATATAGTTAAGTATTTAACAACAGTTTTCTAACTCTTTGAATCCTCATACATAATCTTCAAATAACACACAACTTCCAACTCTGACTTTATTATGCTCTTATCTTCATTTTCATCTCTTTCCCCCATGTCTTCATCCCATATGAACAAGTTACATGTTTCATCACTCCTCCAAAATGGACATCTCCAAAAAAACCTTCCTTTATTTTGTCCCTTCTTGCATTGGTATGAAACCGTACGACCATCATAACCACATAAATTTCCAGATCGAGATTTTACTGCGATAGAAGACATAGAAACACCTTTGGATAAGTTTGTCTTCAGATGCGACATTGTTAAACCTCAAAGTAGAACAAACGATATAATGGTAAATATGTTACACTAGATAGAAGAAGATGAATACAATAATGTATGAAGCACAAGATTCTAAGTATTATAATATTATAAATAAATCACAATGGTTTATAATTGTAATCATAGTGATACCCCTTTTATTGGTGATTTTAAAATAAATAAAAAAGAAAAGGTGCGCCATAACGTTAAAAGGGTAAAATGTATTAATGTGTTGAGGTTTAAACCGATGAAAGTTTAATTGTATCACAACAGTTGATTCTGAAACCGTTGTTATATACAAATAATTTTATTCAAAAAATAAATAAATAAGGTAGCGCCTTAGTTAAGATATGTCACCATAGTCTAGGGAAAAACCGTGGTGACCATGGCGTCGTTAATTGCATATTTTGTAGTAGTGACCCCTCTTTCTTGTGTTTTTCAACCTTCAATTGGTATCAGAGCTCCGATTATGTTATTGATGTTTATCAAACACTTAACCATGTCAGATAAAGATTCACATGAGCTTTGAGAAACGCTCTGGTTAATCTCCTCCACCATATGTGGTTTCAGCCTTATATGTTCTATCTTCACCATTGATGGAGAAAAGGTTAAGTAATGAAAAAGACAAACCATAAATGTTCATTCTGAGATTTGTCATTGATTATTGGAGTTGGAAATTGATGTTTACATATCCTCCTCTGTTGGAATTGGCGAAAAGGATTGGAAGCAAAGCCGAAGAATCAGTTGATCATAGATTCATCAGATAATCAAAAATATTTTTTGAATGTTATTTCTGGAATACGGTAGTTGAGAACTATGTATCTTCTCAGGTGATGTCGATACAAGGCGCACATGTAAATTCGTATAATCTAGAAAAGGATTATAAGAATCATCATGAAGTAAGAAATCTTGTTTGTTGAAATTTAATTATTATTGGGTATGAGATGTTTTCAAATAATGACTGGCATGTGTCGCTCCCCGGATCTTCATCCTGGTGCAAACGCGAACTGTCAGCGAAGAGAAAGGGTTGAATTGAAAAGAGTCTCCAGCTAGGCATTTTTATCCCGAAGGAAAGGTAATGCTGCATAAACCTGGAAAGAGATGGATAAGACGGTTGTGAACCAAAGAAACTGAGAAAGGGGGTTGGTTACAACCTGGGAAGGTATTAGCACCCAGATCGTCCGTCATACTCGACGGGATCCACGCTTACAAGATTTTATTTAAAAGGGGTAAGTGTATGTGCTATCTATGTGCAAAAGCTAGGAATGAATGTACAGGTGTCAGTGCAAAAAGGTGAATTGCTCAGGAACTGAGGCTTAGAAAAGAATGCTGAAAGAGGGGGAAGACACAGAGACTTTTGTTCGATAACTGTTAAGTTATGCCTACGTATCCTCTCGTACAATGAGGAAGTCAGAACACCGTAGTTCGACTCAAAGAGACTGAAAAAAAAGATTGACTGTGAACTGCTTACTTGTCTATGCTCAAGTGTATGACTCGTCTGGCTCGAGTGCTAACTGTCTTTCATTAGACGGAAGAAGCAAGTTCTCGTTTGTGAATGAGTGTGATGAGAAAAGAATCCCGAAGGAGACGATTATTGTTTGTTTTTGTGTTTTCAGTTTTTTATTGTTTTTGGTGTTTTGCATAGGATTATGAGCTTAAGCCTAAATCAAGGGTTGTAAACTCATTATATCCTCCCTGATTAGGGATAATGAGCCTACTTAAGTATGAGATAAGCATCTCAACTTAATTACCATGATGAGCCTACTTAAGATCATTAACCTACTTGTGATTATTTAAATGTTTTTGGATTTTTGTTTAGTGTTAAGTAATGAGTTTAATCTTTAATCACAGATTAGTGAACTCATTACACCATCCTAAGAGAAGCATAATAGATGAGAACACTTAAGCTGAGGAAGACATCTCAACTTAATCCATGGTTAGGGATTAAATTCATTATATAACAAGCCTTTATTAAATGGATTTTAATTAAAGGATGAGATTAAGAAAGTGGATTTTAAGTTTGTAAGACAACTTGAGGGGAACTTGTCCATTAAACACTAGGGTTAGTCCCTCTTAACCATATGGAATAGATAGAACCCTAATGTAAGGCCCAAGTTACAAGATAAAGTCTTAGTGATTATTAATGTGTTTTGATTAAGAGATGTAAACCAATTAAAGGTTTAACATTAAGGATTAGAGTTATACACTCCATCCTAAGATAAGGATGCAGACATAACCCTAATTCAAAGTCCTAAAACTTTAAGTGTTTAGTCTCTGATTATGAGATGAGAAAAGAGAGACTCAAAGGTAAAAAACTAGGGGAAACTATACACACCCTAAAATTTATCATGCTTGGATATCCTATGGTTTGTGAGGCTTAAGAGAAAAGATCTTCAAGGCCACCAAGGAAGGAGAAGCAGATGAAAAGAGAAGGAGAGAGAGAGAGAATAAGTTACTGACTTCCTGAAGAAGATAAGTAACTTAGGAGAAAATAAGGGAGCAAGAGAGACATAAGTGAAGCAAGTTCACTTCAAAGACAAATAAATATGCAAATGAGAGGAAATAAAAGGCGGGAGGTGAAGGCAAATCCACCTCCCAGATAACTTACCAAAAGTTCCTGAAATGTTAGTATGAGATGCATAAGACATAAAACACAAAGAAATGAGATGAATAAGGATGAAAAGTCCAAAACCAGAAGTGATTATACAATGAAAATGTGTTATGAGATGATGAAAATTCATACAAGATGCATATGAATGATCATACAAGAATGAGAGGCAATGGAAGCATGTTTAGAAGCATGAAAACACATGGATGTTCATGGAATGTAATGAATGCAAAGTATATTAAAATGATGCAACAATGATCAAGCAATGTCTCAAACATGTCCTAAGATGTCTAAGATGACATACAAAAGAATGGGATGGCATGATAAGATCACAAGTTCATGAAATGCAAAGAAGAATGCAAATGGAGATGAAAAATTAGGGTTTTAAGGCCACATGAGATGCATATGACCAAAACAGAAGCAATCAACATGATAAAAAATTGAAATCAAGCTCAAATAAACCCTAATCCCATATAATATCACACTCCAAAGGAGAAAGTCAGAAGCTTAACCTAGTGGAAGTTATGAAATTTCTAAGTTAACTAGGGTTTTTGGGTGCTTTTAAAGGAAAAAATGCAAATCAAATTGAAAATGCAAGATAAAATCATGAGAAAAATAACCTAGAAACTATATGCAATATGTGAAACAATGCAATAAGAACCAAGTTCAAACTCATCATGGTTAGGCAGAAATGAATTTTTCAAGTTACGGTTAGAAAATATGATTTTTAAGAACCCTAATTCAAAGAAAATTGTGAAAATGTGATCAAACCTAAAAAGAAATTTGTATGATGAGTTTGAAAATGTTTTAGAATGCTTCATGAATTTTTTGGTGATTTTTAGAAACCTAAATGCATATTTAATTAATTAAAATCAATTAATTAATTAAATAAAACATTTAAATATTTTAAAAATACTTTTTTAATGCAAAAATAAAATAAAAATTGTTTTCAGGTTAAGAAAAATATTTGAAACTGAAATGCAAAATATGAGATTTTTTGAAAGTGTGTTGATATTTTAAATAAATTATGGAAACAAATGAAAAGAAAATGAAATAAAAACAAATAAAATGCAAAGTAATCTGATCTAAGGGCCATGATTCAAAGGGGGTTTGACTGGCGCGTGAATGAGGGGTCAGGATCCAAATTGGCAAATTATTTAATTAATCTTGATTAATTTAATTAATTAGAGATTTAGGGTTTTAATGACCAATATGGGTCATCCACACACGCGGGAACTACAAGATCCAAGGGCCCACGTTTAAACCTAGCTAATTACACTGATTAGGGAAAATGACATTCAGGTGACCGAAACAGTGTTCCGGTCATCTTCTTCGGTGACCCCTTCAACCTATCTCTCTCTATAAGCTACCCCAGACCCCCAAAATCTTCAGAATACATCCCCAAACAACAATAAGCAAGAATCAAGCATCAAAAATCATTTATACTCCATGAGTCCCACAAATCGAATCAAACAAGCTTTAGGTTAAAAAGTTTCAGAAGCTCCATACATGGCCATTTCTCACTCATTTTCAAAACAAATCATATCAGTGTGATCAGGGGAACATATAGATATTGTAACTTAAAATGAAGGTTCTGGAAAAAAAGTTTGAGATGGCTACCTGAGTTGAAGCTTTGTGATTCTGAGCTTTCTGACCCCCATCCTTTGTGCAAAACCACTCCACTTGATCCCTTGAAGCTTCTGGAGAGATTAGAACAAGCTTACAATGGCTGGTTTGTGATGTTTGATTCTGGTGTGGCAGAAATCGTGTTTGAGATTGAGGGGTTTTCAGGCCATGGCAATGGGTGGGAAATGATCCTTGAGGTATGTGCAGTTGAATGGTGAAAGAAATTTTAAGTTTGAGTGGATGATGAGTGAGTTTCGAATAGAGGAAGGTTTATGGAATTTTTGGGCAATCTCCCTTGTTTAATGTTTCAGGCTTGTGTGTGTTATGTTTTATCATCCTTGTGCCATGAATAAACAAATGCAATGAGTCAGAAAGACTGCATAACACTATGGGAATGGTATGGAGCAATTGGCCAAAAAGTCAATAGTTGGTGTACTACAAGCATGAGCCATGGCAGAAGCTGTTCTAGGGTTGCTTTGAGTTCAGCTGAGTTTGTGGAGCACCATAGGATTGATTGTGATGACCTGTGATGATCGAATGGTGAGATTGAAAAGGTTTTGCAAATTGGCAACTTTGTGAAGTTTGAAGAAATTGGTCATGAAATAGGTTGGTTCAAGGTTGAATTTTGGTCATGGCATGTTGTATGATGTTGCTATGATGCATAGAAGTCAATTAGAGATCATGAAATGGCTTGAAACTTGGATTTGCAAAAATCCCTCTTTGGCATAAACTTGAAAATTATATGATTTTTGCCAACTTTGAAATGCCATATCTTGAGTTCTAGGATGAATCAAGACATGTTCTTGTACTTTTTGAAAATGGGAAGACATAATCTACAACTTTCATGCCCAAGAAATTTTCATTTGAAGCATTTTTGGTCAAGAAAGAGGATTTTGAAAATCTTTCCCAAAATGGAAAGTTTTCATTACAAGTCATGCCCAAAAATGGAAAGTTTGCAAATGGCTTGAAATTCTTCAATCTTGTGAACTTATAACCACTTCTAAGGTCAAATAAAGATCATAGAACTTCAAATTGATGAAGATGACCCTTTGGTACCATTGGTGGTGGCCTCAGATGCCCTGATTCTGACTTTTCTTGCACAATAAGTTACCAGTTGATCAGATGACTTCCACAATGAATTTCTTCATCAAATTTGGTACACATGCTCCTTATAACATATTAAGACCAATGGAATCAAGAATGACAAAAAAATTTGAGGTTAAGGTCCTTAAGCCCAAAACCCTAATTTTAGGTCATCTGTGCATGAAATCTTCAGTTTGCCTATATGCCTTTGCAATGCTTTGTGATATCTTGACTTTTAAGAACCCTGGGGAGCATATTATGATCATGGAACACACATGGACTCTCTTGGTATGCTTCAAAGCCTTTGAGATGGCTCAGATCACTTATGGGATTCATCTGATCACAAACCCTAGCTATGCAACTATGCAGGGTGAGATGATATGCTTATGCAATGCAATATGAAAAGATCACAAGCCGTGGTGTGAGAAAAAGTGAGGGAAAATTGGGGTGTTTACACCATGTCCATTTGACTTTCTCAAAATTGCTCATTCGTAACTATTTCATGTAAATAAGACAAAATGCTCTTGCATTGATTCCAAATCATGAAGTCTTTATGATGAGGAATGTTGAAGATGTTAGAAATCTTATTATCAAGGTTTAAAACAATCGTTGGCTCGTTGCAGAATTGAGAGTTCTGAACGACTGTTCCTTCTTGTTAAGAATACGATTTGAAGTTGGCCATCCAATGGAATCTTATGGTAATTGCTTAAGCATGTAGAAGATATCTAATAATGATTCTCCAAAAGAACTCATGAGTTGTATTCAGAAGATATTTGAAAATAAAAGTAGTTTGGATTTAGTAATTTAGCTTTTAGAAGAAGAAGTGATATCACTTTTGTTCTAAGCAGCTAATTATTAAGATCTCGTGGAAACAATTTTTAAAGATAATTTGTTTGCAACATGAGATGTTTCTAATCTCTCAGAAGATGTAGAAGTAAAGAAAGCTAACATAGCACTGCTAGCTATCGTTAGAATCTCTGACGAAGATGATGCCTTCAGAAGATGAAGTAGTTTCTCTTTCAACTGAAACAATCTCTATCACAAAATCTCTTAATAGTGCAGTTATAGCACTGGATATGTTATCAAGATTCTGACTATGCGTAGAATGAAGACACATGCTCCAAGAACTTGGAAGCTTAACATGTTTCTGATTTGATCGGAAGGTAAGTTCTTCAGTGTCAGAAGTTGATTCCAATGAAGATAAGAATAACATATTTTCTTTTCAGAGGCTCTTGATGAAGCATATTAGAATGACAAGTTATCCAAATTTGATGCTTCTATCTCTAGGTGGTTTGGAACTTTTGTACCATGATCAACTTGAACAATGATAACTACATTTATAATTGTTGTGAAGGAGTTGTTTTTTGGTTACAATAGTTGACACATTTGAAAGCTCTTGAGACATGAATGTATCTTTATATGTTCAGTATCTTTTGTACTCAAAAGCATAAATGAATGTATGAGATTGTTCTATATCTGAAGTTATCTTGGTTAAAAAATAAAAAATCATTTTATTTGAGAACAAATGGCATGAAAAGTTATTTGATGAGAAAAAGATTCCTTATTATAATTCTTCACAATCAGATGCAAATGTTGAAGATTGAACAAGATCGTGGAAACAAATGGTTGATCATGATATTAAGAATATCATAATAAAACATTTCTAAGAAGTCCTAGCATGTTCTATTCAGAACATAATATTTTCACATTCTAATGCATCTTGGTTAGAATGCTCATAATATTCAAAGGCTACAAAGTACTTGGTGTTATAGTACTTCTACTGGTAAATCAGTTTGAGGTCAGATTTGATGATAATCTTGGAAATCAGAAGCCACGACTTATTGGAAGATTGCACTTCTGGAAATTATCTATTCAGAACACTGAAGCTAACAAAGCTGATAAAGAATGCAAGATGAAGAAATCAGAGGATGCTAATTAGAAGATATCCTAGTTTATTTTTTCTTAAGAAAGTTAAAGATTAATTTATTGTGATGAAGGAAAACTTCAACAAGTTCTCTCAGAACATAGTGCCTGTTACATTATGTTCAGAACTGAGAAACTAGTTGAATAATTCAAATGGCTTTCTGGAAACAAGCCATCTTGGAATTAGAAGACATTGATCTGAGTTGTAAATGAATGAAATAACTTAGTTCTTATCGAATGATCTAGACGTGAAAAACATCTGGAAGATGTTTCCATCCGTCAGAATGAGAAGATCTAGAATTTATGAAGATGGCCTTGTCTTGGTGCATGATTCAAAGATTCTCATGAAGACTGCAGAAGGAAGGAAGAAATCTTATAATGTCAGATGTTAAGGAAAATGCATTCTGGTAATCCAACTAGAAGCATCTCATCAACAAGTCATCAACTGTAGAAGTTGATCATGTGTTGATCCAAAAGGAACCTCTACAATCGCCACAAGGAATCTACAAAAATATTGAGTGTAACGTATTTCTAACCCTTCTTATTTAAGTAGTTTAGAAATATATTCTTATATTCTAAGAACTTCATTTGAGAATTTAGAAAGGAAATTATTTTCTAAAACTTTCTAATATAGTTTTTTCTTATGACCATTGTCAATTTCAAAAATTCCTTACTAAAGAAATATGTGCTCATTCCAACATGTGAACTCAGTTTAATGTTTAGAATGGAAATAAGTACCTCATAATATATGTTCTCAAGAATAGAAAAATATGTTTCTATTGTTTACTTAATAACTATTTACTTCCGAGATGTCAGACTTTTGATAAGTGAAACTCTCTTGTATCAAAAGTGTCCAAGTTTAAATGCTCGTTTAAGATTATCTTTTAACCATTGGAAATTGTAGTGTTTACTGCATTTATTATCCATTATGATATGAAGAGTTGGTACGTCAACAATACATTTTTCTTACTTGTATCATACATAGTATCTGATGGGACACATTGGGTATTGAGAAAATATTGGTTACTGGTAATGGATCGTTTTGCTTTACCTCTTGTCAGATTTGCTTCATTTGCTTTTATTTTCTTACATCAGTTTTGCATATTTTCGTCTACCTCCTTTATTAGAAACAAAAATTATTGTTCAACCTTTCCTATTTCGTGCCTTACCTGTCTCATGCATTTAAGATTTCTGAGTAATATTTCTTTTGAAAATGATGTTGTTTCACTATACAATTTATTGCTTTGTGTGTCTCGAGTCTGCATGTATTTAATTGTTTCATCTTTATTTGTTTAATCTATTTCCTATCTCCTCTATTTTAATACCTAATTTCCTCTTCATATTCATCCATCTCTCTATATATCTTCTTAAAACTTTTTTTCTTTTACTATTCTCCTATTTCATTCTCACTAATTTCCAACTATATCCATCAAAACCTTTTGTGGAGATGAAGATGTCTTAGAGGTCATTGATGAGAAAAGAGAAAACTTTATGGGTCTTAAGGTAACTGATCGTAACATCATCCTAAGTAAAAAATGTAGAAGATTGGCTAAGATATTATGTGATGTTTCATGGACCTATCTATCCAAACATGGTGAAGGATTTATGGACGTATGCTCTTGTGAGTGTATATGGAAACTCCATAAACTTTACTGTTTATATTATTCCTTTCTCCATCACTCCTACAACTATTTCCAGGGTCATAGGTCGTGCTCAAACGGGTACCACGGTACATGAGCATTGCTTAAACTACACCTTTGTTGACAAATTTGTCGACATCTTCAACCCCAACTTTCTCAGGTTTGAGCCAAACAATCCGGATAGGATTCAACCTACTTCCAAAGCTTGGTTCAACCTTCTTCTAACTAACTTCCATCCTCGGGAAGTAGAAAAAATTGTCCAATCGCATGATGACAAACTTTTTATCTATTTTTTGATGAAGAATGTCTATGTCAACTTGCCTATAACCATCTTCAATCACATGAAGGATTTAGTTAAAATATATAGAGGCCAACACAAATCTTACACTCCTTATGGAAGAGTTATGTCTAAACTTTTCTACAAAGTTGACATCATCGGATTGGCTAGACAACTTGAACCAGATGTTTCCTGTGCTGAAGTTAGGTGTGAAATTGTTAATAGCTTGCTGGATTGGCAGTTATTCCTGATGGAAAGAGTTATGGTGTTCATATGTCATTGAGTTATGGTTTTTGGTTGTTGATGGATGTTGGTTGGTCCTGTTGGTTGTTAGTGTGTTGTTGGTTTAGTTGATTATTCACCATTGTCTCTTGAATCATTGTTTTGATCCCTTGGTTTTATTATTTGTTTTTAATGATTCTATTTGTATCACTATTTCCTTAGTGTTCCGTTGTACCTCCTTAATGATTTATGAATGAAAGTTTTAGTGTTTTATCTTATGATACTTTCTTATGGTTCTTTATCTATCCTTATTTATTTAATTATTTGTCTATTTTATTTTTATTCCTTTTTTATTTATGACAAATGGGGAGAAATTGATATATGTTTTTGATAACCTATTCTCGAGAATCTCGATCCCAAATAGATGTACGTGTGTTTTTACTTCTAAACCATGTTTGAGAATTGATCAGGAACTTTGTAAGAGTTTACTGTGTTTAGAACAAGCTAATGGAAGCTATCAGAATATTTGATCTATCAAAATACATGATATACTATAAGAATCAGAATATCTATCAAAAAACCTATAGCTTGAAAAATGCTCTAAAGAAGCTCGCGCTAATGATATACAAATATCTGGTTTTAACTACCAAAGTTATCAGAAGTAAAGGAAAATCTGAAAGAATGTCTATGAGTGCTCAGTCTTGTCTGAAGTTGTGAACTTTCTGAAAGCATGGTAGCTAGACTTTAGCATTTCAAAGGTTGTGGACCTTTAGGATATCTGATTAAGACATGGTTATTTAGGATAAGCTCAAGATCTATATCTCCCGATGACATGCTGTTTTGTGCACCTATTGGTGATCTGTTCAAGATATCTAAGAACCTAATTTTGATATACGATGTGAAGCATCAAGAGAATTCAATCAGGTTCTGATAAGTTTACAGGTTTTAATAGAAAGCCAGGTTCTGAGATGAATACCTTACAATTCTAGTCAGATTATGATGAGACGTCAATGAGAAGTATTCTTTCTCTGATCGATTAATCGTACTTCAAAATTATTTTGGGAGTCTTGGGATCAGGGGGAGACTTTGAATAAGCATAAATAAATTTTGGGAGTAACAAACTAAGGGGGATCCTGTTAAGATTAAATCTAACTATGTGGTTTGTGGTGATTACCATGTTCGAATTGTCTATCAAAATTCATTATTTTTAATCATAAAAAACGGAGTAATTGTAAGAACAATATTTGATTCTACATATGGCCTTAATTTTTTATGATAATTGCATAAGTTATCTAAGAGAACAATTCTGTATTTTATGGTTTCTATCTAATGTGTAGCTTTTGCTAACCTGAGTGTGACTCCGATAAGAAGACGTGTGATGTTGTCAGACTTTGATATCAACTCTCTAGAATAAAAATTATGATGTGTACAATATTAAGTCAATATTCAAGAACATTTCTAATACAACGATTCTGAAGAACGTTAGTTCTAAAGCTTTTGATTGAGACTTTACAAGTAAGCCTATAAGGCTTTACAAGGTTTATGCTTCTAATGCTACAAGTTCTGAAGACTCTGAAGACAAGGTTATGTTGATTGAAGTTCTGAAGACATTGTTTTTGAAGACCAAATTCTAAAGATTCTGAAGACAATGTTCTATTGAACAAAGCTCTAAAGACTCTGAAGATAAATGAATATGCGCTGAATGAGTTATGAAGTTTCTGAAGATGAGGTTCTGATTGAACAATCTCTGAAGATTCTTAAGTCATTGCTTCAAAAGAACAAGTGATAGAGATTCTCAAGACAATTTTCTACTGAACGAAGATCTGAGACTCTGAAGACTTAGATTATGAAGATTACAAGAATGACTCTTCTACCACAAGCTTCATCAAATACATATCTGAAGCCTATAAAGATATTAGAATATTGAATATCATAATGGTATATGTTGATTATTAAAGTACTAAAACTCTCTGACCTCTACTTCGAAAAGGTGGTGCAAGGACAACTTTTTCAGTACTATGATGTTGACCATTCCTTCATATGAAGTTGGAATATTGTTGTTGGAATATGTTTTCAAGAATGCATGCCCTCCAACAGATCTATTTTCTCAAACTCTATAAATTGAAGATTTCATAGCTTGAAGAAAGTGCTAGCAGGGTGCTAATGCAGCTGAACATATGTGTGCACAAGAGAAAAATAGCTGGGAGCCATACACGAGCACGTGCAAGTGCAAATTGGCTGAAAGGAGAAAAACGTTAGATGTTGCTATTAAAAAATCCAAGAGAAAAATGTTTGAAGCTCAACGATAAAATCATGATAAATCCATGTGAAATTATTCAAGTGTAACATCAATAAGTGAAGCATAATAGCTTAGTCAAACTTGATGGTCAAACATGTGTAGGCATTATAGCTCGTAATGGATCAAGAAGAAAAAGATTAAAGCTCAATGAAAAGAAGTCGTAGTGATCAACAAGAAGAGCTTTTAAGCATTACAAAACTAGTGCTTTATAATCTCTTAGAGATTCATCTTAAGATAATTTAATAGAATAACAAGGAGTTGTTGCTCATATCTTGCTTAGAAACACTTTTGTGTTATTGCTCTTCAATTGTGTAATTCGCTTACGAGAAACAACTAGTGTACACATGAAAAATCCTTTTCTAAGGTAGTCAAAATCCTATCTAAGGTGATGATTCCTCAAGTGGCTATGTCTATAGTCTTGATACTTGAGAGGACTAAGTTGTTTTTTAACAACTTAGAGGTTGATTTCCTTGGGGGTAGTCTTAGCCAAAATTCTCAAGAGGACAATGTAGGGTATCCATTGAGGTTGTAATCTTGTCTAAGATGAATGAATTAAGTCCATGTCTAAGGCAAATCACCTGATGGGTGGACTGAAGTAGCTTTGTTAATAATGAACTAGGATAAAAGTAATCGTGTCAATTTATTTATATTTTATTGTTAGCATTAAAGTTCATAATTTCGCAAAAAAAGGAACAAATGGTGAAACCCAATTTAAACCTCTCTTTCTTGTGTTTCACAACCTTCAATTGGTGTCACATATCCGGTTTTGTTACTGATGTTTATTAAACACTTAAGCATGTCAGATAAAGATCCAGAGGAGATTTGAGAAACACTCTTGTTAGTCTCCTCCACCATCTGCAGTTTCAGTCTCATATGTTATATCTTCACCATTGATGGTGAGAAGGTTGAGTACTGAAAAAACAAACCAGAAAGGTTCATTCTGGGATTTGTCACTGATCCTTGGAATTGGAAATTGATGTTCACATATCCTTCTCTGTTGGTGCTGGTGAAAAAGATTGAAAGCAAAGCCGAAGAATCAGTTGATAAAGGATCATAAATTTATCATATAATCAGAAATATTTGTTGAATGCTATTTCTGGAATACGATAGTTGAGAACTACATATCTCCTCATGTGATGCCGATACAAGGTGCAAATACAAATCCGTATGGTCAAATAAAATCACTGGGAAGTAAGAAATCTTGTTTGCTAGAAGTTAATTCTTATTGAGTACGAGATGTTTTAAAATATTGACTGCCATGTCCATTTGACTTTCTCAGTATTACTTATTAGGAACTCTTTCATATAAAGAAGACACAATGCTTTTGTCTTGATTTTGAATCATGAAGTCTTTAAGATGAAGAACGTTAAAGATATTAGAATTCTTATTATCAAGGTTTCAAACCATCATTGCAGAATTGAGAGTTCTGATCAACAACTCCTTCTTGTTAAATATAAGATCTGAAGCTTGCCATCCAATGGAAGTTTATGGTAAAACTGCTAAAACATGCAAAAGATCTTTAAAAATGATTATTCAAACAAATTGATCTAACCTGATCAGAAGGAACCCTTAAGGTGTTGAACAACAAACGTGTGGTGGATTGAGAGAAGGTGGGGGTGTACCTGCAAGGCACTCCAATGCTAAAGTGAGTATATAGTACAGAAAGGTAAGAAATGATGATGGTTTCAGAATACCTGACCCTCTAGTGAAAGAGGGTATTTATAGTGTTCCCCCAACGCTGGGACAAGGTCTTTACTTGGGCTGGATCAGCGAAGCCCAAGGAAGAACTGCCAAGGAATGTGCAGGAGCAAGTAATACCTAGCGCGTGGTCTTTCCCTTGGTCCAACTATCCCTATATTTGAGGAGATAATGAAGGAAAGTTAGGTGATGTGGCGCACGTGGGGGAGACGTTGTCTCCCCACGTCTGGGTTAGTGGTACGTGCCCGACGATGTGGGCCTTTGCCCAACTAGTTGGGCTTCTGCCCGACACTGACTTAGAGGCCCATTCCAGAACAGGAGCCCCCCAAGTCAAGACTTCGAAGTGGAGTGATGGCTTAAGTGGGAGTACGTCGGGCATGATCAAATAATGTCGGGGACATAAGCCAACTCACATTTGACGAGGACTGTGATGTTGATGCGAATTGTATTTGCCGCCTCTTGGATGTTGTGTTAGAGGCATAAATTCACCTCGTCATGTCGATGACGCGATCCGGTGGACGATGTCAAGGTGCTTGTGAAACGGGGCGAAGCATCGCGAGCAGAGTTCTTCGTCGGGAAAGATTCTCTGCCCGACTAATCGTGCAAATGGCCCAGGGGTGTCAGGAAGCATGTGTCCGACGTCTTCTGGGATTCTTAAGGGTGACGTGTTGTGCCCTTCTATTTCCTTTTTAATTGCATTTAAAGCGTGTCGCTTCGTTTCTTGGGTTTCAACGGATTAATTACTGGTCGGCTTTGGGAATCTAGGCAGCTTAGGCAATGTTTGCCTAGGCGCATTCCCTTCACGCAACGCCTATAAATATGGGGGTGAGGGGACCATTTCATTTTTCCCGTTTTTTCTCTCTCCTCACGAATCACCGGACTTGCAACCTCTTCTCTTGTCAGATCGATCGCCGCCTTCACCATACTTGCTGGAACTATGTCAGGTAACATTTTTTATCCTTTTCCTGGTAATTTTAACTGAATTTACTAGTTAGGACGATGACTTATTCGCCAGAGTAGATAAAATGTACTCCTTTTAGGAATTTTTTAAGGAATTTTTAGATGAATGCCCCGGGCACGCGATGAATATGCCGAGTAAACATAAGAGATTTTAGATGAACATCCCAAGTACACTATGAATATGCCGGTAAACGAAAGCATTTCCTTTGAACATTGCGGGCATTCTGTGAATGTCTCGGGCAGAATCTTGGCGTATTTTTTGAATGTCCCGGGCACCCGTTGGATATCTCGAGCATCTAATGAATACCCCGAGCATTTTTTGAGTGAGTGTCTCGGGCGTCTGCGGCGTTGCGATGAGTGTGTCGAGTAGTTTCTCCCTTCGCCCTTTCACTTGAACTGCGGTGGAAGGGTGAATTTAATGTAACGTCTGTTGCACCCCAAAATTTGCCCTCACAATACAAGACTTTGTGTGCTAAGAAGGTTCACAAGGTTCACAAGACCTTTCATGAGGTTCATGAAGTTTACAAGACACTTTATGAGGTTCACAAGGTTCACAAGATTCACAAGACCTTTCATGAGGTTCATGAAGTTTACAAGATACTTTATGAGGTTCACAAGGTTCACAATACTTACAAGACCTTTCATGAGGTTCATGAAGTTTACAAGACACTTTATGAGGTTCACAAGGTTCACAAGGTTCACAAGACTCACAAGACCTCCCATGAGGTTCACAAGGTTCACAAGACATCTTATGAGGTTCACAAGGTTCACAAAGTTCACAATTGGTCAGAAAGTTTGACAATTCCCTCAGACAATGCATCCTCCTAAGCAGTGCATCCAAAACTAGGGTTTTGACTTTAATCAGGCTAAATGGACTTCCAAGACTTCAAGTGAGCTTCATAACATCTTATATGTGTCTAAGAATCTCCACGACAAGTTTCAAGACTTTTCTCAAAGGTTTGCTCAGTCAGATGATCAGATAAGTCAAAACCAATCAAAGCAGTTAAAAAGTCAAACTGAGGTCAACTGTGGTCAAACCAAAGTCAAACTTCATGATTTTTTGCCAACATCAAGTATATGAATTAAAATTCATCATTTGATCAAGGGTTGATCATGATTCATCAAGGATATTTCAGATCATCAAGAATCAGGAGTTTCTAAATTAGGGTTTCCTTAGGAAAAGTCAACTGAACTTTGACCAGCCATAACTTTCACATGCTTCATCACCAATTTTCCATACAAAGCTCATTTTGAAGGAAATTGAATTTTCTACAACTTTGTGTCTCACAAGCCAAGCCCAAAAATGCTTCATTTGGAAGGTATGAGCTAAGACATTATAGGTCCTTTTGAAAGTCAACAAAAAGTCAACAACTTCAAAAGGGCATAACTTGAGATTGGTAAATGATATGGACATGAAACCAGTGGGTTGGTTAGAGGACTCTTCAAGATTTCCAAAATGTCCAAGAACACCCTCATAGCATTAAAAATGAAGGATGTGTGCCCTTGCAAAGTTGGGAAATTTTTGGTTGGTTTATGAAGAAAATGGAGGTTTAAAACCAATTCTTTTTAAATGGGCTTGCCATATGATGATCCAACCCATACCAATACTTCATGCACGACCCAAATCTCAATTATTCAGATTTTTTATCATTTTATTTTATTTATTTTGATTTTATTCATTTAAAATCATTTTAAATTAAGATAAAATAGAAAAATCAAATATTTAAAAGAGATTGAGCTTCTAGAAAGTCTTAAAGGTTGCTTGGATCAAATTGATACAAAAATAATGGTGATTGGCTTGAAATAAAAAGGGTTTATTCAAGAATATTTGAATTTTAAGTCTTAATCTTTTTCAACCAAATTTTCCACACAACAATCAATTGTTTTGACCTAGTTCTATTACACTATAAGTATACAACACAACCCTATTCATTGTACACGAATTTCTGGCCTCCAAGTGCACATTCAAGTTTCAAAATTTCATTCAAAAACTCACTTTCGGATTTTAAGGTAGAGGTGATTTCAAGGTGTTCTAGGGATTGCAATACATTCTATGATGTTCATTTAACATGTCTGGATCATAAACAGCATCAAAAACACCCTAAATCACATAAACCGAATGGATGTTCATGCCGTGTTTGGTTTTTTTCGATTTCATGGTTTTGTTGTTTCTTAATTGATTTTGATTGATTAATATTGTTTGTTTCATTGTACTGAAGCTTTCTGGACAATTCCATTGGAGTTTCATGGACTGAATCCGCATATGCCATAGTTAGGGTTTGGCCCAAGCTTTTAGGGTTTCTTGATTAAGAACATATAAATGACTTTGATTGTTATATTTGAATCGTATAGGTCATAAGGAACCTGTTGACATTATTAATTTGGTGAAATTATACTGTTTGCATGGTGTATGAAGTTCGCAGGATATATTGGCAGGAACAATCGCAGGAAAAGTTGTAGGTAAATTCGCAGGAAAACCTGCGAATCCAAGGTTGAAGATGAAGATCTTCGCGCGCTTCAGATTTTTGAATTTCTATTTGTATATTTATTGCATTGTTTGTACATTATTTCACAGGATGATAGATGGCCTGGTGGTTAGTACGCGCATGAGATATGTCAAGGACGTGGGTTCGAACCTGTCCTCAGTCATTTTTTTGGTTAAAATTCCATTTATTCTTCAGGTGTAAAATATAATGCTTCATTATCCATTCCTAATCACCAAGGCGCGCATAGCCCAGTGGTGCTGGTGTTGGTCCAAGAAGGAAAGCCTAGGGCGTGGGTTCGATCCCAGCCCCAGGTATGTTTCTTTTTCTCTGTTTTTTTTTCATTTATTTGGTTTTGTTTATATTATAGTTAATTAATTTAAATAAATATTTAAAATACAATAGTTATATTATTTTTCTCATATCATTCAAAAAACTTATAATTTTTAAAAATAATTCAATTGTTTATATTAATATATTTGTGTGTATTTTTTTATGAATAAATTATAAACCCTAATATTTTTTTTATGTAAAATCTAATTAATTTCCATAAATCCTAATAATCTTAATCAAACCCTAATTCTCTTTATTCAAAACTTAATTCTATTTTTATTTAATCATGTACATATTTTATAATTTGATAATATTGTTTAAAATAATCAAAATTTTGTAAATATAATTATAACTAATAATATGCCTATATTTTATATCTTATTCATAATTTAATTTTTATATGTAAATAAATTTTTAATATATGTTTAAAAATAGTTAAAAGTTGCTAATTTAATTTTGTAATTATAATTTTATTTTCATAATATGTTTATAATTAACTTAATTTTTATAATTTGCATATAACTTAAAATTTCATAATAATTGGTATAATTGTTTATATTTTATCCTTAATCTTAAAAAATAATTGTTCATTAATCTTTTAATATTTTTGTTTATATTATTAACTATGTTTATTTTTATATTTATTTCATTATTACTAACCCCATTGTGATTTATTATTATTATTATTATTATTATTTCACTAACCCAATAATAATTATTATTATTATTATTTTGCTTATTATATTTAATTTGCTTTTATTATTATTATGTAATTGTTTCTGGATGTAATATTTTAATAGTATTTAAACATTTATTTTTTATGCTATGGTTAGTAAATAGGGAGTGCAACATGTTTGTATATTTAAAATTAATTTAGCTCATTTAATTTAAAAAAATAAATATTAAAATTGTACACTCACACACGTAAGTCGATCTTTGATCGCCATCTCACTTCCTTAGGGATACCTCTCATGTTGCCTATTACAAAAAAGGTCAAGTAGGGTGTATAAAGCAAAGTCCTTCATTCCACATCATCTAGTCCCTTAACAGATAAAAGATCAAGTCCCTTTCGAATGTTGCCTTCGTAATGATCTTGTCCCTTTCGAATAAAGATGATAGTCCCTTCGAATTGCTTATACACCCCACAGTTGCCTAAATAAATAGATGTCCCTTCACTTGTCCCTCACATCCAAGGTAATGACTACCTATTCCTTAATAATAGGGATAGTCTTACCATTTAAAGGATTCAAGAACAGAAAAGACTTAAACTTAGGGTAGGTTCCTCTTAGATACTTGCTCACTCTTCAAAACAATTTCAAACACTTCACATTTCAAACAATTTTCAAAACAAAGGTTTTTTACGCATCCGTACATGGATCATTATAAAACTTTTAAGAAATTTTTTTCACACACTTCACATTTCAAAAACATTTTAAAGTGAGCTAAGTAACTAAGAGCCCGTGGATAACCATGGATGTAAAGGGTGCTAACACCTTCCCTTTACATAACCTACCCCCCGGACCCAAAAATCTTTTAAAAGGTCTTTCCTGTTCTTTTATGCCTTTCCTTTGGATAAAATAAAAGTCGGTGGCGACTCTTGCTATCCGCAACATAACTAAAGTCAGTTCTCCCACCGTGTTACAGAACTGGCGACTCTGCTGGGGACCTTAATAAAAGAGGGGTACCCTTAGGAATTAGATCACTTTAAAATTGTTTGCCTTGTTTGCTTTATACTTACTTGTTGGGCTCTTATGTGTGAAAGATCCTAACCCGGATCTAGTGTACCTTAGGTAAATGGCAATAGACCAAGGAAACTGTACGACGTATACCGATATGGTTGATCTGGTGGCCATAGTTAGTGTGACTTCTTGGTTGGTGCTTATGTTCCTTAAGTCAAGTTGAGGATAATATGAGGCTGCCATATGTTGTCAATGCACTAACTAACTTTTAGAACCCTAGTTATCCCATCTTGACCTTTAGAAAGTAGTGAGATAACCGGCTTTGGTGCAGACTGAAGTTGGTTGATACTCGATACTACACTCATTGAGATCCTAAACTTGGAGGGTTTTGGTTGGCAAGTAAGTTGCTTACTGAACAACCACCCTTGTGAAGGATCAATGATATTGAGATCCCTTATAACCTGGTTACTTTGTAGGACAGGATGAACCAACTAACTTCAGGGGAGGGTACTTACCTTTGAACCTCATGCAAGCCTTTAAACCTAGGGCTATTGTGTGACTTGTTTGTGTGTGCCACATGTTTGTGATTGAGCATAACATCATAGCATCATCATGCATCATAAGCATAGCATTTTCACTAACCATTTCAAGGACCAAAGGATTTATCTTTGTTCTTTGTTGCAGGTCATGGCTTCTGCTCGTAGAAACACCATCAGGATCAACTTTGTGGGCATACCTGCTAAGCTTAAAGAGTTGGTTTCTCAAGTGTCTGATCATTCCCAGTTTATCAAGAGACATGGTCACCTATTGGATCTAGTCACCTCAGGATTCAATGAAGACATGATGAGTGTTCTGTTTCAGTTCTTTGACCCTAAGCACCATTGCTTCACATTCCCTGACTATCAGCTGGTTCCCACAATGGAAGAGTTCTCTAAACTTCTGGGTATACATGTTCTTGATCAAAGACCCTTCACAGGCTTGGAGAAAGAGCTTAAACCAGAGGTTATTGCTGCAGCTCTACATCTGAAGAAGTCAGACATTGTTCTAGAAACGAGAAGCGGAGTTAAAGGTATTCTTGCTAAGGTATTAATGGATAAAGCTTAAGTGTTCTTGAAGGCTATGAGCTATGATGCTTTTGAGGAGATCTTAGCCTTGCTGATTTATGGCTTAGTGTTGTTCCCCAATCCAGATCAGTTCATAGATGTTCATGCCATCAACATATTCCTGAGTCACAATCCAGTGCCTACATTGCTTGGAGACATCCTACATTCTCTTCATACCCGTACTACAAGGGCAAGAGGAACTTTGATGTGTTGCATACCTTTGCTATCTAGGTGGTTTATTTCTCACCTTCCTCGCTCATTAGTGAAGAATGAGCAAGGGTTCAGGTGGTCCAAAAGAATTATGTCACTCTCTCATTCAGATATCCATTGGTGCTCCAGATCTATGGAGAATATCACTATCATTGACCGTTGTGGGGAGTTTCCTAATGTGCCACTTCTGGGCATAAGACGAGGCATCACTTACAACCCTTCCTTAGCTTTACGACAGTTTGGTTACGCTCGGAGTGATGGCCCACATGACATGTTGATTCAGGGCATTGTGTTTGACTACGACAACGATCTTCAAGGTTACCGTCAGAGATTCATACGAGCATGGGGAAAAGTGAACAAGGTTGACAGCAAGACTCTGGAGCCTAAGTACACTATTCCTATGGAGGCTTATCTCAGATGGGTGCGATCTCGTGCTCAGACTCTCATGATGCCATATCCTGCTATCCTGCCAGTTACCATGGAACCTGTTGCTGAAGGAGACACTGCTTATACCATCCTTCACCCAGACATGCCTACTGACATGGAAGACTTACAGAGATCCTGGATCCAGCTGAAGGAGCAAAGGGATACTTTCGAGGCTCATTACAAAGCAAGCCAAGAAAGAATCCTGGAACTAACAAAGCAACTTCACGAGGAACGGAATCTCAACTCATACCTCAACACAAAGAGGAAACGTCCATGGGAGACTTAAAACCACATCCCTTGTATTTATTACATTTCATTTTCTGTAAGCCCAAGGGGCAAAACAAATTTATTACTAATGAAAGTTTACCTTCTTGTTTGTTTAAGCAAATTTAAATCCTGCGGTCCTTGAAAACATTGCATATGCATTCACATATCATATCATTGCATCACAGGTTTATTGTGCACAGGTTTCTTATCTTCTCGCTGTTTATTTCAGCAATGGCTCTTGATCAAACACTTAAGGATCTCCAGGCACAAAATGCACAGTTCCAAGAGCTGATCCTGAACTTGTCCAAGGGGCAGGATGAATTGAAGACACTGCTGGCCAAGAAGACTAAGAAGACTAGAAGGCCAGGTGGTCTGGTCAACATGGGAAGAAGGTTCAAAGGTCTTTCCAAGACCAAAGAACCAGTTGAAGATTATGATTCTGAAGAGTTTGAGAAAGAGGGAGGCAGTCTCCACAACACTATGGGGGACTCTGATTCTGAAGCTAATCACTATGGAGTTGCAGAAGTCTTCTGGGCTGAATTTTGAAGATTTAAGTCTGATATCTGGGGTAGTCATACCCATTGGTTTCAAGGTTCCTACTTTTGTTGTTTATGATGGGGTCTCTTGTCCCAAGCTGCATCTGAGGTCTTATGTCAGGAGAATCCAACCTCATACTGCTGATAAGAAGTTGTGGATCCATTTCTTCCAAGAGAGCTTATCTGGAGCTCAATTGGAATGGTACTATCAGTTGGAGAGTGTCAACATCCGGGATTGGAATGATCTTGCTGAAGCTTTCTATAAGCAGTATCAATACAATGCTGATTTAGCTCCCACTCGCATGCAGCTGCAAAGTATGTCTATGGGTGCTAAAGAAAGTTTCAAGGAGTATGCTCAGAAGTGGAGAGATTTAGCTGGAAGAGTACAACCCCCTTTAACTGACAGGGAGTTGGTTGATATGTTCATGTGTACGTTGAATGGTCCATTTTACAGTCATCTCATTGGAAGCTCATCATCTGGCTTCACTGAGTTGATAATGACAGGAGAACGCGTGGAAAGTGGTATTAGGAGTGGCAAGATCCAAGTGGGTGCTTCTTCATCAGGTGCTGCAAAGAAGCCTCCCAGTGGGAAGAAAGAATCAAGTGTTGTTTATGGTCAACCTGATCGTAGTAGAAGGCATCAGTCTGTGAGTGCAGTCCATATCTCCAATCCAACTCCTACAACACCAGAGCAGCCACAAGGCAACCAACAAAGGGCTAGAAGGCAGTTCACTAAGATCAACATGTCAATGACTCAAGCATTGCAACACTTGTTGAAGGCTGAACTTATCACTCTGAAAGAGGCTCCTCAGAATCCTAATGTTACCTCTCCCAGGTACAATCCCAATGCACGGTGTGCATATCATTCAAATTGTCAGGGACATGATACTAATAGTTGCTGGGTCTTGAAGAACAAAATTCAAGATATGATTGAGGCTGGAGAAATTGAGTTTGACCCTCCGGGTACTCCAAATGTGATTACTGCTCCCATGCCAAATCATGAGAAGACTGTCAATGCCATTGATGAAGATTCACATATCTATTCAGTTGCAGAGTTGACCACACCATTGTCTGTCATTAAGAAGAAGCTAGTACAAGCTGGGTTCTTTCCAGGTTGTCGTGAAGATTGTTTATATTGTACCTATAAGCCAGATAGTTGCTGGAGGTTAAGAGATGGAATTCAACGTCTCATGGATAAATATACCATAGTGTTTGAGAGGACTCCACCTTCCGTAGAGAGTATGGTTGATCATATAACCCAGCGTGCAAAGATTGAAGAGGTGGATATGGTTGATAAAGTACCGGTAAGAATTACTTCAAAGGGACCTATCAAAATCACTCATAAGGGTCCAATTAAGATTACTGCTGAAGGCCCTGTGAAGATTGTTGCTGAAGCCAGAGTGGCTCCTATGGTCATCACCACTCCTGGTCCTATTCTGTATACTTCTGATAAAGCTGTGCCTTGGCATTATGGGTCTGATGTTTATATCCATGGTGTTAAGCAGGAACCCTTAGCTGATATGCCTGTTGATGTTGATAATATTGCTGGATCTAGTAAGATCACACGAAGCGGAAGAGTTTTCTCTCCTCCAGTTACCTCCAAAAATGCAGTTACTCCAGCTGCTACCTCCACCACTGATGCTCGGGGCAAAGGTCCTGTTATTGAACCTATACCTATTGATGTGCCAGCTACTGATGATCTCTCTAAGCAGATGTAAGAGGTATTGAAAATCATTCGCAAAAGTGATTATGACATTGTTGATCAGTTGGGGCATACTCCCTCCAAGATTTCTATGTTGTCATTATTATTGTGTTCTGAGGCTCATGCCAAGGCTTTGATCAAGTTTCTAAAGACTGCTCATGTACCCAATGAAGTTTCTGTTGACCAGTTTGAAAATTGTGTTGCACACTTGACCTATGATAATGGGTTAGGATTCTCCGATGCTGATTTGACTCCTGCCAAGAGGGATCATAACAGGGCTTTGCATATCTCAATTGAATGCAGGGGCACTACCCTGTCACATGTATTGATAGACAATGGTTCCTCTCTGAATGTGTTGCCCAAAGAAGTCCTGAATAAGCTTAGTCCAGAAGATGCTATGTTGAAACCCAGTAATATAGTGGTGAAGGCTTTTGATGGTTCGAGAAGAGTGGTGCATGGAGAAATTGATCTCCCGATCAAAGTTGGTTCTCAGGTTTTCAATGCTACCTTTTATGTCATGGATATTCGTCCGTCGTATTCTTGTTTGCTTGGGCGTCCCTGGATCCATGGGGCAGGTGTTGTAACCTCTACATTACATCAGAAGCTGAGATATCCGGTAGAAGGGAAAGTTGTCACTGTTTATGGAGAAGAAGGATATGTTGTTAGCCATGTAAACACTTTTAAATATCTGGAAGTGGAAGGTGAATATGTTGAAACTCCGTGTCAGACATTTGAAGTGGTTCCTTGGATTGTTAATAATTATGAAGCTCCTCCTGTTATCAAGAAAGTTCCTGTGGTCACCAGAGTACCTCCAACAATGGCCTCCCTCAAAGATGCTAGAGCTGTGGTGGATGAAGGTGGTTGTACTATTTGGGGTCAGCTTCCTGATATTCCGTACAAGTCTGACAAATTTGGTTTGGGTTTCACTGCAGAGTCCCAGAAGGCTGTTCGTCGTGCTCGTGCTGTTCGTATCACCAATCAAGGGGTTATGAAGAACCAGATCAATGTTGTGGGTGACTATGATGAAGACTACAACTTGGATGCTTGGATTTTTCCTACTGTGGGTGCTGGACTCAATAATTGGAAAGCTGAAGATGTTATTCCTATCTCCTTTAGTCAGGAGTAAATACTATTACTGTGTTGTTGCTTTTTAAGTTTGTAATTTCTTGAACAATTGAACTTTTAAGCCTTGTGCCTTACTCGGGGCACAATGGTGTGCTTGTTACGGGATGTCATTTCATTTGCATACTTCATTCAATAAAAATCAGTGGACGTTTCGTTTTCGTAAATATTGTGTTCCTTGTCTTTCTTTTTTTTTATCAGCTATGTGTTCTTACACACACCCACATCACTAAAATGCAGATCCTCATCCACTCTGGATCCTGTTGATAACAGTTCTACTATTGCTAATTATAATTTCGAGAATCCGATCTATCAAGCTGAAGACGGAAATGAGGACGATTGTGAAGTACCTGTAGAGCTTTCTAGGTTGTTACAACAAGAAGAGAAAGCTATACAGCCACATGAAGAGCCAGTCGAAATTGTGAATCTGGGAACTGAAGAAAACAGGAAAGAAGTCAAGATAGGGGCTGAATTAGAGGATAGTGTCAAGAGCAGATTGATTCAGATGTTACGTGACTATGTGGAGATCTTTGCTTGGTCTTATGAAGATATGCCAGGGTTGGATACAGACATTGTGGTTCACCGTTTACCAGTGAAAGAAGATTGTCGTCCAAAGAAGCAGAAGGTTCGTCGTATGCGTCCTGAAATGTCAGAGAAGATTAAGACAGAGGTAATGAAACAGTTTGATGCAGGGTTCTTAGCAGTGACTTCTTATCCTCAGTGGGTTGCAAATGTGGTACCGGTACCTAAGAAAGATGGTAAGGTACGTATGTGTGTAGACTACAGAGATTTGAATAAGGCCAGCCCCAAAGATGACTTTCCACTTCCTCATATTGATGTTCTGGTAGACAACACTGCTCAACATAAGGTATTCTCTTTTATGGATGGTTTCTCAGGTTACAATCAAATCAAGATGGCACCTGAAGATATGGAGAAGACAACATTTGTTACACAGTGGGGCACTTTTTGTTATAAGGTGATGCCATTTGGTTTGAAGAATGCAGGGGCAACATATCAGCGTGCTATGGTAGCTTTGTTTCACGATATGATTCATCATGAGATAGAGGTATATGTGGATGATATGATAGTCAGGTCCCAGAATGCAGAGCAACATCTTGATCATTTGCATAAATTGTTTGAGAGGTTGAAGAAATACAAGTTGAGATTGAACCCAAACAAGTGTACTTTTGGGGTTAGATCTGGAAAGCTCCTGGGTTTCATAGTCAGTGGAAAAGGTATTGAAGTGGATCCTGCAAAAGTGAAAGCTATACGAGAGATGCCAGCTCCCCGTACTGAGAAGGAGGTTAGAGGTTTCTTGGGACGATTGAATTATATTGCAAGATTTATTTCCCAATTAACTGCCATTTGTGAACCAATCTTCAAGTTGTTGAAGAAAGATCAGGTAATGGAATGGAATGATGAGTGTCAGACTGCCTTTGATGAAATCAAGAGATATCTGCTAGAACCTCCAATTTTGATGCCACCAGTTGATGGAAGACCCTTGATTATGTACTTAACAGTGTTAGACAATTCAATGGGGTGTGTGTTGGGGCAACATGACGAGTCTGGTCGAAAAGAGCAGGCAATATACTACCTTAGCAAAAAGTTTACCGACTGTGAAACAAGATACTCATTGCTCGAGAAAACTTGTTGCGCTTTGGCATGGGCTGCTCGCCGACTAAGACAGTATATGTTGACTCATACTACCTTGTTGATTTCAAAGATGGATCCAATCAAGTACATATTCGAGAAACCTGCTCTCTCTGGAAGAATTGCAAGATGGCAAATGATCTTGACAGAATATGACATACAGTATACTACTCAGAAGGCCATTAAAGGAAGTGTTGTTGCTGATCATTTGGCTCATCAAGCAGTAGATGATTACCAGTCAATGAGTTTTGAGTTCCCTGATGAAGACATTATGATTATTACCAAAGAACCTGGACAATATGACGGACCTGAACAAGGATCCCGATGGACTATGGTTTTTGATGGTGCCTCTAATGCACTTGGTAATGGTGTTGATGTTGTGATCAGTTCCCCTGAAGGTTGTCATACCCCGATTACTGCCAGACTTTGTTTCTATTGTACCAATAACATGGCTGAGTATGAGGCATGTATCCTGGGTATTAAAGCTGCTATTGATATGAAGATTCAGTTCCTTGATGTGTATGGAGATTCGGCCCTGGTAGTTAGTCAGATCAAAGGAGATTGGGATACCAAGCATGATAATCTCATTCCTTACAGAGAGCATGTGTTGTCTTTGATCCCACATTTTAAAGAGATTACTTTTGGACATATTCCACAAAGAGAGAATCAGTTGGCAGATGCATTAGCCACCATGGCATCCATGTTCGAGATCAGCTAGGATGATGAGGCTCCCAAGATTACTATTGATAGATTTGAAAAGCCTGCATACTGCAATGAGATTGACACTGAAGAAGCAGAAGAGAAGCCTTGGTTCTATGAAGTGAAAAGATATCTTGAAGCTCAGGAGTTCCCGGAAGGGGCATCTGTCAAAGATAAGAAGTTTCTGAGGAGGTTTTCTGCTAAGTTCTTTTTGAGTAATGGAATTTTGTACAAACGCAATCATGATTCAACTTTGCTTCGTTGTGTGGACAAGAAGGAAGCAACAGAGATTATGGAAGATATGCATGATGGGATCTTTGGCACTCATTCTAGTGGTCACACTATGGCAAAGAAGATATTGAGAGCAGGTTACTATTGGTCTACCATGGAAGCTGACTGCTATCAACACTCCAGAACATGTCACAAGTGTCAAATTTATGCTGATAAAGTACATATACCTCCATCACCATTGAATGTATTGACTGCTCCTTGGCCTTTTGCCATGTGGGGCATTGATATGATTGGTGAGATCAAACCTACTGCTTCTAATGGGCATCGTTTCATCCTGGTTGCTATTGATTACTTCACGAAGTGGGTGGAGGCAGCTTCATTTGCATCTGTTACCAAGAATGTTGTGGCTCGATTCATTAAGAACAATCTCATATGTAGGTATGGCATCCCTGAAAGGATTATCACTGACAATGGCTCTAATCTGAACAACACTATGATTACTGATCTCTGCACGCAGTTCAAGATTAAGCATCATAACTTTTCTCCGTATCGTCCAAAGATGAATGGGGCAGTTGAAGCTGCTAATAAGAACATTAAGAAGATTATACAGAAGATGACTGTTACTTACAAAGATTGGCATGAGATGTTACCATTTGCTCTTCATGGTTATTGTCCCACAATACGCACTTCAACAGGGGCAACCCCATTCTCCTTAGTATATGGTATGGAAGCAGTTCTGCCCATTGAAGTTCAGATACCCTCATTAAGAATCATGAAGGATGCAGGCTTGGATGAAGATGAGTGGATTCAGACTCGACTTGACCAGATAAACTTGATTGATGAGAAGAGGTTAGCAGCAGTTTGTCATGGCCAGATGTACCAGAAACGAATGATCAAAGCTTTTAACAAGAAGGTTAAGTCAAAGGTATATCAGGCTGGTGACTTGGTAATCAAGCGTATCATATTACCACAGGGTGATCCTAGGGGCAAGTGGACTCCTACATATGAAGGGCCATTTGTGGTCAAAACAGTGTTTTCAGGAGGTGCCATGATACTTACTAATATGGATGGTGAAGACTTCCCACAGCCTGTAAACGCAGACATAGTTAAAAAATACTACGCATAAAAAAGAGACCCGCTAGGTTGACTGGCCTAGGCAAAAATAAGGGCATCCCGGCGAACCAAAAGGGTTCGGGCAAAAATTAGGGATATATATATAAAAAATGTACACCCGGCAAGTTGAAAACCTGAAAAGGCAGCTTGGGCAAAAAAGGGTATCCCGGTGGATTGAAAACCTGAAAGGGCAATCCAGGCAAAAGTTAGGGATTAAAGCGTATGACTATGTCTCGTATGGATCACCCATGAAACTGCAACCAGTTGTGTTACTTACTCAAGCTCGAACAAATAAAGCTCAATTCAATCGTTTCCGTATCGACAGTAGAAGATGAGATACTTGAAGATAATGGCAATAGTAGAATTGAAACTCAATAGGATAATTTCCCACATAGCTGATTCTCCTTGTTTTGTAAAAACTTTATGACAAAGTCCTCTTACTAGGATTTATGTCTCCTTGTACAAACTTACCCATGTATGGGTCACTTTTTGATATGAATAAAATTCCATCTTTGAATCCAGATTTACTTTTACCCTATTTACATAAGCGAAACGTCCATTGGTTGTGTTTGAATGTATGTATGCTTTTGAATATGATTGATGTTTACCAGAAATGCATGTATGCTTAATATGATTGATGTTTACCAGAAATGCATGAAAATGCAGTAATAGTATTTACTAAAGACGAACGAGGGAAGTATTTCAACGAAGCTTCACCGGTTTATCCCTACAAGACAGCTGCAAATCCCCAGTAGGACGAATCCATCTTCATAAAGTCACATCTCCCCTGGAATTTATGTCCATCTCTTTTATCCTCATATGGATAATCGGGAATTTACTCTTCCAATAGGAGTACGACGAACGAAGACGAGAGGTTATGTATACCCTACTATCAAACGAAGACGGGAGGTTATGTATACCTTACTATCCCCAGCAGACGAGAGGTTATGTATACCTTACTATCGAACGAAGATGGGAGGTTGTATATACTATATTATCAGACAAGACGGGAATGAGTTCCTCATATTCTTCAGCAACAAATCGGGATTTATTTTCCCTGGCCAGCAGTTATTATACGAAGATATCCAGACGCGTCAAGCTACATGATGCATACATACATCATTTACATCATACCATAACATACATATCCATAAATGCATAATACAGTATTTAAGTGCATCATATTATACATGCATATATAATGCATAAACAAATATTATCTTGCAGAATGTTATAATCTTGTTTATCTTCCTGAAAGCATATCATTTCCTCATTTGTGACTATTGGGCCGTTGTTTATCTTCCCAAAGGTTACTTATACCTCAGGACGTTGTTTATCCTCCTGAAAGCATATCATTTCCTCAGGACGTTGTTTATCCTCCTGAAAGCATATCATTACCTTGGGCCGTTGTTTATCTTCCCAAAGGTTACCTCATTTCCTCAGGACGTTGTTTATCCTCCTGAAAGCATATCTTGACCTTGGGCCGTTGTTTATCTTCCCAAAGGTTACTTATACCTTAGGACGTTGTTTATCCTCCTGAAAGCATACCATTCCCTCAGGACGTTTTTATCCTCCTGAAAGCATATTATTACCTTGGGCCGTTGTTTATCTTGCCAAAGGTTACACCGTTGTTACCTCAGGACGTTGTTTATCCTCCTGAAAGCATATCATTTCCTCAGGACGTTGTTTATCTTCCTGAAAGCATATCATTACCTCAGGACGTTGTTTATCTTCCTGAAAGCTATCACCATTACCTCAGGACGTTGTTTATCTTCCCGGAAGCTATTATTATATCTTCATATTTTGGACTGCTTTATCCTCCAAGAAATGTACCTGAAGAATTTTTCTCCAAGTGGCATCTTTAAGCCCACTCAAGCATATTCAACTAGTCATCCGTATCACTCTACGCACTGGTGAGTGCAAATTTTTGGGCTTTTGTGTTCAATCCCCTTCAACCTTCCAGGTCACGACTGGAAAATATACCAATCTCACCCCTCAGGTTTCATAAAATTGAACAGGGGCAGCTGTTGCACCCCAAAATTTTCCCTCACAATACAAGATTTTGTGTGCTAAGAAGGTTCACAAGGTTCACAAGACCTTTCATGAGGTTCATGAAGTTTACAAGACACTTTATGAGGTTCACAAGGTTCACAATATTCACAAGACCTTTCATGAGGTTCATGAAGTTTACAAGACACTTTATGAGGTTCACAAGGTTCACAATACTTACAAGACCTTTCATGAGGTTCATGAAGTTTACAAGACACTTTATGAGGTTCACAAGGTTCACAAGGTTCACAAGACTCACAAGACCTCCCATGAGGTTCACAAGGTTCACAAGACTCACAAGACCTCCCATGAGGTTCACAAGGTTCACAATACATCTTATGAGGTTCACAAGGTTCACAAAGTTCACAATTGGTCAGAAAGTTTGACAATTCCCTTAGACAATGCATCCTCCTAAGCAGTGCATCCAAAACTAGGGTTTTGACTTTAATCAGGCTAAATGGACTTCCAAGACTTCAAGTGAGCTTCATAACATCTTATATGTGTCTAAGAATCTCCATGACAAGTTTCAAGACTTTTCTCAAAGGTTTGCTCAGTCAGATGATCAGATAAGTCAAAACCAGTCAAAGTAGTTAAAAAGTCAAACTGAGGTCAACTGTGGTCAAACCAAAGTCAAACTTCATGATTTTTTGATAACATCAAATATATGAAGTAAAATTCATCATTTGATCAAGGGTTGATCATGATTCATCAAGGATATTTCAGATCATCAAGAATCAGGAGTTTCTAAATTAGGGTTTCCTCAGGAAAAGTCAACTGAACTTTGACCAGCCATAACTTTCACATGCTCCATCACCAATTTTCCATACAAAGCTCATTTTGAAGGAAATTAAATTCTCTACAACTTTGTGTCTCACAAGCCAAGCCCAAAAATGCTTCATTTGGAAGGTATGAGCTAAGACATTATAGGTCCTTTTGAAAGTCAACAAAAAGTCAACAACTTCAAAAGGGCATAACTTGAGAATGGTAAATGATATGGACATGAAACCAGTGGGGTTGGTTAGAGGACTCTTCAAGCTTTCCAAAATGTCCAAGAACACCCTCATAGCATTAAAAATGAAGGATGCGTGCCCTTGCAAAGTTGGGAAATATTTGGTTGGTTTATGAAGAAAATGGAGGTTTAAAACCAATTCTTTTTAAATGGGCTTGCCATATGATGATCCAACCCATACCAATACTTCATGCACGACCCAAATCTCAATTATTCAGATTTTTTATCATTTTATTTTATTTATTTTGATTTTATTCATTTAAAATCATTTTAAATTAAGATAAAATAGAAAAATCAAATATTTAAAAGAGATTGAGCTTCTAGAAAGTCATAAAGGTTGCTTGGATCAAATTGATACAAAAATAATGGTGATTGGCTTGAAATAGAAAGGGTTTATTCAAGAATATTTGAATTTTAAGTCTTAATCTTTTTCAATCTTTTTCAACCAAATTTTCCACACAACAATCAATTGTTTTGACCTAATTCTATTACACTATAAGTATACAACACAACCCTATTCATTGTACACGAATTTATGGCCTCCAAGTGCACATTCAAGTTTCAAAATTTCATTCAAAAACTCACTTTCGGATTTTAAGGTAGAGGTGATTTCAAGGTGTTCTAGGGATTGCAATACATTCTATGATGTTCATTTAACATGCCTGGATCATAAACAGCATCAAAAACACCCTAAATCACATAAACCGAATGGATGTTCATGCCGTGTTTGGTTTTTTTTCGATTTCATGGTTTTGTTGTTTCTTAATTGATTTTGATTGATTAATATTGTTTGTTTCATTGTACTTAAGCTTTCTGGACAATTCCATTGGAGTTTCATGGACTGAATCCGCATATGCCATAGTTAGGGTTTGGCCCAAGCTTTTAGGGTTTCTTGATTAAGAACATATAAATGACTTTGATTGTTATATTTGAATCGTATAGGTCATAAGGAACCTGTTGACATTATTAATTTGGTGAAATTATATTGTTTGCATGGTGTATGAAGTTCGCAGGATATATTGGCAGGAACAATCGCAGGAAAAGTTGTAGGTAAATTCGCAGGAAAACCTGCGAATCCAAGGTTGAAGATGAAGATCTTCGCGCGCTTCAGATTTTTGAATTTCTATTTGTATATTTATTGCATTGTTTGTACATTATTTCACAGGATGATAGATGGCCTGGTGGTTAGTACGCGCATGAGATATGTCAAGGACGTGGGTTCGAACCTGTCCTCAGTCATTTTTTTGGTTAAAATTCCATTTATTCTTCAGGTGTAAAATATAATGCTTCATTATCCATTCCTAATCACCAAGGCGCGCATAGCCCAGTGGTGCTGGTGTTGGTCCAAGAAGGAAAACCTAGGGCGTGGGTTCGATCCCAGCCCCAGGTATGTTTCTTTTTCTCTGTTTTTTTTTCATTTATTTGGTTTTGTTTATATTATAGTTAATTAATTTAAATAAATATTTAAAATACAATAGTTATATTATTTTTCTCATATCATTCAAAAAACTTATAATTTTTAAAAATAATTCAATTGTTTATATTAATATATTTGTGTGTATTTTTGTATGAATAAATTATAAACCCTAATATTTTTTTTATGTAAAATCTAATTAATTTCCATAAATCCTAATAATCTTAATCAAACCCTAATTCTCTTTATTCAAAACTTAATCCTATTTTTATTTAATCATGTACATATTTTATAATTTGATAATATTGTTTAAAATAATCAAAATTTTGTAAATATAATTATAACTAATAATATGCCTATATTTTATAACTTATTCATAATTTAATTTTTATATGTAAATAAATTTTTAATATATGTTTAAAAATAGTTAAAAGTTGCTAATTTAATTTTGTAATTATAATTTTATTTTCATAATATGTTTATAATTAACTTAATTTTTATAATTTGCATATAACTTAAAATTTCATAATAATTGGTATAATTGTTTATATTTTATCCTTAATCTTAAAAAATAATTGTTCATTAATCTTTTAATATTTTTTGTTTATATTATTAACTATGTTTATTTTTATATTTGTTTCATTATTACTAACCCCATTGTGATTTATTATTATTATTATTATTTCACTAACCCAATAATAATAATAATAATTATTATTTTGCTTATTATATTTAATTTGCTTTTATTATTATTATGTAATTGTTTCTGGATGTAATATTTTAATAGTATTTAAACATTTATTTTTTATGCTATGGTTAGTAAATAGGGAGTGCAACATGTTTGTATATTTAAAATTAATTTAGCTCATTTAATTTAAAAAAATAAATATTAAAATTGTACACTCACACACGTAAGTCGATCTTTGATCGCCATCTCACTTCCTTAGGGATACCTCTCATGTTGCCTATTACAAAAAAGGTCAAGTAGGGTGTATAAAGCAAAGTCCCTCATTCCACATCATCTAGTCCCTTAACAGATAAAAGATCAAGTCCCTTTCGAATGTTGCCTTCGTAATGATCTTGTCCCTTTCGAATAAAGATGATAGTCCCTTCGAATTGCTTATACACCCCACAGTTACCTAAATAAATAGATGTCCCTTCACTTGTCCCTCACATCCAAGGTAATGACTACCTATTCCTTAATAATAGGGATAGTCTTACCATTTAAAGGATTCAAGAACAGAAAAGACTTAAACTTAGGGTAGGTTCCTCTTAGATACTTGCTCACTCTTCAAAACAATTTCAAACACTTCACATTTCAAACAATTTTCAAAACAAAGGTTTTTTACGCATCCGTACATGGATCATTATAAAACTCTTAAGAATTTTTTTTCACACACTTCACATTTCAAAAACATTTTAAAGTGAGCTAAGTAACTAAGAGCCCATGGATAACCATGGATGTAAAGGGTGCTAACACCTTCCCTTTACATAACCTACCCCCCGGACCCAAAAATCTTTTAAAAGGTCTTTCCTGTTCTTTTATGCCTTTCCTTTGCATAAAATAAAAGTCGGTGGCGACTCTTGCTATCCGCAACATAACTAAAGTCTGTTCTCCCACAGTGTTACAACGTCGAATTCACTTTTTTCCTCTGCTTTTCAGGTAACACGGATCAAGAACGTCCCACAGAAATGAGCACATCGTCTACATCTGGGGACAAGGATCTTTCTTGGGTCGCCGATGAACCGTTGGAGACAGAGTCACACTTTATTGATGACCATACTACTTCCCACACAATCGTGGAAGATTTGGGCCCCGACGAGCCTCACAATTGGGAGTGTTATGCTTCACTTCCCGATCAACGGATTTTCTCGGTATTTCGGGGAAGACGGTTCCTTGTGTACGAATTTGCTTTTCGAGAGGCGGGGATCGGATTCCCCTTCACCGACTTTCAGGCGGGATTTTTTAGGCGTCTCAAACTAGCGCCATCGTAGCTTCACCCCAACTCCATATCGTTCATCCGAGAATTTGAACTTGTATGCCAGTACCTCAAAATTGGTTGCACACTGCCCCTTTTCTTCCACATTTTCCATCTGCAGCGGTTGGGCAACCATGGACGTCATAGTTGAGTCTCTTTCAAGCAGCCAATGAGGCTCTTCAAAACCCACCACACCTCTGTCTGAAACTTCAAAGACATGTGGTATATGGTGAAACCCATCACTGCTCGTGCTTTGGACAATATATATATTATGCACAAGGACGCCAATGGCATGAAGCGTCTGTTGTCGAAGATCCCTCTGAAGTGGAGGCCGAATCACTTTAACCCGTCAACCGACCATTACAGAGTAAATTTCGAGCATATGGGGTCTGAGGACAAGTTGGCCTACAAGAAGCTGGTGGCCTATGTCTGAAGTTTTAACCTCGCAACGTGCGTAGACTGACTAGGCAATCCGCTTCCGAGCGAGGATGGGCTACCCCTTTTAGAGCCCCGACTGATTAATATTAAGACCGTGCTCGAGTGTAAGTCGGATGAGGAGGATATCTGACTCTTAGGTAGTTTATGCTCGACCCCTTCTTGTTTTATTATTTTCAATTTTTCTTGTTGACTGGTTGCTTGTTCTGCAGGTGAAATGCCCAAACTCAGGGAGTGCGTGCTGAAATTGGCTAATAAGGCTTGGGGCCCGACCAAGCAATCGAAGAAAAAGAGCAAGAGCCACGTCCAACAGGTAGCCACCGAGAACGTGGCCGGTGGCTCTTCGACTTCCAGTCCTACTCTAAACTCTCCACACCAGAACTCTCCGCCCGTGACAATGATGTCGAACAATCCAATCATGGTGCTCGATTTTCCTCGCCCCAAATGTCCCCGTTCCGAGGGTCCGTCGGGTCAATCAACTATGCAAGGAGGTTCTTCTGAGAACCAAGTGTCGCTCCCGGGATTTTCATCCAAGTACAAACGCGAAAGTGGCGCGGAAAGGTTAGAGTCGCCAGCCAGACATTTTTATCCCGAATGAATGGGAAAGGTAATGTTGCACAAACCTGAGGAATAAGGAAAGGACAAGGCCTTGCGAACCAAAGATCGGAGTTCGGGAGTCGGTTACGACCTGGGAAGGTATTAGCACCCCAGATCGTCCGCCGTACCCGACGGGATCCACGCTTGCTTGTTTGTTTCAAAGGGTGAGAAAATAAGATGCTGCTGAATAAAACCGCTAACTGGAATGAGGATGAGAAATGAGAAAAGAACTGAAATAAGAAAATGGAAAGAAAGGGAGAAATGTAGGGAAAATAAAGAATGTGCTCGAACGGGCCCTACCCCGCTGCCTACGTACCTCATCGGGATAATGAGGATCAGAGTCGACGTAGTTCGCCTAACCTAGGCGGGAACTATTTGTTTGTGTTTTTTTTACAGCTGGAACTGCGTATGTCTATGCTCAGGTGTTGCAGGCTCGTCTGGTACGAGTGCGTTTACCGTCTTGCATGCGAGACAAGTCGTCGCGAGTTCGCGTTGTGAGTGAATGAGATGAGAAGAGAAGTTCCCGCAGGATAGTCGCTTATTATTTGTTTTTATCTTTTAAAAGAAATGTTTTGAATTTGTTTGTGAACATTCTCATACTAAGACCTATCCATCGCGGTGAGTATTTATACCTCGCCCTGAAACAGGACGCGTATAAACACTCCGCAACAAAGTCTCGTGTTGTACAAGAAAGTTCGATTTTCATTAAGTGTTTTATTGCTTTTCTTTATAAGATGAGAAAGAATGACTCAAGTTGGAAAAGGAAAAATCTAATGGGAACTAAGTCACACCCTAATTTTTATTTATTTATTTACAAGGGAGATCCTATGGTTAATGAGGTATTCTAATCCTAAGAAAGAAAAGGAAAGGAAGAAAAGAGAGTTAGAAACTAACTTACTTCCTAAGGAAGTTAAGTTGTCTCTAAAGAAAGGGAAAACCTATAAGCAAGCACCAAGTGCTAAGGAAAACACATTTAGAATGCATAAAAGATAGGAATGAAGTGAGGCTTACCTCAATCTTCCCCCCTACAAAACAAAGATTAGCATGACAATGCATATTGAAAGTAAAATCAAAGAATGAAAGCGATTAAGTACCATAAACGTCCTAGAATGGAACTAGGTTCAAAATAAGACTTAAGTCTAAAGGTGAAGGTACATAAAGGTTACATGACTTCTAAAGTCAGTAGCTACATGTTATAGGCTCCTAAGGATGCTAGGATACCCCACAAG
Organism: Lathyrus aphaca; assembly: GCA_963966055.1. NCBI lineage: Eukaryota > Viridiplantae > Streptophyta > Magnoliopsida > Fabales > Fabaceae > Lathyrus > Lathyrus aphaca. Next base: position 12,274,708 of record OZ014519.1, read on the forward strand.
ATCAAACTATGTCAAACTATGTACAAAAAGCTCACCTAGGTTCACCTAAATGCAAGTTAGGGTTTATGGATGAAGTATGAATGCATATGGCTTACAAACATGAATTAGTACATGAAATGAACATAAAAGTCAGTAGTGAATGCTTATGAAGATGGATGAATGAATATACCATCATGGATGCAATAATTTAGTCATGTGGAGCAAGGAGAGGAAGATGTGAGAAGAAATGAAGTAAACACCGCATAAGATCACAAATGATGAAAGTTAAGGAAGAATGACATGTGAATATGCATTAAATGATTATGGTTCAGTAGCATACAAGATATGATATGCAATTAGAATGCATGAATAAGTATTAATGATTTCCACATAATTCAAGTTACTAATTAGAGGAGAAGAGAAACTAATTTAGGTTAAAGTTAATTCACATAAGTATGCACTTTAAAGCACCAAAACAAACCAAATGAGTATGGTTCAAAAAATGACCTATGACTGGAATTAAAGGCATACAAATGACCTATAATCAACTCTTAAAAGCTACCAAAAAGTTCCTCAATCAAATGGCATGAATGCCTTCTTAACATTTAGGTTATGCGACATATAAACACATGAATCAACCTAGGATCTAGGTGACATGGAAAAATAGCAAAAAGCCTTACAAAATTATGAAATTAAATCCCTGGAATAATAAAGTCATTATCTCACATGGTCCAAAAGGATTCCTTAAAATTATGCACCAAAATGCCAAAACAATTACTTGACTAGCAAGGTAGCAATGAATGATCACCCAAAAAACGACTCCACAAAGTGGATCAAAAAGGGCATCTAAAATTATGAAAAAAATGCCTAAGGAGCATCAAAATGTCACAAATTACAGTAATTAATCATACACAAAAAATAGGTCTCACACCTATGGGGAAAATCGATTTTGGTCCTTTATGCCAAAACCTTCCTTTTTGGGACAGCTTGTGATCTAAAATCCAAATAAAATATTGAAACCACCCAAATCTGGAAACAAAAAATATGACAAATTAATTAAGAGAATGAGGATCACTCATGAATTTTTCCAGAATTTTATCACACCTAAAACTATTTTTAATAATTGCGACGAAACGGGCAAAAACGATATTTTAAGGGAAAGTGAAAGGAATCGAATTCTCTAATCCGTAACCTAATCCCTAAACTCCGAAATCGACACATATCAATATATATCACAAATAAATCCAATGCCTCAAGTGGGAGGGCTCAATATGCACCTTAAGTTATATGATCCTAAGTCGCATACAACTAGAATGATGCATTAAAGTAGATAATCGAGATTACTTACTTGGTCGAAGTGCCGATTCTTTCACATAAAAGAAATCCAAACAAAAAAAACTTCAAGCCAAGCCTTGCAATCTCCCATGAGCAAAATAAATGCTCATCTTCCATAATTGCTTTGTGAAGATCCCCCATAATCGAAACAAAAACAACGGCACAAAATATCATTTGAATCCAAAGGTATCCCACAAATAAAGTGGAATACCAACCAAACAACCGTCGTTAAGATCTTTGCGAGAACCTTGCATGAACTCAACAAACGCATTAGAAACCAAAAAGAGGTGCAACCGGAAGTTGCACCTATGCCTCACAACTCCAAATCAAGTAGAAATATGAATATACGAGTCATGGACATGCATTGAAATTTACGTTTCAAAACGGGGCAGCACTTATGCTCTAACATAAACAACATGCAAACTCAAACCGGAATCGAACAAATTTACATGCAATGAATGGCAAATGATCAACAAACATATATACAAGTCAAAACAAGATCAATGCATCAAAATCGCACCAAACCGAACTTAAAAAGCCTTAAAACGAAAAAACGCGTCAAAAATCACCGACTCGGAATTGAACGAAAATCGCATGGTAACTTGCAAACGTGCCAACGGATTCAAATATGCAATCGGTTTTTGAAAATTCCGCTTGGAAGTGATACTTTTTGGCCGATTTCGTCGGCTGGCAGTAGCAAAATAGCCGGAAAAAATTGTCCGAAATCGACTAAAAAGTTCACCAATGGCTCCGAAATAATCAACAAAGTCAATTTACACTATTCACATTCGCAAAAACGCGCTACGGTTAGGAAGTTATGACCAAAACATATTCTCGACACGCGACACATGAACAACATCAACAATTAAGCCTCAACCTATCCTATTTCAAATTTGCACATTGAAACAAGCATGAATTTAAAAGTCAAGCACTTCAATCAATATCAAGTTATAATAATTAGCTCTCTTAGGAATTTTGTCAAACACCTAACATTCACCGATTATTCTATGTCAACTTTACCAAGCCTTTTCAATCATGCACCACAACAATTATTAGGATAAATTAATCAAGAATCAATCAATAATCAAATCATGAATCAATGCACATAATCTCCACAAGATTAATTCAACTTCAAAATTCAATTCAAGAAACAATTCAACAATTATTCATGAATTAAAGTTTAAGAAGCTTACCGAATGAAGAATCGACGAAGAAATTGCGAATCCGAAGGAAGTGAGACGCGATCATGAACGGAGGAGAGGAGGAAAGGCCGCGCGGCTGCCCGTGGCGGAAGATGGTAGTCTTACGGTTGTGAAGTTGACCGGAGGTGGTGGTTCGTGGCGGCTCGGCTATCGGAAGCTTGATCGGAATTGTTGTGTTCTTGAGTTCTTGATGAAGTTGTTGTTGTGTTCTTGAGAAAGAATTGAGAGAATGAACTTTGATCCTTTAGAGAGAGTTTGTGAGAGTTTTTTGGTGTTTGTAAATTATGATTGAAGTTATGACAAATTGTGGGTCAAGAGAATATATAGTGAAGTGTAAAATGAAAGGCAAAAGGTAGAATTTCGGCTTAAGTGAAAATAACAATATCTTCGGCAAGAAATTTCGACTCTGAGCCTTCCATAATATCGTCCGCCTCTGAATCACGGTTGCAATGCAAAAATAACGAACGTCATACGATCAAAATCGAGTGCGATCGATACGTTTAAGCTGCAAGACGTCACTGAATAAGTTGTTTTTTCGGCTTATTTGGTGTCCGCTACTCGAAAATGTGACGAGGTCAACCTCTTCGGAGCATAATCTCGACTCGACTTTGTCAGCAAAGTTGTAGATCTATGAGTCAGTGACCTGGTGTTAAAATCTAAGCTCAACCGGACAAACGACGAGGGAGATATGAATTTTCTCGTGAAACCACTTTCAGCCTTTTTCTTCGGTTCAGCACTTCAGTTTTGTGAAATAAACCAAAACGATAATCTTTGGAGCACCGTTCAAACTCGCATTTGTCTTTGAACTTGAAGAGGATAAAATTTTTGAACCAACGCTTCAAGAACGGGTGCAATCCGATGAAAATTGACCGAGTTATGAATTTTACAAAATCTGACAGACAGTGCACTGCATCAAAGAACCTTACTGGTAATTCGCATTTTCGAGATCCTTCCACTCGGACCTAACCCAAACTGAATTTACATAATTAAGATAACATCTAAACGGAATTTTAGGCACCCAAACGACATCAATTCGATGAACGAGCCAAGAGTTATAAATTTTTTAGTGTTCAAAACTCACCGGTTCAGCACTGTTTTTCACTATGTCGACTCTAAAGACTCGCACATTCTGAGATCTTCTTCAAAGAATTAGTTCTCGGCCAAAACCCAAAAGTTGGAAAGGATATCAAGACGGAACTTTTGGCCTATGAATCTCTCAGACATGTTGACCCAATCAGAAGTTACGAACTCTTGAATACCGCTAGCACAGTTAATCGGCGAAACCGAAATTTCAGAAACAAATAAATCCCGCCATTTTCCTTGATGAATTGGCCTCCGAGCCGAACACAAAAGTTGTAGAGAATACCGAAACAGTTTAAACTATTGAGTTTCAAGCCAAAATAAGTTTCCGAGCATAATTTACAACTTTTGCAAACTGCACCATAAAACTGATGTTTTGCTTAAACTCCTCTGAATCAACCGAGAACTTTTGGCTTCTTCTGAGATTCTTGTGCACGTGCCGCATGAAGAAATAAAGATCAGTCGCAACCTGTGAAAACTCAAATGGAGATGTATATTCATGTATGTTTATGATGCAATTGTGATCTAAATGCAATGCAATGTATGAAAGGATATGCTAAATGGCATGAAAATGAGAGGGCAAATTTTGAGGTATTACAGCTGCCCCTATTCAATCATCTGCAGACCTGAATGAATAATTGCAACAGCTTTTAGACATTCAAGGTATGAAGTGATTGAATACTCGAACAAAACCTGAAAATTTGCACACCGAGGGTAATGGAAATGCCATCTGCCCATTTATTTATTTATGTATATATTTTTTTTATTTTGACCTCTGAATAGGTAGCAAAAATAAAACCAGAAGGAAATATGCTGAGAAGAACGCCATCCTCGAATGACAACTCATACGGGATCCTCAGATCTAACACGAAATCATCCTCGAATGGAGACGCAAAGGTATACCGACCGCAGGCGGTAACCAGAAACAAAGAAAATAGGACAAGATGGAACGGGATCGTTGTACTTAAACGAGGGCCCAAGCAAACAGGATCATTGTACTTAAATGATAACCTGAGACGTGATCATTGTACTTAAACGGAGACGCGAAAAATGAGACTGTTGTACTAAAACAAGGCTCAAAGACGAGGCCATTGTACTTAAATGGAGACTCGAAAGGAATGGGATCATTGTACTTAAATGATAACCCGAGACGTGACCGTTGTACTGAAACGGAGACGCGCAAAAATGAGACTGTTGTACTAAAACAAGGCTCAAAGACGAGGCCATTGTACTTAAATGGAGGCTCGAAAGGAACGGGATCGTTGTACTTAAACGAGAGCCCAAGACGCGACCGTTGTACTGAAACGGAGACGCGAAAAAATGAGACTGTTGTACTGAAACAAGACTCAAAGACGAGACCATTGTACTTAAATGGAGACTCGAAAGGAACGAGATCGTTGTACTTAAACGAGAGCCCAAGACGCGACCGTTGTACTGAAACGGAGACACGAAAAAATGAGTTTGTTGTACTGAAACAAGACTCAAAGACGAGACCATTGTACTTAAATGGAGACTCGAAAGGAACGGGATCGTTGTACTTAAACGAGAGCCCAAGACGCGACCGTTGTACTGAAACGGAGACGCAAAAAAATGAGACTGTTGTACTGAAACAAGACTCAAAGACGAGGCCATTGTACTTAAATGGAGACTCGAAAGGAACGGGATCGTTGTACTTAAACGAGAGCCCAAGACGCGACCGTTGTACTGAAACGGAGACGCGAAAAAATGAGACTGTTGTACTAAAACAAGACTCAACTGGGGATAACAACAAGACTTGGTAGAAGTAACCACCCTGGGAAACGAAGTTGCATTCTGTGGGGAACACTTCAATCTGATTGGAGATGTAACGGGTCTTATGTAATATACCTCAAAACTGGCCCATGCTGGTATGCATATGTTTGGATTTATGGCGTAATGCTCCATGATGATGGAAATGCTACGCTTTGGAGGATGCAAATGTAATGATGAGTACCAGATGCAAATGCAAAGAGATCTCCTGATAAGGAGACTGCAAGTATCCCAGATGGCTTGACTGGGGAGAAACTGATGATCACTACCTTGATCTGGTTAATCCTTGTGAAAAGTAGACAACTCTGCGGGGAATGCTGTTGATGATACACGGGCTCTGAACTGCCATTACTGCCAAAAATAAATTGGACTTGGGGATTAGAATGCCAGGACCCTGCTGGGGATGGACTCTTCTTGCTAGGTACGCTATCCGTTGAACTTTGTTGGGGATGACGGATGATGTCAATGACAAAGCTTCCCGCTGAAGGTAAGAGCTCAAGCTGCCACTTGCTGGGGATAAGAAATAAATCCTCTCATGTTGGGAATGAGAGATGATGATACCCTTCCGCTCAAGAAGCAACCTTCCATTTGCCGCACTACTAGAGAAGGGATTGTCTAATGAGACTTGCTAAGGAATTCTGATCAATGAAGTCCGCCAATGAAACAACTCTTGCAGTACTGTGCCGACACTGGCCTTGCCCCTAGCCCTGGGTTGATAGGTTGCCAACTAATCATGAGTGAACAATGGTTCTTACTATGATCTATCCAAAGATAATGTCTCAAGAGGATTTTACAAAAAACTTGCATACGAGATGCCTCAGTGTCTTTAAACTCTTGGAGAGATTCGTCGGATCTCGAAATGACTGACCCAGACTGCATGGTCTATGAAAGAAATTTGCCTCGCGAGAATTCATGAAAAACCTCACCATGAAATATTCTGCCCCAGTATTTTGGACTTTGGATAGGTGCTTTGGATTTACCATCTTCGGAAAAACGTGACTTCTCATGCTCTTGTGGTGGCCTGCTCCAGTACAAGTCTTGAAGTGATCACCTCTGAACGACTGTGCTTTGAAGAAAACACCCAGATCAACTGTTCTTTGAGAGATTGGATCTCGAAGTAATTGCCCCAGTTTGGCTAAAACTTGAATGCATGCATCAGACTCATGAGAGATTTGATCTCGAAGTGATTGCCCCAGTTTGGTTGAAATTTGAAGAAATTGCTCGACGTGATTGCCCCGGCTTAGTTGGCTCTTACCACGACTGTCGGGAAAGTCCCTACTCAATGGAGTCTTCTTGAAAAGTGCACCTCGATAGATTGTCCTTTGGAAGTTTTAGCCCTCTCAACTCGGCAAGATTAAGCTTCTGGACTGAAGTTTCGTATGTGAATTTTTATGATGCCAAACAAATGTATGCAAGCAGAAAATGTTTATTTTGAGAATGAAAATTCTAATGCAACACACATGTTAATTTTGAAGTTTTACTGAAAAAGATGTCGCAAACCTTTGTGAGTGAATCACTGGTTAAGATACGACATTGATTTTTGATGAATGAAAGCATGCACATGCAACACCAACAAAGAACTTTTAGCACAACTCATAGGAGTCAGGAACGCGGTCTCGTGGTAGTACGCTCTCAAAAATAACCCTGTTTCAGTTAGGACTTTTGAGGGTTGTATCGTGGCCTGGTTCACGGTTATAAAAACAAAGGATATAGGCTCGAAGTTTATTTGTGCCCGCCCATCTTCGTGATGTTCTCCATTCCTATTTTCAGCTAGCTTTCACAAGTGTTCACCTCTCAAAAAGGGTTTTGTGATGGTCGAGGAACCAATTACACTAACAGTTTAAGCACCACTCAGGTTGTTGTTGGGAGCCAGTCACCCCTATTGCCTTTTGTGTCTGTATCACACGACTTCGTTCTTGTTCGAGGATCTTTCTTGTGTAATCTTTTTTTTCTTTCACTTTTGCATTATTTTGTTTATCCCTAACTTTTGCCTGGACTGAATTCTTGTGAATCTTTGATTGTGAAGTCCAGCGGGATGCCCTAATTTTTGCCTAAGTCGCTTGTTTTCAAGTTTCGACTTAGCGGGCTTTCTCATTCATTTTTTTTCTTTTTTTTTTTTGAACAAATCGTGTGACACTGTTTGTCTTGAATGCTTTGCGAGGGTCGTGACTGTCTCACTCCTTTGTTGTTGAGGAATAACCATTGTGGTCTCCGGTCTTTGAACCTCTTGATTGGGATAACCATTGTGGTTCCTGGTCATTGGACCTCTTGATTTGGTACAACGAAAGGTAATGGATCCTCAGATTTGCACTCCTTTTTGAAATTTGAATGCTCGGTCAAACTAACTGACGCCTACCCTGCCCCTGGGTTAAGTGCGAGGGTTTTTCATGCAAAAAGAAACTCCTACTTCAAGGCTCAAACGGGTTGGCGAGGGTCTATCTCCCTTATATCTCCGGTGTTTAGGATTTGAAACAATGCCTGTACATCGTCAACAGGGTCTTTCTCAAAAGCGAACAATTAGAGTTTTTGCGTTTTCATTTCGTCATCCTCCCTGATAGAGTTTAAGCACAATAGTTGGTATTGCAATGCACATACACAAAATCATGAGTGAATACGAATGGATTACTTCAAGAAAAACATGTGCATTTTATTATGGTTAACATTCAAAAACAAATAAGTTTCATGCATGCATACAAATGTTTAAATAAACAATATAAACTACAAATGAAAATGCAGTAAAGAAGCTGAACATTGCCATCATTGAGGAGACTTGACTCCGTCTGGACTTATTGCTTCTGAAGATGCCCTTGCAAACTAGGATGTCAATTTGATGAGGAGACTTCATATCTGGGCAGACTTTCTGGTATGATGACCTTTGAGTCGATCAAATTTGAACCTTGTCTTCACTTTTGCCTCTGAAAGACTTGCAATCTTCAATTAAAAGGCCAGGTGCCCCAGAATGGTAGTCATACTTGGACTTGAAACCTCAAGGGAAGCTTTGTCGGAGATGATCCTGATGCAATTAGCTCAACCACTCCGAATTTGCGTAAATGATGAAACTTGTTGCACGTACGACATCGGAATATGATCAAACTTCTTCTCAAGTTGTTTTGGACCTTACCCGTATTCTCTTCCCCTAGGATTCTCTTGGGAAGCTCCGGTCAGATGCTGACAAATGACATCTGGAGGGAAAAGGTTGATAAAGTTAATAGATAAGGTTGCTCGGAAAGATCTTGCACGATCTCCTGCCTACGTATCTCCATTGACCAATGGAGAATCAGAGCAGCGTAGTTCCCCTCAATAGGGATGACAATAGCTTCGTTCAGAATTTCCATAACCAAGCTCATTTGAGTCTTCATCAGGTCGACTTCCTGTTTCAACAGTTTCTGATTCTGAAATAAAGCTTATACTTCTGCACTTAATGGCCTCAGCTGGGTCTTCCTTCGATTACCCCCGCCCGGAGTTACTTCAAATACATACCTTGATGAATGTGATTCAAGTTATCCATTCTGATGAGAAATCAAGTCAGGAAAAGAATGTGTCTCTGAACACCTGTCAAGAATGCAAGGATGTATGCAAATGCCATGTTCAATTATTTCTGAGGAATCTATCTGCTTTGATTCAAATTTTGATACAGAAAAATCCAACAATATGATTCAGATATGTGATCCATAGAAATAATTAAACATGTGTGCAGAAATGCTATGATGTCATGTATGCAACAGGCATGTGATCAATGGTCTGATGTTGGTGTTGGTGTTGAGCAATGAGTCAAGTGTCTGAATAGAACCATAATAGTAACACCATCTCTGTATAGAACCTCATAACTGAGAACACAATAACTGTAGAACTGGATCACATAATTGAACAGTCACTGATGGTGTTGAAGCTGAATAATGAGCCAAGTGTCTGTGGAGAGTCACAATATCAAGGTCACAATGGTAATCACAGTAACAATTTCTCTGAATAGAAATCCTGAATCTCAGAATCAGAGAACCATAGAACACTGAAATATACTGACAAAGTGGGTATGTTGAAGTTTAGGGTTCCTGCAAACCTGTAAACCCTTCCCAATCTCACAGGTATGCTACTCGGGTCAAACATCACAGACTCTCGAGGCCGAATAGCAATAATACGTTCACCATTTCCGAGAAATGGCTCATGACCAAATCAGGGAATCGGTTTGGCATTATGTACTACTCAGGGAGGTCTCAGCTGAGTCCGGAAAAAACAAGCATCCATCATAAGACCTCAGCTTCAAGCACTGAATCGAGAAACAATAGTACATTCATCCCGAAGGGTACAATACTATCGTCATACGAACAGTTTGCCTTGACTGGGTTCCTATGAGAGAACCAGGCCATCCTATGCGAGTTCCCAGTGGACCCTCGGATGCGAGTGGGTTTGCCAACAAATGTGGTCTGCCACTGTCATCACTGGAGAGGGTTGTTTCCACTAAGGTTCTCAATGATCGGTCCCCAGCTGCACATAACCATCAAGGTTGTATCCCGAAGTGGGGAAGAACCCCCACACAGAATAGTCCCAAGACAGTCGCAACCTGGGTGTGGAACACATCACCACTCATCATGTAACCATGCGAGCACAACATGTCCACGCTAATCCTATGGTGCACTCAAGCCGGGTATTTGGCTTATCTCACAGTAACTCCCAACCCACAGAAAAAATGAAAACCAACACAGCCAGACAGTCCAGTATAATATGATGCATGGAAAATAAAATACTGAAAGCGGTAAATAAATGCGATAAAGTAAAGCTGTAAATAAAAGCTGTAAATGAAAACAGTAAAGCTAAACTAAAGCACACAACAACAAGCATATAAACACCCAAAGAAACAAAACCAAACAGGCGCTAGGATTGACTCTACAAGGGAAACCGGAAGAATCAAGTTTGTCCCCAGCAGAGTCGCCAGCTGTCGCTCCCGGGATTTTCATCCAAGTACAAACGCGAAAGTGGCGCGGAAAGGTTAGAGTCGCCAGCCAGACATTTTTATCCCGAATGAATGGGAAAGGTAATGTTGCACAAACCTGAGGAATAAGGAAAGGACAAGGCCTTGCGAACCAAAGATCGGAGTTCGGGAGTCGGTTACGACCTGGGAAGGTATTAGCACCCCAGATCGTCCGCCGTACCCGACGGGATCCACGCTTGCTTGTTTGTTTCAAAGGGTGAGAAAATAAGATGCTGCTGAATAAAACCGCTAACTGGAATGAGGATGAGAAATGAGAAAAGAACTGAAATAAGAAAATGGAAAGAAAGGGAGAAATGTAGGGAAAATAAAGAATGTGCTCGAACGGGCCCTACCCCGCTGCCTACGTACCTCATCGGGATAATGAGGATCAGAGTCGACGTAGTTCGCCTAACCTAGGCGGGAACTATTTGTTTGTGTTTTTTTTACAGCTGGAACTGCGTATGTCTATGCTCAGGTGTTGCAGGCTCGTCTGGTACGAGTGCGTTTACCGTCTTGCATGCGAGACAAGTCGTCGCGAGTTCGCGTTGTGAGTGAATGAGATGAGAAGAGAAGTTCCCGCAGGATAGTCGCTTATTATTTGTTTTTATCTTTTAAAAGAAATGTTTTGAATTTGTTTGTGAACATTCTCATACTAAGACCTATCCATCGCGGTGAGTATTTATACCTCGCCCTGAAACAGGACGCGTATAAACACTCCGCAACAAAGTCTCGTGTTGTACAAGAAAGTTCGATTTTCATTAAGTGTTTTATTGCTTTTCTTTATAAGATGAGAAAGAATGACTCAAGTTGGAAAAGGAAAAATCTAATGGGAACTAAGTCACACCCTAATTTTTATTTATTTATTTACAAGGGAGATCCTATGGTTAATGAGGTATTCTAATCCTAAGAAAGAAAAGGAAAGGAAGAAAAGAGAGTTAGAAACTAACTTACTTCCTAAGGAAGTTAAGTTGTCTCTAAAGAAAGGGAAAACCTATAAGCAAGCACCAAGTGCTAAGGAAAACACATTTAGAATGCATAAAAGATAGGAATGAAGTGAGGCTTACCTCAATCTTCCCCCCTACAAAACAAAGATTAGCATGACAATGCATATTGAAAGTAAAATCAAAGAATGAAAGCGATTAAGTACCATAAACGTCCTAGAATGGAACTAGGTTCAAAATAAGACTTAAGTCTAAAGGTGAAGGTACATAAAGGTTACATGACTTCTAAAGTCAGTAGCTACATGTTATAGGCTCCTAAGGATGCTAGGATACCCCACAAGATCAAACTATGTCAAACTATGTACAAAAAGCTCACCTAGGTTCACCTAAATGCAAGTTAGGGTTTATGGATGAAGTATGAATGCATATGGCTTACAAACATGAATTAGTACATGAAATGAACATAAAAGTCAGTAGTGAATGCTTATGAAGATGGATGAATGAATATACCATCATGGATGCAATAATTTAGTCATGTGGAGCAAGGAGAGGAAGATGTGAGAAGAAATGAAGTAAACACCGCATAAGATCACAAATGATGAAAGTTAAGGAAGAATGACATGTGAATATGCATTAAATGATTATGGTTCAGTAGCATACAAGATATGATATGCAATTAGAATGCATGAATAAGTATTAATGATTTCCACATAATTCAAGTTACTAATTAGAGGAGAAGAGAAACTAATTTAGGTTAAAGTTAATTCACATAAGTATGCACTTTAAAGCACCAAAACAAACCAAATGAGTATGGTTCAAAAAATGACCTATGACTGGAATTAAAGGCATACAAATGACCTATAATCAACTCTTAAAAGCTACCAAAAAGTTCCTCAATCAAATGGCATGAATGCCTTCTTAACATTTAGGTTATGCGACATATAAACACATGAATCAACCTAGGATCTAGGTGACATGGAAAAATAGCAAAAAGCCTTACAAAATTATGAAATTAAATCCCTGGAATAATAAAGTCATTATCTCACATGGTCCAAAAGGATTCCTTAAAATTATGCACCAAAATGCCAAAACAATTACTTGACTAGCAAGGTAGCAATGAATGATCACCCAAAAAACGACTCCACAAAGTGGATCAAAAAGGGCATCTAAAATTATGAAAAAAATGCCTAAGGAGCATCAAAATGTCACAAATTACAGTAATTAATCATACACAAAAAATAGGTCTCACACCTATGGGGAAAATCGATTTTGGTCCTTTATGCCAAAACCTTCCTTTTTGGGACAGCTTGTGATCTAAAATCCAAATAAAATATTGAAACCACCCAAATCTGGAAACAAAAAATATGACAAATTAATTAAGAGAATGAGGATCACTCATGAATTTTTCCAGAATTTTATCACACCTAAAACTATTTTTAATAATTGCGACGAAACGGGCAAAAACGATATTTTAAGGGAAAGTGAAAGGAATCGAATTCTCTAATCCGTAACCTAATCCCTAAACTCCGAAATCGACACATATCAATATATATCACAAATAAATCCAATGCCTCAAGTGGGAGGGCTCAATATGCACCTTAAGTTATATGATCCTAAGTCGCATACAACTAGAATGATGCATTAAAGTAGATAATCGAGATTACTTACTTGGTCGAAGTGCCGATTCTTTCACATAAAAGAAATCCAAACAAAAAAAACTTCAAGCCAAGCCTTGCAATCTCCCATGAGCAAAATAAATGCTCATCTTCCATAATTGCTTTGTGAAGATCCCCCATAATCGAAACAAAAACAACGGCACAAAATATCATTTGAATCCAAAGGTATCCCACAAATAAAGTGGAATACCAACCAAACAACCGTCGTTAAGATCTTTGCGAGAACCTTGCATGAACTCAACAAACGCATTAGAAACCAAAAAGAGGTGCAACCGGAAGTTGCACCTATGCCTCACAACTCCAAATCAAGTAGAAATATGAATATACGAGTCATGGACATGCATTGAAATTTACGTTTCAAAACGGGGCAGCACTTATGCTCTAACATAAACAACATGCAAACTCAAACCGGAATCGAACAAATTTACATGCAATGAATGGCAAATGATCAACAAACATATATACAAGTCAAAACAAGATCAATGCATCAAAATCGCACCAAACCGAACTTAAAAAGCCTTAAAACGAAAAAACGCGTCAAAAATCACCGACTCGGAATTGAACGAAAATCGCATGGTAACTTGCAAACGTGCCAACGGATTCAAATATGCAATCGGTTTTTGAAAATTCCGCTTGGAAGTGATACTTTTTGGCCGATTTCGTCGGCTGGCAGTAGCAAAATAGCCGGAAAAAATTGTCCGAAATCGACTAAAAAGTTCACCAATGGCTCCGAAATAATCAACAAAGTCAATTTACACTATTCACATTCGCAAAAACGCGCTACGGTTAGGAAGTTATGACCAAAACATATTCTCGACACGCGACACATGAACAACATCAACAATTAAGCCTCAACCTATCCTATTTCAAATTTGCACATTGAAACAAGCATGAATTTAAAAGTCAAGCACTTCAATCAATATCAAGTTATAATAATTAGCTCTCTTAGGAATTTTGTCAAACACCTAACATTCACCGATTATTCTATGTCAACTTTACCAAGCCTTTTCAATCATGCACCACAACAATTATTAGGATAAATTAATCAAGAATCAATCAATAATCAAATCATGAATCAATGCACATAATCTCCACAAGATTAATTCAACTTCAAAATTCAATTCAAGAAACAATTCAACAATTATTCATGAATTAAAGTTTAAGAAGCTTACCGAATGAAGAATCGACGAAGAAATTGCGAATCCGAAGGAAGTGAGACGCGATCATGAACGGAGGAGAGGAGGAGAGGCCGCGCGGCTGCCCGTGGCGGAAGATGGTAGTCTTACGGTTGTGAAGTTGACCGGAGGTGGTGGTTCGTGGCGGCTCGGCTATCGGAAGCTTGATCGGAATTGTTGTGTTCTTGAGTTCTTGATGAAGTTGTTGTTGTGTTCTTGAGAAAGAATTGAGAGAATGAACTTTGATCCTTTAGAGAGAGTTTGTGAGAGTTTTTTGGTGTTTGTAAATTATGATTGAAGTTATGACAAATTGTGGGTCAAGAGAATATATAGTGAAGTGTAAAATGAAAGGCAAAAGGTAGAATTTCGGCTTAAGTGAAAATAACAATATCTTCGGCAAGAAATTTCGACTCTGAGCCTTCCATAATATCGTCCGCCTCTGAATCACGGTTGCAATGCAAAAATAACGAACGTCATACGATCAAAATCGAGTGCGATCGATACGTTTAAGCTGCAAGACGTCACTGAATAAGTTGTTTTTTCGGCTTATTTGGTGTCCGCTACTCGAAAATGTGACGAGGTCAACCTCTTCGGAGCATAATCTCGACTCGACTTTGTCAGCAAAGTTGTAGATCTATGAGTCAGTGACCTGGTGTTAAAATCTAAGCTCAACCGGACAAACGACGAGGGAGATATGAATTTTCTCGTGAAACCACTTTCAGCCTTTTTCTTCGGTTCAGCACTTCAGTTTTGTGAAATAAACCAAAACGATAATCTTTGGAGCACCGTTCAAACTCGCATTTGTCTTTGAACTTGAAGAGGATAAAATTTTTGAACCAACGCTTCAAGAACGGGTGCAATCCGATGAAAATTGACCGAGTTATGAATTTTACAAAATCTGACAGACAGTGCACTGCATCAAAGAACCTTACTGGTAATTCGCATTTTCGAGATCCTTCCACTCGGACCTAACCCAAACTGAATTTACATAATTAAGATAACATCTAAACGGAATTTTAGGCACCCAAACGACATCAATTCGATGAACGAGCCAAGAGTTATAAATTTTTTAGTGTTCAAAACTCACCGGTTCAGCACTGTTTTTCACTATGTCGACTCTAAAGACTCGCACATTCTGAGATCTTCTTCAAAGAATTAGTTCTCGGCCAAAACCCAAAAGTTGGAAAGGATATCAAGACGGAACTTTTGGCCTATGAATCTCTCAGACATGTTGACCCAATCAGAAGTTACGAACTCTTGAATACCGCTAGCACAGTTAATCGGCGAAACCGAAATTTCAGAAACAAATAAATCCCGCCATTTTCCTTGATGAATTGGCCTCCGAGCCGAACACAAAAGTTGTAGAGAATACCGAAACAGTTTAAACTATTGAGTTTCAAGCCAAAATAAGTTTCCGAGCATAAGTTACAACTTTTGCAAACTGCACCATAAAACTGATGTTTTGCTTAAACTCCTCTGAATCAACCGAGAACTTTTGGCTTCTTCTGAGATTCTTGTGCACGTGCCGCATGAAGAAATAAAGATCAGTCGCAACCTGTGAAAACTCAAATGGAGATGTATATTCATGTATGTTTATGATGCAATTGTGATCTAAATGCAATGCAATGTATGAAAGGATATGCTAAATGGCATGAAAATGAGAGGGCAAATTTTGAGGTATTACACCAAGGAACATGTCTTCTTCCTCCCTTCTACCTAGAGTGCAAATCTTTCAGCAGAGAAGGTTCTGTTGGGGTGGCGCTTGTGGAGGACAAAGCCATACTCAACTAGGAAACGGTGAGCAGGAGGGCCACCCTGTCCCAGGACGTTGTTGCGGTGATCATGGGCATGAAAACAACCATGGTCATGTCCGATAGTGCCTGCTCGTTGTCAGAGTTGAGGGCTGCGGATGAGGCGCTCCGGAATGTCAGAGCTGAACGAGACCAATTATCCCAAAACTTGTCCAACTATAAGGAGGAGTATAAAATCCAAGAGGGGCTGAAGACCGAGCTAGCAGAGGTTAAGGGCGAGCGAGAGAACTTGGTTGAAGAACACAAAAAACTGAAGGATCAGGAGGTCGAGTTCAACGAAGTTGCCGAGGAAAACGAGTGTCTCTGGCTGAGGGTTGAGGAGCTGGAGGGATTGTCGCTTCTTGCTAACGGGGACAGTAAGGAGGACCGGGCCCTACGAAGTCGGGTTGACCTGATTGCTCAAATCAGGCAACTTGAGAAGGATGTCATGGGAGTCTTCCAAGAATTTTTTGACAACACCACCGACCAACTCAAGGTTGTCAACCATGGGCTCGTAACTGAGGGGACGACCTTCAACTTCGAAGTGGTAGATGGAGAAATTGTCTGCCCCTTTGTTGGCTCGAAAGAGGAAGGTGAGGAGGAGGAAGCTAATGAACATGTTTGGCCTGTGCACAATAGTTCTTTTTGTACTGTGTGCCATTTTCTTGTTTTTTATGGCCTGCGTGCCAATTTGTAACTTGGGCTTGGCCCTTTTATTTTGTACTTCCGTCGACCATTCTTTGGTCGACTTTATAATATAATGTTTATTTTGTTTAGTTTGTTTAATTTTGATGATGAGATGTGAACTTGTTTGCTCGACTGTATAGGCTCGTCGGTTTAGGAAACCGACAAGGTGGCGGGTTTTACGTCCACTGCAAATCGGGACAAGGGCCAAGGTCGAGGCCCTGATCCCGAGGCTTGTGCCTTTCCATCACGAGCTAGGTGACCTACCGACATGGTACTGCGACGCTGAAGTTCGTTTTGAAGTGTCCAATGTCGAGGGAGATCGTTCCCATCTTCCGGGGATGTCGACCTTCCTTTTGATTAGTGTTGAAGTGCCATGGTCGTACCTTCAATGTTTTCATGAACATGCTATTGTTTAGTTTTAGTATTGCTTGAGTTTTTCATCATTCCAGGGTCGAGCTAGTTCTTCTCCTTATAAGTTTTCAAGGTAGTAGACCCTGTTGTCTGTTTTGTCTCGGACATGGCACGAGCCTTCCCAATTTGCAGCCAGCTTGTCTTCTCGTGGTTTTTTTTGGTTTCGTCTGAGGACGAGGCTGCCTATCAGGAATTCCCTTTTAATGACTTTTATGTCATGGCGTAGAGCCAACTTTTGTTTGAGTGAAGCTTCTCGTAGGGCTTCTTCAGAACGTATCTCCTCGACGAGGTCGAGTTCTACTAGTAGGTCTTCGTCGTTCAGCTCCTCGTTGAGAGGTGCTTCTGTTCGTCTCGAGGGTTCCCAGATTTCCACCGGGATGACTGTCTCGGTCCCATAGGTCAGTCAAAATGGGGTTTCCTCGGTCATCGAGTATGGGGTTGTGCGGTAGGCCTAAAGTACGTTGTGTAGCTCCTCGATCCACGTTTTCTTTGCCTCCCCCAACCGTTGTTTTAATCCTTGTAAGATAACCCTATTGGGCGCCTCAGTTTGGTCATTGGTTTGGGGATGCTCTACATACGTAAAATGTTATTTCGTGCCTAGATTGGCGACGAAGTCCTAGAACCTCCTGTCCGTGAATTGTGTTCTGTTGTCGGTGACAAGGACTTGTGGTATGCCGAAGCGGGCGAGGATGTTCCTTTTGAAGAAACATAGTATATTTTGTGACGTGATCTTGGCGAGAGCTTCAACTTTGATCCATTTAGTAAAGTAAACGACGCTGACAATAAGATATTTGTTTTGGTAGGAACCGGTCACGAATGGCCCGAGGATGTCCATAACCCACCACGTGAAAGGCCATGGGGGCAGAAAGTGTTTTTAGCTCGTTAGAGGGAGCCAAATGCATATATGCGTGTCTTTGACATCTGTCGCATTTCTTGACGTGCTCCTTTGTGTCATGTTGCATCGTCGGCCAATAATAGCCTGCTCAGAGTGCCTTTCGTGCCAATGAATTTCCGCCGAGGTTTTGGGCGTTGATTCCCCCATGAATTTCTCCCAAGATGTCGGGGACCCTTTCTTCCTCAATGCATTTGAGTAGTGGTATGGAGAAACCTCGCCGGTAGAGCTTCCCTTCAAGGAGGACGTACAAGCATGCCATTCTCTTGATGACAGTTGCCTCTTTCGGATCCACTGTGAGTTCGTCCTTTGTTAGGTAGGTGTGGATAAGAGTTATCCAACAATGAGCATCGCCGATGGCCAGCACCTTGATCTGAGGAGGAGACTTCTCGATGCTTGGTCGAGGAAGGATTTTTTGGATCACGGATTTATTCCCACCCTTTTTACGTGTGCTTGCCAGTTTCGACAAGACGTATGCTCGGGTATTGTTCTCTCTCGGGACATGTTGGACTTCCCAAGAGTTGAATTTTTCCAGTTTGTCTCTTACCAAGGCTAGATATTCAATGAGGTTATCGTTCTTGGCCTGATATTCTCCCTGTACTTGGGATGCTACGAGCTGAGAGTCGGTGGAGATATTTACTTCCTTTGCCCCCAGGTCCTCCGCCAGCCGTAGGCCCTCCAAGAATGCTTCGTATTCAGCTTGGTTATTCGAAGTCGGGAAGGCTAGTGCTAGGGATACTTCAATCAGGATCCTGTCTTCATTTTTAAGGATGATGTCCTCACCACTTCCTGTCGGACTGGAGGCACCATCGACGAAAATTATCTATTTATGGGTGCCGTTAGTCGGGTTCGGGATGTACGTCATCTCAACCATGATGTCATCCAGGACCTGCGCCTTTAGGGCCTTCCTGCTTTCGTATTGGATGTCGAATTCTGACAGTTCTAATGATCATTTCAGCATTCTGCCGGCCATATCGGGTCGACCAAACAATTGCTTTATGGGCTGGTACGTCTGTACTTTGATCGTGTGGGCGAGGAAATAATGTCTCAGCCTTCTTCCTGCATTTATCAGGGCCAAGACAACATTCTCTATCTGTTGGTATCTTGCTCAGGGCCCTGGAGGGCTTTGCTCGTGAAATAGATAGGTTGTTGTCCGTCGTTTGTCTTGCGGATAACGACTGCACTGACCGCCTCGGTGGCTACGAACAAGTACATGTATAACTCTTCTCTCGCGAGCGGTCGTGACAAGACTGGTGGTTGAAAGATCACTTTCTTGAGGTGGAACATTGAATGCTCCCACTATTAAGTCCACTAAAAGGTGACTTCTTTCTGTAGTAGCTTAAAGAATAGGAGCGCGTGTTGTGTGGACTTAACAACAAAACGGGATAGGGAAGCAAGCATGCCATTGAGCGATTGAATGAATTTCTTCGAGCTCAGGGTTGGGAATTCCGAGAATGCCCGACATTTGTCGGGGTTGGCTTTGATTCCTCGTTCGGTGAGGTAGAAGTCGAGGAATTTCCCTGCTCGAACTCCGAAGGTGCATTTTTCAGGGTTGAACCTCATTTTGCACTTCCTCGCTTGCTCGAAGACCTTTCTGAGATGCCGGACGTGATCCGTCACATCGTGTGACTTTACTATCATGTCGTCCATGTATACCTTGAGCATGTCTCCGATTTCTCCCTAAAATACCTTATTCATCATGCACTGGTATGTGGCACCAACGTTCTTCAGCCCGAATGACATAACGTTGTAATAGTAATTGCCAGTCAGGGTCATGAAGGCTGTGTGTCGCTTGTTTGTGTCCGACATGGGAATTTGGTTATACCCGTTGTATGCGTCCATGATGGACAAAAGTTTAAAACCTGCAAAATTGTCGACCAGTTTATCTATGTTAGGCAAAGGAAAAACATCTTTGGGACATGCCCTGTTGAGATCAGTATAATCAACACACATATGCCATTTTCCATTATTTCCTTAACAAGAACTACATTAGAGAGTCAGGTTGTGTATTGGGTTTCAGAAATAAAATTCGCCTCTAAGAGGTCTTTTACAGCCTGCTCGGCAGCCTCTGCTTTCTCGGGAGACTGCTTGCGCCTACGCTGTGCTACGGGCCTAATGTTCAGAACTATAGCTAATTGATGACAGGAGACCTTGGGGTCGAGACGGGGCATCTTAGCAGCACTCCAGGCGAACAGGTCCGTGTTGTCCTTGAGACAGGTTGCGAGCTATTTCTTTGTCTCCTGTGTTAGACCAATACCTATCTTCACGGTTCTATCGGTTTTGTCTCATAGGGGGATAAGCTCAAACTCGCCGTCGGGAATCAGGCGTACTGGATGAATTGGAGTATGTCCGTTGAAGGGATCATGTTCTTCAGTGTTATCTTCACTAAGACGACTGTTGAGGTCGATGAAGTTAACCTGCGGGGAAGGTGGGTGCTCCTCGGCTCTTGGCTTCTTGTTGCCTTTGGAAGTGTTGATTATGTCTTGTTGTAACACGGTGGGAGAACTGACTTTAGTTAAATGTTGCGGATAGCAAGAGTCGCCACCGACTTTTATTTTATCCAAAAGGAAAGGACATAAAAGAACAGGAAAGACCTTAAAAAGATTTGAGTTCGGGGGGTAGGTTATACAAAGGGAAGGTGTTAGCACCCTTTATATCCATGGTTATCCATGGGCTCTTAGTTACTTAGCTCACTTTAAATTGTTTTGAGAAAGGTGAAGTGTGTGATTAAAAATTTTCTAAGTACTTTATAATGATCCTCGTATGAATGTATATAAAGACTTTGTTTTGAAAATTTGTTTGAAATGTGAAGTATAATGAAGTATTTTGAAAAGGTGAGCAAGTAATTAAGAGGAACCTACCCTATATTAAATCTTTACTGTTCTTATATGTTCTTTCAATGGTAAGACTAGCCCTATTATTAAGGAATATGTAGTCATTACCTTGGATGTGAGAAGGGACATGTATAGGGACATCTGAATATAGGCAACTGTAAGGTGTCTTTAGCAATTTGTAGGGACTTATCATCTTTTTTTCGGAAGGGACAAGATCATTTATCGTAGGCAACCTCGAAGGGACTTGATCTTATAAACTGAAGGGACTTGATGATATTTTATGAAGGGACTTTGCTTAAGACACCTTACTTGACCTTAGAAATGGGCAACATGAGAGGTAACCCTAGAAAGTGCAAGATGGCGATCAAAGATCGACTTACGTGTGTGAGTGTTTAAATTCAAATATTTATCTTATTTAATTGGTTATTCTAAGTCAATTTTAATCACAAACATGTTATGCACACCATATAGTTACTAACCACACAGTTAATATATTTACAATAAAAATAAAGCGAAAATATAAACCTAAACTATTACAAAGCTTTGGGATAGTTACAATATAATCGGAAAAAATAATAATAACGAGAAAATAAATAAACAATAATTTAAATGGTTAGTAATAATGAAACAATAATAATAATAAAAGGGGTTAACAAAAATACAAAGAAAAATAACAATTTAAGAGAAAATATTATTTTTTAAGTTAAATAAACATTTAGAAATTTTTTTAAGAAGAAAATAGAATAATTATAATAATAAACAAATAATAATTACTTATAACAAAAAATGATTAATTATTTAATTATAGTTTAGAACAAAAATTAATTAAATTAAATGTTAAAGTTAATAAAAATTAGGGTTAATAAAATATTTAGGGTTAGAAATTAGGGTTTTGAAAAAATTAGGGTTTAGATTTTTATTTAAGAAAAATTAGGGTTTATGTTTTAGACAATTAATATAAATTTACATAAATTATTTACAAATTATAAATAATAAAATTATATACAAAATTATTTATAAAATGTATTATGATATTTATAAAAATATAATTTTGATTAACATTTTAAATAGAGTTTATGATTTTAATATAAAACAAATTAATTAATTAAAACATATATAATTAAAACAATTAATAAAATAACAAAAAAAAAAACAAGTTTTTAAAAAAATGGGGGAGGCCTGGATTTGAACCCAAGACCTCCCCATTACCAGCAAGAGGCCAAGACCATTGGGCTAAGCGCGCAGCTTGAAGAAGTGATGACTAGAAGATATAATATACAAAACCTGCAAAATAAATGGATTAAAAAAACAAAACTGCTTCAGGCCAGACTCGAACCCTTGACACCAGCTTCACATGCGCGTATGCTTTACCAACTGAACCACTGCAACGTTTGTGAAACATAATGCAAACAATACATAATAAAATAAACTCAATTTTCAAATTATATTTTCGCGCCAGGCTCATCTTCTTCCTCTAGCCGTCGTATTAGGCTATAATGACACTTCATCCGTCACTAGAGCTTATAGTGACAGATCTTTTCCGTAGCTACATGTCCCGGAGATTCAAAAACACAGCACACACAATATAAATTTATTCTAAGGGTGTAAATCGATTAATATATGTCCTCTAAGTCCAAATAGGTCCATAATTTGGTCTGAAATTACTTATTTCATGAAACCCTAATCCATGGTTTCATGAACCCTAACAATGGTGTTTAGCCGTACCTGCATCAAACACCAAATCAAACTATCCAGAAACATTGTAAACATCATCATAAACAATAATATATAGTCAAATTTCATTTATATTGCTTGTATCATTGAAATCGAAAAATCAATTTTTAAGCTCAAAAATGAAATTGGTTTATGCATTTTAATGAGTTTTGGATGATGTAATGCATTGGGATAGCATCAAGGATGATCAAGGAAGAGATTGCAACCTTCAAAACACTTTGATATAGCCTGCAAAATAGAATCCGAATTATGAGTTTTTTGTGAAAATTTAAAGTATTGTTCTTACTCTTGGAGGCAGCCAAATTCGTGTCCTAGCATTGTGATGTCTTCATGTATATGTAGTGAGTGTAATTAGGTCAAAAAATCCAATCCCACTTTGGACTTTTGGGTAACTTGAGATTGAAGAAAGATATGCTTCAAAATATTGAAAAAATTTGATATCTTCTTACTATTTTGGTTGATCTGATTTTTCATGATCTCAATCATCTTTAATTGACCTTTAAGACTTTCTAGAACAAAAATCATATCAAATATTGAGACTTTTATATTTTATTTTGATTTAAAATGATTTTTAATGTATAAAATCATAATAAATAAAATAAAATAAATAAAAATTTGAATAAATGATTTTTAATTCGTGCATGATGTCATGGTAGTGATTGGGTCATAAAAATGCAAGCCTATTTGGAGAAATTGGTTCTAAGGTCCCATTTGCTTCATAAACCTCTCAAAAATTTCCCAACTTTGCAAAGACATAAGTCCCTCAATTTTAAGGCTATGAAGGTGTTCTTGGATATTTTGGAAATCTTAAAGAGTCCTCTAACCAACCTCTTTGGTCTCATGTCTATATCTTTTACCATTCTCAAGTTATGCCCTTTGGAAGATGTTGACTTTTTGTTGACTTTTAAAATGACCTATAATGTCTTAGCTCATACCTTCCAAATGAAGCATTTTTGGGCTTGGATTGTGAGACACAAAGTTGTAGAGAATTCAATTTCCTTAAAAATGAGCTTTGGATGTAAATTTTTTGATGAAGCATGTGAAAGTTATGGCTGGTCAAAGTTCAGTTGACTTTTCCTGTGAAAACCCTAATTTAGAAACTCCTGATTCTTGATGATCTGAAATCTCCTTGATGAATCATGATCAACCCTTGATCAAATGATGAATTTTACTTCATATAATTGATTTTGGCAAAAAATCATGAATTTTGACTTTGGTTTGACCACAGTTGACCTCAGTTTGACTTTTTTGACTACTTTGACTAATTTTAGCCTATCTGATCATCTGACTGAGCAAACCTTTTGGGAAAGTCTTGAAACTTGACATAGGGATTCTTAAAGACATATAAGGTGCTATGAAGCTCACTTGAAGCCTTAGAAGTCCATTTAGCCTGATGAAATCCAAAGCCCTAGTTTAGGATGCATTGCCTAGGAGGATGCATTGTCTGAGGGAGTTGTCAAACTTTCTGACTAATTGTGAACCTTGTGAACCTTGTGAATCTTTTGGGATACCTTGTGAACCTCTTTGGACACCTTAGTACACAATGTCTTGTCTAGGTGAGGGCAAATTTTGGGGTGCAACACTTGTCCTTTGACCGCGACGTCGTAACATCTCCGAGCAGCTTCGATGTCGCCATGAATGGTGACCACACAACCCCACTTGGTGTAGTACTTCATCTTTAAGTGGACAGTGGAGGGCACAACAGTTAGATCGACCAAAGTGGGCCGCCCAAGGATGCAGTTATACGATGATGGGCACTCGTTCACCAGAAACTGGACTTTCACCTCTCTGGTCATTTCATTCTCGCCAAACAGAACCAGTAACTCCATTTATCCCCATGGTCTTGTGGTTGCTCCGTTGAATCCTTGGAGGTCGGATCCGACGTAGGGGGATAAGTTTGACTTGTCCAGTTTGAGGGTTCTGAACAGATAAGCATACATGATATCCACCGAGCTGCCTTTGTCAACCAGAATGCGTTGTATGTCAAAACACGCCATCTTTGCCCTTATTAGAAAGGGAATACTAGAGTTGGGGGAACCGCCTGGTAGCTCCTTAAGGAAAAAAGATATAGGATTAGACTTTCCCCGAGATTTGGTCAGCGTCGCCAGCTGGTCAGGAGTGGTTAGTAGGAGTTCGTCGAACTTCCATTTGATGGAGATGGCCGTGTTCTCATTGTTTATCCCGCCTCCAAAGATGACCAAGGAAGCTGGGAAGTTTTCCCACAGGCTGTGAGAAGTAACTTGACCTCCCATGTGGACATCAGGGAGGTGGTAATCTTCAGGGCGAGATATGCAGCGGGTTACTTGAAAGGGGGAGTTGTTGCTTGGAGAGTTTTCGCGGTCTCTTCTCGTGGACTGTTCTTCGTGCCAGGGAGTCTCACTTATTTTGGTGTATTGTTTGAGGTGACCCTCTTTGATCAAGATCTCGATAGCGTCTTTCAAGTGAACATAGTCTTCAGTTACATGCCCGTGGCTCCTATGGAAGCGGAAGTACTTGGACTTGTCGGTGTAGGGTTTGGGTGCAGTAGGTTTGGGGAACCTTACCCTGCCCTATTTGAACTCGGAGTTAATGCACTCGGCGAGGATTTGCTCGCGGGGAGCAGTCAGCCATGTATACTCAGAGAAACGCCCTGTCGGTCGTCTTCCTTCGTAGGCATCGCGAGGTTTTTCCTATCTTCGCCTCTCCCCGTTGCGGAGAGGAGCCGTATAGTCTTCGTGTTTGGAACCCTTGGTGTCATCTTGACCGCGATTGTTTCGAACATTATGGGCGACTTGCTTCTCCTCATATCTGATATACATTTGAGCCTTATGCAGGAGCTCATTGAGGGAGCGGGGTGGCTCGATCCCGACAGCTCTGCTGAGCTCACTTCCGGGGAGGAGCCCTTTCTCGAGGAGATACTTTTTCATGTAATCGGTCGTATCTACCTCGACAGCTTCTTGGTTAAATTGCTCGATGTACGAGCGCATCGTTTCGTTCTTCCCTTGTACGATGGCTTTAAGGGTTGTTCCAATCTTCGGGTGGCGTCGGGAGGCTGTGAAGTGCCTCGTGAACGCTGACCCCATGCTCCTCCAGGACGTGATATATTCGGGGGCCAAGCTTTTGTACCACGCCATGGCTCCCTTCCTGAGGGTTGTCGAGAACAATCTGCACTTGACATTTCCGTTGATGTCGTTGCGGTAGTCGACCATAGCGTTGATGTTGTCGACGTGGTCGTCGGGGTCAGTCGTCCCATCGTAGGTCGCCAGATTTGGGGGCTTCTCCATGCCTGCCGGGAGTGGAGTTTCCATGATGGCTCGCGAAAACAGGCAACGAAGGTCTTCTTCATCACTCCTCAAGGGAGAGTAGTCTTCGTTCCTGGGACTCTGAGCACGTCGAGGGGAGGTCCTCGGATGGTCATTCAGCCGCTCGGGATATTCCCTGGATTCATTCATCTTTGGTTCCGGGGAGCGTCGTCCACGACGAGCAGGTGAGCATCCTCGCTTCTTGGCCACCTCTGGTTGGCGTTTCTCAGGTTGAGATTCGCATCCTTGCCGAGGAGGGTTAGTCTGTCGCTCGGTCTCCAGTGCCATGATCCTCTCATGTTGTTGAAAGAGCATGAGGTTGGTCTGGTTGAGTGCGTTCATCGTGACTATCATGGTGGGGTCCCCTTTGACTGACACCAGGATGGGCTGAAAGGCATCCGTTGGCTGAAGTTGAGGAACACCATTGTCCTCAGGCTCAGGCGACGAGGTGGAAGGTTGTCCGTCCCTTGGACCGACTTCATGAATGACATGTTGATCGTCCTCCGGCCCATTGTAGTCGACGAGGCTGAGGGCATGATTGTCGTCGTGTTTGTTGGTCATGATGGAATGGTGAATTGAAGCTTTGATCTTCTGTAATGGAAGATGGAGAGAACTTTATTCCCACAGACGGCGCCACTGATCTAACCTAATCAGAAAGAACCCTCTAGGTGTTGAACAACAAACATGCATTGGATTGAGAGAAGATGAAGGGTGTACCTGCAAGACACTCCGATGCTAAAGTGAGTATACGGTACAAAAAGGTAAGAAAGGATGATAGTTTCAGAATATCTGATCCTCTAGTGAAAAAGAGTATTTATAGTGTGCCCCAACACTGGGCAAAGGTCCTTACTTGGGTTGGATCAGCGAAGCCCAAAGAAGAACTGCCAAGGAATGCGCATGAGCAAATAAGACCTAGCGCGTGGTGTTCCCTTGGTCCAATTGTCCCTATATTTGAGGAGATAATGAATGACAGTTGGGTGACGTGGCGCACGTGGGGGAGACGTTGTCTCCCCACGTCAGAGTTAGTGGATTGTGTCTGATGATGTGGACCTTTGCCCGACTAGTTGGGCTTCTACCCGACACTGACTTAGAGGCTCAATCTAGAACATAAATTATTTCACATCACCTTTTTATTTTATTTTATTTTTAAAAAATTAAAATTATTTTACATTAAAGATGAATGCTCAACTAAAACTCAGTATATAAGAATTTGTTTAAAAAAAAACTTGCAAATAATAATAGTTTAGGATGATTTGACCGAATTGGACAATTCGGATCGAACCCGAATGAAATAGAAGAGAATACAGTATAGAACAGTTGATCCGAAATTTTGATACCAAAGCGAAACGCAACACCGCCACCAACCACCCGCAACCTCTCTTCGTGCACCGTCGCCATGTATGCCTCAAAACTTTTCTATTCCGTTCATTTTTCATTTCTCTCTTCTATCTTTTATGTCTTTATTCCAATGCGAACACTTCTTCTGTTCCCGATTTGTAAATCTAGGGTTTTGAAACCTTGCTGCGATTACATGTTTCTTATACGGTGTTCTTCGTGAAAATATACGAATAACCGATTCCTATTGTAATTTTTCATGAGATTGATAGAGTTAATTTAATTCTAGAAATTATATTAGGTGATTGTTACATAGTTAATTATAGTCCATTTCGTTATTTGTGTTGAAATTATAGCTCTTTTTTTATCTGCACTGCGTTCAGTGGTTTGAGATATTATCATATTAAAGTGATGATGATTTGAAACATATACTCAAATAGTTTATACAGAATAATCATGAATTTTCTTTAATCAATTTGATACTCATGTTTACGGTGGAATTGGACTCGCTGCTGTAACTGTGCCACACAGTTACAGCTCTCAGTAGGGGTGTTCATGGGTACGGGCCAACCCGCGAACCCACTCACCCAACCCAACCCAACCCTTATTTTTACCCAACCCAATCATGCACGGGTCCAACCCGAACTAACCCATTCAAACCCATTGGTGTTTGGTTCGGGTAACGGGTTTGAAATTTTAAATCCAAGAACCCGCGAACCCAACCCATTAATATATCTCACACTATTTTTATTTAATTTTATTTATAAATTATCTAGCATAATTCTTAGAATGCATATATTTTTTAATATAATTATAGTTTTTATTAATGGTAAAAACATAAGTCTAAATCAAATTTGAGAGATCAATTTTATCTATTCAAAGATAGATATATCTTACTT
Source organism: Lathyrus aphaca (assembly GCA_963966055.1). Classification (NCBI taxonomy): domain Eukaryota; kingdom Viridiplantae; phylum Streptophyta; class Magnoliopsida; order Fabales; family Fabaceae; genus Lathyrus; species Lathyrus aphaca. Next base: position 12,302,713 of record OZ014519.1, read on the forward strand.
TTTATATTATACTCTACACCGTTTGTATATTTTTCTAATTTTTTATTAACCAATAAATTTTATTCAAATTGAATACTAAAAGTTTATGATTTTTTAAATTTTTTTGTAATATAAATAAGTTAATTAAATGATAGATTTTATTTAGAATTTGAAAATTATGTTTAGTAGATGACCCACGAATCCAACCCAACCCAACCCATTGATAAGCGGGTTGGATTGGTTCGGGTATAATCTTGAAATTACGGGTTGAACACTCAACCCAACCCAAAGAATATTGATCGGGTCGGGTATTGGATTTAATCAAATTAGACCCAACCCAACCCGCGAACACCCCTAGCTCTCAGCGGTTCGATCTAGATCCGTGATAGGGATATAAAACTGATGTCTGATCTCACATCAACGGCTGAGATTAACTACTGCAGTGCATTTTTTTTCCATTCATCTGTATATTCATTTAACGCTTTTGTTAATTCTAATTTCAATTTTCTACTTTAACAGTTGTGGTGCCAAATTATTTTTATCTTGCTTCTGAAAAAATGTTTTGTTTTGAAGTCATATTTGGATTTTATTGTGAATTCAGGGCTGATGAGGAACCTGTTGATCAGAAGAGATTTCTTGAAGAGTCTTGCAAACCAAAATGTGTGAGACCGTTACTTGAATATCAGGTGTGTGATTTTTTTTGAAGAGTAGAATTATAAGCCGAATCATTTGAACACTAGCTTTGTTCTCAATTTAAGCAATCAATACAGTTTTTTTCTTCCAGGTTTAAGAATTGATAGTAGATAGGCGTTATTAGTGGATTTTACATTTACTGATAAATTATATCATCCCTGTCACAATTTATACATTTTATTATAATATTGTTTATTGAAATGTGGTTGTAGAATTTTATAGTCACGAGTGTATTTATGAAAGGAGGGGGGAAGGGAGTAGTGTAAGGTGGATAAATGGAAATAACAAAGAAAATCTATGTAGCAAAGGAAATGTTGGAGGTGTTATATGGCACAGGATATACAATCATATCATCTGATTGTTTTAGAATGAATGAGTGGCTACTGGCTAGATATTAGTGATGAAACTAAATTATTTCTCCGGGCTACAACACTGACAATCTAACCTCTAATTGCTTTTCCTTTATTTGGATGCATTTTGCTGCGCTCTCTTTCTATCAAATCTTCAACACTTCTGCTGTAGTCTGTTGTGGGGGAATTTAGGACTATCCTTCAATTGAGGAAAATTATATAACAAGGCAGGTAGATGGATCATGATATAAACCAAGGCCTCAATATTACATTTTCATTTTTTTGGGGTATGAAAGATAATGGTTTCAGTTCCGTGTTGAATAAAAGTTTATTTTAGTGACGGTTGCCTAGTGGAGGTTGTCTTATCTTGCATTTCTTAGGTTGATTCCACTACAACCCACATGACAGCTACTCCAATTTATTGCTAAGACAATTTTAAAACTAAGAATACATTTTGGCAAATTTTTGTTGTGAAAAGAAGTTCTTGCCAAGAAAACTAATTCTCTAAATTTGCTACAGGCATGCATAAAAAGGATAAATGGTGATGATTCTGGGCAGAAACACTGCACTGGACAATTTTTTGATTATTGGTATTGTGTTGACAAATGTGTAAGTATTAATGTTTAGTTTGTAGATAACCATTGAGCTACTTGATTTTCTTTTGTATTCCCTGATAAATTATAATCTTGCAATGCAGGTTGCACCAAAGCTATTCACACAACTGAAGTAATAGGGGAGAATATTTCTGTTTTATCAGGTTTTTCTGTTTTGTCTTCATTCCCAAATAACTGCCCCTAAACATGTAATTTTGAAACCAAAACTCGTGCTCTGTGGTTATTATTTTTGTTATTGGGAGATTTTGATCCCATGGAGACCTTGGATGATAATTAAAATAATAATAATAATAATAATATCATTATGCCAATTTTTAACTGAGACTTGGCTGGAAACAATTTACTTCAATCACTCATGGCATATATTGCTATTACACAATACTCATCTTTTTTAGTTCCCACTTTTGTAGATTGTAGATGGTGTTTTCAAAGTTCAGTGCATATACTCTGACCCCTTCTGGCAATTTGATCCATCATCCTATAAAGGAATTTTGAATCAATTCAAATCAGTCTTAAATCTCAAATAATATCTAACCGATTTTTCTTTTTAATTCTTTAAGCAACTTTGCCAAAGCACAATTGTATTTCCACTTGGGATCTCTCCTTCATTTTTCTTTCATTTTTCTCTCTTTACTCTCTATCTCTCTCTTAATTTCATATCTCTTTTAATTGTATTTTTGTTTTGTAATGATGAGTGAGAGTGAGATTAAGAGAGAGATAGAGTCAGGAGTGGAGGGAAGAGTGAAGGAAAGGATCCAAATCCAAAATAAAACTCAATTCGGTATTTAGTGTCACTTGACACGTAATGGATACATCTCTTGAACCTGATTTGGTAGAAGTGCATGTTGTTAAGTCATTTTCTAAAAATAATTGATTATTTTTATATTTGGATTGGGTTGGAAAATCATGTTAAATTAGTTTTTGATTGTCTTTTTGTACTAGATATTTGCTTTAAATGGTTCTTAACTTGAAATGTTTGTGCATGTATTTTCAACTTTTTGTATGGGAAATTCGATGAACTATATATAGTTTTTATTTTTTTGAGAAAAACTGTATAGCATATTTAGATAGCTCAATATGCAAATTACTTTGAAGTCATCACTGAATTGATTAGTTTAGAGATCTCACTTATTATTATGAAACATTAAGTATATGATACTCTCTTGGAATTCTTAGTGTGGTGTATACAATTGTATGATATCAACCTTATCTATGCGACTAGATACGAATTTAAATCAATATTAAGAATTCTTAGTGTGGTGTGTACAATTGTGTTCCACTAACTGAAGTGACAATTAAGATATTTTGTGTGAAAGGAGGAGGACATGCATGAGTAGAGGATATAGAAAATACTACAATAGAGAAAATATCAGGCAAACAATCAAACAAGACTAGATTATGTAGTCCACATCTTTTTTTCCGTCAATAAAGCAAACATTTCTTTATAAAAGTTATACTTTTACATATATTTAACACACTAAATCAAACAAATAATTTATCATTTTAATTTAGTTGATATTTATTCATTTCTTAGTTTAATAGTTAAAAAAAAAACCTCATTTTCAAACTTAATACTCTTTCTTTGGAAGAGTTGAGCAATACGTAATTGTGGGATACAATATTTCCAAATGTTATTTGTTGAAGCAAAGAAAAATAGTAAAAAAGAACTTTATAAGCATATGCCTAAATTAAATTTAAATTTAGATAATAATAGTGTTGAATTTGTAACTTTAGAACTAATCAAAGCAGTTAGAATAACTAGATTAACAAAGTTGTTATTTTGTTAAGAATTAGTTGACATTAACTATATGAAAATAGTTACTAGTTTACTTGCTTAGCTAGGAGGTGGTTAATTATTTTTATATTATATACTTATTTGCTATTTACTAATTCAATAAAATGAGGTCTATTTACTAATTCAATAAAATGACGTCGAAATACAATTAGAGAAAAAAATGAGTACTTTCTAAAATTTATAAAAAATTTAATATCCTTTTTGGTCCTCTAACCTATAGGCCTAAGTCTAATTTGGTCATTTTTCTTATAAAAGTTTTAAATTAGTCCCTTGCGTTATTAAATAGGTACCACATTTGTCCTCCCCGTTAGAAAAGTTCGAATTTCACTTAAAATGTTGCTGACGTGGTATGATTGAACTTATGTGTATGTTCATGAATGAGGACGTGATACACTGAATAAGCTTCAATGCTGACTCAATATTATTTACTTTAGCCATGTCAACAACCTATACTATTTTTAAATTAACCAGATCGCAACAACATATGGATAAAGAACCTTCTGAGGAATAATATCATCCATATGCACAAAATATTGCTTGAAACCACAAAAAAAACAAACAGAGAATCAACATTCCTAACAACTAACACATTCCACATTCAAATCACAATCACAACACTATAGAAATCGATTCACTTACTTAACAACTGAGTAAGTTGGATTAGATCGAAGCAGATTTAGATACGTCTACCAAAATCAAACAAAATCAAGCATAATCAAATAACACAGTAAACAAATGCAATAGAAAATGTTACTTCAAAAAATCCGAGAAATAGAGAGAAAAACAAAAATAAAACAAGATTTGGAACATAATCGGAGAGATGAGGAACGTCTTCGAGCACGTACCCACCGTTGCCATTAACGATCTTCATCTGCGAACTAGATTCGCTTGACGCCATTTTTCTGTTACTATTTTTTTCTTCAGTTTTTGGATTTTAGAGTGTGCGGTGAAGAAGGAAAAAGAAAGAGAGTGGAATGAGTAAGAATAGATAGAGAAGAAAACGTTAGTTAAATTAATGGCGACGACAATCTTTTTTTGTCAGAAATATTAAGGAAATCTAAACTTGATATTATCGAAAAGAAAATGTTGTTGAAAAAGGTTAAGTTATCAAAGGTTTGATGGAAGCAAGCTGAACAAGAAACCGGAAAATGGAGGGTAGTTTCAGAAGGAAAACAAGACATACATTCCCTTAAAAGCATGTTGCTGAATTTCAGTTCTAGGAAGGATGTTTTGCTTAGTGCCAGAGGCATGCTGCAATATAGTTCTTCAACTGGTTCCTCACATGTTTCATGTTGCAATATGGCGAATTTGGCTTCAATTTGGATAACAAATTTGGCTTCAATTTGGTTAATTTTGGGGAAGATATGAACTAGGGTTCTAAATTGGGGTGGTTTTATAACAGTACCAGCAACAAGGTATAAGGAGGTGCTGACTATGCAAACCAACCCTCCAACTCAGATTACACATCATCAATTTTAACATCGTTTTCCTTTCTTTAACGAAAATGATCACTATGTACCTATTTAATAATGTAAGAGACCAATTTGGAACTTTTAAAAGAAAGGGGACCAAATTGGACTCAAACCTATAGTTAGAGAACCAAAAAGGGTATTAAGCCTTCAAAAAATTAGAGAAAAACAGTGTAAAAAATGATCCCTAAAATTCATAAAATTAGAGAAAAATAATAGTGTAACAAATGATCCCTCATAAAATAACGAGTTAAATAGGTCACCAGATATACCAAGCCGTTTTTTTAATGAAAAAACAATTTTATTAACAGCCAACACAAACCGTACAAGGAGAATTGCTATCTTTTTGGAAATAACACCCAACCATGTTCTTGAACCTAAGCTTCTACCCACACCCACCGTGTGATGAGCATCTAGATTGAGAGTTCTCCTAACAAACATAACAAAAGCTTCCTTAAATAAATTTATCATCATACTACATGTAAAACATATAAGTTCTAAATCATCTAGAACTAAATTTCCATTTATGCACTCTACAACAGATTTTGCGCCCGACTGCACAATTACACAGTTAAACTGCCAATCTCGAGCCAACATCAAACTCTACCGAATTGCAAGAACTTCCGAAGTACTAGGATTAACATTCAACATCTCTCTCTTAATTGCTTCGAGAATCACCTTGTCACTTGCGTCTCAAATTATACAACCCATAGCACTAATGCCGTCAGCATAACAACTTGCGTCCACCTGAATGATATTGAAGAACTCCGATTTGAACAGATGGGGATCCTCCCACGTCTTCTTTAACTCATTACATCTCCCTACATTATAGTTGTTATATTCACACACACACACACACAAGTTACAGTTGTAACCAAATGGGGCACAAACTAAATTCTCTTGAATATCAGTTGGTTTCGGGTGGACCAGATTTTCCAAATGGTGGTGTAAATCAATTGAACTATGTAATGATCCTCATCACCAAGACGGTGTTCTAGCCAATCAAGAAGATTCGTGTCATTTGGAATGCGAATTCCACAAGCAAGAGAGAACCAAACTATCTTTGTCAGTGGTCATTACAAGAATAGATATTGAGTCGTCTCAGGGGTCGAAAGGCAAAGCGGACAAAGACTATCAAGCCTAACACCATTTTTTCTGCAAGTTCAGGTTGGTTGGAATGATATTCTTTGCAAGCCTCCGCACAAAGTTCTTAATTCTACTTTGAACATCCACTTTCCAGATTCTCTTCCATATATTTTGGTGTGCCAAACAAGAGGGACCAAACTGCTTTGCGTCCCATCTTGCACGAAGGATGTGGTAAGCTGACTTAACAAAGTATTCACCATTCTTCTCACTGTGCCATATTAATTTGTCCACATGCCTTCTTATTGAAAGGGGATGCTGACAATCTTCTTTGCAGTTTGGGCATCAAAACACTTGTGAAGGATGTACTCTTCCAACTAATTAAATCATGATCAATAAGTTCACTAACCAATGCCTTCTTCTCCAAAAATTGAACCGAACAATGGATTTTAAAACCTGAATTTTGACAAAGCCATTTATCCTCCCAAATTCTTACTTTTCCACCATTTTCAATTTTCCATCTCATCCCTTCTTTGATTAAATCCATAACACTCAAAATGCCCATCCACATGTATCTTGGTGTGAAACCGACTTTTGCCGTTAAAACCTAGCCTCTTGGATAATACTTACTCTTAAAGACTCTCTCCGTTAAAGATTGTTCACCTGTAAGTAGTCTCCAACATTGCTTATCCAAGAGGTTAATATTGGAATCTCTAATTCCTCTTAAACCCATTCCTCTACCCCCTTTCGTCGTGGCCAACTTCCCCCAATTCAACCTGTGGATCTTCCTTTCATTCTCTTTCGCGCCCCACCAAAATCTAGCGATTAACTTTTCAATTTCCCCGCAATAACCTTCTAGGAGTTTGAAGCAGATCATGATGTAGCTTGGTATCGTTTGCGCCACTGCCTTTATAAGAACTTCTTTTTTATCCCTTGAAAGGAACTGTTCTTTCCACCATTTCAGCTTCTTCCACACATGATCAATAACAAAGGAGAATGTCTCCTGTTTTGATCTTCCAAATACCATTGGGAGTCCTAGGTATTTAGAATGAGACGACACTATCTTTACACCCATCCTATTCCATATCAAATCTTTAACATGCTCAAGCGCATTTAGACTGAAAGACGCTTCTAACTTATCCAAATTGACCAATTGTTCTGAAGAAACTTGTCCATGATACATTCCACTTCATTTGCTCTGCAAAAGAGAAGGTTGTCATCTGTAAAGAAAATATTTGAAAGTGTAAGTGCCTTGCGAGCTACTTAGATGTCATTTATATTTAGTCTCCTAGCCTTCTGCTTCATCATACATGACAAAACATCTGCACACAAAATAGACAAGTAAAGAGAGAAGAGGTCCCCCAAATGGAGGCCCCGCTTGGGATTGAAACACATGCTAGGCTTCCTGTTGATGAGGATTTGGTAGGACATTGTGGAAATGCAACAACAAATCAACTTCACCATAGGTGACAAAAAAGCCATTGACTCAAGCACTTCTTCCACAAAATCCCACTCTAATTGATCATAAGCTTTGGACATGTCGAGCTTAAGGGCCATGAATCCCTTCCACCTTTCCTTCTTTTCTTTATCCAATGAAAACACTCCATCGCAATTAAAGTATTATCTGTAATTAAACGGACTTATAGAGCACACTTTGTTCCTCATCGATGATTCCTGGCAGGACCTTCTTAAATTTGTTGGCAATTTTCTTGGTGACCATCTTTATTACAACATTACACAAGTTGATTAATCTGAACTCCTTTGGTGATTTTGGATTCTTGCACTTCAGTATTAACTCAATGAATGTTTGATTGTAGGGATGGCAACGGGTCGAGTCGGGTGCGGGTTTCACACTACCCAAACCCGCACCCGAACCCGAACCCAAACCCAAAGGTTATTCGGGTGGCAAAATAACACCCGCACCCGCACCCACACCCGTTGGGTTCGGGTTTTTCCACCCAAACCCAAACCCGTAACAAAAACACAAAATTAATTTTTTTTTCAAAAAATTTAATTAGTTTTCAAGTATATATATATATATATATATATATATATATATATATATATATATATATATATATATATATATATATATATATATATATATATATATATATATTACTTAGTTAATTATAAGAAGGATTATAAGTTCTATTTACTACTATAATATTGTTGCTTACAAAATAAGATTTCAATTAAAATTTTGCACACAACCGAATATTTTGCACACCCCTAATTATAATTAAAATTAAGGTCTTCAATATCTTAACATTATAATTAAAATTAAATTCTACAATCTACAATTAAAATTAAAATTAAAGTATGCAATTAAAATTAAAATTAAAGTCTAAACGGGTGCAGTTTCGGGTTTCGGGTGTGGGTTTCATACTACCCAAACCCGCACCTGAAATATCGGGTGGCACCCGAACCCAAACCCAAACCCAAACCCAGTCAAATCGGGTTTTCACCCGTTGACTCGGGTTTGGGTGCGGGTGGGGCCCGTGGGTTTGGGTCTGCCTGCCATCCCTATTTGACTGAGTTCTGAAAGATCCTTGTTGTTATTTAAAGTGTCCATCACCATATGAGTAACCTTTTCCCCATAATGTGCCAATATTTTTGGAAGAAGACGGCTGGGAGACCGTCCGCTCTAGGCATTTTCAAAGGATGCATCTGAAAAATAGCGGCTTTAACCTCTTGTTTTGAAAATTTTCCTTCACACCAGTTTCTTGGATTTATACTTAGCTTCTCCTTGAAAACCTCACAAGTTTCCTTTATGCTTGTAGGACCTGAGGAAGAAAACAAATCAGAAAAGCAATTGATGAGGATTCAGTCGCAGTGATTCTCTCCATTCCACGAAGACCCGTTTTCATCTTGAAGCTTTTCGATCGTATTTGTCTTTCTTCTATGCCATGCTCTACCGTAGGAAAACTTAGTGTTTTTGTCCCCCATCCATAAGCCACACAACTCGACTTCGTTGCCTCCAAATCACTTCCTCAACTTTAAGAAGTTTGTCTCTTTTCCCTTAAAGTGCCTGGTATGTCTTGATATCTTCTTGCCCCGAAGCAAACCTTTCTTCCTTGTTTAAATGCTCCTCTATTATTTTGATATATGCCCTAACTGCACCTGATCTATACTCCTTGAAGAAATATTCTAAAGGTTGGATTAAGGCAAATTGTTTAGCTACCTGATTTGAATTACTCGTCCATATCTTTTGCACCATATTTTCACATCTTTCTTCCTTGGTCCACACTTCCTCGAACCTAAACAAGTATCTTCTCCTTTTACTTTCACATGTCAAGATCACCTCGAGCTTTATACAATTGCTGCATGGTTAGAGCCGTAACTGGGCAGGTGCATGACCTTGATGGTTGAGAATCTGATGATGAGTTTTGTAGTTGTAAAACCCTATCTAGCCGACATTGAATATTATCCTTGTCATATTTTCCATTATACCAAGTAAAGGATATTCTTCGAATCCCAAGTCCTGCAATTCGTAAATCTCCAGAGTTTGCCTACTCCACTATAGTTGAGTAGTGGATCTATAATTTCCTCCTTTTTAATCATTATCACACACAATATCATTTAGGTCACCAAAACAAAGCCATCTATCACCAACTTCCTTTGCAATTTGTTGGATGAGCAAGCACATTTTCTTTTTATTAATCTCCTTCGGGTAACCGTAAATTCTAGAGAAATACCACTTTTGGTTATCTTCTTCCTGACAATTGATCCCACAATATGGTTCGATGATAAAGAGCAAATATCGACCTTCATAGTAGAGTTCCTAAACAAATCAATATCACCAGCTCTATTTTTACCACTACCTCTACAGTCGACAACCAAACCACAATCAAATCCATATTTTACTCTAATATTCTGAATCTCATTATCCTTTTGTTTAGTTTCCATTGAGAAAACCAAGTCGGAAGTTTCAATGTGAATGAGCCCCTGCAGTTCCTGGTTAGAGTTCTCATTTGGCTAGGCGGTGTTAGACTTCCAACATCACCTCTGGTTTTGATGTAGGGATTATTGTTGCTTCAACAACTTGTCGTCTTTGTTTCCTGCATCCAATCTCTTCAATAGACCCCTCCGTGATAGCCACATCCACCAGTTGTCGCTTGCCAATTTATGTGCAAGTTTCCTTCGGACGGATCTTCTCTACCTTCCTTCATATCTTTTGTCTACTCCATTTCTTCTTGTTGGTACTTCCATTTTTTGTTTCAACTCTCCCTCTTTGACATTGCAATTTATGGCTACCGCTCATAATGACTCAAAAATATTTTCTATGGCTAGCTCATTAGTTTTTTGAACCTTTACTCTCTTTTCATGATCACCCTGCTAGTGCTCTCTTTGCCTTTATTTTTACTTACCTCCATAACTCCTTTGTCTTCATTACCTTTCGTATCATACCTGCTCTGGCTTGATGAGACATTAAACAAGATTTTGTTGCAATTGTCGGAGTTGAAGTCTTTACTTTTTGGAACATGGTAATTCCTTGGTAAAGGCGAGGCCCGCAACCACATTTCATATGACAACTCATGTTCATCCAGATCCTCATAACTCTCCTCCCCTTACTCATTTAGAGCTTCACAATCCTTCACTTGATGCCCAATCTTCCCATAAACAAAACAAAAGGTTAGAAGTCGCTCGTATTTGAAGTAGACACGATGTCCTTTCTCCTTAAATCTAACAATTGTTCCGCTTTTTAGTGGCTTGTTCAGATCCATGGTTACTTTGATCCTCAAGAATCTTCCATTATAGTGGTTATCCGTTGGGTCCACCTCTTCAAAACATCCTAGTATGTGACCTATTTTCTTGGCCATTACTTCATATCTCAACATTAAGGGAATGCCTTAGATCCTTACCCAAAAAATTCTGAAATGCATATTCAATCCTGAAGGTTGTTCTTCCCCCGAAACTCGTTCCAGCACCAAAACATTCCAATCAAAACTCCATGGTTCATTCCCGAAGACAACTTATAGGTCACGCTTTGAAGCAAAACGAAAAAGGAACAAGTTTTGTTTAGAACCTGGGTTTCCACTGGGTTCTTTGGTTTCCACGCACCCACGAAAGTACTTGTAAAGGCTCGAACTTTAAAGCTATTTCCCATCCACAACTTTCCTACCAGGGTTCTTTGGAAAATATCGTTGCCGCTAATCTCTTTCGTAGCCGCCGTGACACCTTTCTCTTCTACTTTCGTAAGCGGCATGTTCTTCCATCTTTCCATGTTGTGAAACATAACACGAAAGGACTATCCCAAGCTTTCAAATCACAACTTCAACTCGAAACAATCAGACAAAAAGATAAATTATAAAAACGAACCCTTCAACAGAGGGGATATGACCAACAAAGTGGAGGTGAAACCAGAAGAAATTGAGGTAAAATAATGTTTCTCAGCCCTAGTGTAGAAGGGAGAACACGATAAATTTTAAAGAGATAAAATATGGTCTTTCTCTAAAACCTATAGTTAGACGACCAAAAATGGTATTAATTAAGCCTTCAAAAAATTAGAGAAAAAAATGTAAAAAACGATCCCTAAAATTCATAAAATTAGAGAAAAATAATAGTGTAACAAACAATCCCTCATAAAATAACGAGTTAAATAGGTCACCAGATATACTAACCTGTATTTTTAATGAAAAAAACAATTTGATTAAAAGCCAACAGAAACCGTACAAGGAGAATTGCTATCTTTTTGGGAATAACACCTAACCATGTCCTTGAACCTAAGCTTTTACCTACACCCACCGTGTGATGAGCATCTAGATTGAGAGTTCTTCTAACAAACATAACAAGAGCTTCCTTAAATAAATTTATCATCAAACTACATGTAAAGCATATAGGTTCTAAATCATCTAGAACTAAATTTCCATTTATGCAGTCTACAACAAATTTTACGTTTGACTGCATAATTACACAATTAAGCTGCCAATCTCGAGCCAACATCAAACTCCACCGAATTGCAAGAACTTCCGCAGTACTAGGATCAACATTCAACATCTCTCTCTTAATTTCTGCGAGAATAACCTTGTAACTCGCGTCTCGAATTATACAACCCATAACACTAACGCCGTCAGCATAAAAACCCGCGTCCACCTGAATGACATTGAAGAACTCCGATTTGAACAGCTGGGGATCCTTCTACGTCTTCTTTAACTTGTTACATTGCCCTACATTATAGTTGTTATATTCAGACACACACATACATACTCTCTCTCTCTCTCTCTAAAGTTACATTTGCAACCAAATGAGGCACAAACAGAATTCTCTTGAATATCAGTTGGTTTCGGGTGGACCAGATTTTCCAAATGGTGGTGCAGATCAATTGAAATCTATAATGGCCCTCATCACCAAGATGGTGTTCTAGCCAATCAAGAAGATCTATGCCATTTGTAATGTGAATTCCACAAGCAAAAGAGAACCAAACCATCTTTGTCAGTGGTCATTACAGGAATAGATGTTGAGTCGTCTCAGGGGTCGAAAGGCAAAGCGGACAAAGACTATCAAGCCAAACACCTTTTTTTTCCCTGCAAGTTCAAGTTGGTTGGAATGATATTATTTCCAAGCCCCCGCACAAAGTTCTTAATTCTACTTTGAACATCCACTTTCCAGATTCTCTTCCATAGATTTTGAACGTGGAGACACAAAAATACTAACCCATTTTTGCCACCCCTATTAAGACCACTATCTCTCTTATATTTTCCCTTTGCTAACTTAATACACTATTATTAGGCATGGTAACAAAACTCATACTCGCGGGTATCCACCGAATCCGCTCCGAAGTTGACGAGGAAAATTCGCTTTGATTAGGTTTGGATTTTCCCCGATTATAAAATATGGGGACAAATCGGATAACGGGGACACTAATATCGACCCCGAACCGTTCTTGAACCCACCTCAATTCTTTACTTACGTACAATATTATTTATTTTTGATAACTTAGAATATTAAATATGTGGTAATATTTTGATATTTTAAGTTGTATTTATAATTTAAAATATTAAAAAAGTATGTAGGGAATTTTTTTAGATTGTTTTATTTTATTATTTATAATGAAATTTAATTTTGGAAAAAAAAGTATTTTTATTAAAAAAATTGATTTTATTAAATGAATGATGACAAACGGGAATATCTGAATCTATTAGAAAGTGAAATACTCTATATTTGTTCTCTTTGTATTTTCCACTTCATTTCTTAAACTTTCAGTTATTACACAATGAGTATATATAAGGTACCAAGTGTAACTAACTCTAGAATTAGTTAGATAGGTTAGTTACACTCTAACTAACTTGATTACCTACTAACTAACTTCTAGATTTATCTCTATTACACCCCCTCAAGTTCATGGTGGTTTGAGAGAGACCACTTTGAGCTTGCTCCGTAGATCGTGAAAAGCCACCGTTCCTAACGGTTTTGTTAAAGTGTCAGCTAGTTGAGCAAACCCAGGAACATGTTGAATAACTAACCGTTGTGCTGCAACCCTTTCACGAACAAAATGGATATCCAATTCAATATGCTTTGTACGAGCATGGAGAATCGGATTATGAGACATATGTACTGCACTGAGGTTGTCGCATAGCAAAGTGGGAGGGTGAAAACTAATGGATAGTTCAGTGAGTAGTGACTCAAGCCAAAGAAGCTCGGAGGTAGTGTGAGCAAGTGCTCTATATTCGGCTTCTGTACTTGATCTTGCTACGAGAGATTGTTTCTTTGAGCTCCACGCAACAATGTTGGGACCGAAGAAGATGCAAGAACCAGATGTAGAACGGCGATCATCCGGATCCGTAGCCCAGTCTGAGTCACTATAGGCACGCAAGGAGAATTTTTCTGTTGGACTTGCTACAGAAAACACTAGGCCTAGGAACATTGTTCCACTGAGGTATCTTAGTATTCGTCTAACAGCTGCCCAATGTGCCTCTAATGGTGAGGACATGAACTGACAGGCCTTGTTGACACTGTATGCAATATCTGGTCTTGTTAATGTGACATATTGAAGAGCTCCTACTATGGACCTGTACAAGTGAGGATCTGACAACAATGGAGAACCTGTTTTGCTGAGCCTGCTGGTACTTAGCATAGGTGTTGGCACACCCTTGACACCACTCATGTTGGCTCTTTCAAGTAGATCCCTGATGTATTTGGCTTGAGTTAATACCAAACTCCCATTTGCCTGAAACTTGAATTCCAATCCCAGAAAGTATTCAGGTTTGCCAAGTTTCTTTAGAGCAAATTCAGCATTTAGTTTGTTGATTAGGTCAAGGATGGGAGTGAAGGAGGAGCCTGTGACTAGGATGTCATCAACATAGACAAAAGCATAGAGAGTTATACCTTTCTTGGAGTAGATGAAGAGTGAGTGATCACACTTTGAATGACTAAATCCAAATTTGAGAAGTGCTTGATTAAGCTTTTCATACCAGGCCCTGGGTGCCTGTTTTAGGCCATACAAAGCTTTGTTGAGTTTGCATACTAACTCTTTGTTAGACTGGACAAAACCTGGTGGTTGAACCATGTAAACCTCCTCTTGTAAGGTTCCATTTAGAAAGGCATTGTTGATGTCAACTTGCTGCAGATCCCATTTGTAGGTGATAACAAGACTAAGGATAACTCTGATGGTTGTTGGCTTCACAACTGGAGAGAAGGTCTCATTGAAATCAAAGCCTTGTTGTTGATGAAAGCCTTTTGCAACCAGCCTTGCTTTGAATTTGTTTATAGTACCATCTGGATTTTCTTTAACCCTAAAAACCCATTTGCACCCTATTGCTTGCCTGTCAGAGGGTAAAGTTGTTAGTGTCCGAATGTTATTTGCCATCAGAGCATCATACTCTACTTGCATTGCTTGAGTCCATTCTGGTTGCAGTAATGCTTGTTTGACATTTAGAGGCTCTGAGTTTGCAAGATAGGCTTTAGGCTTTGAATGTCCAGTTTTAGCTCTTGTGAGCATGGGGTGACTGTTTTGTGGGGGAGATGGTACAATTCTGGTACTTTGAATAACTGGTGAGAGAGAGCTGTCAGAAGCTTCATTCCTCAACTGTCTGAGAGATGGAGGTCCAGCTTGTGGTGATGGATGAGAAGAGGGAGAGGATTCAGTGACTACCTCTTGAAACTTTGAGAGCTCATGTGGTGATTTTGGTGAATGCCTCCTGATATTTGATGGAGGTGAGTTTGTTGTATTAGATGCAGCTATGAGCTGGTCTGATAAAGGCAAGGGACTCTGATGTGGTGTCATGACAGGTTGAGATGATGTGGATAGGTCTGGATGATAGCTGTGAGAAGCAGGTAGAGGGGAAAGTTGATTCTGATGTGACTCAGCTGTAGCTGGCCCCACTGATGTACCTGAGGAGTTATTGTTGTTTATGGCTGGACAGGGTAAAGGACTGAAATGTACATCTGTGCTGGTGCTAGGGCTAGCAGAGAACAGACTTACATAGGGAAAGTGCTTTTCATTTAATATTACATCTTTGGAGATGTATATCCTGCCAGTGGGACTGAGGCATTTGTAGCCTTTATGTTGAGGGGAAGGGCCTAGATAGATACATTCAATGCTTCTAGGTTCTAGCTTATGTTTATTGTAGGGTCTCAATAATGGAAAGCAAGAACAGCCAAATACTTTCAAGGATTTGTAATCAGGATCTTTGTGATACAAAGCATGATATGGTGAATTTGAAGCAGGTAAGGCAGAAGTTGGTAGGCTGTTGAGAAGATAGCTAGCTGTGACAAAACTGTGATCCCAGTAAGTCATGGGAAGATTGACATGGGTAAGAAGTGTGATGCCTGTTTCCACTATTGACCTATGCTTTCTCTCTACTGATCCATTCTGATGTGAAGTGTGAGGGCAAGTCAACCTGTGTTGGATACCAAGATCAAGCAGATACTTTGTAAAGGGTCTATACTCTCCTCCATAGTCTGATTGTACTGCCTTGATGCTGATATTGAACTGAGTTTGAACATAAGCAAAGAATAGCTTGAATGCTTTTAGAGCTTCATACTTTTGTTTAAGCAGGTATAGCCAAGTATATCTAGTTTTGGCATCAACAAATGCAATATAATACAGATAACCAGAACTTGACAGATCAGGGGAGGGACCCCACAAATCAGTAAATACTAAATCAAAAATGTGATGATAAGTAGTATTGGACAGAGGAGCATGTATTCTATGTGCTTTACCTAGACAACATGATTTACAAAATTCAGAAGATGCTTTATTCATTATTGGTATTTTACACAATGTAAGTATGCTTTTGACAGAATTAAAATGAGCATGTCCAAGACGACTATGCCACAATACATCAGTATTCTCTACAATGCTAGAATTTGAAACAAATGAAACAACTTTGTGTCTACCACCTGTATGCATATGCCTGGCAGAGTTATGCAGCAGGCTAGGAAAGCAATACAAGCCATTTGACTCAAGGAACCCTTCAAGGAGAATTGCCTTAGAAACCTGACATTTGACATAGCACTTATTAGATTGAAATTCAAACATTACTTGATTGTCACTAGAGAATTTTGAAACTGACAGTAAATTCTTGGTAATAGCAGGAACATGAAGAATGTCACCAAGAATTAGTCTACTAGAAATGCAGGATGACCCTATGTTTTGGATATGCAAACTCTGACCATTACCTACATATACTTGGCTATCACCTCTAAATGGCTTGCTAATTTGTAAACAATTTGCATAGGGAGTAAGATGATGTGAAGCACCTGAATCTGCAAACCATGATTGAGACTCAAGATCATTGGGTAGTGAGTAATCTTGAGTGAATGCAACAGGTTGAGACATTGTGGCTGTCATTCCCATAGCCTGAGTTTCTGAATTTTCTCCTACTTCCTTGGTCACTTTGCCACTTGTTTCTTCATTCTGCTTGAGTTGAGGGGTAAAGGATTCATCATACCTATGCCAACAATCCATAACTACATGACCAGGTTTACCACAAAGTTGACATAAGGGTCTTCCTTGAGGATGATACCCCCTTCCACGAGTCCTGCCTCTGTATGCACGACCTCTGCCTCTGTTGTAACCAGTGTAATCTTGTGAGCTTGAGCTACCACGACCTTTGTGTGCCATGTTAGCAGTTACTTGAGAAACCATGAGCTCTTGCCTGAACTTATCTAATTGAGCTTCTTGAACATATAGTAGAGCTTCAACATCACATAGGGATAATGGATCAGATTGTCCATACATTTGCATTACGAACGGATTATACTCTTCTGATAAACCGTTGAGGATTGAATCAATTTGATCTTGCTCAGTTATAGCATCACCAACTGCAAGAAGAGAGCTGGCAATTGCTTTGATTTTAAGCACAAATTCAGTGATTGATTGATTACCTTTCTTGGTGGATTTCAATTCCACCCTGAGCTGACGAACCCTAGCTCGCATCTGCGCGTTATAGAACTTGGGAATCTTGTCCCAAACTTCATAAGAATGCTTGCACGATAACACTCGCGGTAGAACCGATTCGGAAATGGTGGAAAGCAGCCAGATGAAGAGAGCTTGATCTTGAACAACCCAAGCTTCATATTCATCAGAGAAATTGTTGAGCAACCTATCTTGTTCAGTTGCGAATTTCGCAGGGATCTTGGGATTGATAACGAACCGATGCATCTTTTGTGTGAGGATTACACCCTCTACTTGTTGATTCCACAGAAGATAGTTGTTATCCTTGAGCTGAATTGACAGATTTGGCCCATACGAATTTGAAGAATTTGAGGTGAAGAAGCTGGAGTTGTTTGAGCGCAGTGATTGGGTTTCGGAATCAGCCATTGAAGTGTTTTCTTTCTTCTGGTTCAGTCGTGGAAGAAGAGGATGGGGGAAGAAGAAGAGAGGGGCGGAAAGCACGTGGTTCATATCAGAACCCTTACTGATACCATATTAGAAAGTGAAATACTCTATATTTGTTCTATTTGTATTTTCCACTTCATTTCTTAAACTTTCAGTTATTACACAATGAGTATATATAAGGTACCAAGTGTAACTAACTCTAGAATTAGTTAGATAGGTTAGTTACACTCTAACTAACTTGATTACCTACTAACTAACTTCTAGATTTATCTCTATTAGAATCCAACCCGGACTCGTTTGGGATGAGTTTAAATTTTAATCTCCATTCTCGTATGAATTTGGGATGGAGAACGGGGAGTTTTTATTATTTCAGATTTAAGTTTGAGGGAGAAAAAACCGTCCGCGACTAGCTCCATTACTCTAACTATTATCACGATTCTTATTCTCTCAAATTATATCTCATTTATTAGTTGCTTGAGCAACAATGCAACTAAATAAATTAGCTTTAATCCAAGAAATAGTATATCATCGAGTTTTTATATCTATATGTATATTTGTATAAGAAACGTACACATGATGTCCCAAAGTCATAAGAAACCATAATAATAGATTCTTACCAAACAAAAATTGAATTCAATACCCATATTTATTCTCTCAGAGCACATGATTTTTGACTCTATGCAATAAACAAACAAATTAATTAAAACCTTAATTTAAAAGGAGTAAGCAACATATAGTAACAAATTCTCTATACTTTTCACCTTAAAAAAAACCAATAATTCGTTTCACATAACACACATGCTAATAACAAATTGTCAATACTTGTAAAACAACTTTTCAATATTTGATTTCACATAACATGTAATAAAATGATATATGGGCTATGAGAAAGTCTATGAGTATGTAGATACTTTAAGAAAGTTGTTTGATTTTAGTTTGTTTATAGAATCTATGCAAAATCATATTTATTTGAATTTTTCTTCCATTTGTAATAGTTGTGTAAATATAGGGTGTGTTATTAATGGTGTATTTGTTGTATTTACACTATCTTTTGCTTGTGAAGTTTAAGTTTACTAAAATTCATTCTTTATTTTTGCAAAAAAAAGAATATAACATGACATGATATGACACAAAATGAATAATAATATTCTATATGACCTATATCCCTTTCCCATGCTTCACATTTATTTATTTATTTTTAAAACATATAAATTTTTATAATAAAAATATTGCATAATGAGTTATTCAATTTTATTTCAATAACTATCAAATAAAAAATTGATTTAAATTTTATCGTTGAATTTGAAAGTTATTCGGAATTTTTTAAATTTCTTTTCTCTAAAAAAAGGATTTTTTTTTAGAATTCTTTAATTCTTAAAAAAGTATTAAACACATATTAATTATATATTTTTTATGTGTTTAAACTTCTAGACTAAAAAATATATATAAATAATATAATTTAAATGATAAATGGATAAGAATGCTTAAAAAATTGTGGGACTAAAGAATTTATAATCATAGAATTCATAAGTGATATATACTATTCAAAACATGTTTTATTTTGCAAAACAACATGATCTCCGGAATTTAGTAAGTTAATTATGCGGATAAAAAGTGATTTTTTTTCTTTCTTTCTCATTTTTTCTCACTAAACATACACCTTTCACCGAAATTTAATTAACTAATTATGTTTGAAATCATGAATGATGGTTTCTTAGCATTAGAGTTAAATGCTACTAAGATGTAATTTAGAAGGAAAAAAATGAAAAATGCTTATTCTTGATTCATCGATGTCTGAATTCAAAGATGCACGTGATACTCTCAAAAAGTTGTATGATGGGACGAGAAATTAAAGAAAGTAAAGTCGAAATCTTTGAGGAAACAATAGGAGAATCTATAGATGAATAATTATTAAGCCATTGCTGATAGGACTAGAAATGTGTCGAGTTGAACTCGTTTGAGTTCGACTTGATAAAAATTAGTTTAGCTCGAAACTCAGCTCTAATTTAATACGAACATTTTTTAAGCTCAAACTCAATCCGTTTTAAGTTCACGAACAAATCAATTCAACTCGTTTGCTTCACGGACTATTAAGTCATTTTTTAAAGTCTAATATATATATATATATATATATATATATATATATATATATATATATATATATATATATATATATATATATATATATATATATTAAATTAAAAATATGGAAATAAAATAAAGAGTATAAGATTGAAAGAAAATAGAAAACTTAATTTTGGAGTAAGTATTTAATTTTGCTATTGGAGTCAATATAATTATTCTCTCTCTCTCTCTCTCTCTCTCTCTCTCACACACACACACACACACACACACACACAAGTGAGTTGACTCGTGAATCTAACGAGTTGAGCTATACATAGTTCAAGTCCAGTTCATTTAGTTAACGAACTTAGTTTGTTGCTCATATTCATCTCATTTAGTTCATGAGTTTAATCGAGTTTTGAACTATGTTTGAGTTGGTTCGCTTCATTTCCAACCCTAATTGTTGAGTTCTTCTCAAAATTAGTGGTTTTGACAAACCAAATATAGTCTTGTGAAGATAAGATCTGTGAATTGTAGAAAGTGGGGAAGGTTCTAAGAGTTGTTCATTCTAAATTTGATCGACCATTGAAAAGTCCAAAGATTTGTCAGAAATGAAACTTCAAAAATTGCAAGCATCTCTTGAAACTCACGAGTTGAGAATGAAATAGAGAAATTTGGAAAAGGTGTCTGAACAAGTTTTGCAGAGAAAATTCTTTAATAAAAATGAAAGATGGCTCCTCAAAGTACACAAAGATAAAGATAAATGAAATGAAATTGATGGTGTAGTCAATAGTTCAAGAATTTAAGGTGAGACAAGTAAGAATGATGTTTCTCATAGTCAGAATTTAAAAAAAAAAGTTTGAGATGAAAGAAGTTCAAGGCTTTTGTTGCCAAAGGTTTGGAAACTATGTTAGGGATTGTTACTTCAACAGAGAATTGAAGGATAAGGACAAGGGCGTAACATAATTTTCTCATGCTGGAAGTAATGACTCAAAAAAGGTCATTTTGATGGATGATACACTATTGACTCAAGACAAAATAAGTGTTTGTTACATTGACACAAGATGCAACAATCATATGAAAAAGAAGGTGTATGGTCTTACCAATATCACAATTCTAAACCACCTATGTGAGGAGTTTTGCATTTCCAAAAATGCTAGAAGATCATTTCAACATGATTTATAAATGAAGTCATATTTTAAATTGGAGATAGTTCACTCAGATGTGTGTGACCCCTTTGAAGTGAAGTCACTAGGAGGTAACTGTTACTTCTTAACCTTCATAGATGAATTAACTAAATATATGTGGATTTATCTATTAGAGAAGAAAAGTGATGTGTTCACAAATTTTAAGAGATTCAAGTTACTAGTGGAGAAATAAGCTGAATGTGAAATCAAGATATTGAGAAACGATGGATGTGGTGAGTACACCTTAACTGAATTTTCTCAATTTGTGAAAAATAATGGATTGAGCATTAAGTTTTAGCACCATAAACACTTTAGCATAATGGAAATGTTCAGAGAAAGAATAAAAGTATCTTGAACATGGAGATAAATATGCTAAAGGAAAAGCAAATGCTAAACCATTTTTTGAGTGAGGCTACCTCAATTGCTGTCAGGTCATCAATATATGTCCAACAAATAAGTTGCACACCAAGACTTCTTATGAAGCTTGGTCTAGTTTGAAACCAAGTGTTGGACATTAAGATTTTTGGGTCATTGTGGTATAAACATGTAAAATACAAAATCAAAAGGAAGCTTAATGATAGAGACCAAACCATGATTTTAGTTTGCTACCATTCTATAGATGCATACAATTTGTTATCACCAATTAATAATAATGCGAGGCTTATTAGGGATTTTAAATTTTATGAAAATAAGGGATGAAATTGGATCAACTCAATGCAGGAAGGTGGAGGTTCAAGTTACATTATAACCACTCTCCAGAGTGATGAGCAGGTAATGGAAGTTAATACTAACCCTGCACATCCTTAGGAGGTAAGACGATCATCAAGATCCATAACTCAATAGTTAGAATGAATGAATATGATAAAGTTCCAGATCAAGGAATAAGAGAAAAAGGTGACCTAATTGAAGAAGCTATGGTGGCTGAAGCAGAGATAATATAACATGTTCAAGCCATGAAATATGAGAATCGGCAAGGCATAATGAATGACGCAATCAATGTTATTGAAAAGAATAAATCTAGGGAACTAGAAAACTATTCAAGTTAGAAGGCAATATATGTAAGGTGGGTTTACAAGCTGAATTTGAAGCCAAATGTTGAAATTGGCAAGTATATGGCAAGACTGGTGGAAAAGGCTTTCTTCAAACGCCTAAAATTTATTTTAATGAAGTCTATGTACCAGTTTCTAGACTTGAAACCATAAAACTAGTTTTAGCCATTGGAGAATATAAATGTTGGAAGATACACCAAAATGATGTAAAACTAGCCTTCCTCAAAGGACCTATAGAAGAATAATTCTATGTGAAACAACCACCTGGTTTAAAGTGAAGAGGCAAGAGAAAATGGTGTATAGGTGGAGAAAAACTTATTATGGATTGAAGCAAGCACCTAGGGCGTGAAAGAAGAGGATTGGTAGCTCCTTGATCAAGCTAGGTTTCAATGAGTGCACATCAGAACATGAAATGTATGTGAAAGGGTCACGTGAACAAGAATAATTCATCATATGTCTCTATGTCGATGATCTATTGGCCATAGGTTGTAATGAAGATGAATTGGAAAAGCTTAAGGAAAACATAAAGAATGAGTTTGAGATGCCATACTTAGGAAATTCAGCCTACTTTATGGGAATGTAAATTGTGAACACAAGGCATATAGTTTTATTGCATCAGAAGAAATATGTAGAAGACATCTTGAAGAAATTCAAGATGAACAATTCCAATCATGCAAAACACCTATAGAGACCAATATCAAATCGAAGAAAGAGTCATATAATGAATTGGTGGATATCACTTTGTACAAGTGTTGAAGTACAAATAGAGTAAGAGTTTTGTTATCGATCCACAAATATTATTTTATGATATTTATGTCGTTCTACAATTGCTTTAGCTTGAGACTTAAGGTAACAAAAGGGTTTTGGTTTTTGTATCGAAAATAAGACTTTTGCATTCAAATAAATTCTAACAGTTAAAAGTATTGGTTGATAAAAGATTCTAAAAAGCATATGCCAAAGTTAGGGTTTGATAGGTCAATTTGCACATATAGTTTTGATCAAGTGACAAACTCTTTATAATGATAAACATATTCACAATATCCTCTCAAAATGCATATTTCTAACACATAATGTGGGATTTACCATTTTGATCCATTGATGATCTCTCACTCAATCTATCAAAATGATAACATTTTAGTTCAATACAAAGTGAACTCCAAGTCCATAACTATCTCTAGCTTATGTTCTTTGGGTGATGAAAACCTAGGTCCAATGTTGAACAAATTTCTCAATCTTGAAACAACACAAAAGATATTTTATCAAAACAAAGATTTCATCATATATTTATCATCAAGTGTTCTTACAAGAGGATAAAAGCCTATACATACAAAATAAAGACCTATCTACCTTCTAACCTTGACATACTATGAGATTAGCTCTCCATTTCCATGAGGGCTTCCATCAAAAGAGAGAAATGAAGAAGAATGAGCGTCAATGACAATCTCTTGACAATTAATGCACCGATTCTTCGAAAGCAAGGTAAAATATTGATTATGGTGTATTTAGGTCTGAAATCAAAAGTTACATCCCAAGAAAAATGAGGAACAAATGCTTAAATACAAGATGAAAACCGCAGTGCTCGCTGAGCGAGCTATCATTTAAAAGTTAAACCGCCATAGTTCGCTGAGCGAAAAATTGCTGGAAGTTTCGCTGGGAGCTCGCTCAACGAGCTTGGAGCGAGCTTGAATTCTTTAATTTCTTCAAAAACTTCACAAAGAGAGTCTTGATGCAATCCATTCCTTATTTCAAAGGTGCAACCTAAAATTAAAAAAACAAAAGTTAAAAAAATGATACTTTTAAAATGCTTAAAGTAAACTATGAATATAAGAAAGAAACAAAGGGATAAAGCATTAGAGATCCAAATGAACTCTTGAAAAGTGCCAAAACAATCTACTAAATAATCACACTAATTTGCACTTATCAGCAAGTCAGTCATTTTCTCATTAAGATTTCTTTGTAATGTAAGCCCAGATATTTGTCATAATATGGGATTGGTTAGTAGATTCATGGAGAAACCAAATATATATAATCTACTTGAAACAAAGAGGATCCTAAGTTACATTAGAGACACAAATGACCATGGAGTACTCATTCCAAATTAACAAATTACAATAATAAAAAGCCAAGGTCTATGGTTATTTTGATTCAGATTCGAGTGGTGATCAATATGATAGAAAAAGATTAGTCAATTACTTGTTCATGCTTGGATTAAAACATATCTCATGAATTTTAAAGAAGAAAGATATTGATGTGATGTTGTGGCCATTTGGCAAATTAATACATTGCTTGAGTTGAGTGCAAATGTATGCTAATTGTATGAGTTGAGTGCATGATTATGTTGTGAATAATGTATGCATTTTCAAGAATTTTGTGTGTCATTTTACATGTGAAGCATAATGTATGCATTCTTGTGTTGCAGGATTCTTTGTGAATCCGTTGTAGCATCGTGTGCTCATGTGGAGTGTGAGCGATGACTACAATACGATCGTGTGCCCATGTGGGGTGTGAGCGATCAGATTGTGTGCCCGTGTGGGGTGTGAGCAATCCATAAATATTGTGTGCCCGTGTGGGGTGTGAGCAATGGGTGATTTATTCACATTGATTGTGTGCCCATGTGGGGTGTGATCAATCAGATTGTGTGTCCGTGTGGGGTGTGAGCAATCCATAAACATTATGTGCCCATATGGGGTGTGATCAATGGGTGAACATTGTATGCCCGACGGGGAGTTACTTTAGGTAACAAGCGATAGTTCCAATTAGTTCCTGAGTGAACTTGATGATGATTGAGTCGGTACCGCATTGCATTTGCATAAAATCGTGAGTCGGTCTCTATGATTTGCATCTATCATCTAAATTGTGAATTGATGAAATAAACATGAATATATATATATATATATATATATATATATATATATATATATATATATATATATATATATATATATATATATATATATATGTGTGTGTGTGTGTGTGTGTGTGTGTGTGTGTGTTTATATGGAGATGAAAGTATGTATTGATGAAAACATGCTTGTTTATATATATATATATATATATATATATATATATATATATATATATATATATATATATATATATATATATATATATATATATATATATATATATATGTGTGTGTGTGTGTGTGTGTGTGTGTGTACATTGTAGTGTATATGTGTGAATAAACATGAATGGATATATGATTATGTGGATTGTACATAATGAATGTGCTAGTGTGAATATATACATTGTGATGTATATGGGTGATGAGAAATGATTTGTGGTGAGAACATGTTTTTATGTGTATTTTGTATGTTGAGATATATAATTGTATACAATGTTATTATGATAATGTTTCTCACCCTTCTGCTGTTTTATGATGCTCTATGAGGCATTGCATATTAGGTTGCTGGAGGTCTTTTTGTGAAGCTTGTCTTCATCCTTTTGGTCGGTCGGCTCTGATATGTAGCACCGGGTAGTTAGGGTCGGCTTGATGCCTTTTGTGATACATTTAATACATGTATTTTGGTGATGAATGTTTATGTAAACATGAAATATTTGGTGAATCAAACTTGTTGATATATTTATGATAAGTATATAAGTTTGAAGTTGTTATGCTAGTTTCCGCTGTTATTTGAATCTTTTGAATACGGGTGTAAGGATGAAATCCTTCTGTGGAAAGTTTACCCCATTTGTTGCATATCTTTAATTGAGCAGGTGTCGTATGTTTTAATTTCACTGTTGATGTGACATGTCTCTTTTATACCATGTTTCAAATATACTCTGATGAAATTTATAATATGTGCCTAAGTGATTTAATTGATTATTTGGGGGTATAGAAAGGGGGTGTTACAACCTACATGGCTTCGACCCAAAGTAAGTGGTATAAATTATAATTATAAATTTAATTTTATCATATAAGTATTCACTAATAATGTCATATATTCATTTCTAGACAAGGAAACAAAATAACTCTAATGATTGTAGGTACTATGTGATGAAAAATATGTTGGATATTGTCTCTGCAAAGATAACCGATAATTGGATGACGATAATAAATATAACTTTACTTTGTTATTTACTTTGCATTTTGCAACTTAATGTGAATTTTCAAAAATAACTCTATATTGTTATTTATGTGTTGTAGGTATTTAATGACCCAACAACATTAACAAAAGATGATTTGTATGATTTGCGACTCCGTTGGGCAACATGTTTCTTTGAGTTATATAAAATTTAAGCTTTATCTGGTAAGA
This sequence comes from Lathyrus aphaca, assembly GCA_963966055.1. Classification (NCBI taxonomy): domain Eukaryota; kingdom Viridiplantae; phylum Streptophyta; class Magnoliopsida; order Fabales; family Fabaceae; genus Lathyrus; species Lathyrus aphaca. The sequence goes on from OZ014519.1 coordinate 12,329,037, forward strand.
TATATAGAATTGTCTGATTTGATCCTATTGACTTTGGTGTTGTCTGTTGGTTAATTGGTGTTATTATTTATTGTCAGGAAATTTGATTTTGGTGTTTTCTACCGAAGTTACAACTCATATTCTTGTGGATTGTAAGTTGGTATTCAAGTGGGGGGAAATGACTTATGAATGGTTTAATTTGTGTATTTTTTGTTGTTGTTGTTGTTGTTGTAGTAGTAGTTCATCGTGTAAACCTCCTTATAATTTAGTACATTTGTGTGTATCCTATATTAGTATGTACTTTTGTAAATCAATTATAGAATTTTGAAGAATATATATGTGTATACTAGATATTTGGTGCAATGAAATTAGATTGGTGAGAAATATATGAAAATAGCGACCTAAATGTGGTCTATGTGATGTTGGGAAACTATGGAAAATAGCGACCTAATTATGATCTGTGTGATGTTGGAAAAATTAGGTACCAAAAAAATTACAGGGAACTGCAAAGAAAATAGTCATATTATTTAGAATGCTACAGTACTTTTTACATCGGGCAAAGACAAAACCGATGTACAAAGTGAGTTTTTACATCGGGCGCAGAAGAAAACCGATGTGAAATGTTTACATGGTGTGTGTGAGGAATACTTTTTACTTCGGGCAAAATCACAACCGATGTAAAAGGTCACTTGACGTTTTTTAAAATTTTTTGGGTTACTTTTTACATCTGTTTTAAACTATAACCGATTTAATAAAGCAACTTTTTACACCGGTTTCTGGGTCCAACCGATGTAAGAACACCCTTTTACAAAAAAAAATCATATTATATATTTTTTCACATCAGACTTAAAAATTAACCGATGTGGTTGGCGTATTTTTTACATCAGACCTAAAACCGATGTAAAATGTCTTTGATTTACTACATCGCTTGTCCTTACATCGGACTCAGACCTGATGTAAAAAGTCATTTTCGCCCGATGTAAAAAGTCATTTCTGCACTAGTGAAAATACCTATAGAAACCAATATCAAATTGAAGAAAGAGTCATATAATGAATTGGTGGATATAACTTTGTACAAGTCAGTCATTTTCTCATTAAGATTTCTTTGTAATGTAAGGCATGATATTTGTCATAGTATGAGATTGGTTAGTAGATTCATGGAGAAACCAAATATATGTAATCTACTTCAAACAAAGAGGATCCTAAGTTACATTAGAGACACAAATGACCATGGAGTACTCATTCCAAATTAACAAATTACAATAATAAAAAGCCAAGGTCTATGGTTATTTTGATTCAGATTAGAGTAGTGATCAATATGATAGAAAAAGATCAATCAATTACTTGTTCATGCTTGGATTAGAACATATCTCATGAATTTTAAAGAAGAAAGAGATTGAGTCTTTGTCTTCATGTAAGGTAGTGTATGTTGCAGCCTCATATGTTGCATGTCAAGCACTTTGGATTGAGATGATGCTTGATGAGTTGAATGTAAGCAATTGTGAGAAAATCAAGTTGCTAGTGGACAATTCGTTAACAATTTATTTGAAAAACTGTTCTATGAGTCATGAGTCATGGTAGGAGTAAACACATAAAAATGAAGTATCATTTTCTTAAATACCAAGTTAGTTAGTAAAGAGAAATATCAAGTTAGTTAGTAAAGAGAGGTTGAAAACTGAGTATTGCAAGACTGAATTGCAATTGGTTGTCATTCAAACAAAACCCATGAAGTATGTAAGATTTGAAGGCCTAAAAGGATTATGGAGAATGAGAAATTTAAGAAATCTGAATCAAGAAGGGTATTAGATATGTAATTCAATTTTCAGAAGTTAAAAGTTATATATATATATATATATATATATATATATATATATATATATATATATATATATATATATATATATATATATATATATATATATATATATATGTTGTTATGTGGTTTCTATAAATTATATATGTTGTTATTGATAGTTATAGTGTGGTTCCTTATAAAATTATGTATGTGCTTATTGTTAGTTCAACATGTGATTACTATTAATTATGCATGTGGTTCCTGCTAGTTAGTTATGTATGTGGTTGCCAATAGAAGTTAGTTAGTAGAATGAATCAATATAAAGGATGTAAAAAGATGTTTCTAATATAGTCAATTCCATTTCAATTATACTTCTCTCTCAATTGCAATTTTTTAATTTTATTTTACTCAATTTACAAATAACTTGTTATTCAAGTTATCTAACAGTAACAATAACAGTTTCACTTAGTGGTGCTACAATTAAAAGAGTACGACTAAACAACAAAACTATCTTCTTCTACTAGATCTTAATTGAGTCTAACATTTCTCAAATACTTATTAACTTGAATAACTTGAAAAATATTCATCTGACACATATCTTAGTAATCACTTCAAGTGATGAGTCACTCGCCTCATTCTAGATTTAACTAGTTGCAGATTTCGACAAAAAGTTTATTTATGCTTAGGTGTAAATAGATTCCAAAAATAATTTGATACAATATTTGAAAAGAAAGAGACGATCTATAATGGTGGGTAAAGTATATATAAAGAGATAATTACCACCCAAAGTATGAACGCATTAGATTCTAAACTAAAGTTTATATCATGTTTCACGCGTGTCACCCACTATCTTCATTCTATATATACCTTTATCCCATGGCGTGTGTCTTCCACACTTACACACCAATATCCAATATTTTCATCTCACATATTTATTACATCTATCTATGGCAGAAATTCAGCACCATGCAACTTCATTACCTCGTAGTGAATCAAAAGTATACAACATGGATGTTGAAAAGAAAGGAGAAGAAGAACAAATTGATGAAAAAGATTATACTCAAAGAGCACAATGGCTTAGAGCGGCTGTACTAGGTGCTAATGATGGTTTACTCTCAACAGCCTCCTTAATGATGGGTATAGGAGCTGTTAACAAAGATGTTAAGACAATGATTCTGACAGGAATTGTTGGTCTTGTTGCTGGTGCATGTAGCATGGCAATAGGTGAATTTGTTTCTGTTTTTTCACAATATGATATTGAGTTTTCTCAAATGAAAAGACAAGGAAACACTTCTCAGAAAGATAAGTTGCCTAACCCTTATTACGCTGCTTTCGCTTCGGCTGTCGCGTTTGCGGTCGGCGCGTTGGTGCCGTTGCTCGGCGCGGCGTTTGTGAAAGATTATAAGGTTAGGTTGGGAGTTGTGGTTGGTGTTGTGAGTGTTGCTTTGTTTGGTTTTGGATTGTTGAGTGGTTTTCTTGGGAAAGCACCTTTGGTTAAGTCTTCTTTTAGGGTTTTGATTGGTGGATGGCTTGCTATGTCTCTTACTTTTGGTTTAACTAAGCTTGTAAACCATGTTGGAGTTTGATCATTTTCATCAACTTTAGCTTTTTCTTCTTCTTTATAGTACTTAATTTATAACTTTAATTATTCCACATCTTTAATTCTTGTTATATAAGATTAGTTTGATATGCACATCTTTTGTCTTTGTTATATATAGATCTAATGTTTGAAGTACCCTATATGGTCTCGAGATTTCATTTTTATATATATATTGAATATAGTTAAACCTATAATTTCATGGATTAATAGTACTCCAATTTCACTATTTTTTCCAAGTTAGGAATCAATAAAAAATTAGTTATCGAAGAATGCTTATGAAAATTTCTTGACACATGTCTAGTAAAGAGTTTTCCGTTAATTCAATCAAGATTTATAAAATTAATTTTTTGATGGATGATTATTAGTTTATAAAAAAATTTAAATATGTTTGGGTCCTTTGAATATTTTATAATTCAATTTTAGTTTCTCTAAATTTTTTCTCTCCAAATAATGACTCTTCTAAAGTTTTTCTTCTACAATTTGGCTTTAAGTTGTCAACTTTCTCTAATGGAAGTTGTCGTGGAGGTACATTTGATATATTTAAAAAAAGAGGCTAAATAATTGGTGGTCACGCTGGGTTTTCTTTGATAATTAGTTGACATCGTTGAGAAAATATTTTTCTTCTTCGTCTCCTTCTAACTCATACTCCGAAGCTCATCTAAGTTCCTCACCCAATATATCGAATCAAAGTTTTTGTCATGTCGTCTTCCTAATCAAGGCCTACGAGTCAACCCCAAGAAGGCAGGGTCATTTGGTTTTTCAAAACATTAGCCGGAGTCAACCTCAAGAGCTTATGTGTCAACCCACCTGAGCTTTGTGTCGAGTACCCCAGAGTCTAGTGTGTCGACCCAAACAAGACAATAACGTTTATTTTAAAATTGCCTTCAGTATGTGTCGACTTATAACACATATGTGTCGACCTATAACAATGTTTTTCACATAAAACTCAATTTTTTTACTTGTAAAGATGTTTCTAACCTGTTTTTAAATATCCTAAGATGAAAATGCACATCTAGACATAGAGAGAAATGTCTAATGTACCCAAATACTAAGTATCCTAGTTTTGACATCATTCAAAACATTTATAAGAGGATAATGCACTCATATACTTGGGAAGCATTGTTGTCGATTCAAGATCAGAAATCACAAAACATAGAGAATTTTACATTATGTGCAATCTGACGTATGTGGATCTACCAAAGATAATTCCATTGAGGGTTTCAAATATTTTGTGACTTTTACAAATGTTTTTTCTCGAAAGGTTTGGGTGTATTTTTAAAGAAGAAATATGAAGTCTTTTCCAAATTCAAGTTGGGGTAGATAGAGGTAAAGAGTCAATAGGCTAATAATTCAAGTATTTACAAGCAGATAATGAGACAGAGTACATTGATTTGAAGTGTGCCTTCTTCGGCTATGCAAAATATGTGAATGGGTTCAAGCTTTATGATCCAATTAAAATAAAGATGGTAATAAATATAAATGTTATATATGATGAGAAGTTAATGTTGACAAATAAAGTTACAACAGATGTATGAACGTCTGAAGAAGAAACATCTCGCAAACAGGTGATTCATGTGTATGTTGATCCGCCAACAATGAATAATATGCAGGTAGAAACCTTTTGACACACACACACACACACACACACACACACACACACAACATACACACACACACACACATGTTTTTTGAGCCTCTCTTAATTCTATAAATTACCTGAAAATATTTTATACACATCCTTTTTTTTATTACTGATTTTTTTAATCAATTAGGAGGACTTGTTACACTAGTCAATTATTAACATGTTTGTAACTCCTCTGATTGATTAGGGAAGCTTTCAATCCATTAATGATGACATGATTAAAAACTTTTTATATTAGGGTTGTCTTATCAATTAATAGCTAGGGTTAATCAATTTAAACAATAAAAATGATCATGAATCATTTCCTTTTCGAGCCAATTCATTTTTCTATAAATATAGTGAGTTTCTCCTCATTCCATTTTACACTAGTTTTTGAAATTAAAACTTTACTATCTCATTTTCTACCCTATTCTTCTCTATTTTCTTATTCTTCACCAATTTTTTGTTAGGGCTTCTTCTTTGGTTGTACTGGTGTTATGGTGCATTTCTTCTTGTTCAATAGGATGGCTCTATTGAGCAGTATCTTATTTGGTTCTTGAGATTAGCCTGTTAAATCTATGTTTGATTAGTGAGTTTGGTATGTTAAAAGCTTTGTTTTGTTTGTGGCTTAATTCTGAATACTATCATGGGGTAGTTCTCCCGTAGAAACTCGAGATGATTCATCTGCCCATCAATAACGCCTTTAACTTTCATATTCAACCTTTGTTTGTCATGAATGGATATCGAGGTGCTTGTTAAGAGACTTCCCCAACCAATTATCAGTCCAATAGTTAATGTTTCCCCCTTCCTATCACCCATATGGCCTCGTCCTTCAAAAGGTTACAGTGACACTTGATTCAAGACCAAATCGTTGATTTTATGTTATATGATTGAAGGGCGTTATTGATGAGTTGAAATCTCCTATGATGGTTAGCAAGGAATCTTTTCAAGATGCAAGCTTAGTTTTGTGGGCCTATCTCTGCAAATGAATCTGCTTTGGTTTTGTTTTGAACATAGGACAACTCAGATAGGTAAAAGGGACTTGGCCAAACTCAACCAGTTTTGTATGTTCCCCGCTGGCTGCATAGACATAGCTCCTTTGTAGAATTTGCTTTTCTCCGTATTACCATGACATTGTTCCATAGTCATTGGATATCTTGAGGATATGCAAGAGGTCTCTCTTATTTCCTTGGCAAAACATCATGATGTCATTAGTATAATAAAAAGTGAGTCGAAAGAACCATTACCCTATGACCCACAATAACTTAATCAATACTTTTAGATGTTAAAACTAGGGGTGGCAAAACGGGCCGCCCGTCCCGCCCGTCAAATTGATGGGCAGGGCGGACAAGCCTACCTATGAAAATGAGCTTAAAAATTTAGTTTTCTCCGCCAAGGTGGTGGGTTGGCGGGCGACGGGCTAACCCCTCCTATTTTTTTAATTTTTAATTTTTTAATAGTTTAATAGACTTATTTTGGTGTGCAGTTGCGAAACGTAAAAGATATGAACTTTCCCTAAAGTTAGTTTTTTTAATCCATTAATTTTAGCATATACAATAATCTTAATTTTAATAATCTTTTAGTCTTAATTTAATGTATACATTAGTTTTAAATAATATTGTAGTCTTAGAAAAACATTACAGTGGCTTTAATCTATAAACTTACACTTTCATTTAGTTATAAATATAAACATCCATTATCTAGTTCATAATTTTTAGTTTTAGTTAATAAAACATTAGTCTTAGTTTAGTTAGTTGCTATATGTAATACTTTTAGTTAGAATGATATAGTAGAGTTTAGTTTAAAAATATATTAATAGTTTAGTTTTATAACATTCAAGATTTAGTTTAAAAATATATTATTAACTTTAGTTTTATAATATTTAATAGCTTTCATTTTATACAATAATAACTTAGGTAGAAAATATAAACATGCATTTTTATATAGTTCAAATATTAATCTTCAATCAATAAAAAAAATAATTTAAATACTTGATAATTACGTTGACGGATTGACGGAACAACCCGTTTTTTTTTTTGACCGACGGACTCGACAACAGATAAATAAACATAAAATCGCAATCCAACCATCATTTTTTGACGGACGCGCGAACCTATATGAGAGACAACAACTTATTTTACTACCCTAATTAAAACTAGTAAGAACATTTTCCGCTATACAAAACAATAGAAGTGACAAGGGATCCCCTGCCTCACCCCACGTTTAAAAATACCATGCTCCAAAATTTACTTGCCATAATGAGTACACATATAGAATAGAAAAGTGGGAGATGCTGAAAGTTCATATCTTTTTATGCCTATCAAATTTTAAGCTCCAATGATAATAAAAAAGGAGGAAATATATTCTTGTTTGGTGGTTGACAAGGAACCAATGTTCTTGTTTAGTTAGGTCACAATAAAGTCATTAGTTTTTGGTGTTTGCTTTTTAAAGCAACTTTTAAGCTATACTGGCTAGTGCGTATAAACTTCTCAATCATTGTCGGCTATACAATTTTATTTTAATAAAATAAATATATATTTCAGATTCACTTGATTAAAGTGGGAGATAAGTATTAGTATGATACTAGTTTTATAAATAGAATACTTCAAAAACTTTACTTTCTATTTTACATATACAATCAATTATAGTATTCACAATTGTGTTGAAGAAATATAATCAAATAAGTTAGTTGGATTGACTCGGACTAACCACAGCTTTAGCTAAATTAAGTGGAACCAACCATTAAAGTAATGCTCTGTTCTGGTACTAATCCACCCTTTAATAATTGAGATTAAATTAAGCTAATTGGCATGATGATTAATTATGATCTAATGTATTAGAATCAAATTTTGATTTGTAAACTGAATTAACGATTTTGAAACTAACTGAAATTAGAAAGCGAATAAACAAAGGAAAGGAGTGTGTCCTGCACACGGCATTACTAAGCCATGAGTTTATTTTACTATTCTTTTAATTAGCAAATAAAATAGAAAAAAAGATAATTTTGAATACCCTCGATCATGTCATATGAGAGTGGAAATATTACACTTCTAGTCTAATAGTTTGGACCATTAACAATTTTGGTTCTCAACTTTTTTCTATTTGATTATTAGTAAAGTCCTCCACTTTAAAAACTAAGTATATATATATATATATATATATATATATATATATATATATATATATATATATATATATATATATATATATATATATATATATATATATATATATATATATATATATATATATATATATATATATATATATATATATATATATATATATATATATATATATATATATATATATATATATATATATATATATATATATATATATTATTCCGGACCGGCCTAATGACTAGGTATGCCTCAATCCACTCATGCTTATAAGACGGTCCAATAGTCCAATGTCAAAGGGGACCCACTGACTTTGTGCCCTTCAATCGAGAAGGATTTGTCGACCACAGTTACCCGTGGTTGGTTTCCCTACTCCTTCCGGGCTTTTGCCCGACATACGAAGAAATCATCCAGATTCGACAAAAGGTAGCTCTTGCTCGGGTGTCCATCTGCCCGACGCTCACTCATCCGATCAGGTATGCTCGGTGTAACGACTAGTTTTTGATAATCACCTATTTTCGGGGGATCCACGATCCAAACCCAAAATAGGAACCAATAGTCAAACATTGAGGGCTCTATATAAACCCTCTCACTTGAGAGGGTCAGGTATCCAATATTCACTCTTTTTACTCGTATTTGCTCACTCTTCTGCCATATCTTACTTTGGCATCAGAGTGTCTTGCAGCTACACCTCTCTTCTCTCCTCGACGACTGAACATCATCATCATCCTCATCAATGTATGTGGCTCACCTAAGATTCTGATCTCCAGGAACGATCAGTGGTGCCGTCCGTGGGAATCGTGTTACCTCGTATTGCATTCTCGGATCGTGAAGACTAAAACATTGCAATTCAAACCTGTTGGACGATGGCGCGGATATAGAAGGGGGGGGGGGTTGAATAGTTCCTTTTTAAAATTTAACTTTTCAAAAATACTTTACGGAAGTTCCCCGGAAAACACATCTAAAAACAAATGAAGTCACCAATGATCGGATATGCGTTTGAATCTGAGTAGGAAATAAAAGATGATAAGAAAAATTAAGACAATGCAACTAAATCACTTAAATTCAACACACTTGATAATCCACTGTCAACAATGAATTATACAAGAGAAATAAGCACAAAAGATATGAGTTTGTGTGTTTTGACTTTTTCTCAAACACTTGGTGTGCATCCACACAAAGTGTTATGTGTATGTTAAAGTAGTGCAGAATTTTGACAAGGTTGCTGTCAAAATTGATAACAACAATTTATCAAATAGTTGATGTGCACATACTAAACCAAACCAGAATTTTTCAAACCACACAAATTCAAGTAATGGAGAAAATACTAGAATGAAACGAATAAAAAACGCACGGGATTTGTTTAGGCAGTTCCTTCACTGTCCTCGCTAGAAGTACTATGCCCCCAATTCTCAACCGAATTGGGATATTTCATTAATATCGCAGTTGTTTATACAAGAAGAAAATTAGAACAACAAACCAATCCAAATTGCGATTGTTGCGATAACTTCTTCTTGCCCCTTGATTCGAGAAGAACCAAGTCCTTCACGCGTGTCGAGAAAACCTCTGATTAACAGTTAAAGTCCAGTTCCTCGTCATAGACTGCACGTCGTTGTACCAGTGCATCTTGGGTCACCCGACACTGGCTGGACTCATTATTGTACCATCCACGGTACATTTGAAGATGAAGTATTACACTTTGTTGGGACAGGTGGCTACTCTCCATGGGGACATCGAGGTTGCTCGCTGATGTTTCAAAGTTGCGTTCAAGGGACTCAACGCCATAGACTCTAAGCCAAAGCCAGCAGCCAAGACTACTCTCTCCAGCCGTTCGGAGGACCCAAAGCCATTCCCTCGTGTCGATTCCATCGACCTCGACAGCAGGTTCACTGGGGAGGAAAAAGAAGCACAACTGGCGGAAAGCAATTCTTCGTTGACACGTCTGGTACCCGACGGTGACTTTGAGATGATCGTGCTCGGGGAAGACCCTTCCAAAGGGGTCAAGATTGGAGCAGACCTTCCTGGCCTGACGAGAAAGTAGTTGAAGGCGTGTCTCTGAGAGAACGCATATCTGTTCACGTGGATCGCAAATGAAATTCCCGGGTTGGACCCATAAACTGTCTTCCACCACTTGACAATAGATTTATCTGTCTGCGATGTGGTACAATGCAGGAGGAAGCAGTCTCCAGAAAAGAAAGAAGTTTTCGAGCAGGCAGTTAAAGACCCCCTAGAGGTACAATTTGTAATCGAGGTCAGGTACACTACTTGCCTCTCAAACATTGTACTAATGAAAAAGAATAATCGAGAATGTCGTATGTACATGGAATACACTGATCTCAATCAGGCTTGCCCGAACGATGCTTACGCTTTACCTAACATAGATAAATTGGTAGATGGTTCTACAGGTTTTAAGTTGTTGTCATTCCTCAACGCCTATTCCGGGTACAATCAATACCCATGGTCGTGACCGACAAGAAGTATATTACCTTCAGGGCCGAATCGGGAAATTACTACAACGTATCACATTTTCAACTTAAAAACCAAATATCATAAAATTCATTAATATAAAATACTTCGAAAACGACGCAACGGATTCATAGAATTACAACTTTAACACGACTTTGTATATTTTCAACATCAAACTACTTCAACATGGATTTTCAAAATAAAACAACTTGAACAATTTCATCAACTAAAATGAAATTCAACATAAAGACAATACATGTGTTCATCCCCCCGAAGTGCTACGTATCAGAGCGGCAAACACCAACTTGAATCTACTAAGTACTCGACTCTTAGTTACCTGTACGTTACCAAAAATAAGGGCAACATTCAAATATAAGGGGTGAGATATCGAATAATATAAACAAGATTATGATAATTAATATGTAAGCGAGAAATCATATAATCGCACCACTTCACACAACAAGAAACATCAACGTACAAATTTAATCAACAACGATTAACAACATATACAAAATGCAACTCAAATACGTCTCAACTTAGGCATATGCATGTGGTACCATTTGGAGTAAACTCCCAACTTGAAATCTTTCCAGTTTATCGAGGCAACAACAACATATTTGCCAATCCAGGCCAACTTAATTTAAGCAATCGGTCCAACTTGAAAATATACAAATGTATACAACTTATGAATGTCATACAACAACAACAACAACAACATAAAAAGTGACTTAACAACTCAACAACATGTATCAACATTGGTCAGCAGACCTGCAACTTAATAATTCCTCAAGATCGGGACAACTCATCTTATATCGACTTAATACAACCATAACATGGAAAATCAACCAATTACAACTTAATTAATTAAATCTCTAAATTAATTATTTTAACTCTCAAATCTTCTAAAATTAACTTATTTTATCTCTACTTAATGTCTACGATCTACTCAGTTTAAAACGGATGCGAAAATAGGACGAATCGCCAAAAACTGCACTATCTGCACACAACTCTGCCCATATGCGTATATACTTGCTCCTGCACTGCCATTTACGTGCATCCCTTGCTCTTACGCGTAATGCCTGAGCTTTCTTTGTGTGTCCTACTCAAATGGCCAGCGGGTCGTGCCACACTCCCTCCTTTATGTGTAATGCTTGCGCAACTGTCATGTGTGACGCGTATGGCTTCCCTTACTACGCGTATCACCAGATCTGCTACGTGATTCACCAGACTTCACACCAGTCCCAATCCTGCTACAATTTATACAACTTCATCACTCAATTCAAGCCTAATTGGGTTTCTACATTGATTTTAGACCTCAATCCTTTTGTATACATTTCATCTAATAATTCTACAATCGATTACAAGTCATAAATCTCATTTTCTACACGATTTTCCTGCAACAAAACCAGTCCAGCAACACAACAACAAATACAACAACATGAACAATCTTATGACAGTAACACAACAAGAACAACATGTGACAGATCCATATGAAAATCAACAACAACAACTCATATAAAAACACAACAACAAATTATAAGAAATTCCCCTCCTACATACGAATTATCCTAATCCCAGTTATAGAATTCGAACCCCGTCCTTACCTTGGATTGAAGGCAGCTCGAATTCATAACAACAATCTCTACGAAAATTCAAAACCTAGCCTCTTGTTCTTCCTTAAGACCTGTTCTTCTCACCAAAATTCTGATTAACTCCCTAATTATGTTTTCAGCCTAATATTACTAAAATCTCACTAATTAGCTAAATTACTAATGGACCTAAAATAGCACCCCACCTTTACTACTCTCAACCAGAACTAAGCCCAATCTTACTATTATTAATAATTCTATTAATTATTCGACTTAATTAACTTTACCAACCTAAACACAACTTAACCATCAACTTAAACAACTTAACGACATACTCAATCAAAACAACACCTAACAACAATTAATCGGGAAAAATACGCGATGATATTTGATTTAATTAATTAATTAAATACGGGCGTTACAACTTTCCCCCACTTAGAAAATTTTCGTCCTCTAAAATCTTACATTGCTCAAACAACTCAGGATAAGATTCCTGCATCTTGCTTTCCAACTCCCAAGTCATACTCTCTCCAGCAGCTCCCAACAAAACAAATTTCACCAAAGAAATCTCTTTACCTCTTAAAGTCTTCATTTCACGATCCTCAATTCGTACCGATATCGTCTCCACAATGAGATTATCCCATACCTGCTCATCATCCATACTAATCACATGAGAAGGATCTGAAATATACTTCCGGATTTGCGACACATGGAACACATCATGCAAATTCGACAAATTTGGCGGTAAAGCCACTCTGCAGGCAACATTTCAAACCCTGTCCAAAATCTGATACGGACCAATAAAATAAGGAGTAAGCTTTTTAGACTTCAACGCTCATCCAACACCAGTTACAGGCGTAACTCTTAAGAATACATGATCACCAAATTGGAATTATAAATCCTTCCTTTGCTTATCATGATAACTTTTCTGCCTATTTTGAGAAGCCTTCATCTTATCTCGAATCAACTTCACCATCTCGGTAGTCTCTTAAATTATCTTTGGTCCAAGCACCACACTCTCTCCAGATTCATACCAACATAACGGAGTCCTACATCTCTGACCATACAACGCCTTAAAAGGTGCCATTCCGATAATATAATGGCAACTATTATTATACGTGAACTCGATCAGTGGAAGATAAATATCCCACGAACCTCCCTGCTCAAGAACACAAGATCTCAACAAATCCTCCAATGATTGAATCGTCCTCTCAGTTTGACCATCTGTTTGAGGATGATACGCTGACCTCAACCTCAAATTAGAACACAATGCTTCTTGCAAACTCTTCCAAAACTCAAAAGTAAACCTCGAATCTCGATTCGACATAATACACAAAGGAACACCATGTAACTTCACAATCACTCTGATATAAATCTCTGCCAACTTCGATACTGGAAAACTGATGTTAATTGGAATAAAATGAGCCAACTTTGTAAGCATATCAACAATGACCCAAATCGAATCATGTCCTCTTAAAGTATTAGGCAATCCCGTTACAAAGTCCATAGAAATGCTACCATATTTCCATTCTGGAATTTCTAACGGTTGCAACAAACCAGCAGGCTTCTGGTGTTCAACTTTCGACTTCTGACAAGTCAAACAGGCATACACAAAATGTGCCACATCACCCTTCATCCCAGACCACCAAAACATCTTCTTCAAATCTTGAAACATCTTAGTCGCTCCTGAATGAATACTCAAATTACTTATATGACTCTCCTCAAGAATCATTCTTTTCATATTTGTATCATCAAGAATACAAATTCTATCATGAAGTCTCAAAATACCATGCGCATCCAACTTAAAACCATCTGTCTCTGATTCATCGCAATCAACCATGATATCAACTAGTTTCACATCCAATTTCTGAGCTTCTTTAATATTGTCCAGAAAATCATTATTAATCTTCAACATACCCAACATAACACTCTTCGGTGTCACTTCGCAAACCAAACTCATATCTCAGAACTGCTCAATCAACTCTAACTCCTTAACCATCATTGCTGACATACGCAAAGTTTTTCAACTTAAGGCATCAGATACCACATTAGCTTTATCTGGATGATAATTCAAACCAAAATCACAGTCTTTCAATATTTCCAACCACCTTCATTGCCTCATATTCAACTCTTTTTGATCAAAAAGATACTTTAAACTCTTATGGTCGCTAAACACTTCAAATCTAGAACCATAAAGATAATGCCTCCAGATTTTCAGTACAAAAACAACTGCATAAAGCTCCAAATCATGCGTAGAATAGTTCTTTTCATGAACCCTCAACTGTCTCGACACATGAGCAATTACTTTACCATTTTGCATAAGAACACTTCCTAAACCCATCAACGAAGCATCAAAATACATCACAAATGGTTCTCCTGAATTCGGTAAAGTCAAAACTGGAGCCGACGTCAATCTCTTCTTCAACTCTACAAAACTTTCTTCGCATTGGACATCCTACACAAAAGCTTTAATTTTTCTAGTCAACCGAGTCAATAAAAGTACCAACTTAGAAAACCCTTCAAGACCTTCGGTAATATCCAGCTAATCCCAAGAAGCTTCTAATCTCAGTAGCCGACTTTGGAGTTTCCCATTGCAACACAACATCTATCTTAGAAGGATCCACAACAATACCACTACCTGAAATCACATGACCAAGAAAACTGACTTCCTTCAACCAAAATTCACACTTGGATAAATTCACATACAACTTTTTATCCTTCAAAACTTCTAACATTGTTCTCAAATGCTCTGCATGCTCTTCTTCTGACATGGAATAAATCAGAATATCATTAATAAACACAACCACAAAATGATCCAGATAAGTATGAAAAATACGATTCATGTACTCCATGAATACTCCCGGCACATTAGTTACACAGAAAGGCATCACTGAATACTCGTAATGTCCATACCGTGTTCTGAACACCTTCTTCTGAATATCACCATCTTTCACCTTAATCTGATGATAGCCCGATCTCAAATCGATCTTGATAAACACACGAGCACCTACCAACTGATCCATCAAATCATCTATTCTTGGTAAAGGATGCTTATTCTTAATTGTCACCTTGTTCAACTGTCTATAATCTACACAAAGCCTCATACTTCCATCTTTCTTCTTAACCAACAGAACTGGAGCTCCCCACGGCGATACACTTGGTCTTACAAACTTCTTCCCAAGTAACTCTTCCAACTGCTTCTTTAATTCATCCAACTCAGAGGCGAACATCTTGTAAAGTACCATAGAAACAGGTCTAGTACCAGGTACAAGATCAATTGCAAACTCAACTTCTCTTTCTAGCGGTACGTCAGGAATTTCATCAGGGAAAACTTCAAGAAATTCATTCACCACTTGCAACCCTTCAATCTTAGCTTTATTCTCTACAGATAACGACGCCATCAACGAAAACATTTGGGCTTCTTCTTTCATCAACTTCTACAATTCTCTAAACTACACCAATTCAACTCCTTCCTTTTATGGAGTAGAAAACCTCACTGACTTACGATAGCAATTAATATGAACATAGTTATACTCTAACCAGTTCATACCTAGGACTACGTCCATCCCAGTCAACAGAAAACATACCAAATTAACATAAAAATCTCTATCAAAGATAGACAACGGGCACCTCAAACACACTTGAGAAGTAGTCGTCGATCCCTTAGCTGCAATCTCGATGCCCATTTCTCCTTTCATAGCAGACAACGCAAGACCCAAGTTCTTAACACAATCAGCAGCAATAAAACAATGAGTTGCACCCGTATAATTAAAGGAATACTATAAATGAAACATGTATCTCTGACGAGCTTATCCTCATTAGATGTCTGAGTCCCAACTAAAGTGAATAGTTTTCCTCCAGACTTTGCTTTCTTTGGCTTTTGGAACTAGCTACTAATGTGCCCTTCTTCACCGTAGTTAAAACAAATCATTTATTTATGCGTGCAATCAAATATTGCATGCCCAACTTTTCCACAACGGAAACAATGCTTCACCTCGGCAGTACACACATTGCTCTTGTGTCCAGCTTACCCACATTTGAAACAAACAATACCAGGGGGAGCATCTCCCCCACTAGTTCTCTGACCCGAAGCAACTTTCTTCTTACCCTTACCAGCTGGAGTATCATAAGGCTTGCCACGGTTCTGCTGATTCTTGCCTCTCCTATCAGTAACAATCTTGTAGTGAGCATTGTTATCTTCTTCGAAGATCTTGCAACTATCAACCAAGTCAACAAAAACACGAATCTTCTAATACCCTATAACCTTCTTAATCTCGGAGCACAACCCGTTCTCAAACTTGATGCACTTTGAGAATTTAGCAGTCGCTGCATCATGGTGCGTGTAGAACTTCGACAACTCTGTAAACTTTATAGTATAATCAGTTACCGACATATTTCCCTGTTTCAGCGCAAGGAATTCAATATCCTTCTTACCACGCACATCTTCAGGATAAGACTTCCTCATAAACTCTCTATGAAATACAACCCAAGTGATCTCCTCCCGTGTAGCTTCCAACCTTTCTCTAGTTTCCAACCACCAATAATCAGCCTCAACTTCCAACATGTGGGTTCCATAACGAACCTTTTGCGCTGGAGTTTAATCCATCACACAAAAGATCCTCTCTATTTCCTTCAACCAAGCCAACGTTGCATCAGGGTCATACTTTCCCTTGAAAGAAGGCAGATTCTCTCTCTGAAAAGTCGCCAAAGTACGAGACTCATCATTCCCGCCAACATTCGGTAAGTTCTACACAACTTGAGCCATTTCTTGCATTGAAGTAGCCATTGCATCATCATTTCTTCCAACCATCTCAACTTAACACTACAACGCAACAAGAGTTAGAACCACTTAATAATACTCAATTGTTAAAAAAACTACGACTCGACAACTTGATCGGACAAATCGACCTGCTCTGAGAACAGTAATGTAACACCCCATTTCTACCCGGCTTTAAAATTAAATCAAAGTTATAAAAATTCTCCACAAATATGGGATATCACATTTTCAACTTAAAAACCAAATAGTATAAACTTCATTAATATAAAATACTTCGAAAACGACGCAACGGATTCATTGAATTACAACTTTAACACGACTTCATGTATTTTCAACATTAAACTACTTCAACATGGTTTTTCAAAATAAAACAACTTAAACAAGTTCATCAACTAAAATGAAATTCAGCATAAAGACAAGACATGCATTCCTCCCCCCGAAGTGTTATGTATCAGAGCGACAAACACCAACTCGAATCTACTAAGTACTCGACTCTTGGTTACCTGCACGTTAACAACATAAGGGCAACATTCAAACAGAAGGGATGAGATATCGAATAATATAAACAAGAGTATGATCATTAATACGTAAGCGAGAAATCATATAACCGCACCACTTCACACAACAAGCAATATCAACGTACAACTTCAATCAACAACGATTAACAACATATACAAAATGCAACTCAAATGCGACTCAACTTAGGTATATGCATGTGGTACCATTTGGAGTAAACTCCCAACTTGAAATCTTGCTAGTTTATCGAGGCAACAACCACATATTTTCCAATTCAGGCCAACTTAATTTGAGCAATCGCTCCAACTTGAAAATATACAAATGTATGCAACTTATGAATGGAATACAACAACAACAACTTAAAAAGCGACTTAACAACTCAATAACATGTATAAAGGTTGGTCAGTAGACCTACAACTTAATAATTCACCAAGATCGGGACAACTCATCTTATATCTACTTAATACGACCATAACATGGAAAATCAACCAATTAAGACTTAATTAATTAAATCTCTAAATTAATTATTTTAATCCTCAAATCTTCTAAAATCAACTTATTTTATCTCTACATAATGTCTAGGATCTACTCAGTTCGAAACGGGTGCGAAAACAGGACAAATCGCCAAAAACTGCACTTTCTGCACACAATTCTTCCCATACGCGTATAGACTTGCCCATGCATGTATAGACTTGCTCCAATGCATCCATTTACGCGTATCCCTTACTCTTACACGTAATTCCTGAGCTTTCTACGCGCGTCCTACTCAAATGGCCAGAGGGTCGTTCCACACTCCCCCCTTACGCATAATGTCTGGGTAACAGTCATGTGTTACTCATATGGCTTCCCTTATTACGCGTATCACTAAATCGTCTATGTGATTCACCAGACTTCACACCAATCCCACTCTTGCTACAATTTACACAACTGCATCACTCAATTCAAGCCTAATTGGGTTTTTACATTGATTTTAGACCTCAATACTTTTTGCATACACTTTATCTAATAATTTTACAATCGATTACGAATCCTAAATCTCCTTATCTAGACGATTTTCCTGCAACAAAACCAGTCTAGCAACACAACAACAAACACAACAACATGAATAATCTTATGACAATAACACCACAAGAACAACATATAACAGATCCATGCGAAAATCAACAACAACAACTCATATAAAAACACAACAACAAATTATACGAAATACCCCTCCTACATATGAATTATCCTAATTCCGGTTATAGAATTTGAGCCCCACCCTTACTTTGGATTGAAGGCAGCTCGAATTCACATCAACAATCTTTACAAAAATTCAAAACCTATCCTCTTGTTCTTCCTCAAGACTTATTTTTCTCACCAAAGTTCTGATTAACTCCCTAATTAGGTTTTCAACCTAATATTACTAAAATTTCACTAATTAGATAAATTACTAATGAGCATAAAATAGCACCCCCTCCTTTACTACTCTCAACTACAATTAAACCCAATCTTACTATTATTGATAAATCTATTAACTATTCAACTTAATTAACTCGACCAACACAAACACGACTTTACCATCAACTTAATATCAACTTATCGACATACTCAATCAAAACAACACCTAACAACAATTAATCGAGAAAAATACGTGATAATATTTAATTAAATTAATTAATTAAATACAGGCGTTACAAAATCCTCCCAACATACTCTCCCTCTCTTCAAGCTCCTCCGCAAAGAGGCTTCCTTCAAATGGACGAAAGAATGTGAGCAAGCCTTGATGCATCTCAAGAAGGCTCTATCAGACCCCTCGGTTCTCTCTTGACATGAGGTTGGCGAGACTTTGTTTCTGTATTTGGTTGTCGCAAGCGAGGCCGTAAGCGCCGCCCTTATACGAGAAAATCCCGAAGGGCAAAAACACATATATTTCACGAGCAAAGCCCTACAGGGGCCCGAGATTAGGTACCAACAGATTGAAACAGTCGCACTAGCCCTCCTCAACGCATCGAGAAGACTCAGACACTATTTCCTAGCATACACGATTGTCGTTCAGACGGACTAACCCATCAGATAACTTCTTGGTCGGCCAGATATGGCCGGAAGGATGCTTAAGTGGTCCTTGGAACTATCTGAGTTCGACATTAGATATGAAAGCAGGCTAGCCCTCAAGGCATAAGTCTTGGACGATTTCGTGGTCGAAATGACCACCCCTAAAAACGTAGCTTACGCGTCTAGGAATGGACTATTTTCGTGGAAGGAGCATTGAGCTCAACAGGCAGCGGAGTAGGGATTATTTTGGAAAACGAGGAAGAATACGAAGCTTTCCTCGATGGCTTAAGTCTAGCCGACGATCCTGGAGCCGAGGAAATAATCATTTGTACAAACGCTCAACTTGTGGTCTTACAAGTCAACAGAGAGTACCAGGTCAAGAACGACAACTTGTCAAAATACCTAACCCTAGTCAAAGAAAAAATGATGAAGTTTGCATCCATAGAAGTTAAACATGTTCCTCGTGAACATAACATACGGCAAGACGTGCTAACGAAACTCGCGAGCACGAAGAGGAAATGTGGAAACAAATTTTTCATACAAGAGATACTCCCTCGGCCAAGCATCGAAAAAGCATTATCGATGATAGACGTAAATGTTGTCGGTGACGCCAACTGTTGGATGACCTCGGTCTACAATTATCTAACGAACGATGAACTTCCCCTAGATCCTAAGGAAGTCGGTATAGTCAGGTGAAGAGATTGCTCATATGTATTGGTTAAAGGTAAACTCTATCGATGGGGATTCTCCATTCGTCTCCTCAAGTGTGTCGAGGAAGAGTTGATCTCGCACATCCTGCGAGAGATCTACGAAGGCATTAACGCCCAACATATGGGTGGGAGTTCACTGGCAGGAAGGTCATGCGAGCAGGATATTACTAGCCAACAATGACAAACGCCGCCAAAGAACACTTGAAAAAATGCAACAAATGCCAATGGCATGGGGATATGCACCTGGCGCCTCCAAATAAGCTCAAGACAATGTCCTCCTCGTGGCCCTTCGCATGGTGGGTCCTAGATATCCTTGGTCCCTTCGTCGTCGGTTCAAACCAGAACAAGTACTTGATTGTCAGTGTAGACTATTTCAAAAAATAGATAGAGGTTGAAGCCTTAGCTAAAATAATGACATTCAACATATTGTGTTTCTTCAAACAAAATATCCTCGCTCATTTTGGGTTACCCCAAGCCATAGTCGCCGACAACTATAACACCCAAAAAATTTCCCTCTCAATTTCATGGCATTTAGCCCATCGTATTGCATATCCTCCCATACATCGAATAAAAATAAAATAAAAATAATAAATCACACATCATTGGTTGGAATAAGGTATGTGATCGAGGTTTATTCAGTGCCAAAATTAATCATCGGAGCTCAAAGTCAAAACAAGCCCATAACGGATGACAGAGGTACATTTTGAGGATTTCCCACCAAAACGAGGGGAAATTCAAATTTGACTTCCGTTAACCGGTTAACACCAAGGGTTAACCAGTTAACGCATGTTAATTTTGAAATTTTCAAAAAAAACAGCTTGCCTTACACTCTATTTCCCCACTTCAAAATTGCCTTGCATTTTCCACCACTTTCTAGATCCTTCTACCACTTTCCTATGGAATATTCCAAGGAATATAGGAATATTCCAAGGAATATTCTAGAAACCCTAACTAACTTTAACTAACTCGTAAGTTAGATCCTAACCTCATTTTCCAAACCCAATGCCAAACCTAATCCCTAACCAAAGCCTCATTCCAAACCTAGCTTCTATATAAATCATTTTCACTCCAAACCTCACGACTTTAACCTCACTTTCTAACTTCAACTTCATTTTCACCATTTCACTTCATTTTCATCTTAATTCTCTCAATTTTTCTCTCATCTTCAACCTTTCACCAAAGCTTCATCACCAAGATCTTTCAAGCTTTCACATTGAAACTCGAAAGATCGGAAGCTTAACCTTCATCCTCTTCACCGATTCAGTGGATAATCGAAGATTCGACATGGTTACGGTGTTTATTTCACCGTTCGGAAACTTTTCGGATCAATTTCATTTATTTTTCACTCTCGCGGATCAAAGCTAGGAGCATCCGGTATTCTCTTCATTTGTGCATTGATTAAAATCGCAATAATCACCAAAGCAAGCCTCCGCTTTGTAGGTTGGTGAATCCGAAATCGTTTCTCGATTTAATTTATTTCTCTTCATCTCGCTGTAAGGCACTTTATTTATTGTTTGATTGCTTTTGTGATGTGTTATTCAGTTTAACCCCCAGTATCTAGAATCATAGCTCGTTCTTAGTGCTAATAGGTGTTAGAAGGCTATATTTAGGTAGCAATTTCGTGCTAGCATGTTCATGTTTGTATTAGGAGCTTTAGAAGTAGGTTGATGGCTAGAAGTGCTTTTTTCATCACTATTTTTGCATTCTGGTTCAATGTTAACCGGTTAATGTTGCACCCCAAAATTTGCCCTCACAATACAAGACTTTGTGTGCTAAGAAGGTTCACAAGGTTCACAAGTTCTCAATGCTTATATAACCTTTTATGAGGTTCATGAAGTCTACAAGTTACTTTATGAAGGTTCACAAGGTTCACAAGCTTCTCAACATCTTCAAGACCTTTCATGAAGTTCATGAAGTCTACAAGTCACTTCTTGAAGGTTCACAAGGTTCACAAGATTCACAATGATTACAAAGCTCTCCTGAGGTTCATAAGGTCTACAAAGTCACTTCATGAGGTTCACAAGGTTCACAAGCTTCACAATACCTCCCATGAGGTTCACAAGACATTTTATGATGGTTCACAAGGTTCACAAAGTTCACAATGGGTCAGAAGAGTTGACAATTCCCTCAGACAATGCACCTCCTAAACAGTGCATCCAAAACTAGGGTTTTGACTTTAATCAGGCTAAATGGATTTCCAATACCTCAAGTGAGCTTCATAACATCTTATATGTGTATAAGAACCCCCATGACAAGTTTCAAGACTTTTCTCAAAAGTTTGCTCAGTCAGATGATCAGATAAGTCAAAATCAGTCAGTGCAGTTAAAAAGTCAAACTAAGGTCAACTGTGGTCAAACCAAAGTCAAACTTCATGATTTTTTGCCAACACCAATTATATGAAGTAAAATTCATCATTTGATCAAGGGTTGATCATGATTCATCAAGGAGATTCCAGATCATCAATAATCAGGAGTTTCTAAATTAGGGTTTCCTCAGTAAAAGTCAACTGAACTTTGACCAGCCATAACTTTCACATACTTCATCACCAAGTCTCCATCCAAAGCTCATTTTGAAGGAAATTGAATTCTCTACAACTTTGATGTTGCAAGTTAAGCCCAAAAATGCTTCATTTGGAAGATATGAGCTAAGACATTATAGGTCATTTCAAAAGTCAACAAAAAGTCAACAACTTCAAAAGGGCATAACTTGAGATTGGTAAATTATATGGACCTGAAACTAATGGGGTTGTTTAGAGGACTCTTCAAGCTTTCCAAAAAGTCCAAGAACATCCTCATACCTTTAAAATTGAGGGAGATGTGCCCTTGCAAAGTTGGGAAATTTTGTGATGGTTTATGTTGAAAATGGAGGTTTAAAACCACTTCTTTCCAAATGGGCTGCCCAAATTGTGATCCAATCCATACCATATCATCATGCACGACCCAATTGATTTAAAATCATAATTTTTATTATTTTATTTTTATTTATTTTGATTTAATTCATAAAAAATCATTTTAAATAAATATAAAATATGAAAATATATTTTTGGATGAAGATTGAGCTTCTAGAATCTCATCAATGTTGATTGAAGTTGAAAGAGAAAGAAATCATGTGATTTATCCAAAAATAGCAAGCTTTCATGAGCCAATATTTGAATTTCATGACACCATCTTTTTCAATCTTCAAGTATCAAATCTTCCACATAGTTAATCAATTTTTTGACCTAGAATGATTCACATATATATACTAAACACAAACCTAACCTTCATTCACGATTTTCCAGCATCAAAAGGTAAGTTTCACAGCTCAAAAATTCAAGCCAAAACACCAATTCGGATTCTTCAATCCAAGGGGTTTCAAGGTAAAATAAGGACATGGTTGGCTTCCTTGGACATCATGGATCATGAATCATCATTCATAAGCATTCAAATCATGCCCTAATGATAAACCTGAAGCTTGTTATGCTTGACAAAACTTTTTTTTCGATTGCATTAATTTGTTGTGTTTCAATGAAATTTGCTTGGCTAATGTTGTTTGTTATGTGCTATAGATCGTTTCTGGACAAAAAAATCGAAGCTTCCTTGCCTAAAACAGATTCGGCCATAGTTAGGGTTTTGACCTCCAAAATGGGGTCCTTTGATTTACTAAACTTAAATGAGTTTTGAGAACATAGGAGTGTTCTATGAATCTCCAGGATCATAAAACTATAATTAATTTCATAAATCGTGGCTGTTTGGTGTGAGTTTGATTTTCGCAGGTCAAGAACCATGAAGAATTTGTAATAAAATTCGCAGGAAAAAGGGAAGAAGATTTCGCAGGAAAAAGGTTGAAGAAGAAGCCATTCGCGCGCTCAGGACAAATTTAAATTATGTTAACATATTTTATGTTGTTTTGTTATTTTGTTATCACAACAGCTTCGTTGTCCCAGTGGAAAGGCTTGTACGCGTATGATCAAAGGGGAGGGGATCGAATCCTGCCTCCAACCAATGTTTTGGTATTTTCTCATTTTAATTGTATTCTTAATATATTATTATTGGTGATTGTTTGACTATCAGTTAGGCTCTCCCAGCCAGGCGGATACGCGTGCATGCTTGTAATCAGAAGGTCCTGGGTTCAAGTCCCACCCCAGGCCTTTTGTTTTCATTATTTTTCTGGATTTTTAAGACATTGCATAAAAACAATTGGAGTCATTCTATGATCACCAACGCATGGTTGGCCTGATGGTATGTTTTGATGCTGGCAAGCTTGATGACCTGGGTTCAAACCCAGCCAAGGTAAGTTCTTATTTTTTATCACTTTTTCTATTTTCTTTAATTAATTAGTTTATTTGTTTTATATTCTTAATAAAAAAATAAATCATATATATTAAAAAATTAAAATAACATCTTATTCTCTAAAAATTCTAAACTTTCTGTTTTTTTTTTAATTCAAAAATTTATTTTATTATTTTATGTAATTATAATATATATGTATATATTAGTTAAAATAATTTTGTATATAAACAAATCCTAATTTTCTAAACAAACCCTAAAATATTTTCTAAAACAAAACTTAATTCTATTTTTTCTAAATAATTTTATTTTCTAATTCTTAATGTAATTATTATGTATATCTACTTATTTAATATGATTCTTGTAAATTTTGTAAATATGATTATTTTTATTTATGAACATGATATTTAAAATTTATTTTCTTTATATAATATGTAAATACTTTTTATAATTTTTGTTTAGAAATAATTAAATTTGATAATGATTTAAATTTGTAATTATATCATATTTAAAATTTTTATATTATAGTAATTATTTAATTATCCATGTTTCTAAATAAATGCTTATATATAAAAATCAAATTTTGTGTTTATTATTCTAATCATGTTATTATAATATTTTTCTATTAATTATTGTTGCTAACCATATTCTTATTTTTTGCTTATTATTATCTTAAATTTTTATCTTATTATTTTTCCTAACCTTGTCTATTTTTCTAATTATTACTATTTCATTAAATTTAATTATTCTCACTAACTTTATTCTTGATATTTCTACTAACTTTATTTATTTTTTAATTATTATTATCACTAACCCCTATTTATTTATTTATTGTTTATTCATTATTTTTGCTTATTTATTTATATCTTGCTAATTATTTTTGCTATTTATTTTATTTTGCTTATAATTATGTAATTGCTTCCTTGGTGTAATTTTGTAAATATTTTAATTGTTGCTATGGTTAGTAAATTAGGGAGTGCAAAACATGTATTTTATTTAAAATAAATTTAGCTCATTTAATTGAAGATAAATAATATTGAACACTCACACACATAAGTCGATTTTTAATCGCCATCCTACACTTTCTAAGGCTATCCCTCAATGTTGCCTACTAATAAGGTCAAGTGGGGTGTATAAAGCAAGTCCCTTAAAAAGAAAAATCATCAAGTCCCTAATGGTTGCCTTTAAAAATCAAGTCCCTTCGAATAATGATGATAGTCCCTCCTAAATGCTTAATACACCCCACAGTTGCCTTCATAAAACAGAATGTCCCTCTCATATCCCTTACATCCAAGGTAATGACTACCTACTCCTTAATAGTAGGGATAGTCTTACCAATTAAAGGATAAAGAACAAGAAAGACTTAAAACTTTAGGGTAGGTTCCTCTTATGTACTTGCTCACTTCAAAAACTTTTCACACTTAACAAATTTCAAACAAATTTTCAAAAACAAGTTTTTACGCATCCGTATATGGATCATTATTAACTATTCTGAAAATTTTTCTATTCACACACTACACTTTCAAAAACAATTCAAAAGTGAGCTAAGTAACTAAGAGCCCATGGATAACCATGGATGTAAAGGGTGCTAACACCTTCCCTTTACATAACCTACCCCCCGGACCCAAAAATATCTCTTAAGGTCTTTCCTGTTCTTTTATACCCTTTCCTTTTGGATAAAATAAAAGTCGGTGGCGACTCTTGCTATCCGCAACATAACTAAAGTCAGTTCTCCCACCGTGTTACAGAACTGGCGACTCTGCTGGGGATCTAAATTTAAGAGGGGTACCCTTAGGAATTAGATCACTTTAAATTGTTTGCCTTGTTTGCTTTATATTATCTTGTTGGGCTCTTATGTGTGAAAGATCCTAACCCGGATCTAGTGTACCTTAGGTAAATGGCAATAGACCAAGGAAACTGTACGACGTATATCGATACGGTTGATCCGGTGGCCATAGTTAGTGCGACTTCTTGGTTGGTGCTTATGTTCCTTAAGTCAAGTTGAGGATAATATGAGGCTGCCATATGTTGTCAATGCACTAACTAACTTTTAGAACCCTAGTTATCCCATCTTGGCCTTTAGAAGGTAGTGAGGTAACCGGCTTTGGTGCAGACTGAAGTTGGTTGACACTCGATACTACGCTCATTGAGATTCTAAACTTGGAGGGTTTTGGTTGGCAAGTAAGTTGCCTTCTGAACAACCACCCTTGTGAAGGATCAATGATATTGAGATCCCTTAGAACCCGGTTACTTTTGTAGGACAGGATGAACCATCTAACTTCAGGGGAGGGTACTTACCTTTGAACCTCATGCAAGCCTTTAAACCTAGGGCTATGGTATGACTTGTTTGTGTGTGCCACATGTTTGTGATTGAACATAACATCATGACATCATCATGCATCATAAGCATAGCATTTTCACTAACCATTTCAAGGACCAAAGGATTTATCTTTGTTCTTTGTTGCAGGTCATGGCTTCTGCTCGTAGAAACACCATCAGGATCAACTTTGTAGGAATACCTCCCAAGCTTAAAGAGTTGGTTTCTCAATTGTCTGATCATTCCCATTTCATCAAGAGACATGGCCACCTATTGGATCTAGTCACTTCAGGGTTCAATGAAGACATGATGAGTGTCCTGTTTCAGTCCTTTGACCCTAAGCACCACTGCTTTACATTCCCCGACTATCAGCTGGTTCCAACCATGGAGGAGTTCTCTAAACTTCTGGGCATACCTGTTCTTGATCAAAGACCCTTCACAGGCTTGGAGAAGGAGCTTAAACCAGAGGTTATTGCTGCAGCTCTACATCTGAAGAAGTCTGACATTGTTCTAGAAACAAGAAGTGGGGTCAAGGGTATTCTTGCCAAGGTATTAATGGATAAAGCTCAAATGTTCTTGAAGGCCATGAGCTATGATGCTTTTGAGGAGGTCTTAGCCTTGCTGATATATGGCTTAGTATTGTTCCCCAATCCAGATCAGTTCATAGATGCTCATGCCATCAACATTTTCCTGAGTCACAATCCAGTGCCTACATTGCTTGGAGACATCCTACATTCTCTTCACACCCGTACTACAAGGGCAAGAGGAACTTTGATGTGCTGCATACCTTTGCTTTCTAGGTGGTTTATTTCTCACCTTCCTCGCTCAGTGATGAAGAATGAGCAAGGGTTCAGATGGTCCAAGAGGATCATGTCACTTTCTCACTCAGATGTCCATTGGTGCTCCAGATCTATGGAGAATGTCACCATCATTGACCGTTGTGGGGAGTTTCCTAATGTGCCACTTCTAGGCATAAGAGGAGGCATCACCTACAACCCCTCTCTAGCTTTACGACAGTTTGGTTATGCTCGGAGCGATGGCCCACATGACATGTTGATTCAGGGCATTGTGTTTGATTACGACAACGATCTTCAGGGTTACCGTCAGAGATTCATACGAGCATGGGGAAAAGTAAACAGGGTTGACAGCAAGACACTGGAGCCTAAGTACACTATTCCTATGGAGGCTTATCTCAGATGGGTACGATCTCGTGCTCAGACACTCATGATGCCATATCCTGTCGTCCTACCAGTTACCATGGAACCTGTTGCTGAAGGAGACACAGCTTATACCATCCTTCACCCAGACATGCCTACTGATATGGAAGACTTGCAGAGATCATGGATCAAACTGAAGGAGCAAAGGGATACTTTCGAGGCTCATTACAAAGCAAGCCAAGCAAGAATCCTAGAGCTAACAAAGCAACTTCACGAGGAACGGAACCTCAACTCATACCTCAACATAAAGAGGAAACGTCCATGGGAGACTTAAAACCCCATCTTTTGTACTTATTTTATTTCATCTTTTGTAAGCCTAAAAGGCAAAACAAAGTTATTACTAATAAAAGTTTACTTTCGTGTTTGTCTAAGCAAATTTAAATCCTGCGGTCCTTGAAAACATTGCATATGCATTACCATATCACTTCATTGCATCACAGGTTTATAATTGTGCACAGGTTTCTCATATTCTCGCTGTTTATTTCAGCAATGGCTCTTGAACAATCAGTTAAGGATCTTCAGGCACAAAATGCACAGTTCCAAGAGTTGATCTTGAACCTGTCCAAGGGGCAAGATGAATTGAAGGCACTGCTGGCCAAGAAGACTAAGAAGACTAGAAGGTCTGCTGGGTTGATCAACATGGGAAGAAGGTTCAAAGGTCTCGCCAAGACCAAAGAACCAGCTGAAGACTATGAATCTGAAGAATCTGAGCAAGAGGTAGGCAGTCTCCACCATTCAATGGGGGACTCTGATTCTGAGGCTAACTACTACCATGAGCCTAATGAAGACAAATTCAAGATGCTGGTGGATAGGATGGATGCCATGGAGTTGCAGAAGTCATCTGGGCTGGATTTTGAGGATTTGAGTCTGATATCTGGGGTAGTCATACCCATTGGGTTCAAGGTTCCTACATTTGTTGTCTATGATGGGGTCTCTTGTCCCAAGCTGCATCTGAGGTCATATGTCAGAAGGATTCAACCCCACACTGCTGATAAGAAGTTGTGGATCCATTTCTTTCAAGAAAGCTTATATGGAGCTCAGTTGGAGTGGTATTATCAGTTGGAGAGTGTCAACATCAAAGACTGGAATGATCTTGCTGAAGGTTTCTATAAGCAGTACCAATACAATGCTGACTTAGCCCCCACTCGCATGCAGCTTCAGAGCATGTCTATGGGTGCCAAAGAAAGTTTTAAAGAGTATGCTCAGAAGTGGAGAGATTTAGCTGGAAGAGTTCAACCCCCTTTGACTGATAGGGAATTGGTTGATATGTTCATGTGTACGCTGAATGGTCCGTTTTACAGTCATCTCATTGGAAGCTCATCATCTGGCTTCACTGAGTTGATCATGACGGGAGAGCGAGTAGAGAATGGAATAAAGAATGGTAAGATCCAAGTGGGTACTTCCTCATCAGGTGCTGCAAAGAAGCCTCCCACTGGGAAGAAAGAATCTAATGCTGTTTATGGTCAGCCTGATCGTAACAGAAGGCATCAGTCTGTTAGTGCAGTTCATATTTCAAATCCAACTCCTGCAACAACAGAGCAGCCACAGGGCAACCAACAGAGGGCTAGAAGACAGTTCACGAAGATCAATATGTCAATGGCTCAGGCATTGCAACATTTGTTGAAGGCTGAACTTATTACTTTGAAAGAGGCTCCTCAGAATCCCAATGTTACCTCTCCCAGGTACAATCCCAATGCAAGGTGTGCATACCATTCAAACTGTCAGGGACATGATACTAATAATTGCTGGGTCTTGAAGAATAAAATTCAGGATATGATTGATGCTGGAGAAATTGAGTTTGATCCTCCGGGTACTCCCAATGTGATTACTGCTCTAATGCCAAATCACGAGAAGACTGTCAATGCCATTGATGAAGATCTACATGTTTATTCAGTTATGGAGTTGGCCACACCATTGTCTGTTATCAAAAAGAGGTTAGTACAAGCTGGGATCTTTCCAGGTTGTCGTGAAGATTGTTTGTATTGTACCTATAAACCAGATAGTTGCTTCATATTGAGAGATGGAATTCAGCGTCTCATGGATAAGTATACTATAGTGTTTGAGACGGCTCCGTCGTCTGTAGAAAGTATGGTGGATCATCTGACTCAAGGTAAGAAGGTTGAAGAGGTTGACATGGTTGACAAAGTACCACTAAGAATCACTTCAAAGGGTCCTATTAAAATCACTCATCAGGGTCCAATCAAAATTACTGCTGAAGGTCCTGTGAAAGTTGTTGCTGAAGCCAAAATAGCTCATGTGGTCATTACTACTCCTGGTCCTATCCCATATACGTCTGATAAAGCTGTGCCTTGGCACTATGGGTCTGATGTTTACATCCATGGTGTTAAGCAAGAACCTGTAGCTGATGTACCTGTTGATGTTGATAATATTGCTGGATCTAGCAAGATCACTCGTAGTGGAAGAGTCTTCTCTCCTCCAGATACTTCCAAGAATACAGTTACTCATGCTGCTACCTCAACCACTGATGCTCGGGGCAAGGGTCCTGTTATTGAGCCTGTATCTACTGATGTGCCAGCTGCTGATGACCTCTCTAAGCAGATGGAGGAAGTATTGAAAATCATTCGCAAGAGTGATTATGACATTGTTGATCAGTTGGGGCATACTCCCTCAAAGATTTTTATGCTGTCATTGTTGTTATGTTCTGAGGCTCATGCCAAGTCCTTGATCAAGTTTCTGAAGACAGCTCATGTACCCAGTGCAATTTCTGTTGACCAATTTGAGAACTGTGTTGCCCACCTGACCTATGATAATGGGTTAGGATTTTCTGATGCTGATTTGACCCCTGCCAAGAGGGATCATAACAGGGCCCTGCATATTTCAATTGAATGCAGGGGCACTACCCTGTCTCATGTGCTGATAGACAATGGTTCCTCTTTGAATGTGTTGCCTAAGGAAGTCCTGAACAAGCTGAGTCCTGAAGATGCTGTGCTGAAGCCCAGTAATATTGTAGTAAAGGCTTTTGATGGTTCTAGAAGAGTAGTGCATGGGGAAATTGATCTTCCAATCCAAGTTGGTTCCCAGGTGTTTACTGCTACATTTTATGTGATGGATATTCGTCCTTCATACTCTTGTCTGCTTGGTCGTCCCTGGATCCATGGGGCAGGTGCTGTAACCTCTACATTGCACCAAAAGTTGAGATATCCGGTGAATGGAAAGGTTGTTACTGTCTATGGAGAAGAAGAATACTTTGTCAGCCATGTAAACACTTTCAAGTATCTGGAAATGGAAGGTGAATACATTGAGACTCCTTGTCAGACATTTGAAGTGGTTCCCTGGGTTGTTAATGACTATGTAGCTCCTCCTGTTGTGAAGAAAGTTCCTGTGATCACCAGAAAACCTCCAACAATGGAAATGGCTTCCATCAATGATGCAAGAGCTGTGGTGGATGAAGGTGGTTGTACGATTTGGGGTCAGCTTCCTGATATTCCGTACAAGTCTGACAAGTTTGGTTTGGGTTTCACTGCAGAGTCCCAGAAGGCTGTTCGTCGTGCTCGTGCTGCCCGTGTCACTAATCAAGGGGTTGTGAAAGACCAAATTAATGTTGTGGGAGATCAAGATGAAGACTACAACTTGGATGCATGGATTTTTCCTACTATGGGTGCTGGACTCAATAATTGGAAAGCTGAAGATGTTATCCCTATCTCCTTTAGTCAGGAGTAAATACTATTACTGTGTTGTTATATTTTAAATTTGTAATTTCTTGAACAATAAAACTTTCAAGCCATGTGCCTTACCCGGGGCACAATGGTGTGCTTGTTACGGGCTGTCATTTCATTTGCATACCTCATTCAATAAAATCAGTGGGCGTTTCGTTTTCGTAAATATTGTGTTCCTTGTCTTTCTTTTCTTTTCTTTTTGCTTTATCAGCTATGTGTTCTTACACACACCCACATCACTAAAATGCAGATCCTCATCCACTCTAGATCCTGTTGATAACAGTTCTACTATTGCCAATTATAATTTCGAGAATCCGATCTATCAAACTGAAGACGGAAATGAGGACGATTGTGAAATACCTGTAGAGCTTGCTAGGTTGTTACAACAAGAAGAAAAAGCTATACAGCCACATGAAGAGCCAGTCGAAGTTGTGAATCTGGGAACTGAAGAAAACAGAAAAGAGGTCAAGATAGGGGCTGATTTAGAGGACAGTGTCAAGAGCAGGTTGATTCAGATGTTACGTGACTATGTGGAAATCTTTGCTTGGTCTTATGAAGATATGCCAGGGTTGGATACAGACATTGTGGTTCACCGTTTGCCAGTGAAAGAAGATTGTCGTCCAAAGAAGCAGAAGGTTCGTCGTATGCGTCCTGAAATGTCAGAAAAGATCAAGGCAGAGGTAATGAAACAGTTCAATGCAGGGTTCTTAGCAGTGACTTCTTATCCTCAGTGGGTTGCAAATGTGGTACCAGTTCCTAAGAAAGATGGTAAGGTACGTATGTGTGTAGACTACAGGGATCTGAACAAGGCTAGCCCTAAAGATGACTTTCCACTTCCTCATATTGATATTCTAGTAGACAACACTGCTCAGCATAAGGTATTCTCTTTTATGGATGGTTTCTCTGGTTACAATCAAATCAAGATGGCACCTGAAGATATGGAGAAGACAACATTTGTGACACAGTGGGGCACCTTTTGCTATAAGGTAATGCCATTTGGTTTGAAGAATGCGGGGGCAACATATCAGCGTGCTATGGTGGCTTTGTTTCATGATATGATTCATCATGAGATAGAGGTATATGTGGATGATATGATAGCCAGGTCTCAGAATGAAGAACAACATCTTGATCATCTGCACAAGTTGTTTGAGAGGTTGAAGAAATACAAGTTGAGATTGAACCCAAACAAGTGTACCTTTGGAGTTAGATCTGGAAAACTCCTGGGTTTCATTGTCAGTGGAAAAGGTATTGAAGTGGATCCTGCAAAAGTGAAAGCTATACGAGAGATGCCAGCTCCCCGTACTGAGAAGGAGGTTAGAGGTTTCTTGGGACGATTGAATTACATTGCAAGATTTATTTCCCAATTAACTACCATCTGTGAGCCAATTTTCAAATTGTTGAAGAAAGATCAGGTGATGGAATGGAATGATGAGTGCCAGACTGCTTTTGATGAAATCAAGAGATACCTGCTGGAACCACCAATTTTGATGCCACCAGTTGATGGAAGACCCTTGATTATGTACTTAACAGTGTTAGACAACTCAATGGGGTGTGTATTGGGGCAACATGACGAGTCTGGTCGAAAAGAGCAGGCAATATACTACCTTAGCAAAAAGTTTACCGACTGTGAAACAAGATACTCACTGCTCGAGAAAACTTGCTGCGCTTTGGCATGGGCTGCTCGCCGACTAAGACAGTATATGTTGACCCATACTACCTTGTTGATTTCAAAGATGGATCCAATCAAGTACATATTTGAGAAACCTGCTCTCTCCGGAAGAATTGCAAGATGGCAAATGATCTTGACAGAATATGACATACAATATACTACTCAAAAGGCCATTAAAGGAAGTGTTGTTGCTAATCATTTGGCTCATCAAGCAGTGGATGATTATCAGTCAATGAATTTTGAGTTCCCTGATGAAGACATTATGATTATTACCAAAGAACCTGGACAATATGACGGACCTGAACAAGGATCCCGATGGACTATGGTTTTTGATGGTGCCTATAATGCACTTGGTAATGGTGTTGGTGTTGTGATTAGTTCCCCTGAAGGTTGTCATACCCCGATTACTGCCAGACTTTGTTTCCAGTGTACCAATAACATGGCTGAGTATGAGGCATGTATCCTGGGTATTAAAGCTGCTATTGATATGAAGATTCAGTTCCTTGATGTGTATGGAGATTCAGCCCTGGTAGTAAGTCAGATCAAAGGATATTGGGATACCAAACATGATAATCTCATTCCTTATAGAGAGTATGTGTTGTCTTTGATCCCACATTTCAAGGAGATTACTTTTGGACATATTCCCCGAAGAGAGAATCAGTTGGCAGATGCACTGGCCACCATGGCATCCATGTTTGAGATCAGCTGGGATGATGAAGCTCCCAAGATTACTATTGATAGATTTGAGAAGCATGCGTACTGCAATGAGATTGATACAGAAAGGGCAGAAGAGAAGCCTTGGTTCTATGAAGTGAAAAGATATCTTGAAGCTCAAGAGTTCCCTGAAGGAGCATCTGTCAAAGATAGGAAATTTCTGAGAAGGTTCTCTGCTAAGTTCTTTTTGAGTAATGGCATTTTGTACAAGCGCAATTATGATTCAACTTTGCTTCGTTGTGTGGATAAGAAGGAAGCAACTGAGATTATGAAAGATATGCATGATGGGATCTTTGGCACTCATTCTAGTGGTCATACTATGGCAAAGAAGATATTGAGAGCAGGTTACTATTGGTCTACTATGGAAGCTGATTGCTATCAACACTCCAGAACTTGTCACAAATGTCAAATCTATGCTGATAAAGTTCATGTACCTCCATCACCATTGAATGTGTTGACTGCTCCTTGGCCCTTTGCCATGTGGGGCATTGATATGATTGGTGAGATCAAGCCTACTGCTTCTAATGGGCATCGTTTCATCCTGGTTGTTATTGATTATTTCACGAAGTGGGTAGAGGCAGCTTCATTTGCATCTGTTACCAAGAATGTTGTGGCTCGGTTCATTAAGAATAATCTCATATGTAGGTATGGCATCCCTGAAAGGATTATCACTGACAATGGCTCTAATCTGAACAATACTATGATTACTGATCTCTGCACGCAGTTCAAGATTAAGCATCACAACTCTTCCCCGTATCGTCCAAAGATGAATGGGGCAGTTGAAGCTGCTAATAAGAACATTAAGAAAATTGTACAGAAGATGACTGTTACTTACAAGGATTGGCATGAAATGTTACCGTTTGCTCTTCATGGTTACCGTACCACAATACGTACTTCAACAGGGGCAACCCCATTCTCCTTAGTCTATGGTATGGAAGCAGTTCTGCCCATTGAAGTTCAGATTCCCTCCTTAAGAATTATGAAGGATGCAGGCTTGGATGAAGATGAGTGGATTCAGACTCGACTGGACCAGATAAATTTGATTGATGAGAAGAGGTTAGCAGCAATTTGTCATGGCCAGATGTACCAGAAACGGATGATCAAAGCTTTTAACAAGAAGGTTAAGCCAAAGGTATATCAGGCTGGTGACTTGGTAATCAAGCGTATCATATTACCACAAGGTGATCCTAGGGGCAAGTGGACTCCAACATATGAAGGACCATTTGTAGTCAAGACAGTGTTCTCAGGAGGTGCCATGATATTGACTACAATGGATGGTGAAGACTTTCCACAGCCTGTAAACGCAGACATAGTTAAAAAATACTACGCATAAAAAGAGACCCGCTAGGTTGACAGGCCTAGGCAAAAATAAGGGTATCCCGGCAAACCAAAAGGGTTTGGGCAAAAATCAGGGATATATATATAAAAAAGATGTACACCCGGCAAGTCGAAAACCTGAAAGGGCGGCTTGGGCAAAAAAGGGTATCCCGGTGGATTGAAAACCTGAAAGGGCAATCCAGGCAAAAGTTAGGGATTAAAGCGTATAACTATGTCTCGTTTGGATCACCCATGAAACTGCAACCAGTTGTACTACTTACTCAAGTTCGAACAGATAAAGCTCAATTTAATTGTTTCCGTCACAACAGCAGAAGATGAGATACTTGAAGATAATGGCAATAGTAGAATTGAAACTCAATAGGATTGTTTCCCACATAGCTGATTCTCTTTGTTTTGTAATAAACTTTATGACAAAATCCTCTTACTAGGGTTTATGTCTCTTTGTACAAATTTACCCATGTATGGGTCACTCTTTGATATAAATAAATTCCATCTTTTGAATCCAGATTTACTTTTACCCTGTTTACATAAGCGAAACGTCCATTGGTTGTGTTTGAATGTATGTATGCTTTTGAATATGATTGATGTTTACCAGAAATGCATGTATGCTTAATATGATTGATGTTTACCAGAAATGCATGAAAATGCAGTAATAGTATTTACTAAGGACGAACGAGGGAAAGATTTCAACGAAGCTTCGCCGGTTCATCTCTACAAAATAGTTACAAATCCACAGTAGGACAAATCCATCTTCATAAAGTCACATCTCCCCTGGAATTTATATCCATCTCTTTTATCCTCATACGGATATTCGGGAAAGGAACGACGAACGAAGACGGGAAGTTATATTTACCCTACCATCAAACGAAGACGAAGGTTATCTATACCTTATTATCCCCAGCATCCGGGAGGTGATATCCCCAGCATACGGGAGGTTATCCATACCCTGTTATCCCCAGCAGACGGAAGGTTATGTATAATATATTCTTCAACAACGAATCGGGATTTATTTTCCCTGGCCAGCAGTTGTTATACGAAGATATCCAGACGCTTCCGACAGTATCATATCATACATACATCATTAACATCATACCATAACATGCATAGTACATTACCTAAGTGCATCCTATTATACATGCATACATAAAGCATAAACTAATATTATTATACAGAATGCTACCTTGTTTTCAGGTCAATTATCCAACAAACAGACTTACAATTATCAGGATTGCTTTATCCTCCTGAAATCATAATCATTGCCTCAGGAATGCTCCAGCCTCCTGACAGTTATTATTGTACCTTCATATTCAGGATTGCTATATTCTCCTGAAATCATACTATTACCTCAGGGTTGCTTTATCCTCCTGACAACTTCTCATTGCTTCAAGACTGCTTTAGAGTTATCATTATTGATGGCTCTATCCTCCTGAAATCATATTATTACTTCAAGACTGCTTTAGGGTTATCATTATTGATTGCTCTATCCTCCTAAAGACATGCTGTTACATCAGGATTACTCCAGTCTCCTGAAAGCATATTATCAAAGATTGCTCTATCCTCCTGAAATCATATTATTACTTCAAGATTGCTTTAGGGTTATCATTATTGATTGCTCTATCCTCCTGAAGACATGTTGTTACATCAGGATTACTCCAGTCTCCTGAAAGCATATTATCAAAGATTGCTCTACCCTCTTGAAATTATATTGTTACCTCAGGACAGCTCCAGCCTCCTGATAACTTCTCATCCCCCCTGAAGACATGCTGTTACATCAGGATTACTCCAGTCTCCTGAAAGCATATCATCAATACCTCAGGACTGCTCCAGACTCCTGACAGCTTTCATTATACCTCCATATTTTGGACTGCTTTCCCCTAGTGGCATCTTTAAGCCCACTCAATCATATCACTCTAATGCACTGGTGAGTGCAAATTTTTGGGCTTTCGTGTTCAATCCCCTTCAACCTTCCAGGTCACGACTGGAAAATATACCAATCTAACCCCTCAGGTTTCAGAAAATTGAACAGGGGCAGCTGTTGCACCCCAAAATTTGCCTTCACAATACAAGACTTTGTGTGCTAAGAAGGTTCACAAGGTTCACAAGTTCTCAATGCTTATATAACCTTTTATGAGGTTCATGAAGTCTACAAGTTACTTTATGAAGGTTCACAAGGTTCACAAGCTTCTCAACATCTTCAAGACCTTTCATGAAGTTCATGAAGTCTACAAGTCACTTCTTGAAGGTTCACAAGGTTCACAAGATTCACAATGATTA
Organism: Lathyrus aphaca; assembly: GCA_963966055.1. Taxonomy (NCBI): domain Eukaryota; kingdom Viridiplantae; phylum Streptophyta; class Magnoliopsida; order Fabales; family Fabaceae; genus Lathyrus; species Lathyrus aphaca. Next base: position 12,366,720 of record OZ014519.1, read on the forward strand.
CAAAGCTCTCCTGAGGTTCATAAGGTCTACAAAGTCACTTCATGAGGTTCACAAGGTTCACAAGCTTCACAATACCTCCCATGAGGTTCACAAGACATTTTATGATGGTTCACAAGGTTCACAAAGTTCACAATGGGTCAGAAGAGTTGACAATTCCCTCAGACAATGCACCTCCTAAACAGTGCATCCAAAACTAGGGTTTTGACTTTAATCAGGCTAAATGGATTTCCAATACCTAAAGTGAGCTTCATGACATCTTATATGTGTATAAGAACCCCCATGACAAGTTTCAAGACTTTTCTCAAAAGTTTGCTCAGTCAGATGATCAGATAAGTCAAAATCAGTCAGTGCAGTTAAAAAGTCAAACTAAGGTCAACTGTGGTCAAACCAAAGTCAAACTTCATGATTTTTTGCCAACACCAAGTATATGAAGTAAAATTCATCATTTGATAAAGGGTTGATCATGATTCATCAAGGAGATTCCAGATCATCAATAATCAGGAGTTTCTAAATTAGGGTTTCCTCAGTAAAAGTCAACTGAACTTTGACCAGCCATAACTTTCACATACTTCATCACCAAGTCTCCATCCAAAGCTCATTTTGAAGGAAATTGAATTCTCTACAACTTTGATGTTGCAAGTTAATCCCAAAAATGCTTCATTTGGAAGATATGAGCTAAGACATTATAGGTCATTTCAAAAGTCAACAAAAAGTCAACAACTTCAAAAGGGCATAACTTGAGATTGGTAAATGATATGGACCTGAAACTAATGGGGTTGTTTAGAGGACTCTTCAAGCTTTCCAAAAAGTCCAAGAACATCCTCATACCTTTAAAATTGAGGGAGATGTGCCCTTGCAAAGTTGGGAAATTTTGTGATGGTTTATGTTGAAAATGGAGGTTTAAAACCACTTCTTTCCAAATGGGCTGCCCAAATTGTGATCCAATCCATACCATATCATCATGCACGACCCAATTGATTTAAAATCATAATTTTTATTATTTTATTTTTATTTATTTTGATTTAATTCATAAAAAATCATTTTAAATAAATATAAAATATGAAAATATATTTTTGGATGAAGATTGAGCTTCTAGAATCTCATCAATGTTGATTGAAGTTGAAAGAGAAAGAAATCATGTGATTTATCCAAAAATAGCAAGCTTTCATGAGCCAATATTTGAATTTCATGACATCATCTTTTTCAATCTTCAAGTATCAAATCTTCCACATAGTTAATCAATTTTTTGACCTAGAATGATTCACATATATATACTAAACACAAACCTAACCTTCATTCACGATTTTCCAGCATCAAAAGGTAAGTTTCACAGCTCAAAAATTCAAGCCAAAACACCAATTCGGATTCTTCAATCCAAGGGGTTTCAAGGTAAAATAAGGACATGGTTGGCTTCCTTGGACATCATGGATCATGAATCATCATTCATAAGCATTCAAATCATGCCCTAATGATAAACCTGAAGCTTGTTATGCTTGACAAAACTTTTTTTTCGATTGCATTAATTTGTTGTGTTTCAATGAAATTTGCTTGGCTAATGTTGTTTGTTATGTGCTATAGATCGTTTCTGGACAAAAAAATCGAAGCTTCCTTGCCTAAAACAGATTCGGCCATAGTTAGGGTTTTGACCTCCAAAATGGGGTCCTTTGATTTACTAAACTTAAATGAGTTTTGAGAACATAGGAGTGTTCTATGAATCTCCAGGATCATAAAACTATAATTAATTTCATAAATCGTGGCTGTTTGGTGTGAGTTTGATTTTCGCAGGTCAAGAACCATGAAGAATTTGTAATAAAATTCGCAGGAAAAAGGGAAGAAGATTTCGCAGGAAAAAGGTTGAAGAAGAAGCCATTCGCGCGCTCAGGACAAATTTAAATTATGTTAACATATTTTATGTTGTTTTGTTATTTTGTTATCACAACAGCTTCGTTGTCCCAGTGGAAAGGCTTGTACGCGTATGATCAAAGGGGAGGGGATCGAATCCTGCCTCCAGCCAATGTTTTGGTATTTTCTCATTTTAATTGTATTCTTAATATATTATTATTGGTGATTGTTTGACTATCAGTTAGGCTCTCCCAGCCAGGCGGATACGCGTGCATGCTTGTAATCAGAAGGTCCTGGGTTCAAGTCCCACCCCAGGCCTTTTGTTTTCATTATTTTTTTGGATTTTTAAGACATTGCATAAAAACAATTGGAGTCATTCTATGATCACCAACGCATGGTTGGCCTGATGGTATGTTTTGATGCTGGCAAGCTTGATGACCTGGGTTCAAACCCAGCCAAGGTAAGTTCTTATTTTTTATCACTTTTTCTATTTTCTTTAATTAATTAGTTTATTTGTTTTATATTCTTAATAAAAAAATAAATCATATATATTAAAAAATTAAAATAACATCTTATTCTCTAAAAATTCTAAACTTTCTGTTTTTTTTTAATTCAAAAATTTATTTTATTATTTTATGTAATTATAATATATATGTATATATTAGTTAAAATAATTTTGTATATAAATAAATCCTAATTTTCTAAACAAACCCTAAAATATTTTCTAAAACAAAACTTAATTCTATTTTTTTCTAAATAATTTTATTTTCTAATTCTTAATGTAATTATTATGTATATCTACTTATTTAATATGATTCTTGTAAATTTTGTAAATATGATTATTTTTATTTATGAACATGATATTTAAAATTTATTTTCTTTATATAATATGTAAATACTTTTTATAATTTTTGTTTAGAAATAATTAAATTTGATAATGATTTAAATTTGTAATTATATCATATTTAAAATTTTTATATTATAGTAATTATTTAATTATCCATGTTTCTAAATAAATGCTTATATATAAAAATCAAATTTTGTGTTTATTATTCTAATCATGTTATTATAATATTTTTCTATTAATTATTGTTGCTAACCATATTCTTATTTTTTGCTTATTATTATCTTAAATTTTTATCTTATTATTTTTCCTAACCTTGTCTATTTTTCTAATTATTACTATTTCATTAAATTTAATTATTCTCACTAACTTTATTCTTGATATTCTACTAACTTTATTTTTTTTTTTAATTATTATTATCACTAACCCCTATTTATTTATTTATTGTTTATTCATTATTTTTGCTTATTTATTTATATCTTGCTAATTATTTTTGCTATTTATTTTATTTTGCTTATAATTATGTAATTGCTTCTTTGGTGTAATTTTGTAAATATTTTAATTGTTGCTATGGTTAGTAAATTAGGGAGTGCAAAACATGTATTTTATTTAAAATAAATTTAGCTCATTTAATTGAAGATAAATAATATTGAACACTCACACACGTAAGTCGATTTTTAATCGCCATCCTACACTTTCTAAGGCTATCCCTCAATGTTGCCTACTAATAAGGTCAAGTGGGGTGTATAAAGCAAGTCCCTTAAAAAGAAAAATCATCAAGTCCCTAATGGTTGCCTTTAAAAATCAAGTCCCTTCGAATAATGATGATAGTCCCTCCTAAATGCTTAATACACCCCACAGTTGCCTTCATAAAACAGAATGTCCCTCTCATATCCCTTACATCCAAGGTAATGACTACCTACTCCTTAATAGTAGGGATAGTCTTACCAATTAAAGTATAAAGAACAAGAAAGACTTAAAACTTTAGGGTAGGTTCCTCTTATGTACTTGCTCACTTCAAAAACTTTTCACACTTAACAAATTTCAAACAAATTTTCAAAAACAAGTTTTTACGCATCCGTATATGGATCATTATTAACTATTCTGAAAATTTTTCTATTCACACACTACACTTTCAAAAACAATTCAAAAGTGAGCTAAGTAACTAAGAGCCCATGGATAACCATGGATGTAAAGGGTGCTAACACCTTCCCTTTACATAACCTACCCCCCGGACCCAAAAATATCTCTTAAGGTCTTTCCTGTTCTTTTATACCCTTTCCTTTTGGATAAAATAAAAGTCGGTGGCGACTCTTGCTATCCGCAACATAACTAAAGTCAGTTCTCCCACCGTGTTACAGTTAACACCCAGGGTTAACCGGTTAACACGTTAGTTTTTGCCCCTGGAATTGATTTTTTGAAGCCGTTAACCGATTAACCCAAGGCGTTAACTGGTTAACGCTGTGCAAATTTCAAATCTTGGTTTGTTTAATTGCATGTTTGTGCATCTTTCTTTCTTTTATCATCATAGCTTGATTGATCTTGATTTTAGGGAATTTTTAGGAGTTGGTTTAACACAAGTTCATGTAGTTTGGGTAGCTTTCGACATGCGTTTTGTTAGTTTCCATTTTTGTGCATAAACGTTGCATACATGTTCATAGAATTTTGTGATCATAATTTGCATGACTTAGCATCCTCATAGCATGTTAATAAATGCATACTTCTGTTTTTTCATTGCATTTGAAATCCGTTCACGTTTTGATCAAATCATGTGCATATTGAAAAATTACATAATGTTGCAAAATCACAAAACACATCTAATTTGCATCATTTAATTGCATGATGATGTTGCATTTCATTGTTAATAACTCATTGCATGTTGTTGCATTAACTTGCATAATTTTTGCATTCCATTATGTGCATTAAAATTCATGTTTGTGCATTTGAAAAATAATTGAAATCTGCCTTATTTTCATAGCTGCATTTTGAAACAGGAGCTGTAAAAACATGTTGCATTCATTCTGTTTTTGATCTTTTACACCTATTTTACATATTGTTTGGTAGTTGTAATAGGTTTTTTGCATTGCATTTAGTAGTTGTTTATGCTATAGGGGCTGTAGTAGCTGCTAGATTTTGGCTTTGCCTAGTTTTTAGGTCCCTTAGACATATGATTGAGTCTAGTTAGGTCCTAGAGGCATTAGGAATTGTTTGGTACATGCTTACTATCATTCCTTTTATCATTTTTGCTTTATCCTACTAACCTTTGGTTTGTAGGGAGGTGGAGGTAATTTTATTCACAACTTCGTCCTTTTAAAATTCTTTACGCTTTCTAAGTGTGTTTGCTTTAGCATTTTGTGCTTAGTTTGTACAACTTCACGCTAATTGTAACACCTTAATTTTATATTTATTTTTGTAAAATAAATATTAATATTTTAATGGCATAATTGAATTAATTGGTGAAGAAAGTATTTTATGAGAATAATAATAATAATATAAGGTGTACTATTATAATGTTGTTATTATTTAAATAAAATAAAATAAAGAGTTGGTTAGAGGTTTAAGGGGCAAATGTGGAATTGTTGTTTTATAAAAAGAGGAAATAGAGAAACAAACTTCATTCATCGTATTTTGACGAAGAACAGAGAGGTCTGGAGAAAGAGGAGAAGACAGGCAAGGTCAAGGATCGTAGATCACCAAGACCAAAAGTTGTGAAGGAAAGCTTCGATTTTAAGGTAAGGGGGAGAAAGGGTTTATGATTGGTGATAGGACAAAGAAGGGTAATTGGGAGTTCCTTCCCCCTAGGTATTTTTAAGAGATTATGATAATAATGATTGAATTGATGCAATATTATGAAATTGTTGATGAATATGATTATATGATGTGTTTTGAAAATATATTTGGTGTTGTGTGTTTGGTATTGGGGGAAATGGCATATGAAGGTTATGGGGGATATGATGAACAGAGAAGAGGATTAAACCACATAGATTCCCTAATTTGATCTAGGAAAGTTTATTAATAAAACTAGTTGATGTTATAGGTGTAAATGGATAATAAACATGTGAATTGGTTGGTTTTGAGTGTTAAATTCGACTTAGAATGATTGGGGTTCGTACAGGTGAGAAAGGAGGAAGAAAATGGGAAAAATGTAAAAATCAGAATTTTGGGAGTCAGGTGCCCTGACACGGGCCGTGTCAGACTACGGGAAATGGGTTTTTGGTGATTTGGAAGGGCGTGTCCCCAGGCCACCTGACACGGGTCGTGTCAGGGGACACGGGAGGCCGTGTCAGGCCATTGTAAATGTGATTTTTCGTCCGTTTTAAGGCAGATTTGACTCATTCATCTAATGTAGGATTATATTAGTGAAATAAGACTTTGAGGATGTTCTAATAGTGAATATAGGACTTGACGATTAATTGCATAAGAAAGCCTAAGTGTTCAATTGAATTATATGAATATGTAGATTGTTATAATTGTGAATAACATGAGATATGTGTATGCTCTGTGTGTGAATAAGATGCACTGATGGTTGGTTGATGATATCACGAGGATCATAAAGCATAATGTGTTCATGTGTATTGTGATATGGTATGCGTTGTTGTGTCTGCATGCGCATACATTTGATGGAATAATCATGTCATGGATGTGATTATTCGGGATTCGTTGAGAATCGTGGTTGCAGGGATGATCGTGTCTTGTTGGAGATGTTAACGATGCATTCGGGGTTCTATTTAATAAACTGTTATTGTGAGTCGGTACCGCATTTGCATTGTGCATTTGAGTCGCATTGCATTATGATTGATTGAATAATATGATTGATAATTTTATAAGATTAGGGGTGAATTACTTCTTCATATATGTCGTAGGTGCCGTTATATTATGAATCTATTTCTCACCCCTCTGTTTGTTTTGTTGCGTCTGGGCTTCTTCGGAAGTGCATACAATTCAGGTACTTGAGAAATACGTTGGTGTGATGTCTGTGTCCTAGGAGCTCTGGTATGTAACGGGAACGGGGATCTTTGTCCACATTTACTTTTAATGTTTAGAAAAACTTATTTTTATAATTAAACTTGAATTTAAGAACCTTATTATGTGTGATTTGTTAAGCCTTTGAGCTATTGATGTTAAAGATTTGGGTTCCGCTGCTTTCTTTTATTAACAATTTTGATGAACGATGATGATGTAACATCTCACTTTGGACAAGTAACTCTGATTTTATAAAAGATTTATATAAATATTTCTGTGGGAAAAATGGGTGTTACACTAATCCCCTTTAGAAATAACTTAGCTTCCTTAGGAAGTAAGTTGATTTCTAAGTCCTTCTTCTTTTCCTTTTCTCATTAGGATTAGAAAACCGCACTAACCTAGGTTCATCCATGCATGAAAACACTTAGGACTATTAGTCTCCCCTTAGGCTTTTACCTTTGGTTCGCTTTACTCTCTTTCTCATCTCAAGGAAAACAATAAAAATCACCTAATAAAGGTTGAGCTTCTCGTACGCCATGAGACTTTACCGTGGGTTACTTATACGCATCCCATTCCGGGGTGAAGTGTAAGACATCTACCACAATGAACAAGTCTTAGTATGAGAATGATTCACAAATAAATAAGCAAAACACTTCTCTTAAAAGAAAATAAACAAAGACATTGCGTCTTCTCTTCTCAACTCCCACTCTTTGTGGACGATCATGACTTGTCTCAACAGTTCGACAATAATATGGTAATGCCCTCGATTCAGCGAGCCGACAACACCTGAGTTAAAGTTATAGCAATGTCATTCTAAAAACAAAAAACAAGTTCCCGCCTTAGTTAGGCGAACTTCGTCGACTCTGATCCTCATATTCTCGATGAGGTACGTAGGCAGCGGGGTAAGGCCCATTCGAGCACACTCGTTATTTTCCCTACATTTTCCCTACATTTTCCCTTTTCGTTCTCTTTTCCATTTCCCTCTCTTATTCCAGTTCCAGTAGCAGTTCTTTTATTCAGTAGCAGTTTCATTCTCACCCTTTGAAACAGACAAACAAGCGTTGATCCCGCCGGGTACGGCGAATGATCTGGGGTGCTAATACCTTCCCAGGTCGTAACCGACTCCTGAACCAAGATCTTTGGTTCGCAGGACCTTTTCCTTTCCTTTTTCCTTAGGTTTGTGTAGCATTACCTTTCCCATTCATTCAGGATAAAAATGCCTGGCTAGCGACTCTACTTTTTCCGCGCCACTTTCGCGTTTGTACTAGGATGAAAATCCCGAGAGAGACAGCTGGCGACTCTGCTGGGGATCGAACCCAGAATCTCTGGTTTCCCCTTTGAGAGTCAATCCTAGCGCCTGTTTGTTTTTGTTTCTTTGGGTGTTTATCTGTGTGTTGTTGTGTGTACGTAGGCAGCGGGGTAAGGCTCATTCGAGCACACTCTTTATTTTCCCTACATTTTCCCTTTTTGTTCTCTTTTCCATTTCCCTCTCTCATTCCAGTTCCAGTAGCAGTTCTTTTATTCAGCAGCAGTTTCATTCTCACCCTTTGAAACAGACAAACAAGCGTTTATCCCGCCGGGTACGGCGGAGGATCTGGGGTGCTAATTCCTTCCCATGTCGTAACCGACTCCTAAACCAAGTCCTTTGATTCGCGGGACCTTGTTCTTTCCTTTTTCCTTAGGTTTGTGTAGCATTACCTTTCCCATTCATTCGGGATAAAAATGCCTGGCTAGCGACTCTATCTTTTTCGCGCCACTTTCGCGTTTGTACTAGGATGAAAATCCCGAGAGCGACAGTTGGCGACTCTGCTGGGGATCGAACCCAGGATCTCTGGTTTCCCCTTTGAGAGTCAATCTTAGTGCATGTTTGTTTCTGTTTCTTTGGGTGTTTATCTGTGTGTTTATTTACTGTTATTTACAGTTTTTACTTTACAACATTTATTTACCTCTTTCAGTATTTATTTTCCATGCATCATATATACTGGACTGTGCTGGTTTTCCTTTTTCTTGTGGGTGGAGGCTACTGTGAGATAAGCCAACTACCCGACTTGAGTGCACCATAGGATTAACGTGGACATACATTGTACTCGCATGGTATCATGATGAGTGGCGGTGTATTCTCCACCCAGACTGCGACCATCTTGGAACTATTCTATATGGGGATTTCCTCCACTTCAGGGTACAACCTTGGTAGTTATGTGCATCTGGTGACCGATCATTGAAGACCTTAGTGGAAACAACCCTCTCTAGTGATGACAGTGGCATACCACATTTGTTGACAAACCCACTCGCATCCGAGGGCCCACTGGGAACTCGCATATGATGGCTTAGTTCTCTCATAGGAATCCAGTTAAAGCAAATTGTTCGTATGACGATAGTACTGTATCCCAATAGCTGAATGTACTATTGTTTCTCGATTCAGTGCTTGAAGCTGGGGACTTATGAGGGATGCTTGTTTCCTTGGACTCAACTGAAACCTCCCTGAGTAGTACATAATGCCAAACCGATTCCCTGATTTGGTCATGAGCCATTTCTCAGAAATTGTGAATGTATTATTGCTATTCGTCTTTTAGAGTATGTGATGTAGACCCAAGTAGCACACCTGTGAGATGGGAGGGGTTTACAGGTTTGCAGGAACCTAAAACTTCCAACATACCCGATTTGCCATTATTTTTCAGTGTTATGATCTGGTTCTATGGTCCTTTGATTATGAATTCTGGAACTTTTGTACAGAGATAATATTATTATGAGTCTCCATAGTTGGTTCAGTGCGCAACACAACACGGACACCAGACCATTGATCACATGCCAATGCATTGCATGACATCATTTGCATGCTTGCATTCCTAACACATGTTTACTCATTTGCAGGGTTGCATGTCACATCCTCATGGACATGTCATACGCATTCATTATATGATTTTCGTATTTTGCATTTTGACAGGTTATCCGAACTTCCTAACTTATTCAACTACAGACAATATAGTTGGTCAATGCATCCATCGATATCCAACTCGTAGAAACCAAGTGAGAATGGTCGAGCGAATGCAGAATGATCTCAATGAGCTCCGACAAAGGATGGATCAGTTCATGGAAATGATGACCGGTATGGCCTAGAACCAGGAGCGCCTCAGATTGATGGTGGAGCAACCCCGGGTGAATAATAATAATAGAACACCTGCTGGGACTGTGGATCTGAACGTTGCCCGTAACGAATGGCCAAATCCAAATGGGACCGCGGCCCGCAATGTGGTTTTAGAAGATACACAAGAGGACCAGTTCACTTTACTGGACGCTGATGCGGGTATTATGAACGAGATCAACAATTGAATGTATGAAGAGCTGGCGGAAAAGGTTAAGGCCATGGAATGTCAGAATTGCCTGGGCATCGATGTAACTAGTCTTGGGTTAGTTCCAGGAGTCGGAATCCCTCCTAAGTTCAAGGTGCCATCATTTGAAAAGTACAACGGCAGTACGTGCCCCATAACTCATATCCAGGCTTATTTCTGAAGAATCTCGGCTCACACTGATGACGAGAAGCTTTGGATGCATTTCTTCCAAGATAGTCTATCTGGAGCTTCATTGAGCTGGTACATAAAGCTAAGCAGGGTCTCTATCCGAAGCTGGAAAGATTTGGCTGAAGTTTTTCTCAAGCAATATCAATATAATATTAATATGGCTCCAAACTGCACCCAGTTGCAGAACTTGTCTCAAGGGCCTATGGAAAGTTTTAAGGAGTATGCCCAGAGGTGGCGTGAGTTGGCTGCACAGGTTCAACCTCCATTGCTAGAACGGGAAATGGCAGACATGTTTATGGGCACCTTGCAAGGTGAATTCTTGGATCATCTGGCCGCTTGTGTGTCCATCGGTTTTTTCTGATATCTTCATTGCTAGAGAAAGGATGGAGAACTTGCTGAAATTGGGAAAGATCCAAGATGTAAACGGTGCTGGTTCTTCTGGTGTGAAAAATCCTTTTGGAAACAGCCAAAGAAGCTACTACCAAGAAGCTACAGTGACTATTACGCCACAAGTTCAACAACAACCTCAGGGTCAGCAACAACAGGCACAAAGACGTTTCAGCAAAAAGCAAGAGCAAGGGACCGTAATATTGATCTTATCCCCTTTCTGTATGTTGTATTGCTTCCAGGGCTGCTTAAGTTGAACATGGTCGAGCTTCGTACCATGAGAGCTCCTTCTCCTGACAATCTAGCACCAAATTTTGATGCAAACGCCAGGTGTGTGTTCCATTCAGGTGCCCATGGGACACAATATTGAGAAATGTTGGGCTTTTCAGAATAAGGTACAGGACCTAATTGACTCCAAGGCAATAAATTTCTCCCCTTACCCAAATGTACTCCAAAATCCAATGCCTAATCACGGTGGAGCCGAAATGAACAAGGGTGTCACAGTTGTTATACTAGGTGGGCCGCGTTAAGCTGAAATCTCCAAGTTGATTTCCCATGTTGTAGGGGTATTTGTAGAAGCAAATAAATCCATCAATATTCAAATACTCTCAGTAACGGCAATCGTGTGTTTGTCTTTCTTCAATGCATTTTTCTTCCCTATTGAGGGGAACTACGTCACTCTGATTCTTCATTGGTCATGGGTCAATAGAGATACATAGACAGAAGATCGCCAGGTCTTTCCGAGCAACCTTATAGGGCAACTTTATTCCCCAACTTTATTCTTTCCTTCAGACGTCTCGTGTCAGAGTCAGAATAACTAGAAGAAGATGTATGATTGTCATGTTGGGCTGACGACCATTTATCTGAAGATTGCAAGTCCATGAAAAGCTATTGATCACTGAAAGTATCCAAGACTGACCAGTCTGGACGGAGTCAAGTCTCCTAAACTACGACAATATTCAGCTTCTTTACTGCATTTTCATTTGTAGTTTCTTTTATGTGCTAAACATTTGTCTACATGTATGAAATTTGTTTGATTTTGAATGTTAGCAATAATAAAACTCCCATGTTTTTTTCTTGAAGTATTTCATTTATCATTTATAATTTTGTATTTGTGCATTGCAATATCAACTGGCGTGCTTAAATTCTATGAGAGAGAATGATGAAACAAAAAATGCAAGAATCTCTAATTGTGTGCTCCCGAATAAGACCATGTTGACGATGTACATGCTTTGTTTCAAATCCCTAAACACCGGAGATATAAGGGAGATAGACCTTCACTAACCCTTTTGAGCCTTGAAGTAGGAGTTTCTTTTCACACGAAAAAACCCTCACATGTAACCTAGGGGCAGGGTAGGTGTCAGCTAGTTGGACCAAGCGTTCAAACTTTTATAAAGGAATGTATTTGAGGATCAATTACACTCCATTATGCTAATCAAGAGGTCTAAAGACCATAAACCATAATGGTTATCCAAATCAAGAGGTTCGAAGATCGGAAGCCACAATGGTTATCCTTCATCGACCAAAGAATGAGGCAGTCATAACCCTCACAAAGCAATCAAGAAAAACAGTGTCACACAATTTGTTCAACAACAAAAAAAAGAACAAAAAAAAGAAAGAAATGAAAAAGCTCGCTAAGTCGAAACTTGAAAACAAGCGACTTAGGCAAAAAGTAGGGCATCCCGCTGGACTCCATAATTACAAAAGATTCACAAAGAATCAGTCTAGGGAAAACTTAGGGATAAGCAAAAGAACACAAAAAGCGAAAGACGAAAAAGGATTACATGAGAAAGATCCTTAAACAAGAACAAAGTCGTGAAGCACTGACACGAAAGAAAAAGGGGTGACTAACTGCAAACAACAACTTGATTGGTGCTTGAACCGTTAGCAACAATGGCGCCTCAACCAACACGAAACCCTTATGAAAGGTGAGCGCTTGTGAAAGCTAGTTGAACGTAGGAATGAAGGACATCACGAAGAGGGATGGGTACCTATAAACTTTGAGCCTATATCCTTTGTTTCTATAACCGTGAACTAGACCACGATATAACCCTCAAAAGTCTTAACTGAAATATGGTTAATTTGATAGCATACTACGACGAGACCGCGTTCCTGACTCCTACTAGTTGTTCTGAAAGATCTTGTTGGTGTTGCATGTGCATGCTTTCTTTTATCCAAAAATAATGTCGTATCTTAACCAGTGATTTGCTCACAAAGGTTTGCGACACCTTTTCAATAAAGACTTCAAGATTAACATGTGTGTTGCATTAGAATTTTCATTCTCAGAATAAACATTTTCTGCTTGCATACATTTGTTTGACATCATATGAAGTTCACATACAGAAATTCAGTCCAGAAGCTTAATCTTGACAAGTGGAGAAGTCTGAAACTTCTGAAAGACAGCCAGGTCGAGGTACACTTTTCAGGAAGCTCCATTGAGTATGGACTTTCCCAACCAGTTGTGGTAAGGAGCCAGCCAATCTGCGACAAACACGTCGAGTAATCTCTTCAAAATTCAGCTAAACTGGGGCAATCACCTCTAGATTCAAATCTCTCCTAGAGCAATTAGCATGGGTATCCCCTCAAAAATCATCCAGTCAAGGGCCAAAACTACTCAAAGACTTGTACTGGGGCAGGCCACCAATAACACGAGATTCATTCTTTCTCGAAGACAGACAATCGGAAGCACCTATCCAGAGTTCAGAGTACCGGGACAACTACGTTCCTGAAGAGTTTTTGTGTCACCTTTTTGTCACAAATTTTACTGATTAAGTCCATTACCCATCTAGCAGTCGCTCGTCAAGTTGATTATCTCGTTCAGTGCTTCCAACAGCTACAAGCTCATCTATATTGACAATGGCAACCTCCTCAGTGAGATTATCATGCCAATTCATACGATTACTACGATACTTAAGAGTTTAAAGACCTCATGTCTTTTGTAAAATCCTCTTAAGGTAAAGTCCGGACAAAAGAAAATGATCCCTAGCACAAGACTACTTGAAATATTTCCTCCCTAGCAGGATGTTCCGGTTTTGTTATTCCCAATAGATGGATGGAAGTTATCCCCAGTAAAGCCGCCAAGCTATTTCTCTTCAGCTGGTTTCTTTGATCCTGTTGCCTTAGTAGATCTAAGGAGGCTCTCATTCCCCAGCAGATCTCAGACATATCTTTATTTTCCCTAACAGAGCAATAAGGATTGATAATCCTCAAATAAAGAGTCTTCTTCCCACGGTGAAGTATTTTTACAAGAATCCACGTATTCCTGGCAACTAGTTGTACGGTTCCCTTCCCCATAGAAGAGCCCTGATAAAACTTTTCCCAACTAAGCCAAAAAGTTGTCGATCTCCCAACGGAGTCATGGGTAAGATTCAATTCCCAGTAGTTGAAGTATCCCCTAGCAGGGGCCTCAAATCTAAAGTCCGATTTATTTTTGGCAAGGTGGTAATTAAGACAAACAGATTATTCACGCTCTTCTCCAGCAGAGATGTTATCCCCGTAGGGCTTCTCGAGATCGAATTAGCGATCATTTCATCTTCAGTAAAGTCAGCAGGTACTTATTACTTCCTAATCAGGAATTCCCTTTGCACTTGCGTCATTTCATTGACATAATCAAGACATAACGTCCCCAATGTCATGGGGCATCATATCGTGTAGTTCAACATATGCATATCCAGCATAATCCAAGTTTGATATCTTGCAAAGTCTAGTCGTTGACTGGCCAAAGTCCATCCACTGGGTGGAAAATTTCTTGGAGTCCAACCGCAGATTGGCGAAAGTCCATCCTCTGGGTGGAAAATTCTTAAAGTCCAACCGCAGATTGGCCAAAGTCCATCCTCAGGGTGGCAAGCTCATAAAGTCCAACCGCAGATTGGCCAAAGTCCATCCTTTGGGTGGAAAATTTCTAAAGTCCCCCGTAGTGTGGAAAAAGTCTCCCGTAGCGAGTAGGAAGTCTCCCGCAGTGAGCAGAAGTCCCCCGTAATGTGGAAAAAAGTCCCCCGTAGTGTGGCAAAAGTCTCTCGTAGCTAGGAAGAAGTCCCCCGTAGTGTGGCAAGAAGTTCCCCGTAGTGTGGCAAAAGACTCTCGTAGCGAGCAGAAGTCCCACGTAGTGTGGCAAAAAGGTACCCCATAGTGTGGCAAAAAGTCCCCCGTAGTGTGGCAAAAGTCTCTCGTAGCGAGCAGAAGTCCCCCGTAGTGTGGCAAAAAGTCCCCCGTAGTGTGGCAAAAGTCTCCCGTAGCGAGCATAAGTCCCACGTAGTGTGTCAAGAAGTTCCCCGTAGTGTGGCAAAAGTCTCACGTAGCGAGCAGAAGTCCCTCGTAGTGTGGCAAAAAGTCCCCCGTAATATGGCAAAAGTCTCCCGCAGTGAGCAGAAGTCCTCCGTAGTGTGAAACAGTCTCCCGTAACGAGAAAAGGTCTCCCGTAGTGTGGCAAAAAAGGTCCCCCGTAGTGTGGCAAAAAGTCTCCCGTAGCAAGCAGAAGTCCACCCGCAGCGTGGCAAAGTATTTTTGAAGTCCAATCGCAGATTGGCAGAAGTCCACCCGCAGCGTGGCAAAGTATTCTTGAAGTCCAACCGCAGACTGACAAAAGTCCACCCGTAATGTGGCAAAGTATCCAAAAGTCCATCCGCAGTGTGGCAAGGCAATAATCGTTTGACTCCACCCAAAAGATAGGACATCATTTAGGCACTGTTGCAGCTTATCAAAAGTCCATCCGCAGTGTGGCAAGCCGGCAGTCGTCTAGCATGATTCAAAAAGACAGACTTTTAAAGTCCACCCGCAGCGTGGCAAGTCAGTTGTCTTCCGACATCATTCGAAAGACACTCCCCCGTGTACGAATCTTCCTATCAAAATTATACCCGAGCAGAGTTCCTTGGTTGGGTTTATTCCCCGTTCTTCTTCCACATAGTGCAAATTTTCTGGTTGTTTCTGATATTCAATCCCTACATACCTCAAACGGCTGAAAGCAACTGCTATCATCCATTCAGGTCTACAATGATTGAATAGGGGCAGCTGTAACACCTCAAAATTTGCCCTCTCAATTTCATGGCATTTAGCACGTCACATTGTATATTCGCCCATACATCGCATAAAAATAAAATAAAAATAATAAAGCACGCATCATTGGTTGGCATAAGGTATGTGATCGAGGTTTATTCAGTGCCAAAATTAATCATCGGAGCTCAAAGTCAAAACAGGCCCAGAACGGATGACAGAGGTACATTTTGACGATTTCCCACCAAAAGGAGGGAAAATTCAAATTTGACTTCCGTCGACCGGTTAACACCAGGAGTTAACCGGTTAACGCATGTTAATTTTGAAATTTTCAACAAAAAAAAACAGATTGTCTTACACTCCATTTTCCCACTTCAAAACTCCCTTGCATTTTCCACCACTTTCTAGATCCTTCTAAGATTTCCCTATGGAATATTCTAAGGAATATTCTAAGGAATGTTCTAGAAACCCTAACTAACTTTAACTAACTCCTAAGCTAACTCCTAACCTCATTTTCCAAACCCAATGCCAAACCTAATCCCTAACCCAAGCCTCATTCCAAACCTAGCTTCTATATAAATCATTTTCACTCCAAACCTCACGACTTTAACCTCACTTTCTAACTTCAACTTCATTTTCACCATTTCACTTCATTTTCATCTCAATTCCCTCAATTTTTCTCTCATCTTCAACCTTTCACCAAAGCTTCATCACCAAGATCTTTCAAGCTTTCACATCGAAACTCGAAATATCAGAAGCATAACCTTCATCCTCTTCACTGATTCAAAGGATAATCGAAGATTCGGCACGGTTACGGTGTTTATTTCACCGTTCGGAAGCGTTTCTAATCAATTGCATTTATTTTTCACTCTCGCGGATCGAATCTAGGAGCCTCTGGTATTCTCTTCATTTGTGCATCGATCGACATTGCAACAATCACCAAAGCAAGCCTCCGCTTTGTAGGTTGGTGAATCCGAAACCGTTTCTCGATTTAATTTATTTCTCTTCATCTCTCCGTAAGGCATTCTTTGATTCTTTGATTACTTTTGTGATGAGTTATTCGGTTTAACCGTCAGTATCTATAATCGTAGCTCGTTCTTAGTGCTAATAGGTGTTAGAAGGCTATATTTAGGTAGCAATTTCGTGCTAGCATGTTCATGTTTGATCATTTTGATTCCCTACATCATTTTGATCATTTCCCACCATAAACCCTCACTAATCACCACTCTTTTTTATAATTCCCTCCAAATTTGAATTTCCAATCCTAATTTTGAATTTCTAAAGCAAGCTCCATTCCACCAAATTCCCATACCTAAACTCTTTAAATAGAGTTCTTTTCTCATTCATTTCTCAAGCTTTTGATAGCCAAAAAATCCCTTGTAAAATATCTTCCCAAACCACAAATTCACCAAAGCTCTTCTTCTTTTGAAAGTTATCAAGAATTCAAATTGAATTCTTGATTAACTTTGAGCTAAACCTTCATCCTTTTCATTTTTCTTCTTCAATTTTAGTAGATCAAGCTTACTAATAGAGTAATTTGAAGTTTATTCTTGGTAATTCATCTTCCTCCATCATACCATTCATCTTCATCATCAAGAATGTAGATCTTTATTGATTCTTGTAGCTTGATCTTTAGATCTTGCAATTGTGTTCTTATTGGTGTTATTTGTTGTTGATTTAGTGGAAAATTCATGCTCAATTGAATCTATGGTCATAAGGTGTTTGAAGGAATGATTGAGCATGGATTTTACCATTTAAATGTTGATTTTTGAAAACTGAACTGCGTGCAATCGATTTGCATCTTGTACAAATCGATTTGCACTGCCTTTTTCTTCACAGTTTTTGCTGATTTTTGCCTTGTGTAATCGATTTGCATCCTGTGCAAATCGATTTGCACTATGTTTTTTTGGCCTGGATTTGAATTTTTGCACTGTGCAATCGATTTGCACATGCATGAAACTGATTTTTTTTCCTTGTTTTTGGGCTCCTTTGCCTCCCCATCTCCCATCTTCCCCTCTCTTCTTATTTTTACCTTGGGAGACATTTTTTGGACTGATTTCTCTTTAAATTCAATGGACATTAGGTGTAGATTAGAGTGGTTAATATTCATTAGTCTAAATCTACGTCTAAGTTAATTATTTAATTCACTTTAGATAATTTGCATTAGTGAGATGTTTTCATACTTGAATCCACCAAAATGAGTGATTGAACTTAAAGATGAAAGAATACCATAAGTGTAACTCAATTTGGTATTCATCTTTATTTTTGTGTGGCATTGTGTTCGGATGGCGATTTACATATCGTTTATCTCGCGTGTATTAGCACTAACATCGTTAATCTTAATTGGTTTTGGTCGGCCTCATTTGTAGGATAATTACTCCATAAATTACTCGGCAATTGCTTAACATAGACCTAAATGTGCCCCTACTTCGGAATAAAAATCCAATTGGATACTTGCACTTTTGTGGATCGGACATCGTGTTGGTCGCGTAATCCCAAAGTGATTGATCTTTTTGCGTTAAGATCCAAGACTTGTGAAGTTTGATGCGTAGTTGCTTTGGGTTTCCCAATCTTCTTTCAAACTTCATTGAATTTGGTTCTAATCACCTTGATTAATCACTATAGTGTAAGATACTAAGTGGAACCAGTTGTCTTTCAATTTTGGTACTAAGTACATTTGTTACTTTGTTTGGTTGTGGATGATTAAGTTCACCATACCATTATTATGTAAATATTATTATTACTATTACTATACTGAAATTTTAATTCCTTCTCTCACCTTATCCTCTTTATTTTTATCTCTCGCTCCTTATCTCTTTTATTATGGCCCCTATCCGTTGCATTGGACTTGGAGTTTTGGACTTAGATTTTAGTATCTTTCCCTTTACTCAAGTTATTATGGATTGGAAACCTTAGCCTTCATTTGGTTCACTTGTTTATGAAGATGAAGTCCTTAGGATATCCTCTTCATCTCTTCCCACTTCTTAAATTTTCAAAGCTTCTCCCTCTTTTCAAAAATTTCTTTGTTTTCAAACTTTAAACCACTTTCGTAATCAAACTTTGACTTAGGTCAAACGATTTTACTTTTTTCGTTTCATTTCTTAATAAATGTTAAACCACATAAGCATATCGCAACCTTTTTCAAAAAGACCATTAAAAATACAAAACTCATTCAATCTTTTTGTGACCTCGTGCACTTTTCCTTTAACCATTTTCACATGTTTAAATATGATTCATTCTTTTTAGCGGAAGTATTCGCTAAAGAATGACGACTTATCTTTATATTCTAAAATCAATTCAACACATTAATTTTCACTATTTGTACCACGAACTACGGGGTTTTCATCCCACATTGCACGTCGTTGGTACGTAGGCATGAGAGGAATGTCTCGTCAAACATAAAAATCTTAAAAAGTATTTCTCTTCTCATCTCTTCAATCTCTTTTAATAAACCATTTTCAAACCAAAAGGAATAAACATTTCAAAGGGCTCCCGTGGAGTACCACAGACATTTTGGGTGCTTAAAACCTTCCCAATTTGTAACTTATCCCTTTACCCGTTCTCTGCTCGGTTCTTTTAGCTTTTTACTTTTAGATTCATTAGGATTTATTCACTCTTTTTTTCTTTTCCACTTGGAATAAAATAAAAGCGCAGTGGCGACTCTGTTTACTTTGAGTTAAGTTAACTAATAACTTACACTCATGATTTTACCGCTACAGTCCTAAACTTATTGCGTGTATCAGTTATCAGTTTAATGTGAAGGTATAACAATAACTCTCGAGATACTAAGTAAGATTACACACACTCAAATATATTTTTAGAGCCTCACTTATTTTTATAAATCACCTGAAAATATTTTATATGCATCCTTAATTGATTATTGGCTTGTTTAATCAATTATGAAGACTTTTTACACTAGTTAGTTAATTATTAGATTAGGGTTAATCGATTAACATATTTGTAACACCTCCAACTGAACGGGGAAACTTTTAATCGATTAATGACAACATAATTAAAAAACTTTTTATATTAGGGTTGTCTAATCAATTAATAACTAGGGTTAATCGATTAAGAGATTAAAATTGACCATTGATCATTTCCTTTTTGAGCCAATTCTTTTTTCTATAAATAGAGCGCTTCTCCTTATTCCATTTTACATAATTTTATGAAATTAAAACCTTACTATCTCATTTTCTACTCTCTTTTTCTCTATTTTCTTATTCTTCATCAAATTTGTCTTAGTGTTAAGAGAGTGAAAAATACTTGTGAGTTTTTGGTTATATTGGTGTTATGGTGCATTTATTCTTATTCAATAGGGTGGTTCTCTTTAACAATATCTTATTTGGTTCTTGAGATTAGCCGGTTAAAATCTATGTTTAACTGAGATTAACATGTCAAAAACTTTATTTTGTTTGTAGATTAACGTGTGTAAAATATCTTGTGAGTTATAACAAAGTACGTGGTCATATCCTATAAAAAACTTAAGACATATTTTAGTAGAACTTTAAAGAGAAAAAGTTTGAGAACAAAAAGTAAATCAAGTGGTAGGTTGAATATATATATATATATATATATATATATATATATATATATATATATATATATATATATATATATATATATATATATATATATATATATATATATATATGTCATTTAATTTATTTATTTATGTCATTTAATTTTTTTTCCTCTAATTCCTTCTTTTCCCTCTTATCTTCTACTTTATCTTTGTTGGACTAATATAAATCGATTTTTTAAAAGCTTTTTATAATTTAAAAAATTGATTTATAAATAATACAATTCAAGTGAGAGTATTGGTTGTGGCCAGCTTCTTGAAAAACTATCATATTGGTATCATTTTTATTTATGAATGCATTCTTCTTATTTTCCATTGCATAGTCTTTGAATTCCTCTCTTATCACATCCTTTTTGTTGAACATCATACCTTACTCAAGTGGACCACAGGCATTAGCAGGAGAGAATACGAAATCAAAATAAGAGAATCAACTATGCATAGGAAATTAACTTTTTTTTTTGTTCTAGAATGAAAACTGAACTAAAACTAAATAACCATATTTAATTTTGCTACCTTGGTAACTAAAGTAGGCTAAGTAAATGGCCTTTGACCAAAAATTATAAGTAATAATATAAGCCATGTAAATAGGAAAGCAAAAACGATACTAAATAGTGCATCAAAGTGCTTATAAAAATACAACACACAAAAAATAACAAAAAACAACTACCATAGTAAACTCTAGACTGTATTAGATGCTATTACTTATGCAGGGCACATAGGCAACTGCTTTCACCTACATCTGATGCTATACAATAAGGCTGATACTTGCCCTCTACAAACCAAGAAACGCGCTTCTGCACAAGCTCGTTTAGAAATTCATCAAGTTTCTGAATAGTGACGTTTGGCATCACCACCACATGAGCGATGTTCCCCTTGCATGCTAACTGCCATTTGCGGATAAATTCCTCATCGTGTGGCCGCTCAAATACAACCGTGCTGCTAAGCTCGTTAAGCATTGCACCGATCCCAGCATCGATAAGGCGGTCTTTGAAGTAGAATGCATTTCGCAAGCATTTCTGTACTTCTTTCTGGAAGCCTCTGTATCCTTTCCGGTTCAAGGTATACCAAAGGAATATGGGAGCGTGGCCATTTCGACTACCCATGATTGTGGCATCCCTAGACGCAAGGTATTCCACATTCCTGGAAAGAGCATTGATATGCTCCAATCTTGTTATCTGCACCCCACAAGGCATGGGACACCCAACAAATTTGTGGCCAGAAACACTGACACTTCCAATAGGCTTCTTAAAAGTTACTTTTGGAGCCTGAGATAAGCACAATTTTAATTATTAATGTTACATTAAACAACAAAGAATATGGCACAACTCACATAATCCACACAGGAATAGTTATCACTTTCTCAACCAAGCAACCAAACAATCACATACCGTCCAACATGGATGAGTTGAGAGATAAACAAGAAACTTAATCTTGTCCATTTTTAAATATAATCATGTCAGAATAAATACAACATTCCCAGACTGAAATTAAAATAACAGGAGCAGTTTCTACTGAATGTAAATAGTCAAATGATGGTAAGGCTTATATTTACATAAGTTTGATTAATCAATAAACATTAGAAAAGCAAATCTCGGCTATTATATATGAAGAAAGCCTGATCATATAATAATTGGGATAAGACCTAGAAATTTGCTAGAGTGAAAATGCAGAATGAGCAAAACAAATGAGCCGTCATAAGATAGATAGGTATACATGGAAGTGCATAACATAAATGCAGCTCGTTATGAAATATGCAAATGACCAAAACAAATGACATAACACAGCAACATTCTCTATCAGAACATGTGGAGATAACAAATGAAAGTTTTGATGTTATATCTCTCACAGATTATATGATTTATTTATGGTAACATTATCACTTACTCGTTTCACAAAAGGCATCATGAGACCAAACAATGCTCCATCAACGTGGATGTAGAACCTGTCATGTGAAAATCCAGCTTCTTCAAGTTTCTGTATAACCATATCAAGATCATCCACAGCTCCTTTCACAGTTGTACCTGCAAAGTTTCAATTCTATGAGCCAAAACTAACAAAAGGAAGATAAGGGGAGGCATAGGACTATGAGAAAGAGGGAGAGAGACCTATGTTCACATTTATAATTGCTGGCTTGTCCTGGTGACAAAGAAGTTTGGCCTTGAAATCATCACAATCAATCTCGCCTGAATTAAGAGTCTCAATCTTCACACATTCCATTCGGTACATACGAGCAGCTTTAAAAATTGAATAATGTGACTCCCGTGAGGCATACAAAATCCCATCTGGTAACACTTCTCTCCTGCAAAATTCATTTAAACCATATTTCATGTTCTTTACAAACTTTCAAAATGTTGAAGCGCATAAATTTAGCTGAAACTAACCCAACTAGGATGCCATGAAGATTGCCTTCTGTGCCACAGTTTGTTATATAGCCCCAATACTCGTTTTTCTCCAGTTCCCACAACCTGGCAAACCAATCCAAAACACCAACTTCAAACTGCCGGGAGTGGACACCATAATTGCTTTCAATAAATGGATCTCCAAGATTGTTTATGGAAAAATGCTGAAGTTGAGAGAGTGCACCGTAATCAAAATCCAAATTGTAGGGGTAGCCTGCAATAGAATTTTCATAAATCAAATGAGAGGCTAGAACTGATTAACTACAGAGATTAATCAAAGAGGTGCTTTAAAAGTTACAAAAATATATACAAAATTAAATTACTTTACAAAATGGAATTAAAAATAATTTAAATGCATTGTTATAGATTCATTAAATGATAAGTTCCTAAAATACAAGGCAAGATTACAAACATTTCCCCCTCTTTAGGTATATTAACAATCTTATAGTTGAATTGTCACCCATCTACTTTCTCACATGCTCGAACTTCAAATGTGTCTTTTTCGTGTATTAGGGTAATAACCAGTGAAATAGGAGTAGCACAGAAGCAGTTGCAAATTTATTCTGAACATGAGATAAATAACAGAACAGGATACTCAGTGAAGTCTGTAAGGAAAAAAAACATTCAAATGCTTTTCTTGGTGTCAACATGGAATACATCAAAAATGCATTTACTTTCTTTTTCAGAGTAAAATTGGGTGATACTCACATCCCAAATAAGCCATAATACTGGGTAATAGAAGCACAAACAATCTGATATTTTCTGGAACATAGGTTTGAAAAAGAATGGATTATAAAAATAAAGGTTTGAGAAATAATGAAAACAACAAGATGGTTTTATTGATAACATGAGATAGATAACAGAACAGGATACTCAGTGAAGTCTGTAAGGAAAAAAAACATTCAAATGTTTTTCTTGGTGTCAACATGGAATACATCAAAAATGCATTTACTTTCTTTTTCAGAGTAAAATTGGGTGATACTCACATCCAAAATAAGCCATAATACTGGGTAATAGAAGCACAAACAATCTGATATTTTCTGGAACATACGTTTGAAAAAGAATGGATTATAAAAATAAAGGTTTGAGAAATAATGAAAACAACAAGATGGTTTTATTGATGTGATCTTGCTTAGCCCTAGACCAATCTCCAACCATACAAAATGATTGTTTGATTCTCCTACTACCTCTTTATATCCGATTTCGGCCTAGTTTTATCAGAATTCTTATTAACAATTGTTAACTCTAACTCCCTTTAGAAAGTAGTTTATTGAGCTTATCTAAAACTTAAGCTGCAATTTCCTGCAGACACAATTGAGCTTCCTTTCTTTACTAAAAATAAAAAAATTTAATCCCAATATATGTGAATAGAATATCCCAGAAAATTTAAAGTAACAATCAGGTAAGTCCAGAATCCAGAAAACACTAAAAGTTCAATACGGTAGAGATGGTTCAGAGGGGAATTCATTTCGTGATCATACCGATGACAAGTTGACAGCTGAAGTTGAACTGAAAATTTTATGTTTTTATGGACTACCCTATAGCAGCATGAGTCCCACAAAATTAAGAATGTATCAAATAAAAACCCAGGAACTTTAGAGAAAGTTGTTGCTTTTGACCAAAATTATTGGTCAACACAGGTCTTCCATCAGAAATTTAATGGAAGTAGGTGAGCTAAAGCATAAGTAAGAGTTAGTACCAGTTTGTGGGTGCCAGGTTGATGTCAAGATGGAGCTAGTTGAGTTTTCTGTATGCCAACTGTCAAGTCATAGTACCAAGTCTTGAGTACAAATGAAGCTAAATCCTAGGGGGGGAAATCAAAATCAGTGCAATGATTTGAATAATTTGGTTGATACTTGATACCCTGTTAGCAAACTGGGTTTGTGTTTAAGATGAATGGGAACTAAAGTGGAGGATTATTACTCAAGGCTGTTAGCATAAGCCAATTAAGAGGGGAAAAATAGAGAAATCCAATATAGGCAGTTGATTTGCAAAAGGATTTGATTAGAGGGAGAGTCCAAGTCTCTTGGATACATAAGTTTTAAAAGATATTTCTATCAATAAACACTATCTTCTTCCATAGCCAGAACCAGCACCTATAATGCCCCAGATACAACAATAACATATATGTAATCAGCAAAGTAAAAGGATGAAAAGAGCAAATATTGTCAAACCTAAATGATACTTTGTTCTTTCCGTTAAAGATTTTCTGTATCTGGCCAACACACTTGCCATATGAGCATCACGATCCCCAGTAATGTCATCATCATCTTCTGGCTCTGTGACTTCAAGACACGAGGTATGAATATTTCTTCCCAGAACTATTGCTCTTTTCTCATTTCCTGCATCAAACTGAGTCTCCACCTTGCCAATAATGTCTGCAACTACAGGAGGCACAGGATCTTTGATAATGGCGGATACATCAAAATCATCCGGCAATAAATCAACTGGTTTGTTAATGCTTAAATCATCAACCAAAACATCAACACTTCCAACCATTTTCGTAATCCACAACAGAGGAACACCTGGCAAAATTTGGAATATAAAATCAAGGGTAAACCATAAAAACATGAACCAAAATCCAATTTAAAAAAATAATAATAAAAATACTAATAATACCAAAGTGCCATCCCTATCTATTGCATAACTCTTAGAAACTTTAATAGAAGTTCCGCGTGCAAGTAAATAACTTGTGTGATTAGTTACATCTAATAATACAAAAGGAAGCAACACTGCATACAAGATCTACGCATATGTTTGGTTCCACCTTTGTAAAATTGATTTCAAAATATCTAGTTCCTCTAAAATTGAATTGATTTTCTCTCTAAAATTAATTCTAAAGCTAGAAATTATAGCTTATGATTCTCAAATCAACTTTCACACTCAAATTTATTATTCAACTAACTTCAAGTGAAACCAAACATAAATTTCTTTCAAATCAAATTCTAATTGCAGCTTGAAATTATACAAAATCAAATAGTTCAAAATCAACTTTCACCCTAGCAGAACCGGTAAATTGCCATTAAATCCATAAAACTATAATATAATGGAGTGAATGTCTCAAAATGAGAAGCAAAATTCATATAGTAAATATGTAATATCTCAAAATTACAATAACTGAACGACATATCTAAATCCAAAACCAGAAGCAAAATTGATAATCACGTAGATGATTGATTAATAGCGAAAATGCATTCGAGTTAGAGCATAATTGAAAGAGAAAAAACGAAGATGATGATAGATCTGAAAGAAACTTACAGAAGATGAAATGAAAGATTGAGATGCGAAATTAAGAAATGAGAGAGATGAAAACAGTTGCACGAGAATCGGGCAGAGTGAAATGGGGCAATCAGAGAGAGTTGCGCGAGATTTTTTCTTCTTTTATTTATACTACTAGAGGAGAGTTCTGCTCCGTTAGATCTCTAACGCTCTTCAAATCGTCCCTGTTTCCCACGCTCGCACGTGAGTCTCTGTCAGTTACACGTTTTTCCATTGGAATTTGAAGTAAAAAATATTTTCTGACCTTTAATAAAAGATTCTTTTAAATTTGGCTCAATCATAATGTCAAAAGTTGTTTAGGAGTACTACTAGTAGTTAGGGGTGGACAAAAACCGAGTAACCGGCCCAACCCATAGTAAACCGAAAAATAAATTGAAAATGGGCGGGTTCAAATGGATTAACGGGTTCAATGGGTGAAGTTTGCGGTTTCATATGGTTTCAAATGGGCGGGCCGGGTAGAAAATGTTGGACCGCAGGTACCCAGACCCGCCCGAATGATTATTGAGAAAAGTCATTCTTTAAGGTATACCAACAGTGATTGTTATTTTGGATTGAAGTTCTTGATAATTTGTATTTATTTTGAATTTAAGTTGTAATTTATAGCTCAAAATATTATTAAAATGTATTATTGGGCTCAAAATAATATCAATCAAATAAACCGATTAAACCGATTGCATTAACCCGCAACCCGTTGTAACCCAACCCGTCCAAACCGATTACAAAAATGGGCGAAAATGGGCTCATATGACTCAACCGCGGGTTAGGATGGGCGAGGCTTTTGCACCCGAAACCGCCCAACCCGGCCCGTTGTCCAGCCCTACTAGTAGTAGTAGTTTTAGAGTGTAACGTGTACACAAATTGACCACTTAAAATTTGATTTGAAAACTATGATTCGTTTTAATTGTGTACTGCAAATCGCACCTTCAATTTTCTCCATCAATTTTCTCTTATTCCCTTTATTCCCTCTGTACCTCTCTATCTCTCTTAATGTCATTTTTTTTCTATATTATATTTTTGTTTTTTAATGGTGTATGAGAGTGAAATTTTTTTTATAAATCCTGATAATATTAATAAACCAAAAAGAGAACCATCTAGAATTAAAAAGAAATCAAAAAAATCTCATCAAAATGAGAGAACCTAAAGCAAGGTAAATCTAACATATTCTTTACAAAATCACCTCTAATTTCAATCGGAATAGAGTAAAAAATAATGAAATTATGTGCGGTGATACCTATATTAGCAAAATAATCAGCCACATAGTTTCCTTCTTTAAATATGTGCGTAAAAATAATATTGAAAAATTAGAATGCCTAGTACTATCAATCTATCTATTACGAAGGCCGATAGGAATTAACCGGTGGTTGGAGGAAGCTTTAACCACCAACAAACTATCAGATTCGATATAAAGCTTACGCTAACCAACCGCGAGACTAGGCAATATCCAGAGCTCTCAGAACCGCAAGAAATTCCGCTATTATCGAAGAGCCTCTTTGAATTTTCTCTGCAAAAGCAAGCAAGAAATTACCATTGTTGTTTCTGAAAATGTCGTCGCAACCCATTAGAAGTAGGAATAAAACCACCATCACAATTAACTTTTATCCATCCCGGGGAAGGAGGACACCACAAAACTTCAACGATATTAGGTGCACAGCGGAGGGCGAATAGTAACTCCAAAAGCTTTAATTAAAGTGAAATCCGCCATAGAGATTGAAGAGCAATTATAAGCATAATTACCCGAAAGCATCGTTTGCTTCAAAATAATGCTTAAAATGCTTCTAAGGTTCGGGCGAATATTCTCGTGTTTGAACTTATTTCTCGCAACTCAGATTTGATTAATGGTGAAGATGAAAGTTACTGAAACAACCATAGTAGCTTGGCTGGATCCCTTTGAATTACATAAATGAAGCCAATCTTCCAAAGACTTCGGATTATCGAAGATACCGGGGATCCTTAAAATCTGACTCCAAAGGTATTGGGCAAAGCTACAAGTAAAAAACAAATGCTCTGAACTTTCCTCACTAGAATTGCATAAACAACATATCGACACCATAAAAATTCCCCTCGAACGAACCAAAGAGTCAGTAGGAATTTTATCATGAATCAGTCGTCAAACCGTCACGGATTTTCTAGGAGGAATGTGATTGCACCAAATAGCATTAGCCCATAAGCAAGTAGCAACAATATTGCTTTTAAAATAATAAGCCTCTTTTGAAGAAAGAAGGCCCGTGTCATTTTTCTCCCAAACCAAGATGTCCTACATCCAAGGATTACGAATCGAAACAACAGGAATCAAACTATGAAAAAAAGGAAACCACTGAAACCAATCAGCAGGAAAGCGCCATTGTCCATCCGAAATGGAATCAGCCACCACCGGATTAGCTGAGATATCATGAGAACGAAGGAATTCGATGGAAATGTTTTGAATGAGAGGCAATTCACACCAAGTGTCTGTCCAAAACCGAATTCTCGTTCCATTATCCAAAGACCACCTCAAATTAATTTCAAGAACAGATATTTCAGCTTTGATGCTCGTCCAAATTGACGAGTAAATATGGTATTTTATGATACCATTCTGCTTCCAGATTCTGTTATGAAGAAGGAGTGCCCAATCTTCCACGCTCGTGCGTAAAATGTAACACCCTGATTTAATTAATTTATTTAATTAAATTATTTTGAGTAGAATTGTTGTTAATTGTGATGTGTGATGTTTGATATTAAGATGATTATTTGATTTAAGTTGTTTTAAGTTGATTTGTGGGTTAGACTTATTTTGGGGAAGTTTTATGAGTATTATTGAGAGGTGTAGATAGAAGCCCTTTAGTGGATTAATTAAATAATTTTAGTAATAATAATATTAGAATTATTTTTATGATATTTTAATTAAAATAAAAGAAAATAGAATTAGTGAAGGTTTTAGGGAGAATTAGTCATAATCAGTTTTTTGGGAGAAGAACGTGTTTTGGGAGATCAAGAGCTAAGGCTGAGGAATTTCAAGAGGATTTTCGTAGGAATTTGCACCCATAGATTCGAGCTGCCTTTTATCCAAAGGTAAGAGTGAGATTTGTATCATATAACTGGGAGAAAATAATTTGTATGTATGGGATAGGGTTATTTGATTCTTTGTTGTTGTGTATGTGATGTTTTGTGTGCGATTTCGTGAGATTATGATGAATTAATGATTGTATGACTGATATTATGTTGTTGTTTGTTATCATGAACATTGTTGTGATGATTTCCTGAGATGTGTGATGAATTTGTGACGAATCTGTATTAGATGATGATAATAGGTTGGTAAATTGATGTAGTAATGTTAGATAAGTGATAAGATGAAGAATTGTGAGTCTAAAACATGGTAGAAACCCAAATAGGACTGAATTAGGAGGATAAAATGATGAACCCGTAGCAGAATGTGAATTGGGGAGGTCTCTGTTGGATTGCGTAACAGATCTAGCCTTACGCATATGGGACAAGCTGGTACGCGTAACACCTGGTGGTACGCCGCCTGTTACGCGTATGGGAGGAGGAAAACTCAGGCCCTCTGACCAATTGTGTATGGTACGCGTATGGGCGTACACTGATACGCGTATGGGAAGGGCATTACGTGTTTGGTACGCGTTTGGGCAACAAGGATGCGTTTTTGTGATTTTGTAGCGATTCGCTTATCGTTTCGCGTTCGTTCCTTTTTCTGATGATCCGTAAAATGTCGGGTAACTAATAATTGATGATGGATGTGATTAGAGATTAATAATAAGATGATTTAAGATTGTTGTTGAATGAATTTGGATGATGACTTTGAGATGATAAATTATGATGATTAAGATAATTTTACACTGTTGCGATGATGTATTTTGATGTAGGTCTTATGACCAATAATGTTGAGATGTTATGATGATGTAAGATGATTTAAGATGACGTGATGTGTTAGAACGATGTTTACGATGTGTGGTTTTATTGTATTCCATTTTCATATCGCATACATATGCATTATTAAGATGGACTGGATTGACAAACACGATGATTAAGATGTAGACTTATGCCTTGCAGATGCCCATTAAACTGGCATGATTTTTAAGATGGGAGTTTGCTCCAAATGGTACCACATGCATGCATTGTCGAGTCGCATTTGAATTGCATTATTGGATGGGTTGTTTAGATGTTATGATGTTATGATAATACGATGTTATGATGATTATGATGTGAATGGGTGATTGAATGACTTTATCTTGTATATGCTGATTATTATATCTTGTTTATAATTGTCGTTATCTCACCCCTTCTGTTTGAATGTTACCCTCTGTTGGTAACGTGCAGGTGATCATGAGTAGTGAAGAGCCCATTAGATGGTTGAGTCGTCGGTCGCTCTGATATGTAACACTTTGGGGGGATAACGAATGTTTGTATTTGATTTGAACTTTGTTTTGTTTTAGTTGAATCATGATGCTTCTTTTAAAAGAATGATGTTTATGAATTATTTATGAAGTTGATTTTGAGAAGGAGATGTTTATGAGTTAAAATGATTCTGTTACGTAGTAAATGAAGTATGAATTGCTATTTGATCTATTTTATAATGATGAACTGTTTTGTGAAGAAAAATGTGATACCCTGTTTTTGTGGGACTCTGATTTAATTTTTATTATTTACGGGTAGAAATGGGGTGTTACATTAGTGGTATCAGAGCAGGTCGGTCTGTCCGGCCAAGTGTCTAGTCTTAGTTGTCTAATAATCGAGTATTGTTATTTTTGTGTTGATCTTTGTTCTTGTTGTGGTGTTTAAGTTGATATGGTTGGAAGGAATGATGTTGCGATGCAAGTGATGGCATAAGCTGTGCAGAACTTGCCTAATGCTGGTGAAGATGCTGGATCACGGAGCTTGGCGACCTTTCAAAGGGAGAATCTTCCAGTGTTCAAAGGAAAGTATGATCCAGATGTAGCTTTGGGATGGTTGAAGGAGATTGAGAGGATTTTCTGAGTGATGGATTGTACGTAGCACAGAAGGTTCGCTATGGTACATATATGTTAGCGATGGAAGCTGACGATTGGTAGTTAGAGACTCGTGCAAGAATGGAAGCGTCGGGTGAGGAAGTCACTTGGGTTATTTTCCGCAGGGAATTCATGAGGAAGTATTACCCAGAGGATATCTGTGGCAAGAAAGAAATTGAGTTCCTTGAGCTGAAGCAAGGAAACATGTGTGTCACTGATTATGTTGCTAAGTTTATGGAGCTGTCTAAGTTTTATCCACACTATACTGATGTTGGTTCTGAATTTTTAGAGTTCATCAAGTTTGAGAACGAGTTGCACTCTGAAATCAAGAAGGTTGCTGGGTACCAGAAGATTCGAGTGTTTTCCGAGTTGGTTGATAGCTGTAGGATATTTGAAGATGACAACAATGATCATTATAAGATTGTGAATGACAGTAGAGGTAAGCACCAACAGAATCATGGAAAGCCTTATGATGTTTCGGCTGGTAAAGGAAAGCAGAAGATTGCTCTAGTTCAGAGAACTAGTGGGGGAAGATGCTCTTATTGGTATTGTTTGTTTCAAGTGTGGTCAAGCTGGACACAAGAATAATGTTTGTATTGCTGAGGTCAAGAGGTATTTCCGGTGTGGCAAGATTGGGCATACAGTGAATGATTGTAAGCATAAATATGTAAAATGTTTTAATTGTGGTGAAGAGGGACACATTGGTAGCAAGTGTCAGAAGCCGAAGAAAGCTCAGACTGGAAAAGTGTTCGCGTTGGCAAGAACTCAGACCGTTAGCGAGGACAGGCTTATTAGAGGTACATGTTTCATTAATAGTATTCCTTTAATTATTATTATTCATACTAGTGCAACACATTGTTTTGTTTCTGCTGATTGTGTTAAGAGATTGGGTCTTAAGTTGTCTGCTATGAATGGAGATATGAGAGGAAATGGAAGGGGTGAAGGGCGATGAACAATGTCGTTACTGAGAGAGAGTGCGAGGTATGAGGAAGATAGGGAACAAAGGCAAAGAAGAATAAAGGTTACGGCGAGGTGATTATAAAGAAGAAGAAGAACAGGTCGCGGTGTGTTGAAGGAGATGATGAAGAAGTTCGTATTATAAACTTAGGGTTTTTAGGTTTCGGAAGTTTAGATTGGGCTTATTGTTCTCACCATGGATTAACTATTAACACCTGCTTTTTCAACAGACACCCTTTCCCATCGGTTTGCTTTGTGGACTGGGCCAAGACATCATTAAACTTCTATTCACACCACTGTTTTTCTTCAGCGCCCCCTTCGGTTCAATGAATTTTGGCCAAAACCCATGGAACTCTTATTCATCCCATTGGGTTACTTATTACACACCCATGTGTTCTTATTTTGTTAGAAATTTCGATATAGGTTTCTTAATTGATTTTCTTGAAAAATCATTTTTGTGGATTAGTATTTTAATCCATTTCTTGTAAAAATTTAATTAATATTTTTGTTGATGATTTTAATTAAGATTTTTTTTAATGATCTTAATTGATATTTCCCTTCTTTAGCTCAAGAAACTTGATTTCCTTCTTACCACGAACATTCGCTGGATAATACTTCCTCAGTAATTCCCTAAGGAACACAACCCAAGTGATATCTTCACCTGCAACTTCCAATATCTGACGAGTCTCTAGCCACCAGTCATCAGCTTCGACTGTTAGCATATGAGTCCCATATCGGACCTTCTGCGTTGGAGTGCAGTCTATCACACAGAAGATTCTCTCCATCTCTTTCAACCAATCCAATGCTCCATCAGGATCATACTTGCCCTTAAAGGTAGGCAGATTCTCTCTCTGAAAGGTCGTCAAACTGCGAGATCCAGCATTCTTGTTAGCATTCGTTTGATTCTGCAAGGCCTGAGTCATTGCTTGCATAGCAGCAGAAATTGCGACATCGTTCCTTCCAACCATCTCAACTTATCACTACAACATAAATAAAGGTTAGAACTAGTTAACAATACTCGATTGTTAAACAAAACTATGACTTGAAAACTTGGTCGGAGGGACCAACCAGACTCTGATACCACTAATGTAACACCCGAAAAATATTGACAAAATCAGAGTTATAAAATTTCAACATACAAATAGTATGTTACACTTACAACTCATAGGAACGACATTTAATCGCATTTTAACATAGATACATAACATTGAAAGCTCGATGAAAACAATAACAACATAATTTAATCTTTGTAAATAGAAATAACGTTTATAATTAAGCAGCAGAATCATAATCCCAACATTAATGACATAAAATCTTTGTCCAACTGTAGACAGCTTCAAAACAACAAAGTATTCTAGCGAGTTCAACTTAAAAATTCAGCAACGGAAATAAAATCAACAATAAAGCAACAAACGCTCATCCCCCTCGAGTGTTACGTATAAGAGCAATGACACCAACTCGAACTAATGAAGGTAGGCAGCCTTCACTCTGGATTTCCTGCACGTTACCCACATAGAGGTAACATTCAAACATAGGGGGTGAGATATCAAACAATATAATTGGATGTATGATAAACAATATATTAATCAGATTATATACAATCACCATTTTCACAACTTTCATCCAACATCAACCATCACAAGTCCACACACAACAACTTAAATATGCAAACTGAAATGCGACTCGTTACTATGCACATGCATGTGGTACCATTGGAGCAAAAACTCCCAACTTAAAAATCTGCCAATTAATAGTGGCGTCAACAAGGCATAAGCCTTCAACTTTATTTGCCAATTCAGACCAACTTACCGAGCGACAACTCCAACTTGATATGTTATGTATGTGACACAACATGAAGGTCAGAATAACAACAATAATAATCACATAACAACACAACATCAATTCAACATTACCCATAGGCCTACCACTTATGTTTGCCAATAAATAGAGGCAATCCAATCGGATACAATACCACCTACAAATTCGCAATTTTCAACAAAGGACACAATGCAACGAAAGAAACCAAATTATACCGCAACCCAAATCGCGTAATTATTCGAACAATTTTCGACTAAAACATGTTAATTATTTATCGGCTCGAAATTCTATTATTTCTAATTCGTACTAAGGTTCATAATATGCCTCTGTTAAATTAATATTACACTGTCACTAAATTAATCTTCAAACCTGCTACTAATTTATCATTGTTACTACTGTTTAAATACTACCTACTACATAACTATTATTACTACTGCTACTTATAAACTTAACGTGATTCCCAATTCAATTATGTTTCTGAAAAAACAATGGTAGACGTGTGTTATTGATAAGTGCAAATTAGTGTGATTATCTAGTAGATTTTTTGGCACTTTTCAAGAGTTTATTTGGATCTCTTATGTTTTTTCCCTTTGTTCTTTCGTATATTTGTAGTTTAGTTTAAGCGTTTTAATAGTATCACTTATTTAACATTTATTTTTGTAATTTTAGGTTGGACCTTTGGAACAAGGAATGGATTGCATGAATTTTGTTAGTAAGACATCTCAAAATTTTGTTAGTTGCAACATCATTAGGAGTAGTTTTACCAAGAGCATTAAATCTATTAGTCAAGTGAGAAAATCTTTTTCCCATTTCACCAACGGTTTCCCCTTGGCTCAAGTGAAAACGATCAAACTCTTGTTTTAAAGTATTAATTCTAGCTAGCTTAACATCACGGTTCCTTCATGGGCAACTTGTAAGGCTTCCCACATAGCTTTAGCCGATGTGTGATGAGAAACTCGAAAATATTCATCAGCTCCCAAGGAAGCTATAAGTATGTTTCGAGCTTTCCAATCATAGCTATATTTCTTTTCATCATTATCATCCCATTGTGCTTCCGGTTTCTCAATTTGGACATTATCCGATCCGGCCATGGTTATTTGAAAAGGGCCTTCTTGGATAACTTTCCAAATTTTTATATCAACAGAGTTGATATGGATACGCATACAATCTTTCCAGTGACTATAATTTTCTCCGGTAAAAACTGGAGCTCTATTGTACGCCCCCGTTGGATCGTTGCCCATTTTCCAATAAGTTGTATGTGAAGCACTAGATAAACCGGTGCTCTTGATACCACTTGTTAGACGATAGCGCGGATCTAGAAGGGGGGTTGAATAGATCCCTTTTTAAAATTTATCTTTTCAAAATTAATTTGAAAGAGAATAGCGGAAGTTTCCCGGAAAATCGTCTAGTTCAAATAAGAAGTCACCGGAGATCGGATATGCTTGAAAACCGATTAGAATGAAATGATGACAAGATGAATTAATGATTTACAAATAATACACTTGAATATTCAGCACTTTGATAAAACTATTCTTAATGATGATTAGAGAAGAAAACAAATACAAAGATAGTGATCTTGTGTGATTGAGCTTTTTATCAAACACTTAGAGTGCACACTCCAAGGGCAATTTTGTTGTGTCAAATAGTGCAGAATTTTACTCACTCCAATCAACCCTTTTGAGTGAGGCAATTTAACAAACACCTTGTTTGCACTAATTTGATACACCAGAATTTTCAAGCACACAATATCAATATGAACAAAAATAGAAAGCGAGAAATAATAAGAACACAAGGAATTTGTTGAGGCAGTTCCTTCGTCGTCCTCGCTCGAAGTACTCTGCCCCAAATTCGAAATTGAATTGGGCAATTTTATTAAATCGCAATTGTTTTACAAGAATAGAAATGAATTAACCAACAAACCAAACCAAGTTGAAAGTGCTGTCAATTCTTCTTCTTGTCCCTTGATCCAAAGTAGAATCAAGTCTTCCACGCGTGTCGAGAAAGCCTCCGATTAATTTGCTCCCTTATTGCAAGAATACTCGATTCTTCAAACTTTGAGCACGACTGAGTTTCTCCCACACTTGTGAACCCACAAAGACCTTCGCAATCCTCCGTCTACCGTGATATGAGAGAACGATCCACTTGATCTTCAATCTACCTCACTCGACTGAATCTACGACCGATCGATGTGTGCAAAACCCTCAAATCTTCAATGATCTTGGAGGATAAAACCCCAACAGATTTTTCCAAGGAAAACCCACACACTCTAAACCCAATCTGAAATTTTGATTCACGATTGAACGTTATCTTCAAAACATACACCAAGATCGAACAAAGATTATTGTGTGTAATTGTTTGATTGATGCAAGAATGAAGAAGATGAAGAGAGCTATGTGTATATCTTTCACTTTCCGTGTTTCCTTCTCAAAAGAAATTCAACAGCTATTTATATTGGTTAGGGGAAATAAATCATAAGAGAGAGAAAAATAAATGAAAAAATGAGTCAGCACAGCAATGAGCCGACTCAAACCTTCAAGTGAGCCGACTCAAACTTACAGATGAGCCGACCTAAAATAACAGACAGGCAGCCTATTGAGACCCGTGAAAATGAGATGAGAAAAATCCTGGATGAGTCGGCTCATGAGAGATCATGAGTCGGCTCATGTACTCTCATGAGTCGACCTGAATTATGTTTCAGGCAGCCTGTTCAGACCCGAGCATTTCTCATCAATTTAACACAGAATGAGTCGGCTCATTATGAGTCGGCTCATTCACTCTCATGAGTCAACCAAAATTATGTTCCAGGCAGCCTGTTTGGACCCGAGCATTTCTCATCAATTTAACACTGAATGAGTCGGCTCATTGATGAATTTGAGTCGGCTCATTCAGTATATTTTTGCAAAATTACCAAACCTTCCTTTTCCATTGTGAACCTGTCCAGCTTTAGAAACATGCCAAGTTTTTGACACATTAAAATCATGCTTTGTCACACAAACTCCCCCTTTTTGATGATGGCAAAAACTTGATGAATTAGTCGCCAAAACTCCCCCTGATTATATGACCCGATCTCATATACATCGATCTCAATATCATCTCCCCCTTTAACAACATCAAAAAGAAGAGAAACCACATGAGTGAATTGAAATAGCAAGCCGAATGAAATGTCAATTTGAGAAGCCAATTGCGATAGAAACCCGCAATCACAATCACACAATTTTGAAAGACGAGTAAAAATGATAATAACCAAAGATAATGGGATTAACGCGAAATAAAAGTTCATTCAAACAAATAAAGCAGACATTACATAAACCAAAAACTACTTAAAATATCTCAAAATACAAAAACATTATTATGTATGCAAATTATTTGTCACGCAATCACTCATAATCCACTTAGAAAAGAAGATTAATTTACAAACACAATCCATGCACACATTCTTACTAAATACATACATCAAGAATGAATTAAAATAAGTGAGTAAAGAATGATATTACCTCGAGTATATGAGAGATGGATGAAAGATAATACTTCATAATAGGATGTGAGATATAAGTGAAGTTAACTCAAGGAATAATACATAATCAAAACAATGATTATTAAGATCTATCTGAAATGTCAAGAACACCAAGTTCTCTACGAATAAAGAAGAAAGCATCGGTAACGAGTGGTTTTGTAAATATATCGGCTAGTTGATTTGCACTATCAACATGCTCAAACACCACATCACCTTTCTCTACATGATCCCTAAGAAAATGATGCTTGATTTCAATATGTTTAGTGCGTGAATGAAGAATAGGATTCTTGGTAAGATTAATTGCACTAGTATTGTCACACAATATTGGAATTTGCTTGAGAGAGATATTGAAGTCGAGCAATTTTTGTTTTAGCCATAGAATTTGGGCACAACAATTTTCGGCTGCAATATACTCCGCCTCTGCAGTTGATAAGGCAATAAAGACTTGCTTTTTGCTATGCCAACTGACAAGAGAGTTTGAAAAGAAATGACAAGTTCCACTAGTGTTTTTCCTATCCACTTTGCAACCGGCAAAATCGGAATCGGAAAAACCTACCAAGGAACAATCACTACCCTTAGGATACATAAGACCAAACTTAGAAGTACCACAAAGATACCTAAGTATGCGTTTAACTGATTTTAAATGTGATTCCTTAGGGCAAGATTGAAACCTAGCACACATACATACACTAAACATAATATCGGGACGCGATGCGGTGAGATAAAGAAGAGAACCAATCATACCTCGATACCTTTTTATATCAACATCTTTACATTTTTCATCACGATCAAGACTTGCCGCTGTAGGCATTGGTGTATCAATATGCTTGGAGTTTGTCATATCAAACCTCTTGAGCAACTCATTGCAATATTTAGTTTGACTTATGAAGGTTCCATCTTCAAGTTGTCTAATTTGAAGTCCGAGGAAGAAATTTAACTCCCCCATCATACTCATCTCAAACTCACCTTGCATAGAGCTTGAAAATTCTTTGACCAATTTCATATTAGTAGAGCCAAATATAATATCATCTACATATACTTGAACTAATATAGAATGTTTTCATTCACGTTTAATGAAGAGAGTAGTATCAATTTTTCCTCTTGAAAAACCTTGATTGATTAAAAACTTGCTTAGACGTTCATACCAAGCTCTAGGAGCTTGTTTGAGACCATATAAAGCTCGTTTTAATTTGTAAACATAATTTGGTTTTTCAAAATTTTCAAACCCAGGAGGTTGACACACATAAACCACTTCATTTATATACTCGTTAAGGAATGCACTCTTAACATCCATTTGATATAGTTTAAAGTTTTGAGAACATGCAAATGCAAGCAAAAGGCGTATAGCTTCAAGGCGGACAACAAGAGCATAAGTTTCCTCATAGTCTATGCCTTCCTCTTGGTTATACCCTTGAGCAACAAGACGAGCCTTGTTGCGAATGATAGTGCCATTTTCATCCAATTTGTTCCTAAAAACCCATTTGGTGTCAATTACTCGATGATTTAATGGAGGAGGAACAAGGTCCCAAACCTCATTTCTTTTAAATTGATTTAGTTCCTCTTGCATAACTAGGAACCAATTTTCATCAAGTAATGCTTCTTTGGCATTCTTAGGCTCAATTTGAGATATGAAGGCATGATAAAAACAAAAATTACTTAGCCTTGATCTGGTAATGACACCCTTTGAGATATCTCCAATGATGTTATCGATAGGATGATCTTTTGATGTCTTCCATTCCAATGGTAGATCATTTTGAGGGGATGCTTCACCTTCATCTTTGAGACTAGGCACATCCATCGGCTCCTTATACACAACATCCGGCAAGGGTTCAACACGAGAAACAACAAAGTCTTTAACAATCTCATTAGAGGAGGCACCTGCACCAATAACACTACTACCTTTTTCGACAACATTAGGATAAGCTTCATCGAAGGATACATGTACAGATTCTTCGACTATAAGCAACCTTTTATTAAATATTCTATATGCTTTGCTTGAATTAGAGTATCCAAGGAAGATGCCTTCATCCGCCTTTGAATCAAATTTGCCAAGATTTTCTTTTCCATTATTAAGCACAAAGCATTTGCAACCAAAAACATGAAGATGTGAAACATTTGGTTTTCTTCCTTTTAAAAGTTCATAGGGAGTTTTGTTTAGAATAGGTCGAATAGTGATCCTATTCAAAACATAACAAGCGGTGCTAATAGCATCGACCCAAAAATATTTAGGAAGACCACTATCATTTATTATAGTTCTTCCCAATTCCTCCAACACACGGTTTTTACGTTCCACAACACCATTTTGTTATGGTGTTCTAGGAGCGGAGAAGTTATGATCAATGCCATGGTTTTCACAAAAGTTTTCAAAAAGATGATTTTCAAACTCACCTCCATGGTCACTTCTAATAGTTACAATTTTTGTGCCAAGTTTGTTTTGAGATAATTTGGCAAAAGTTTCAAAGGCCGAAAAGGTATCACTTTTACTAGCTAAAAAGATAGTCCAACAAAATCGAGAGTAGTCATCAACAATAACAAAACCATAATAGTTCCCTCATATACTTTTGATTCTAGATGGACCAAAAAGATCCATGTGTAGAAGTTCAAGAGGTCTAGAAGTATAGACTAAATTTTTTGATTTAAAAGATATCTTAGTATGCTTACCCATTTGGCATGCATCACAAAGATGATCTTTAGTAAACTTTATGTTAGGCAAGCCGACTACCAAGTTTTTGGATACAATCTTATTTAGCAAGTCAAAGTTTACATGAGCTAAACGTCTATGCCAAAGCCAAGATTCCTCACTTTTGGAAACAAGACATTTAGGGTTACCCATGATCATAGAATTTAAATCAAGCAAATAAACATTATTAACCCTCAGGCCTTTAAACACATCCTATTTGTTGTCATTGTGTTCAATTATGCATCCTTCTTTAGAAAAAGAGACATTATATCTCTTATCACATAATTGACTAATGCTAACAAGGTTATGTTTAAGACCCCCAACTAAAAGGACATTAGAGATAGATGTAGAAGAGGGATTACCTACACTACCTTTACCGAGTATAGCTCATTTATTGTTATCACCATAGGTAACAAAGCCCTTCTTCTTAGCCACAAAGTCATAGAATAGGGAAATATCACCTGTCATATGTCTTGAGCATCCACTATCGAGAAACCAACGTTTCTCCATAGTCTCAAGACACTCCACCTGTATGATTAGACAAGAGATAAAGGTACCCAATTTTCATTGGGTCCTAGAGTGTGAGTGAGAATTTTGTTGCTTTTAGGCAACCATTGACAAATGCCTTTTGGGACCAAGTGTTTCCTAAAGCGACATTTGACAATTTTATGACCTTCCCTGCAACAATAGTGACATTTCAAGAACGGTTTTGATTTGCATTGACTATTTTGATCCTTCACTACATAGGTGTATTTTTGAAATGGATTATTCATTGATTCCCTAAAGTTTGAATGATCAATAGTAAATGTCATTTTTGGTTGTGATAACTTGTTTAGTTTGGCTTGAAGAGTTTTGACTTCCTTTTGCCAAATCGAACATGTTTCACAACCATGAAAGTTGTGTCATTCTCGTTTGTCTTCTACTATAGATTCTACCATTGATGCCTTAAGAGCTTTCATAGCATTTTCACTATCTGAAACCTTGCCTTCTAAATAAGCAAAAATTATTTTATCGGATGCAATACGCTTGAAGGCTTCTTTAGCTTCTTGATGGAGAATATTAAACTTACTAAGCAAATCATTATAAGAGAATTTTTCAGCATATTCATATTTAGCATGTTTTACCTCTTTCTTGCCTTTCTTATGAGCCATGAGGCAAAGATTTACTCTCTCTTCTTCATCACTCGAGGTATCTTTGCTAGACGGATCACTATCGATTTCCCAAGCTATATATGCTCTTCTAACCTTGTTGCCTTTTCTTTGATATTTATCTTTTGCCTTGTCTTTCTTTAACATAGGGCAATCAGGTTTGTAATGTCCCGGTTTTCCACAGTTGTAACAAGATCATTTGCTTTTAGTACTTTTAACATACTCTTGATCGGAAGGATTAGATTTTCTTCGATAGTTGATGAGACGCTTGTCCGAATGAGAAATCTCATTCTTTTCGAGATACCGATTGTATCTTCATATAAATAAGCCCATATCTTCATTTGATTCGTCATCATCATCACTCGTATCACTCCCACTATCTTTAATTGTGGAGAATTTTGATGAAGAAGCTTTTAACGCGATGGACTTCTTCTTCTTCTCATGATCTTTATTTTTCTCGATCTTTTCTTTCTTCTCTTTGTCTTCATGCTCATTTAAGTTTAAGAGCTCTTGTTCATGCTCTTGTAGTTTTCCAATGAGAGTCGTTAGATCTAACGTTCTTACGTCATTGGCTTCTTTAATTGTCGTGACTTTTGGCAACCATTCCCTAGTAAGACATCTCAAAATTTTGTTAGTTGCAACATCATTAGGAGTAGTTTTACCAAGAGCATTTAATCTATTAGTCAAGTGAGAAAATCTTTTTCCCATTTCACCAACGGTTTCCCCTTGGCTCATGTGAAAACGATCAAACTCTTGTTGTAAAGTATTAATTCTAGCTAGCTTAACATCATCGGTTCCTTCATGGGCAACTTGTAAGGCTTCCCACATAGCTTTAGCCGATGTGTGATGAGAAACTCGGAAATATTCATCAGCTCCCAAGGAAGCTATAAGTATGTTTCGAGCTTTCCAATCATAGCTATATTTCTTTTCATCATTATCATCCCATTGTGCTTCCGGTTTCTCAATTTGGACATTATTCGGTCCGGCCATGGTTATTTGAAAAGGGCCTTCTTGGATAACTTTCCAAATTTTTCTATCAACAGAGTTGATATGGATACGCATACAATCTTTCCAGTGACTATAATTTTCTCCGGTAAAAACTGGAGCTCTATTGTACGCCCCCGTTGGATCGTTGCCCATTTTCCAATAAGTTGTATGTGAAGCACTAGATAAATCGGTGCTCTTGATACCACTTGTTAGACGATAACGCCGATCTAGAAGGGGGGTTGAATAGATCCCTTTTTAAAATTTATCTTTTCAAAATTAATTTGAAAGAGAATAGCGGAAGTTTCCCGGAAAATCGTCTAGTTCAAATAAGAAGTCACCGGAGATCGGATATGCTTGAAAACCGATTAGAATGAAATGATGACAAGATGAATTAATGATTTACAAATAATACACTTGAATATTCAGCACTTTGATAAAACTATTCTTAATGATGATTAGAGAAGAAAACAAATACAAAGATAGTGATCTTGTGTGATTGAGCTTTTTATCAAACACTTAGAGTGCACACTCCAAGGGCAATTTTGTTGTGTCAAATAGTGCAGAATTTTACTCACTCCAATCAACCCTTTTGAGTGAGGCAATTTAACAAACACCTTGTTTGCACTAATTTGATACACCAGAATTTTCAAGCACACAATATCAATATGAACAAAAATAGAAAGCGAGAAATAATAAGAACACAAGGAATTTGTTGAGGCAGTTCCTTCGTCGTCCTCGCTCGAAGTACTCTGCCCCCAATTCGAAATTGAATTGGGCAATTTTATTAAATCGCAATTGTTTTACAAGAATAGAAATGAATTAACCAGCAAACCAAACCAAGTTGAAAGTGCTGTCAATTCTTCTTCTTGTCCCTTGATCCAAAGTAGAATCAAGTCTTCCACGCGTGTCGAGAAAGCCTCCGATTAATTTGCTCCCTTATTGCAAGAATACACGATTCTTCAAACTTTGAGCACGACTGAGTTTCTCCCACACTTGTGAACCCACAAAGACCTTCGCAATCCTCCGTCAACCGTGATATGAGAGAACGATCCACTTGATCTTCAATCTACCTCACTCGGCTGAATCTACGACCGATCGATGTGTGCAAAACCCCCAAATCTTCAATGATCTTGGAGGATAAAACCCCAACGGATTTTTCCAAGGAAAACCCACACACTCTAAACCCAATCTGAAATTTTGATTCACGATTGAACGTTATCTTCAAAACATACACCAAGATCGAACAAAGATTATTGTGTGTAATTGTTTGATTGATGCAAGAATGAAGAAGATGAAGAGAGTTATGTGTATATTTTTCACTTTCCTTGTTGCCTTCTCAAAAGAAATTCAACAGCTATTTATATTGGTTAGGGGAAATAAATCATAAGAGAGAGAAAAATAAATGAAAAAATGAGTCAGCACAACAATGAGCCGACTCAAACCTTCAAGTGAGCCGACTCAAACTTACAGATGAGCCGACCTAAAATAACAGACAGGCAGCCTGTTGAGACCCGTGAAAATGAGATGAGAAAAATCCTGGATGAGTCGGCTCATGAGAGATCATGAGTCGGCTCATGTACTCTCATGAGTCGACCTGAATTATGTTCCAGGCAGCCTGTTCGGACCCGAGCATTTCTCATCAATTTAACACAGAATAAGTCGGCTCATTATGAGTCGGCTCATTCACTCTCATGAGTCAACCAAAATTATGTTCCAGGCAGCCTGTTTGGACCCGAGCATTTCTCATCAATTTAACACTGAATGAGTCGGCTCATTGATGAATTTGAGTCGGCTCATTCAGTATATTTTTCCAAAATTACCAAACCTTCCTTTTCCATTGTGAACCTGTCCAGCTTTAGAAACATGCCAAGTTTTTGACACATTAAAATCATGCTATGTCACACAGTTTTCGCTCAGCGAGCCCTTTGCTCGTTCAGCGAGCTATGGCGGTTTAACTTTTTATTGATAGCTCGCTCAGCGAGCACTGCATTTTTCAGCTTGTATTTAAGCATTTGTTCCTCATTTTTCTTGGGATGTAACTTTACACTTCAGACCTAATACACCAAAATCATTATTTTTCCTTGTTTTCGAAGAATCGATGCATCAATAGTCGGGAGATCGTCATTGATGTTCATTCTTCTTCATTCCTTTCTTGTGATTGAAGCTTCCATGGAAATGGAGAGCTAAATCCTGTATATGTCAAGGTTAGAAGGTAGATAGTTCTTTATTTTGTATGTATAGGCTTTGATCATCTTGTAAGAACTCTTGATTATGAATATATGGTGAAAACTGTGTTTATGAAATATCTTTTGTGTTGCTCCATGATTGAGAAATATGTTCAACATTTGATCTAGGTTTTCATCACCCAAAGAACATAAGCTAGAGATAGTTATGGACTTGGTGTTCACTTTATATCGAACTTAAATATTACCATTTTGATAGATTGAGTGAGAGATTATCAATGGATCAAAATGGTGAATCCCACATTATGTGTTAGAAATAAACATTTTGAGAGGATATTGTGAATATGTTTATTATTATTTAGAGTTTGTCACTTGATCAAAACTATATGTGCAAATGGACCTATCGAACCCTAACTTCGGCATGTGCTTTTAATCTTTTATTAACCAACACTTTTCACTTATAGAATTTATTTGAATGCAAAAATCTTACTTTCGATACCATAACCAAAACCCCTTTGTTACCTTAAGTCTCAAACTAGCGCAACTGTAGAACGACTTAAATATCACAAAACAATCTTTGTGGATCGATAACAAAACCCTTACTCTATTTGTACACCAAAAAACATTGTATCATTCGGAACACAAATCCTTTGATCAAAGAGTATAACACCATCTACAGCTCACACAAAACCCAGTTGAAGTAACGTCTCTTGTAACTTTTCATCCA
Organism: Lathyrus aphaca; assembly: GCA_963966055.1. NCBI lineage: Eukaryota > Viridiplantae > Streptophyta > Magnoliopsida > Fabales > Fabaceae > Lathyrus > Lathyrus aphaca. The sequence goes on from OZ014519.1 coordinate 12,411,513, forward strand.
ACACCTGTTCTTGTTGAATTTCATCTCTTAAAGTAGAATTGACATTCAAATTTCCCATTAACACACCATCGGGGTCCAAACAAATTGAAGATTAAGATCTCAAAACTTTTCTAATAAGGCATATTCTAACATCATTAATTCGGCACCATGAATCAATTTTCGACTTAAAACATCAGCTACTTTATTCGCTTTTCCTGGATGGTACTTTAGTTCTAAATCATAATCCTTTAAGTACTCTATCCATCTTCTATGTCGAATATTCAACTCTTTCTGATCAAATAAGTTCTTCAAACTCTTGTGGTCGCTGAATATTTCAAAACGTACATCGTACAAATAATGACGCCACACTTTCAAAGAAAACACAACTGCAACTAATTCCTGTGTGACATGGCATGGTTTTAATGTGTCAAAAACTTGACATGTTTCGAAAGTTTGACAGGTTCAAAATGAAAAAGCAAGGATTGGCATTTTTGGAAAAACATATTGAATGAGTCGACTCAAATTCATCAATGAGCCGACTCATTCAGTGTTAAATTGATGACAAATACACGGGTCCAAACAGGCTGCCTGATGCATCATTTTTGGTCGACTCATGAGTGTGGATGAGTCGACTCAAAAACCTTTATGAGCCGACTCATTCAATTGTAAAATGGTGGCAAACGCACGGGTCTTAACAGGCTGCCTGGGGCATGATTTTGGTCGACTCATGTGTATGGATGAGCTGACTCAAAATCCCTCATGAGTCGACTCATCAAGAAATGTTTTCTTCTCATTTTCCATGGGTCTCAACAGGCTGCCTCTCTGTTGATTTTGGTCGAAACATCTGTAAGTTTGAGCCGACTCATTTAATGATTTGAGTCGGCTCATTACTGTGCTGACTCAATTTTTCATTTATTTTTTCCCTCTCTTATGTTCATTTTCTCTAACAAATATAAATAACTGCTTAATTTCTTTTGAGATATTTTTAACAAGGAAAGTGAAAGATATACACATAGCTCTCTTCATCTTCTTCATTCTTGCATCAATCAAACAATTACACACAACAATCTTTGTTCGATCTTGGTGTATGTTTTGAAGATAACGTTCAATCGTGAATCAGAATTTCAGATTGGATTTAGAGTGTGTTGATTTTCCTTGGAAAAATCCGTAGGGTTTTATCCTCCAAGATCATTGAAGATTTAGGGGTTTTGCACACATCGATCGTTCGTAGATTCAGCCGAGTGAGGTAGATTGAAGATCAAGTGGATCGTTCTCTCATATCACGGTAGACGGAGGATTGCGAAGGTCATTATGGATTCACAAGTGTGGGAGAAACTCAGTCGTGCTCAAAGTTTAAAGAATCGTGTATTCTTGCAATAAGGGAGCAATTAATCGGAGGCTTTCTCGACACGCATGGAAGACTTGATTCTACTTTGAATCAAGGGACAAGAAGAAGATTTGACAGCACATTCAATGTGGTTTGGTTTGTTGGTTAATTCATTTCTCTTCTTGTAAAACAATTACGATTTAATAAAATTGCCCAATTCAATTTCAAATTGGGGGCAGAGTACTTCGAGCGAGGACGACAAAGGAATTGTCTCAACAAATTCCTTGTGTTCTTATCATTTCTCGCATTTTACTTTTGTTCATATTGATATTGTGTGCTTGAAAATTCGGGTGTATCAAATTAGTGCAAATAAGGTGTTTGATAAATTGCTTCACTCAAAAGTTTTAACTAGAGTGGGTAAAATTCTGCACTAGTTGATACAACAAAATTGCCTTTGAAGTGTGCACTCCAAGTGTTTGATGAAAAGCTCAATCACACAAAATCAATATCTTTGTGCTTAATTTCTTCTACAATCATTGTTAAGAATAGTTTTATCAAGTGCTGAATATTCAAGTGAATCATTTGTGAAATATTAATTCATCTAGTCATCATTTCATTCCAATTGAGTTTTACGCATATCCGATCTCCGGTGACTACTAATTTGAACTAGACGATTTTTCGGGAAACTTCCGCTTCAACTAGACGATTTTCCGGGAAACTTCCGATCTCCTTTCTAGATCCGCGCTATCGTCTAACAAGTGGTATCAAGAGCACCAGTTCATCTAGTGCTTCACATACAACTTATTGGAAAATGGACAAACGATCCAACGGGGGCGTACAATAGAGCTCCAGTTTTTACCGGAGAAAATTATAATCACTGGAAAGATTGTATGCGCATCCATATCAACTTTGTTGATAGAAAAATTTGGAAAGTTATCCAAGAAGGCCCTTTTCAAATAACCATGGCCAAACCGAATAATGTCCATATAAAGAATGGTCATATAATTGCATTCTAACTATTTGTATATTGCACAACATACTTCAACTTTAACCAATCCAATTCTCCTAAAGACAATTAATAGCCGTATTCTAGAGTTGATAAACTTTTAGTTGAGTTTTTTATTTATTACATTTGCAAATATATGACAATTGCACATAATATATGCAACATACAAGATTTTAATAAAAAAATTGAGATAGTAATACCGGATCTGCTTTGTTTTCCTGTTGCAAAATTATAACCCCAACATTTAGCCAATTGATTATATTTTGAAACGTTGTTGTTTCAACCCATTCGCTAGCAAATATTCTCTCAATAATTTCCATGCTCCTCTGAAATAGGGATGTGAAATATTAATATTTATTAAACACAACATTCAATTGAAAGAACTTATGTTTTTAGCATAGAAGTTATCAACACTTGATGACATGGAAACCTGAACTTCGAGATTGGTTCTAATCGACAAGTAAAGAGTCACACCAGCAAATTTGACTAACCATAACCGACACTTTTCCTTTTCTTTCTCTTCAGATGTAACCCTGCAGACAACAATAAATAGAATTTTGGGATTGAATCATCACAAATAGCACTACATGAAATAAACATAAGTAATAACTGTATAATATGTCTAAAAATTGTGTGGCAAACTTGTCTTGAGAATTAAGAATTAATGGCATGTAGGTTTGGAAATTAGTTGATTGGTTAAATTTTGAATTTAACTAGAGGTCAACATAAATTTCAAATTATGATCAGTTAGATTTGCGAGTAACATGAACAATAACTCCTTTTTTGTGTATAAGAAAATTGCAAGTATATAATCAAATAGATAAAACATTAAACACTATGCGGATGTCAGGGAGACATACCTGAGCCAGGCAAGATTAAGTTCACAATGAACGTGAAACACATTTAGAACAACAGAAAGCAACTTAAAACCAGAAACTTTATCCTTTCCAATAGTTAAATATCTTAGAAGCGTATCATTATCTTCATATAAAGTTTGAAGTAAGAATTCAAAATCGTTATGCTCGCAATTAAGAATGTGCAACCCTTTAACTGGGATCAACAATATTGATTGAACTTTTTCCTACCAAGAATGTAATACAAATTATGTAGTAGTTGTATAAATTATAAATTAGAAACAAGAAAGCCTTCAAAATAATAATAATAATAATAATGTCCTTTTTTTTTTGCTTTGATGTTCAAGTATGTTGCAAATTTTGCACACAAATAAAAAATGTTAAGTAGGCAGCATTGTGTGGAACATTTAATAATAGTTTTGACCTATGAAGCACCGACACCTCTGAAAAATGGCATGTTTGTGTCGGCGTCGGACACTGACACCTTCAGCGACACTGGTCATTTATTCATTTTTTGTGTCCATAGGTTTTGACAAACTCTATTTCTGGATTTTCTTTTTCAACCTAAAAGTTACACATATATTTGATGAATATAAGAATCATGCTTTCCAATAAGAAAATAAAAATAAAAATAAATAAATAAATCTATTTATATATTACCTCCTCTATACCAGATGGAATACAATTCAGTTTGTTCATGATATATGAGCAACCATTCGACAGCATCAAAAAATTATTACACATATTTTCTGCAACATGTATTTAATGTTTCATTGGTGTGACTAATAAAACATAAAAAGTAAATAATAAATAATATTTAAATTTTAAAAATTAAATTACCTCACAAAAGTATCTGTAAAAACCCAGTAACTGGCTTGTTGACATCAATATCATCAAATTCAGCATCCGTAGCAGTTGTTCTCTCTATCTCACGATCGTAAAAATCATCACTATCATCTACTTCAGAAATTTCACTAACTACTTCATCATTAATACACCTAGGAGTAGTTCTACTACCTAACTCTGATCGTGCTCGACACATATTTCCCCATCAACTTTCATACCACAAGCATGGGCAACCAAGTATGCATCGTCATCATTCCTAAGTTGAAAAAAAGTGGGACAAATATCTAGAATTTTAGTCCACAACTCATAGCACCTACTTCGTAAACCCACCCGTTAACAATGTAGATGATTTAAGCATAGAAGAACGAAGCACCACTAACCTTTGTACTTTTGCCCGGAGCTTCACCTGTTTTCGTCATGAATGTTCGTCTGCAGATCGTGCTTGCTTGCTATGGAAAACCCTAATTTCAATTTCAAGGGGGCTAAGAGAAATTTATTTGGTAACTTTGAATAGAGAGACAATAGTCACGTCTCAACAACAACATGGAAGGCCACATCACCTCCAGGTCAACCCACCAAATAAAAGGGTGTAGTGAATTTTAATTTTATGAGGGTGTGTTTAAAAAAAAAATACTTAAGGGATGGAAACACAAAACACGCCTTATGTTTAGGGTATAATGTATTTATCCCAATAAATTCCAACCGATAGACCATAGCACACCAATGTTGTGCCAGCCCGGAAATAAAAGGTCTCTTGCAAGCATTACGCGTCTTGCCGACAAAATGTCCAATTTGTACATGTTAATTATTTGGCGAATCAATCTCCTTATAAAAAGTATCAGCCGATAGAATATTCTAGTATATTCTACAAGTTGCCAATAATGATCCGAGAACCAGCCAGCAGATACGATAGAGGAGTTCCTAACTGTACATAAATTCTTTGTAAATTTAAGGACGCACTTCCACATCCCATCAATACTGCAGCGGGAACATTTTTCTAATTTCTTGATCTCATACTTGGGAATATACATATTTCCTGTAAAAACAAATTTCATCACACCTTAATAACTCATTCAATACATATATGACATATCACAAATATCTATATGATATTTTACCTAACCAATGCCCAAAATAAAGATATATGTCATGATTTTTGAATGCAGAAATTATTTCCTGGATTGTTGGTTCACATTTCGTCTTTCCCTTTAAATAAAAAAATAAGAAAATAAGTAAAACAATATAAACAATTTCCTTTTATTTTTGTCAAATTTAAACATATATGATACCTCAAATTTTTTCCGTAAAATAATTCTGAAATATCTCTTGAGGTGCCATTTGGGTTTAATAAATAAAAACCACTCTCAACCTCTATCACATGTCTGACACTCCTTGATTGAGAATGTCTGACACTCCTTGATTGAGATTTTGTATTTTTATAAAAAGAGGTGGATGCTATTCATTCTCGGTCCTTTAGTAGAGGTAATCTCTCTCATGAGAGAGTCTGCCACAACAATATAACTTGTTATTTAAGTGAGATAAAAAGGATATTAGACTTCAAAACAAAGTGATTTCAAAACAAAAACCAAAGATTTTAATGTGGTTCAAACCTAAGTCACTACATTTCCACCTCTCCATGCTATTAAAAAATTAAAAATTATTTATCAACACTATAATAAACCAGTAAGCATTTCAAAAATTTTGATGTTTAAAAGTATTTTGTGAAATATTTGATTCAGACCCGAGTTACTACATTTCTCCCCATGTGTATTTATTTAAGTGTTGGCAAATAATAATTTAACACTATTTTATCATTATAATAAAAAGTCAACAACAATTTGTACTTGATAATCCAACAGAAGCATCATGAATCGGCTGACCATATGCATCTTTAAACCATAAAGTTTCAATATTCCTTAAAAGTATAACAATGAATAGCTTTTAATTAAAAAATGTGCAATAGTGTTATTTTAACTTTGAAATTCCTCTATAAACAAAGGTCTCCCCAATTCTCTTTCTCCTCAAAATTCCTCCTCAAAAGTCTGCAAAACGACTCCCCAATTCTCTTACTTTCTTTAAATGCAAAGTTTCCCGCAACATATAATCGTATTATTCCAATATTGTTTTGAATCCGAAAGTACGTCATCCATAATGGTTTTAGTATTACCTCATGGGCATTACCCACTATTTCGTTGTTTTCTTATATGAACCAAAAAGTCATAAAATGTTAATTATGTATCAAAAATATATACTTATATGTAACAAAAATTACTGACCTTCTAAAATGGAATTCAATGGCAATAACATTATAAGAGATTCTCTTTAGCATTCCATGTCGATACCAACATATATGTTTCAACACCTTGATAAGACCAAAACTTCTTTAATAAACGGGTATTTTCATGTCAGGAAAACTTATAGATAGAACTGTCATAGATGGAAGATTAGCCAAAAAAATATTTACGTCTTCTTCAAGAGCTTCAGTTAAGAATTCCTGAGAACACTGAAGCTCTTGAAGAACACGTGAATTTTTTTTGCTAATCTTCCATCTATGACAATTCTATCTATAAGTTTTTCGGGACATGAATATATCAGTTTATTAAACAAGTTATGGTATCATCAAGGTGTTGAAACATATAACATGGAATGCTAAAGAGAATCCTAATTAACATTTTATGACTTTTTGGTTCAAATACTTTTTCTAATTATAAGAAAACAAAAAAGGGTGGGTATGCCCATGGGGTAATACTAAAATCAATATGGATGACGTATTTCCCGGATTCAAAACAATATTGGAACAATATAACTATATGTTGCGGGAAACTTTGCATTCATAGAAAGCAAGAGAATTTGGGAGTCGGTGTGCAGACTTTGACGATCGTCTTGAAAAATTGTTGAGGTGTGTAACCTCTTTCCATGGTTTAACAACTTGTATTAAACGTGACAGTTATAATATTTATGGAGGAATTTCAAAGTTAAAATAACATTATTGCACGGCCGAAGATACTATTTCTTAATTAAAAGAAACTCATTGTTATACTTTTTAGGAATATTGAAAATTTTTGGTTTAAAGATGCAAAATACTCACTTCTTGAAAAATCATATGGTCAGTCGAAAGATCCTATGATGCTATGATGCTTACGTTGGATTATCAAGTACATGTAAGTGAATTCTTGTTGACTTGTTAATTATAGTGTTAAAATAGTGTTGAATTATTATTTGTCAACACTTATTTAAATAAATACGGAAGGGGAGAAAATTTTTTGAAATGCTTACTTGTTTGAAATAATTTTTTGTTTTTTTAATAGCATGAAGAGGAGGAAATGTAGTGACTTAGGTTTGAACCACATTAAAAATTTTGGTTTTTGTTTTGAAGTTTAATATGTTTTTATCTTTTTTATCTCACTTAAATAACAAGTTATATTGTTGTGGCAGATGCTCCCTTGGGAGAGTTTACCTCTACTAAAGGACCAAGAGGTGTATCGTATGCCTTCACCTCTACTAAAGGACCAAGAGGTGTATCGTATGCCTTCAATGAGTAGCATCCACCTCTTTTTATAAAAATGCAAAATCCCAAGGGGTGTCAGACCCGTGATAGAGGTTGAAAGTGGTTTTTATTTATTAAAAACATATGGCACCCTCAAGAGATACCTAAAGACATTTCAGAATTATTTTACAAGGAAAAAATTTGAGGTATCATGTTTAAATTTGACAAAAATAGAAGGAAATTATTTATATTGTTTTATTTATTTTCTTTTTTCTTATTTTTTTACTTAAAGGGAAAGACGAACTATGAACCAACAATCCAGGAAATGATTTCTGCATTCAAAAATCATAACATATATTTTATTTTGGGCATGAGTCAGATATTTGAGATATGTCATATATGTATTGAATGAGTTATAAAGGTGTGATGAAATTTGTTTTTACAAAAAAATATATATATTCTCAATCATGAGATCAAGAAATTAGAAAAATGTTCTGTTGCAGTATTTATGGGTCCTTAAATTTACAAGGAATTTATGCACCGTTAGGAACTCCTCTCGGATCATTTAGGAATTTATACACCGTTAGTAACTCCTCTATTGTATCTGCTGGCTGGTTCTCGGATCATTATTGGCAACTTGTGGAATATACTAGAATCAGAAGGAATTCTATCGGCTGATACTCTTAAAAACTTTTTTTTAAGGAGATTGATTCGCCAAATAATCAACATGTACAAATTGGACATTTTGTCGGCAAGGCGCTTAATGCCTGCAAGAGACCTTTTATTTCCAGATGTGTTATGGTCTACCGGTTAGAATTCATTGAGATGAAAACTAGTATTTCTATAAAAAAAAAAATTAGGGTAAATACATTTTATTTTTTAAACACACCCTCATAAAACCCATAAAACCCAGAATTAAAATTCACCACACCCTTTTACTTGGTGAATTGACCTGGAGGTGACTCACCACACCCTTCTACTTGGTGGGTTGTCCTGGAGGTGACGTGGCCTTCCATGTTGTTGTTGAGACGTACACTCCATTCTTTACATACACTTCATGTTCTGAAGCACACTTTGTGAAACCTGCTTTGATTAGGAAGCTATATATTCTCATATTCCAATTACTTGGATTTGTTTCAAACCATATAGAATCTTCCTCCATTTGTACACCTTATGCTCCTGCCCGTTGATTTCAAATTCTGGTGGTTGACTGACATAGACCTCATCTTCGAAAGGTTCATCCAAAAATGTTGACTTTACATTTAGTTGATCTATCTTCCATCCTTTATATGTTGTACTCGACACAACCATTATGATGGTTTCCAATTTTACCACAGGTGCATAAAGTTCGTCGAAATCAATACCAGATTTTTGTAGAAAATCTCTTGTCACCAGCCTTGCCTTATGTTTGACAATTTCACCATTTGCCCTTAGTTTCAACTTGTAGACCAACTTCAAATCAATTGCCTTCTTGATTGACTTTTCGACAAGCTCTCATGTCATGTCTTATTCTTCTCGATTGCCCTAAGTTTTTCTTGCGTGACTGCTAACCAATGTGAATCATTTATGGCTAGATCCAAATCGGTTGGTTCTGATTCAGCCATATCATCATTTCTTCCATCAAGTCACCATCATCAAGGGATTGATCTAAAAATCTCTCTTATCCAGATAGCATTGTCGACTCAACTCTTGCTTTAGTCGGTCTTTTAACATTATGCTCAGGTGGTTCTTCACTTCGATTGGTTGTGACATCGGTTTGTTGAAATTCTTAAAACACAATTGTGATTGTATCTTGCTCATGTCAAATTGGCCCATGATTCCAACTCCACCATTTGCTTTCGTCCACTAGAACATCCCTACTAATCACAAGTTTATTATTGTTTAGTGAATAAACATGCATGCATCAATCGAATGATAACTTATGAGCATAATGGTCTGACTTCGATCATCTATCTTCTTCCACAATTGTTCAGGAACATGTCTGAAACACATTGATCCAAATACTCTAAGATGAATAGCATTTGGCTTCAGTCCTGTCCAAGTCTCATAAGGTGTCTTCTGAATTATCTTCTTGATTGGACATCTGTTTAAAATGTGTATTGTTGTCAAAGTTGTTTAATCCCAAAATCTTTTTAGCATATCTTTAGCTTTTAACATGCAACTAGTCATGTTCAGTATACTTTTATTTCTCCTCTCAGTTATACCATTAGGTTGATGTGTATTTGGTGCAATGACCTCATACGGTATACTTTCAATTGCTGCATAATGTTGCAAATTTTCTAGAGATGTATTCACCACCACCATAAATTCTCAGTTTCTTTAATTTGCATATATTTTGTTTCTCGACATGAAATTTAAACTTTTTGAATTGTGTGAATATCTCACTCTTCTTTTAATAAGGTAAATCCATATATATATATATATATATATATATATATATATATATATATATATATATATATATATATAGAGAGAGAGAGAGAGAGAGAGAGAGAGATAGATAGATATATATCTCAGAAATTAGGGTAGAATGAATTGATTTTCTTATATGAATTATGCTGAGAATACATCAGTCATATATACAAAGCTAGAAAACTATTTTAGGAAATACAATAACACCTAAACTATCAGATCCCTATGATTCAGGAATATTTCCCTTATACACTATAATTGTAATATGTTAAATAAGGAAATACTACAACTAATAAATACAGCTAATAAAACAGATTCTAACACTCCCCCTCAAGTTGGTGAATAGGTATTTTCCATTCCCAGCTTGGAAACAATCTTCTCAAAGTTGTTGCTATTCATCCCCTTCGTTAGAATATTTGCGAGGTTGTCTTGTATGGAGACATATGGAGTGCAGATCAGGCCACTGTCTAATTTTTCTTTGATAAAATGTTTGTCGATTTCAATATGTTTGGTTATATCATGCTGCACTGGGTTATGGGCTATGCTAATAGCAGATTTGTTATCACAATAAAGTCCCATTGGTTCATCCAACTTTATTCTTAAGTCTTCAAAGATGATCTTCAACCACAATAGCTCACATATCCCTTGTGTCATTGCCCTGAATTCTGCTTCAGCACTGGATCTAGCCACCACACTTTGTTTTTTACTCTTCCAAGTCACAAGATTCCCTCCAAGGAAAGTGTAATATCCTGTAGTCGACCTCCTATCCACAATCGACCCTGCATAATCTGCATCTGTATATGCTTCGAGACTTACACTCCTTTTCCGTTCAAACAGAATTCCTATGCTTGGGGTCCCTTTCAAGTATTGAACAATTCTTAGTGCAGCTTGTAAGTGAACCTCCTTCGGTTGGTGCATGAACTGGCTGACTAGACTCATAGCGAATGCAACATCAGGTCTAGTGTGAGATAAATATATCAGTCTACCAACTAATCTTTGATACATTTCCTTGTCAACTGTAGTATCTTCTTCTACATTTCTCAACTTCAGGTTTGGATCAATTGGTGTACTTGCAGGCTTGCATGCTGTCTTACCAGTCTCTTTCAACAAATCAGTGATGTATTTCTGTTGAGATATGAAGATCCCCTTTTTAGAATGAGCCACTTCAATTCCCAAAAAATACTTCAATTTTCCCAAGGTCTTAATTTCAAATTCCTTGGCTAGATGTTGGCTTAACAGTTGTTGCTCCTCTTCATCATCACTTGTCACTATAATATCATCCACATAGAGTGTTTAATGAACAAAGTGTGGTCTCCTTGACTTTGTTTGAAGCCTAGACCTATCATAACTTTAGTAAACCTACCAAACCACGCTCGTGGTGATTGTTTCAGCCCATACAATGCCCTTTTTAGCTTGCAAACAGTGTTGGCAGCATTTTTTCCACCGTATCCAGGGGGCAATTCCATGTAAATCTCCTCTTCAAGTTCTCCATGGAGGAATGCATTTTTAACATCAAATTGTTGCAAGTTCCAACCATAATTAGCCGCTAGGGATAGTATCACCCTAACTGTATTCATTTTTGCAACTGGAGCAAATGTTTCCATGTAATCCACTCCATAAGTTTGAGTGAATCCCTTAGCTACTAACCTTGCTTTATACCTCTCAATGGATCCATCAGCCTTGTATTTTATAGTATATACCCACTTGCATCCTACTGATTTTTTTCCATTTGGGAGAGTAACCAAATCCCATAGGCTATTTTTTTTTAATGCTTCCATTTCCAAGTCCATGGCTTGTTTCCATTTCCTATCAGTTAATGCCTCAGATAGGGAGGTAGGTGTGGCTGTAGTGTTTAGGCTTGTGATGAAGGCTTTATGGGTAGGTGAGAATTTTTTAAATGATAGGTAATTGGCCAGAGGGTAAAGTGGCTTGGTGGTACATTTCCTTGTTTCTTTCCTAAGGGCAATTGGAATATTTAGGTCCTCATGAAGTGGTGCTGAACCGGATTCGGGTTCCTGTACAGTGGGAAAATCAGAGATTGATTCAGTGGAGATTAAAGGATCAAGGGTAGTTATCTCATGTAGTGTTAGGTTGGATTCTTGGACATGGACAGATTCTGGAATGGCCTTTGTCTTCTTTGTATAAACCAAATTTTTTCCAAATCTTACATCAACTCCATCTTGAGTGGACTTAGTGGGTTGAGCCTCTATCTCAGAAGTTGTCTCCTTCTCAGAAGTTGTTACACTTCTAGTCCCTACTTTTGGTCCTAAACTTAAGTCAGGGAGCATAAGGAGATCATCTTCTTTTCCTGTATTCTCCCCCTGAAGATGATCTTGGTGGAAGTAACTTGCTTGCTCAAAAAAAAGAGGCATCTCTGGACACAGAGAATTTTTTGGATGGTGGGTGATAGCATTTATACCCCTTTTGTGTGGATGAGTATCCTATGAAAACACATTTTAAGGCTCTAGGATCAAGTTTACCTCTATCACCAATGTGGACATGTATAAAAGATACACACCCAAATATTCTTGGAACGAGTTGATTGGATGTGGACACATTAGGATAGAAAGAAGACAGAACCTCCATAGGACTTTTTGAGGCTAGAATACTAGAAGGTAGTCTATTAATTAGATAACATGCAGTCAAAACAGCTTCTCTCCAAAGCCTTTTAGGAACCTTATGTTGAAAAAGAAGAGCCCGAGTTTGGTCTAGTAGGTGTCCATTTTTCCTCTCAGCAATCTCATTTTGTTGAGGTGTTTTGACACAAGATGACTCATGAATGATACCTTCCTTTTGACAAAAGGAAGTAAGCTCATGATTAAAGTAATCTTTGGCATTATCGGATCTAATCCTTTTAATGCTAATACCAAACTGATTTTTTACCATGGAGAAAAAATGTTGGACCACAGAGCTGACTTCGGACTTTTGTTTTAGTAAGAAAACCCATGTGACCCGAGTACAGTCATCTATAAAGGTAAGGAACCAACGGGCACCAGAAACATTTGGGACATTTGAGGGTCCCCACACATCAGTATGAATTAAATAGAAGGGAAAAGTGCTCATATTATTACTAACTGGAATAGGTACACGCTTGGGCTTAGCAAGCTCACACACTACACAATGATGTCCAAGACTCTCCACATCTAATTTGCTACAAAGAGAAGGGAATAACATTTTTATGACTCTAAAGACGACAATGATGTAAGAGGACTTTCTCACTGTTGGTCTTTATTGAGTCAGAGAAAAAAGAGTTGATATTTTGTAGGTCTGGTGGCAGATTCGGGCTATCCAAGTAGTAAAGGCCATTCCATTCTCTAGTATATCCAATCGTCCTCCCCGAGTGCTTGTCCTGCAATATACAAGCATTGTCATAAAAAATAACATTACAAGATAGGTCTTTTGTGAGTTTTTTTATGGAAATCAGATTGACAGATAGTTTAGGAATATGAAGAACATTTTTAAGGGTTTTGGATGAGCTTATTTGAACTTCTCCTTGACCTGCTGCAGTCATCAGAGTGCCATCTGTTGTGGATATTTTCTTATTGCTAGGGCAAGGGGTGTAAGAGGAGAAATGTTTAGGTAGGGGTGTCATGTGGTCAATAGCCCCAGAATCCAGTATCCAATATAGGTTATAATGTTTATCTGAGGCATTAAGTCCAAAGGAAAGAAACTCACTTGAATATGCTAGAGAGCAACTACCTGTTGGTTTATCCAACTTGTTGAGGAATGATTTCATCTTCTCTACTTCATCTAGGTTAAGTTGAATCACTCCTCCCTTGTTTTCTTCACTGGTTGCAACTATGTGTGCTTGTCCTCCCTTTCTTGTGTTGTCTCCTTTTTTTTCCCCACTCCCTGTCTCAGTTTTGGGGCCCCCATTCTCTGCTAGGTGGCTTTCCGATCAGCTTCCAGCAGTTGTCACGAGTGTGGCGAGGCTTGTTGCAGTAGGTACACCACACTTCTTCACCTTTCTTTTCCATATTACTTATGCCCCACTTTTTCTGGTCTGCCATCATGGTCGAGGCCCCAGAAGCTACCATGGCTGAATTTTCGGTGGTTAGGTTTTCTAGCATGATTCCCCTTCTGCTTTCTTCACTTCTGACCATAGCTACTACTTCATTAATTCCTGGAACTTTTTCTTTTCCAAGGATCTGGGCTCTCACTTGATCAAAAACAGAGTTAAGCCCCACCAAGAAATCATAGACTCTATCTTGCTCAATATACTCTTTGAACATTGTTGAATCTGCTGGGCACTTGGCTTTTATGACCCTGTAGTGATCTAACTCCATCCACAATGATTTGAGTTGATTGGCGCACTTTGTAACAGTAGTGTTTCCCTGTTTTGCAGCCAAAGTCTTCACCTTCACGTCATATATTTGAGCAGCATCTTTAGCTTTGGAGTATGTCTCCTCCATGGCCTTCTAAATCTCCTTTGCAAAATTAAGAAACATACAAGTATCAGTGATTTCTGGGATCATTGAGTTCCATAGCCATGCCATGATCATAGAGTCCTCTTCGTCCCATTTTTTAAATTTGAGATCTCCTTCTTTAGGGGCGTCATCAGTCAAGTGGTTAGCTTTCCCTTTACCTTTCAAAGTTCTGCCAACAAGCTGGGACCATTTCAAGTAATTCTTCTCATTCAATCGGTAGGCAGTGTTGATGTTCTGCAGCTCTTCCTGAGTTTTCTGCACCACTTCATCAGTTGGGTTTGCCATGGCCACAGCAGTACAACAACCTCAATGCAGTGAGGATGTATTTGATTGTTGCGACGACAACAAAGGAACAACATTGCAAATCACAGCAGCAATGAAGGCTGCCCTGAAAGGAATGATGGACAGCAATGAAGGCTGAAAAGAAAAAAAAAAGGATGATTAGCAGCAATGAAGGCTGTCGTCTAGGGTTTTTTGGTTTGTGCAGTCAGAGGCGGCTCCCGGGAATTTGAGAGCTCTGATGCCATCTCAGAAATTAGGGTAGAATGAATTGATTTTCTTATATGAATTATGCTGAGAATACATCAGTCATATATACAAAGCTAGAAAACTATTTTAGGAAATACAATAACACCTAAACTATCATATCCCTATAATTGTAATATGCTAAATAAGGAAATACTACAACTAATAAATTCAGCTAATAAAACATATTCTAACAATATATATAGTGAATTCATCTATAAAAATCAGAAAATAAGTTACCTCCATTCAATCTTACTCCAAAGGGTTTCAAAGGGCTCACACACATCAAAGTAAACTCTTCAAACTCTGGTAGCACTTCTCATCTTGTCAACATATAAAATACCATTACAAAATGTTCATACCATAATATATAAATTGAAGTCTATGAAATTCTTGTGATCATTAGACAGGGTATCATATGAAACATGAGCATGGATCAGTAACAAACCCATAAAGCACAAAGTGTTATCATAAATAACTCTATTTGAGTTCAACAATTAAGAAATACATACCTTGATTTAGTACAACTAATAACATACATAGAAGTCAATTGATCTTGGGTAACTTTATGTAAAAGTTCACTGGCCTGTCAAGTAAACTCTGAGTTAGTATTTAGTTAACCTGACAATTTCTTTCTCATTTTACACTAGATGAAGAATTTAAAAGAAACTAATAGATTATGGAAATTAGGGGTGTTCGTGGGTTGGGTTGGGTCTAATTTGATTAAATCCAATACCCGACCCGGTCAATATTCTTTGGGTTGGGTTGAGTGTTCAACCCGTAATTTCAAGATTATACCCGAACCAATCCAACCCGTTTATCAATGGGTTGGGTTGGGTTGGGTTCGTGGGTCATCTACTAAACATAATTTTCAAATTCTAAATAAAATCTATCATTTAATTAACTTATTTATATTACAAAAAAATTAAATAAATCATAAACTTTTACTATTCAATTTGAATAAAATTTATTGGTTAATAAAAAATATACAAATGGTGTAAAGTATAATATAAAAATTAAGATATATCTCTCTTTGAATAGATAAAATTGATCTCTCAAATTTGATTTAGACTTATGTTTTTACAATTAATAAAAACTATAATTATATTAAAAAAAATATATGCATTCTAAGAATTATGCTAGATAATTTATAAATAAAATTAAATAAAAATAGTGTGAGATATATTAATGGGTTGGGTTCGCGGGTTCTTGGATTTAAAACTTCAAACCCGTTACCCGAACCAAACACCAATGGGTTTGAATGGGTTAGTTCGGGTTGGACCCGTGCATGATTGGGTTGGGTAAAAATAAGGGTTGGGTTGGGTTGGATGAGTGGGTTCGCGGGTTGGCCCGTACCCATGAACACCCCTAATGGAAATATTTACAATGTAACAAATCACTCTTTCATCCTTATATCAAATGCATGTTCAACATGTCCAAAGACTAATGTTGACAAAAATAAAATTGTTTGATAACATGAATACTCAACTTATCAAGTATAATGAAAAACAATTCTCTTACCGTTCAAGTATATGCATTGTGAATTGCAATAAGAAATCATTTCCCTTGAACTGCCTACTAGAAGAGAATCCATAGCCTTCTTGTAAATTTTCTGCCACATCAACACCAGCTCTTAAAAAAAGTGGAACAAATATTTGACATTGTTTCTAAATTATAACAGACGTTAGTTATTGTATAAAGAACGTGCAGGTCAGTCTGAAATTATCCAGGAATTAGTGGTGTAAATTGCGCAACACAGAAAATAGTCATAAGCTAACTTAGAAGAACCACATAAAAGAAGTTGTTATCTCACCTCGTAGGAATAAAATTGGAAAGAGGTTCGGCTTCGCAACATTCAGATTGACGGCAAAAAGATTCACGCCAACCCACCGGGGTTTGAGAGGAAGGTGATAAGGGGGCTGTTGGAGGAAATCCGAAACCTGTTAACAGCTCGGGGAAGTTCGATCAGCTGAATAGACAATGCCGGAATGATCTTCATAAGGGTTTTGGCAGATGGTCCCTTGGTGGCAAGTCTTTCGTAGAAGCTTTTACTCTGGTTATGATGCAATTCCAACGGTGAATAATCCTTGTTTTGAGTATCATTCGGACTTTGGTTATGTTGATAAACTGAAGAAGGCGTTCACTGGCGTGGTGAGCGCGCCGGGTAACACTTACAACATCCAATCCATCCTGGAGGCTGAGGGTTATTTCACCATAAAATCTACCCCTTTGGGAGCTAATCTCTATTTGCTGGAGGATATTGAAGACGGTGATGTAGCCAAGATGATCTCAGAAGATGCTTTATGGTGGAATCAATGGTTTACTTCGATTTCCCCATGGTCGGAGACGGATGTTGACAAAGAACTGTGATGTGGGTTCGTTTGTTTGGAGTCCCTATCATCGCTTGGAAGATGGAGTTTTTCCTGGACTTCTCTAATTCCTTAGGTGAATTTGTTTGTGAACGGCGAGATCAAAGATGTCGCAAGGCTTTCTAGGAATATTTTTAATTAATATCCGGGGACGGGGTCTTCTTTTTTGTCTTCGGCGGCTGAGGGCGGCATGTACGGGGATGAAGGTTCTCTTCATGAATCCAACAACGGTGAGCTTTTTGCTTCGAAGAGTAGTGAAGGACATGGGATTGGTTCAGGTTCGGATGAGGAGCCATAAATACAAAGGTTAATAGTTTGGAGGATGATCCAGTGGGTATTCACTTTAGCAAGGTAGCTCGGCGTTATCATTATAAGTCATGTGAAGGGACATTTGATATTGCTTGAGCAGGTGTGGTGGCAAAAAGTGTGATTGTAGGTGCGGGATCCAAGGAAAGGGTTATGCCTGGACAACGGTCGGATTGGGTTGGGTTTGGGCCCAAACACTCAATCCGTTCCAAACCACGGTCCAGTATAAATAACCAATTTCGACCAACTTTGTCATTGGTTTTGTCGGTTGTCGGATCCACGGTCTGGCGGGTTTCGGATCGGTTTGACCGATTTATAATTAGTGACGTATTTTATGTTCTCCTGTATCAAAACAATTAAATTTTTTTAGAATGTAGAATAATTTCCACAATACAGCATACATTTGTTTCTTCTTCCTACGAGGAAGAGTTTTTGTTTCTTCCTAAGTCATTTTCAACCATCCATCTTTCCAAACATACAAAAGAGAGGAAATAAAAAATGAAGAGGGAGAAAACTGAGGAGACGAAGACAACGATGTTTCAACTAACAACAACACCAAACTTCAACCAATATTAGTGAAGAAAACAAAGAAAATTGAGGGGATGAAGTTTACACGATAGGAGTTAAAATGAAAATCAAAATGTTCATCTGAGTTTTATGTTTGGTTGTAAGAGCAAAAGCAAAAATGCAAGACAAAGAAAGAGATGAAGAATGGAGCGTGAAAGACAAAGGGGGAAGAGAGACAGACAAACTTTGTGTGACGGCTAGGGTTTTTAGTCATATATTAGTGTTTGAACAAGATGGATATTGCTATTGGGCTTAAAGAAACCCAGCCCAAATATCATAAATATATAATAAACGAGCAAGGCGGTCGGTTTACCTTGGATTGAATTGGTCCAACCGAACCGAACCGTTACAAGCCATTTAAAACCGGTTTTTTCACTCTTTAAATCCGACACCCATTTTGAATCCGACTATATGCAAACGATTAGCATGGATCGGATGGGTATTATTTCAAAACCTGTCCACCCCTAGAAAGGGATATCGTAAAGTGGATTTTTTACTCAGATACCCCATCTTTGAAAATTAAATATCAATATACCCAACTTAAAAAAAAATGCCAGAATACCCATTTTTCTATATATGCTCGGCTATTGAGATACCAGCATGTGAAGCTGAAAAAGTTCAGTGTGTGTTCGGTAGTGTGTGTTCGGTATCTCAGTTATGTGAATAATATAATATTTTTTCGTTTTTGTTTTTATTAGTGTTTTAAATTAATTTTTTTAATAATTTTAATTATAATAAATATATATTATTGAATATATAATAAAATATAATATTCAAAAAAAAATATTATTTATTTATTTTATAACTAAATTAATTTTTTTTTAAATATTTATAATTATGCGATAAAGAAATGTAGAGTAACGGAATAAATTTTCATTGATACAATATAAATAATACAAACATAATCAATTACTCAGGTGTTCAATGATCGAGTATCTCTCTTCAAAAAATTTTTTAAAATTTTTTATTAATAATTTTTTTTATTATAATATATTATTAAAATCATTTAACAAGTATATATAAACTAAAAAAGTCAAAAAAAAAATTTTAATTAATCGGGTGCTTGGTAACTGATATTGAACACCCACACGAAAATAAAACAAGAATATTAAAATATTCTGATGCCATCTCAGAAATTAGGGTAGAATGAATTGATTTTCTTATATGAATTATGCTGAGAATACACCAGTCATATATACAAAGCTAGAAAACTATTTTAGAAAATACAATAACACCTAAACTATCATATCTCTATAATTGTAATATGCTAAATAAGGAAATACTACAACTAATAAAAACAGCTAATAAAACAGATTCTAACAATATATATAGTGAATTCATCTATAAAAATCAGAAAATAAGTTACCTCCATTCAATCTTACTCCAAAGGGTTTCAAAGGGCTCACACACATCAAAGTAAACTCTTCGAACTCTGGTAGCATATTTCTCATCTTGTCAACATATAAAATACCATTACAAAATGTTCATACCATAATATATAAATTGAAGTCTATGAAATTCTCGTGATCATTAGACAGGGTATCATATGAAACATGAGCATGGATCAGTAACAAACCCATAAAGCACAAAGTGTTATCATAAATAACTCTATTTGAGTTCAACAATTAAAAAATACATACCTTGATTTAGTACAACTAATAACATACATAGAAGTCAATTGATCTTGGGTAACTTTATGTAAAAGTTCACTGGCCTGTCAAGTAAACTCTGAGTTAGTATTTAGTTAACCTGACAATTTCTTTCTCATTTTACACTAGATGAAGAATTTAAAAGAAACTAATAGATTATGGAAATATTTACAATGTAACAAATCACACTTTCATCCTTATATCAAATGAATGTTCAACATGTCCAAAGACTAATGTTGACAAAAATAAAATTGTTTGATAACATGAATACTCAACTTATCAAGTATAATGAAAAACAATTATCTTACCGTTCAAGTATATGCATTGTGAATAGCAATAAGAAATCATTTTCCTTGAACTGCCTACTAGAAGAGAATCCATAGCCTTCTTGTAAATTTTCTGCCACATCAACACCAGCTCTTAAAAAAAGTGGAACAAATATTTGACATTGTTTCTAAATTATAACAGACGTTAGTTATTGTATAAAGAACGTGCAGGTCAGTCTGAAATTATTCAGGAATTAGTGGTGTAAATTGCGGAAAGCTGAAAATAGTCATAAGCTAACTTAGAAGAACCACATAAAATAGAACCCTTCAAATGGATTTAGAAAAGTATTAGTTTTTCTCTAGTTTCAATATTTTTTTCCATTTTTAAAATGACATAAAATGATAGTAGTAATAGCAAGCAAAAAATATGATTGTAGATATCAAGAGGCTGTAAGAGAAATCATCCACAAATTTAAAGAAAAAATTAAGCTAGAAAGTTTATGCATTTCATCAATATAAATACTGAATTCTATAGTTCAAGAATTCACCTTAAACACATTAATTAGTGTCTCACTCTTCGTCAATACACTTCGTCACCTCAAGCTTCATTTGATTATTAGAAGCAACTAAATAGTTAGACAAAGGACAATAAAGCTAATGTAAAGCATATCAATTGTTTAGAAATGTGATTAGGCCAAACTCAACCCTACAGAATCACCTTGTAAGGTAAGAATTTTCCACACTTATAAATACAACACAAATCATATCTCTTAGCAAGGGACTAAATCCACCCCTTCAAACCCAACACAGTTAGGTGTGGGGTTGCAATGATGACAAGGCAAAGTGTCGCAATTATGACGACCAGGGGCAGACCACAATTAAGGCGGAACACCAATGATTATTAAAAAAAAAAAAAGAGGAGATATATAAGAGTTATTTAACCATATTATCTTGTTGCAATAAATCAGTTTATCTCATAAGAAATATAAGGGTCTCATAAGACATTAAACAATATAACTATCTTAAGACATAATTTGTAACAAGATCTACTTACACATACGCATGATACTTGATAAAACATTATTATGACCTCCTTCCTCAATATCCCATGTCTCCCTGCTGTAGTGTGAAAAATCTTAATCAAGGAAAAATCCATAAGGAAATCACATAGCACGTCTTTGAATGGTGAGAGTGTTATCAAAATCGCGATCCAGATCGCGGAATCGTACGATTTTGCGATCTCAATCACCTCCACCGATCTGGATCGCAAGTAGGATCGGTTTGATGCAAAAATCGCGGCGCAATAAATTGATTTTGAAGTTTCACAATTTTGCAGTCGGAGAAGAAGATGTGAGCGTCTCTGTTTTCATTTTCATGCTCTGTTTTCGTTTCCATGGTTATGTTTTCATCTTCCATGTTATCGGTATATTTTAATGTTAATTATTTTTTGGTTTTGGCAATCAATATATTTTAATGTTATTTATTTATTGGTTTTGGCAAAACGTGATAAGTTTTACAATGTATCTAGCTGTACACAGTCAGAATAGTTTCTTTTTTTTTTACTTAACTAGCAGGATACCCGTGCTATCGCACAGGTTCTGTCTGTATTCACACGCTACACTGCGAAACACCACTTGTCAACTCTACCACATTTTATCAAGGTCTAAATTTTGTCCAGATAATATGGATAAATTACAAATACAAAATTAATGTTTCTTTCCAATAATATGGATAAATTACAAATACAAAATTAATGTTTCTTACCAATGGTATTAAAAAATATATAGTGATATCATTCCGTACACAAAATGTGATTCTGGTAGAATTTTTCATTCCTACAATAGCATGAGTAGATATATCAAACTTAATTCAATGTATGAAAAATAAAATTCAAATGATCAGTCTACAACTGGTATCTTATAGATTTAATATATTAACATTAAAATGGCCAATTTACCGCTGATACGTAATAGATACGTTCACGTTTACCCGTGGATCATGCTTGCAATCAGTAATTAACAAAATTCAGTTGAATTCAGATGAGTAAATCCAAAACTACAAACATTAATAAAAGCATGGTTCCAATTCAAATAACATTATCTTTTAGATATTAGTCAATTTGTTCAAACCTAAAATTTATAACAGTTTTTCGTCAAATATCAGTTTTCCGTCAAATACCGCAAATATATGATAAATATCTAATTTTTCATTATAAAAATATTTGTAACTTGTTCTCGTTTAAAAAATATTTGTAACTTATTTTTATTTACAAAAATAATTGTATCAATGTGTAGTTTTTTTTTTTCATTTATAAGCTTTTTCAACACGTGTGTCAATTTATAAAAATATAAATATTTGTAACTTAAACATGTTTATAAAAATAATTGTATAAATAGTTGAATTTTCCCTTTTATAAAAATATTTTTAATTTATTGACATTTATAAAAAACTATTTCTAACTTATTTTCGTTTAAAATAATAATTGTATCAATAGTTGAATTTGATATGTTTTAAAATTATTTGTAATTTATTTATGTTTATAAAAATAATGGTAATTTATTCTCATTTATAAAATAATCATTAGATATATTCACATATACGTGTATCAACATGTATATTTTTGCTCGTTTATAAACGCATTTTACCGAAATGTAAATTTATAAAATGCAATTTTCATTCATCCATAGTCTGATTGTCTTATTCATCCATAATCTTATTGTCTTATTCATCCATAGTCTAAGTGTGTTTCAATAATTTCTTAAGGGATGCAATTTACGTATTCCAAAAAATTATTTATGAAAAAATTATTTGATAAATAATTTATTATTATAGTAGTTTTAAAGCATTTAAAATAAAATTATCTCGATTATTTATAATAATTTGATTTAAAAATTCAATAAATATTTATATTTATTTATTAGATTTAAAATAAAAATGAATTATCTTACATTTTCTTTAGAAAGGGTTAGGTCAATTTTTTTTATTTGATATTATTAGTGCATTATTATGATTGTCACATTTTTATTGTCATATTCTATTATTATTACTCATAATACTGATATTAATAGTGAATTATTATTATTGTCACAATTTAAGGCACCAAATCAAAGGCTAATAAAGACTTATTTACATTAAAACTGATGATATTAAAGAAAATTCAAATTTTATCAAATCATTAGAAATCACATTTTCTTAAGGGATGCAATTTACGTATTCCAAAAAATTATTTATGAAAAAATTATTTGATAAATAATTTATTATTATAGTAGTTTTAAAGCATTTAAAATAAAATTATCTCGATTATTTATAATAATTTGATTTAAAAATTCAATAAATATTTATATTTATTTATTAGATTTAAAATAAAAATGAATTATCTTACATTTTCTTTAGAAAGGGTTAGGTCAATTTTTTTTATTTGATATTATTAGTGCATTATTATGATTGTCACATTTTTATTGTCATATTCTATTATTATTACTCATAATACTGATATTAATAGTGAATTATTATTATTGTCACAATTTAAGGCACCAAATCAAAGGCTAATAAAGACTTATTTACATTAAAACTGATGATACTAAAGAAAATTCAAATTTTATCAAATCATTAGAAATCACATTTTCTTAAGGGATGCAATTTACGTATTCCAAAAAATTTTTTATGAAAAAATTATTTGATAAATAATTTATTATTATAGTAGTTTTAAAGCATTTAAAATAAAATTATCTCGATTATTTATAATAATTTGATTTAAAAATTCAATAAATATTTATATTTATTTATTAGATTTAAAATAAAAATGAATTATCTTACATTTTCTTTAGAAAGGGTTAGGTCAATTTTTTTTATTTGATATTATTAGTGCATTATTATGATTGTCACATTTTTATTGTCATATTCTATTATTATTACTCATAATACTGATATTAATAATGAATTATTATTATTGTTACAATTTAAGGCACCAAATCAAAGGCTAATAAAGACTTATTTACATTAAAACTGATGATATTAAAGAAAATTCAAATTTTACCAAATCATTAGAAATCACATTTTCTAAAGGGATGCAATTTACGTATTCCAAAAAAAATTTTATGAAAAAATTATTTGATAAATAATTTATTATTATAGTAGTTTTAAAGCATTTAAAATAAAATTATATCGATTATTTATAATAATTTGATTTAAAAATTCAATAAATATTTATATTTATTTATTAGATTTAAAATAAAAATGAATTATCTTACATTTTTTTTAGAACATAAACCTTAGAACATAAAAAATAACCTCAAACATAAAAAATATCAACATTAAACCTTAGAACATAAACCAAATCACTACCATTAATATCACCACATTGTCATTTAACAAAATCAAAGAACAATCACAACTTACACAATCACACACATGTTAACAGCCACAAAAACCAGAATTTTAAACAATAATATATTGAACCGAAATAGAAACAGAGGAGGGAAGAAGATCCTCGTCGAAAAATCAACTTCGTCCCTAGCCAAAGAGGATAGCAAAAACTTCTGAAAGAACTACTGGCCTATCACTTCCAGTTAACTCGATTGAACTGAGTTCAAACCGCAACTTGAATACAATTACATTCTGTCACAAATCATAACAGATTCATAGAATCATTCCACTCTTTCAACTCAGTTCATGGAAGTGGTTCTCCTTCCGGGTCACAAACTTGATAACTTAAAGAATCATTCCATTTTCCAGTTATTAGAATCTTAGGCTCTTCAGCAAAATTATACACATATTCATCCACTTCATATCGACCAACCCCTGCAAAATGTAAATTCAATGCTTTATAATTGGACACTACATATAAAGAAATACTAAATTAATATAAGAGATAATGTTTAAAACACAAACTAATCTTAATACATGTCCAATATAACCCAGCTTGACTGGACTTTCTTTGCTTCAGCAGCAACCGCACTGCACAATGAACCCAAAAGAATCTTCAGTATGATCTTTATCTGTGCAAACATTCAGTAAACATTACTTCAAAAAGCAGAATAGGAAAGCAAAATGCAAGGAAACACAAATGTAAAAACTATTAGAGAGTTATGCTACTACTTCTAATCGTATTCAGATCATAAAAATCATGAATTTGAAGCACTAACTGAGAACATGAATTCGTAATAACTTCTTTCTGATCCGAAATAGTTCTTAATCGCGATGTCCAACTACACGTAGCACAATCAATCATAGACCCTGCAATAGCAAAACCAGGATCTCAAACTGTAAATTGTGCAGAAGACTACTCAATATATTAAATCTGTGTGTAAAGCAAACCAATTGCAAATAGAATCTCAAATTGTTACCAAAAAGAAGTATCATAAAAAAATAATCACCATCATTAATCATAAATAATATTCCAGTATCCTTCTTAACTATTCAGAAATTTCAGTCAACAGTCATTATAAATTTAACAGATTCATTATTCCAAAATGAATTTTGTATTGGCTAAATATCACCTATCAAGGAATGACTACCAACAGAAATCAACCCCAATTTTTTTCAATTCCATCCTACCAATTAAGCCAACCCTTGTTGGTTGTATACATCAGAGACCCATAATACCAAAAACTAACCAATATTTGAGAACAAATATCCGTAGGGTAGTAATATTTCACTTGGCATGGAAATCGAAGATAGCTTCACTTTCACCATTTATCAAGAATAAATTAACAAAGCTCAACTCACCTTGCTAATGTAGGTGAATCCCATGATGATGGTACAACATGTTCCAAAACCAGTTATAGTCTGGTTCCAGAACTACAACTCCAACCTCAAAAAAAGCCTCAAAATGGACAGGCAACACCAAACCACTTTTCAACGGGACCGACAAAAGCGGAAAAAATCACCTTGTGAGGACATCCTATACCCTGTACATTAAAGGCATGTCCCAAGTGAAGAAAAATCTCAAACCAAGTTCATGAAGAGTATAAACTAAAGTAAAAAAGAAAAATAAGGCCAACATCATTGAACTGTTAAAACAAAGTTTCAACATACCTTATTCCATATCAAATACACAAATTATAATCAATCAATCATAAACCTTTTAAATCATTCAGATCTCAATCAACTTCAACCTTTCCCATTCTACATTTTCTACCTCATTTTTAAATTATCTTTTTACTCAAACTAATCAACATTAGTAAAGAATTACACAGAAAAACACAAAAGCTGCAAAAGTAGAAGCATATATAAAACTCTAAACACAAAATTGAATTCAAAGAGAAAGAGAGAGAGAGAGAGAGAGAGAGAGAGAGAGAGAGAGAGAGAGAGAGAGTGAACAATACTTGATAAAATTGCAGGAAAAAGGACCAAAAGCTTAATGCAATCCCCAGTTTGAACAACGTGAGTCAAAGCCCAAACCAAAGCAATTATTGAAATAACTTTAAAATCAAAATCGGTTCAGATATGTCTATAAATGCGATGGTACAATGACCTGAATCATATCAAGCTATAAAAACATAATAAAAAACGGCAAGTGGTAATAATCAGACATAGAGTATGATAAAGTTTATTCCAACATGCAGTAAAAAAATCTAACAATAAAGCTTCTACCTTTGAATCAAGCAATATTAATCTTAGTGAGAGTGAGAACAATTTCACTTTATGGAGATTATACTCAAACCTGATTCTAACCTTGCATAATGAATTCACAAAATAATGTGCCTTTTGAAATAATGATCAAGCAAACAGAGTTACAAATGTATCCGTAAGTAAATTGTTATATGATAATTGAGGACTTGAGAGAGGCATATAAATTCACCTTTTCGCAGATGTTACACCTGGAATTTGCTCTTCGTTGAACCACATACACAATGAGCAGCTGCAACGATGAAGATTCATATTCTTATAACTACATTTAATGAAAAAATAAAATTTCAAGTGAAGAAATACAATTGTAGCTTGGAATTTCAATGAGTTGATAGATTAACCACTCTGTGTTTGAATAGAGAAGAATGAGAGAAGAGAAAATCGAACCTGAAGGCGATGTGGTGAAGATTGAAAAAGGAGGATAAACCCTAGCAGCAACAACAACTTAGTGATAATGATGAAAGGTGTAGCCCATTTGTTTAAATAAAGGAAAAGTTAATAGTTAATGTTAATTTCAACTTTCAAAGTGTCTTTTGAATAACCAATGTGAATATGAAGGATGAAATGTATGGAGACCTTAGACCTTCTATTTTTAAAAACTAAAGAATTTTAATAGTGGAACAATATTTTGTAGGCTGTAACATCAACTTATTATGTGAATGTGCCACATCTACTGCATTTATTGCCAAATGAACCAAAACCCTTTAAAAATTGCATTACCAAAGTTAACCCTATTAAATAAGTCAAATTAACCTTTTAATCAGAGGGATTAAGATGTAATTATAAGGTACTTTAGATTTTATATATATATTAGATATATATTAGATAATAATATAATATTTATTTATTGGTTTTGGCAATTTGTAAATAATGTCATAAGTTTTACAATGTATCTAGCTAGCTGTACACAGTCAGAATAGTTTCTCTTTTTTTTTACTTAATAATAATATAATATTTATTTATTGGTTTTGGCAATTTGTAAGTAACGTCATAAGTTTTACAATGTATCTAGCTGTACACAGTTTCTATTTTTTTTGTACTTAATGATAATATAATATATGTACGGTATAAGATGCTACAAGAATTTATACATACACAGTTACACACAAAAAGATGTACTTCTTAAAATTGCAACGAATAATGCTATGTAATGTTTATCTTTCTAAACATGTACAGTATAATAGTTGCAATTCATAAGGTTACACTTCTTACAAAAGTATAATTATAATATAATATATTTATTATTTTGTTTTATTATTGAATTGCACTTCACACACATGTATAATATAATCTATAACTATGAGTAGTAGTTAGTGAATAGTGACATTACATTAACATTTTATTTGTTAAATTATATTACAAAACACATGAATATAGGGTTAGAAAAAAAATATTTATTTTTTATATTAATTAATTTACGGACTTTGTTATTTTAAATTAAGAGTTGAAAATTTTAATATGGTTAAAATTTTAGACTAGATGATTTTATCTTTAAAATAAAAATTTATACACTATTAAATATATTATAATATAAAATATTTTAAGTATTTTTTTTTAAGTAAAATTCTACGATTTTGTTTACGATCTTATGTTTTACAATCTTTGTTATTTTCTTCCGATCTTATAAAGTTAAATGCATATGATCTTCCGATTTTAATTACGGTTGTATACTTTACGATTTTAATATCTCCTCCCGATCTTATGTAAGATCTCGATTCTGACAACATAATATAAATTACGAGGATAGGTTTCTCCAAACTATATCCATTGGCGTTTTCTCTTCCCATCCTACGGTTAAATGAGGTTCAAAGCAAACTGAAATAATTCCTTGAAAATTGAATTGTTCAAACAACCAAATGTTTACCAGATCAATCATAATGATATAGATTAATAATAATAAAATTAAAACACACTTCTATGAAACCAAGTTACACATATATCCAACAGTAGAGAAAATACACCAATGATTTTTTTATACAACTACTTCATATGACTTATTTTATCACGAATTTAATGCTAATATATTGTTCAGTTCCCACTTTTCCATTTTGGTAAATATGAAATAATTAGTTCACTAACTGAAAGACAAATATTTGGTCTGGAGTTGAAAGATAAGCTTAAACTCAGGATCAAAGGAACATCAATGTGAAATCAAGAAAATTGTTTCAAATCTCCTATCTCAATCTACCGTACATACTTATTTGTTGCTGCAAGAGTTTGTAAGTAGGAAAACCTACACACAAAAAAACCTAAAAAAACTTAGAAGCCACCACCTCTACAACAACATTGGTCAAAGCAAGAGACAAAACCAAACAGAGTAATGCTATCACTTTGATGGTGTTATTTGGCGCTTATCCTCCTACAAATCTCCCTTTTACACCTTCTCCAACAAACTTTCTATTTCCTATTCTCAGAGAGAGACATTTTCAATCAAATCGTAATATGAAAAAAGTCAAAGAACGTGGCTAGCACACCTTAGAAACAAGTAACTTTTTCAATGTTTCTTTTAAATGAAAATGGTAACCAACTGACTTTCTTTCAATCTTAGATCTTTATCAACATTCTATTTGATGTTGAACCAAGTTAATCATTTATAATTTTCAGTTTTTCCAACCAAAACCAGTATTCTTGGTTGAAAGCTCCAACCAAAATCTTACCCATATTTATCTGGTTGTTCTTGAAGTCTACCAATAGTACTCATATTTCTGAATCGAACGAACCCATAGGAATTCCCCGACCCATATCGCACGAAGATACATCAAAGGCACAATTTGTCAACCTCATCTGCAAAATTAGTTAAGAAAAACATGGCTCAACCTCATCAAACTGTCGCAAAAATACCCCGGCAACCTCCTCCATACAGGTCTGACACTTTTTTAATGCTTTTGTGATGGGGTGCTATGTGTCAAGATGGTTTTGTGATGGTGTGCCACTCTTTTTTATAATAGTATTGTGTACCTAATTAACTAACTGCATAACTAACCTTATCCCTTGATAAGTCTCTAACCAGTGCCAGTCATTGAAAAGGAAAGAAATCCATATGATGCTTAACAAAGCCAGCACCTAACATTAAGCGAGTTCTTGTTGCACAACTCAAAGACTCAGTGGGATAACATGAAATTTACTAAAATATAAACACAAGTACAGAACATTAAAATTTAAGGAAACACATCATAGAACATTATGTCAAAGTCTGTTTCTGCAATAAATATCATGATTCTGAATAATTTGATAGTAGCACATATACCTAACATAACATACCTTAAATTAAAGCCTGAGAAAATTAGAGTCACTAATCAACACAAACGCCCATATCAATCCATTATAGTGAAGGGAAGTCTCTTGTGTTAGAAATAATGAAAGATTATTTCTATTAAGTTGTTTCAATCATGACAAAGGGGGTTATAGTTAATTGGCAATAAATGCTTAAGTCCCACATTGGAAGTGGAGTAAAATTAAATAGCATTTATAAGACTCTTGGAACAATGTACTTTCCAAAGGAGCCAAAGAGGATAAAGTGCCACATAGTCATATGTGGTGGTCCCAAGCATTATGTCACTTGTCTCATACAAAACACCTCTCGCCGGTGGTCCGGCTCCGGATCCGAGGACGTGGGCGTAGAGGCGCTAGTGGCGGCTTGTAGACGGCACTTGAGCACTTAGGCACGACGCATTTGAGAGTGTGCTTGAAATACTTTTAAGGAAAGTGACTTCGTTCGCGATTCAGTCTGGATCCATTAAACATTGCAGAATAGGTTATGAATCAGGATCTGGTCAAGGACGAATTACTATGCCGTGGACACATTCTGAACACACTGTCTGACCGTTTATACGACCTGTACACCGACAATCCTTCGGCTAGAGACATATGGAATTCGCTGGAGTTTAAATTCAAAGCCGAAGAAGAAGGTACGAAGAAGTTCTTAATTTCAAAATATTTTGATTTTAAATTTATTGATTCTAAGCCCATACTTCCCTGTCCAACAAGGAAAAGAAAAAACATGATGTCAAGAAAAGTCACCTCGCGCCAAAAAGGGAACATAACAAGTTCAAGAATTCTGGTGGTCCAAGGGGTCCTAAGAATGGATGCTTTGTATGTGGAAAACCTGGACACTATGCTCGAGATTGCAGGAACAATAAAGCAAAAAACGAGATCAATGCAGTCAATGCTAATGATGACATAATTGCTACTGTGAGCGAAATTATGGCAATCAAAGGCAAAGTCCAAGGCTGGTGGTATGATACATGTGCTACGGTTCATGTCTCGTATGACAGGGCTGCATTCAAAACATATTCTGAGACAAATGATGGACAAGAAGTACAAATGGGAAATGAAGTACGATCTAAAGTTGTTGGAACCGGATCGGTCGAACTCAACTTCACTTCTGGAAAGAAAGTTACTCTTGTCAATGTACTTCATGTTCCAGACATGAATATGAATCTTGTTAGTGGGGATTTATTGGGAAAACCGGGTATTAAATCTGTGTATGAATCGGGCAAACTTATTTTGACCCGTAATGGTGTATTTGTTGGAAAAGGATATTCCGCTGAAGGAATGATCAAATTATGTATTACCAATAATATGATTAATGAAATTTCTAATTCTGCTTACATGCTTGATTCAGTTACTTTATGGCACAATAGATTAGCACATATTAGTATTAGTTCAATGAAGAGACTAATAAAATTTGGCTTGATATCATGTAATATCAAAAATTTCAATAAATGTGAATTATGTGTTAAATCAAAGATGATTAAGAAACCTTTCGAAAGTGTTGAAAGAAATACAAATCTGCTTGATCTTGTACATTCAGATTTGTGCGAATTCAATGGCATGTTGACCCGTGGGGGAAATAGATATTTCATTACATTCATTGATGATTGTTCTAGATACACATATGTATATCTCTTAAAGCATAAAGACGAAGCTTTTAATGCTTTTAAAATTTATAAAGCAGAAGTGGAAAATCAATTAAGTAGAAGTATAAAAGTCCTTAGGAGTGATAGGGGCGGTGAATACTTTTCTACTGAATTTGATACGTTTTGTGAAGAACACGGTATAATACATGAATGTTCGGCGCCTAGAACACCACAACAAAATGGCATAGCCGAAAGGAAAAATCGAACATATCAAGAAATGATGAATGCAATGTTAATGCATTCTGAACTACCTTTCAATTTGTGGGGTGAAGCTTTATTATCCGCTTGTCACATAATTAATAGAATTCCTTTAAAGAAAACTGGAATTTCTCCATATGAAGTATGGAAAAACATAACACCAAATATTGGCTATTTTAAGGTGTGGGGGTGTGTGGCATACTACAAAAACATGGATCCTAAGAGAACCAAGTTGGGTCCTCGAGGGATAAGATGTGCCTTTGTAGGATATGCACAAAATAGCAAAGCATATAGACTTTTAAATTTAGAGTCTAATGTTATTGTTGAATCTCGGGATGTAGAATTCTTTGAAAATCTTATCACTAAGGATAAAGATTTAGAGTCGGCCATAAATAAAGAATCTTGTGAAAAAGATTCTTCTCGGATTGTAGAAATACAACCTGAAGGCACTTCTTTAATCATTGAATCACAACCTGAACCTAGGATAAGCAAAAGAGTCCGGAAACCAAAGAACCTAGGACCAGACGAAATTGATTCTCAATCCATTTCATTTTATCTGGTTGAAGGGAATAATACAAAGTTTATTAAAAGCATTCCGGTAATTCTTCAAGTAGGGGAAGAACCCAAAACTTATAAGGAAGCAATAGCTTCAAGAGACTCCTCTTTTTGGAAAGATGCTATCCGAGATGAAATGGATTCAATAATGTCCAACCACACTTGGGAACTTGTTGATTTACCAAAGGGATCAAGACCCATTGGATGCAAGTGGGTGTTTAAAAAGAAATATCATAGTGATGGTACATTAAACACTTATAAAGCAAGATTAGTGGCAAAAGGATTTAGACAAAAGAAAGGTATAGATTATTTTGACACTTATGCACCTGTAGCAAGAACAACCACTATAAGGTTGTTATTTGCTTTAACATCTTTGAATGATCTGATTGTTCATCAAATGGATGTTAAGACAGCGTTCCTAAATGGAGATCTCGATGAGGAAATCTACATGGAACAACCAGAAGGATACGTCCTTCCTGGAAATGAACGAAAGGTGTGCAAACTTGTCAAATCTCTATATGGCTTAAAACAAGCACCAAAACAATGGCATCAAAAGTTTGATTCTACAATAATGTCAAATGGATTTATTCCTAATTCTTGTGACAAGTGTTTATATACAAAAGTAAATAATAACACTGTAATATTCTTGTGTCTTTATGTTGATGACATGCTAATAATTAGCAACAAACTTAATGGAATTTTAGAAACAAAAAGGTTTCTAACTTCCACTTTCAAGATGAAAGATCTTGGACTTGTTGACACAATTTTAGGAATAAAAGTTAAGCGAAATAGTGGGGGTTATGAACTTAACCAAACACATTATATTGAGAAAATGCTTGATAAGTTCAAACACCTGAAATTTAAGGAAGTCACTACTCCATTTGATCATGTAATCAAACTTGAAAAGAATGATGGAAGAGCAGTGGCTCAATTAGAATATGCAAGTGCGATTGGCTGTCTTATGTACTTAATGCAATGTACCAGACCCGATATATCGTTTGCAGTTAGTAAAATGAGTAGATTTACTAGTAATCCAAGTAATGAACATTGGAAGGCAATCACGAGGATATTTGGTTATTTGTTGAAAACCAAAGATCTTGGCCTTCATTATGGTAGGTTTCCTGCTATATTAGAAGGATATACTGATGCGAGTTGGATCTCTAATGTGGGAGATCATAAATCCACAACTGGGTGGATATTTACCCTAGCTGGAGGAGCGATTTCTTGGAAGAGCAAGAAACAAACATGCATCACTCTTTCGACCATGGAATCAGAGTTCGTGGCTCTCGCTTCCGCTGGTCAAGAGGCAGAGTGGTTAAGGGATCTTCTTTTGGAAGTTCCTTTGGCTAAAGACAATGTTTCAAAAGTGATGATACACTGCGATAGTCAAGCCACTTTGGCAAGAGCCTTTAGCGAAGTGTATAATGGAAAGTCTAGGCATATAGGACTTAGACATTCGTTCGTGAGAAAACTGATTAAGGATGGAATCATTTCACTCACGTATATACGAACAAACTATAATTTGGCTGATCCGTTTACTAAGCCACTGGCCAGAGACTTAGTAAAAACAACCTCGAGAGGTATGGGGTTGAAACTCCTTGAGTAAGAGTACAGACAATGACGGTAACCCAATCCTAAGTTAACAGAACATTAACTTTAAGATTTTCAATGGGTAATAACAAGTCGTTGATTTGGATAATTGTCTAACATTTCGTGATTATGTTGACATTGGAAATGAGGGTTGAGTTTTATTTTAAACTCTTAATGAAGTTCAATACCGAGGGTACGTATCTATTGGAAACAGATACAATATGAACTTCACCTATGTGAATTCTGAGATGGTGCCGTCTCAAAGTGAGGGTTGGAGTTTCTCTCATAAAAATTCATGAAACAGGATAGCACATGGCCATAAATAAGTGCTAAGCGAGTTATGCAGAGGAAGAATCTTTAAGGAGTGTGTGTAAGGTGACACCGGTTTATTCATATGGATTCATGGTTTAAAAGCATTGCTACCTAATATTCCGATTAAACTTTGTGTTATCCTTACTAAGGTTAAGTTTAAAATCGAAAGATACTTAACTGTACTAACACTTCTTATGTCTTATTTCTGGAATTATTATTTTGTCATTATTAGAACAAGTGGGGGATTGTTAGAAATAATGAAAGATTATTTCTATTAAGTTGTTCCAATCATGACAAAGGGGGTTATAGTTAATTGGCAATAAATGCTTAAGTCCCACATTGGAAGTGGAGTAAAATTAAATAGCATTTATAAGACTCTTGGAACAATGTACTTTCCAAAGGAGCCAAAGAGGATAAAGTGCCACATAGTCATATGTGGTGGTCCCAAGCATTATGTCACTTGTCTCATACAAAACACCTCTCGCCGGTGTCGCCACCGGCGACACCGGCTCCGGCTCCGGAACCGGATCCGAGGACGTGGGCGTAGAGGCGCTAGTGGCGGCTTGTAGACGACACTTGAGCACTTAGGCACGACGCATCGGAGCAATCGGGCTATTCGCGGCGCCGGTGGCGCTCCGGCCGCCTCCGGCGGCCGGCCCGGCCTTCGGCCGGAATACTGCGAATTTGTTTTAATTATAGCTTCAGATTTTATTCGTTGCCTAGAGTTCGATTTTGAATTTAAATTCGAAGTACATAACATTTCATGAAAGGGTGCATGACATTTTATTTGAACCATTGCAAATATTCATTAGAGAGTGTTGTTTCATGAAGAGTTGCAAACTTCTGAAATGACAAATGCATGGCTATAAATATATGATTGTTACTTCGAAATTAATTACTCCAAAATCCGATATCCTCTTCTATATATAATTCCAACGTTTTCCTTGCATTCGAATCTTCACCAGTCTTGTGCAGTTTCGAAGAAAAAGGCTGACTTATCCTGGGTATTCAGGCCGTTCCAACTCTAAGACAATTTGAGAGTGTGCTTGAAATACTTTTAAGGAAAGTGACTTCGTTCGCGATTCAGTCTGGATCCATTAAACATTG
Organism: Lathyrus aphaca; assembly: GCA_963966055.1. NCBI lineage: Eukaryota > Viridiplantae > Streptophyta > Magnoliopsida > Fabales > Fabaceae > Lathyrus > Lathyrus aphaca. The sequence continues at coordinate 12,446,844 of OZ014519.1, forward strand.
CAGAATTAACTAACATCTTGTTGTTTGTTGCAAGACGAACATTGGTACTGCTTGCTATGCTCAGCTCTTGCTGGAGTAATCTTCACGCATTTTCCATGAAACCACTCCTCACAAATGTCACAGCAAATCCAGAACTAATTAGTTGCATATCTCCCTCTGCATGCCCCGCACAAAGTCTCTCTGTGCTCTTCTTCATCTTCTATGTCTTCCTCATCTTCCTCATCTTCCTCCATGCCTAGATCATCGTCGTCATTTTCCTTTGATTACACTTGTATTGCAATTGGTTTTGAAAATGTTGCCTGAGGTTTAGAACCCTCCCTCGTCTCTGTCCGGCTAGTCAAGATGGTTTGGTTTCATAGAGGTGGAAGAAAAGGATAATGAATATTGAGATAAAGTTAGGGTTTGGTCGCCAGATTCCGTCGTCAGCCACCGTGAACGCAATGGAACACTCTGCACCAAAATCCAAGAAGGAACAGTTTTTACTTTTCAAAAATTTCAAAACTAAAAAATTTGTTTGGTGTGTATGTTTTTAAAAATAATTTTCCAAAACTATTTTAAGTTTTGTTGTTTTCAAATTTTAAAAACCAAAACAACTCAAATGTGTTTTCCTTATCCCTTTTCAATATTTTGCCCATTTCTACACTTTGCAAAAACACGGAAAAAATAATCAGTATTCATTAATGATATTTATGTAAATAACTGGTTTAGCTTTATAAACATATTGATTATTTATTAGGAATACATCTTTTAACTTGCAGTAAATCCAAACATTTCAATTTTTCTTCTATATATTACTTGTATAATTAAATTATATAATTATATAATATAGTTATAATTTTAAGCTAATGATTGTAATAATACTTAAAATTTTGGTTTTTCTTTTATAAAATTTAAATTACACCATTATAATATTTTATTTTATTTTAATAATTATTACTCCATTCATATAATTATAAAGCACCATTTAAATAACTAAGTATACACACTTTTAAATTACTATTTACATTGTATACATTTATTAAAATTTTAAAATAATATGTGTTTCGGCCTGGGTCTCAAGACTGCATTAGGCTACGGTCCAACAGGTCGAGCACAGGTCCATATACTCGAGCAGAGACGCCTAGCAGACGGACAGGGGCACCTGACAGTCGGGCAAGCATCTCATACGACGAACATACACTCAAAACGGGCAAAGCACAAGTCTGTCAGGTCACTTGCTACGTCTCCCAACTGTCCCCCATTATCTCCTGAAAGATAGAGGCAGTTAGACCAAAGACCAGACCTCTTAGCTAGGTCTTAATATGTAAATTCAATTTTAACAACATTCTCATGTGTGTGTCATTCACTATTTTAATAAATTCACAAAACTCATTATCAATTAAATAAGTTTAACCTCACTTAAATTTTTCACATAATGATATATTCATTTTTAAAGAACGTGTAATTTGGAAAATCATAAGGATAAAAAATTTAAGTTCCACGTTTTTAAAATGTAGACGTGTCTTTAATTTTTAATAAAATGTTAATCATACAAGTCAATGTCACTATCACAATTCTGAAAATTCAAATCAATAATTATAATTCATATTCTCCCATCACCGATCAATTATAGTTCAGTTTATCTATGAGTACCCAATTGTTACTGTTCCGAACTGGGTCTCAAGAATGTATTAGGCTACGACCCAACAGGTCGAGCAGAGGCCCATATTCTCGAGCAGAGACGCCTAGCAGACGAACAGGGGCACCTCACGGTCAGACAAGTTTCTTATACGACGGGCATGCACTCAGGACGGGTAAAGAACATGTCTGTCAGGTCACTTACCACATCACCCAATTGTCATTTATTATCTCTTGAAAGATAGGAGCAGTTGGACCAAGGACCAGGCCTCTTAGCTAGGTCTTCACGCTTCTCACGCATTCCTTGGCAATTCTTCCTTGGGCCTAGTTGTTCTAGCCCAAAGAGGGACCTTGGCCCAGCGCTGGAGGCACACTATAAATACATTTTTTCACTAAAGGGTCAGGTATTTTGATTCAATTTAATTAACCTATTTTTCACTGTACCTCTTCTCACTTAAGCATTGGAGTGCCTTGCAGGTACACCCCCTTTTCTCCTCCCATTCTTTGGTCGTTACATCAAGTCACTGGAAGGTCCTTCTGATCAGGTAAGATCAGTGGCGCCGTCTGTGGGAAACTAGCTTCCCCTTTCTCTACAACAGAAGATCAAAGCTCAAACACCATCCTTCCAGCATGTCCGGAGAACAACTCAACGAACGCAACCGTCCCCTCGTCGACTACACGATGGAGGACAATCTGCAATACCATGAGGCTGATGCCCGAGATGGGCGCCCGGCCACCCCGTCTCCTGAACCCGAGAACAATGGGAACCCACCTCAAGTTCAAAACCAGGTGACTGACACGTTCCAACACATCTCCGTTCCCGTCGAAGGGGACGCCACCATGATTGCTATGGTGAACGCCCTCAACCAAGCCAGCTTCATGCCCTACCAGCAGCACGAGAGAATCATGGCCCTAGAAGCTGATCGACAGGAGGGCCGACCTCAACAAGAAAGGAGGACGCAACAACGTCCAGAAGCGACAAAGAAATGGGGATGCCGCTCCCCAGAGCCCAATATGAGTAGAGTGTGTGCCCGCCGTGACTCCGGCCGATCGGGAGCCTCACCAAGGCGCGATCGAAGTCCCGACCACAACGAGTTCTCCCCACCGAGGAGTGACGAAGAAGACCTGCATTGCCCCCTGTCACGGGCAATAATGGAAGCTCCACTCCCCAAAGGCATGGAGAAACCCCCAAACCTGGCCATATACGACAGGACCACTGACCCCGACGATCACGTCGACAACGTCAATGCAATGCTCAACTACCGCAACGACATCACCGGGCATCTCAAATGCAGGTTGTTCTCAATGATCATCGGGAAAGGAGCCATGGCCTGGTACAAATGCTTGGCCCCAGAGTCCATCACATCCTAGAGAGTTATGAGATCCATGTTCATGAGGCATTTCACAGCCTCCCGACGCCATCCCAAGACGGAGGCGACCCTTGAAGCCATAGTACAAAGGAAAAATGAGACATTGCGCTCGTACATCGAACGATTCAACCAAGAGGCTGTCGAGGTGGACACCACAGAACATATGAAGAAATATCTCCTCGAGAAGGGACTCTTGCCCGGAAGCGAGCTTAGCCGAGCAGTTGGGATAGAACCTATCCGCACTCTGAACGACCTCTTGCATAAAGCCCGAGCTTACATCAGATACGAGGAAAAGCAAGTAGCCCACAACGCTCGCAGCAGCCGCAGCACCAGGGAAACCGATCACCCCAAGCGCGAAGATCCGAACATTCCCCGTCGCAACGGGGACAGGCGAAGGGAAGAGAAACCCCGCGAGCCCCGGGAAGGAAGAGGCCCCGTGGGCCGATACAACGAGTATACAATACTGACAGCTCCCCGCTGTAACACCCCAAAATTTACCCTCTGATTTTTATAACCCAGTTGGTTTATGCTTCACCTTCATTTGCAGATGCCATTCGGCCATTAACACATCTCGCATTCAGGCGTAGGATTAAGGTGGAGATTAAGGTGTCATAGAAGCATGATACTAGGGTTTTATGTTGGAATAAAGACTTCTACGAGCAAAATTCATCGTGGAACTAGAGTTCTTAGTTCATGAGTAATGTGGAATTTTCCTTCAAATTCATGGTATTCAAGGGTCTTCGGGAGTGTCAAGTATTATGACTCTTCGTCACTGTTGCTTATGCTCCGGGGGGTTATATGTGGTTCGAATCATATCTTTAGATCATTCATCAAGTTTTCACGGAAAAGTTTGTTTGGCCATTACAAGTAGTGCTTCATTGATGTTCATACCATTGCTTTAAAGACACATTTAAGACATCTCATGTTGGATACGAGTGGGACTTCAATATAGCATTAGACTTCGAGTCGTTATATTTTAAAACTTATTTGGACTACAATTCATTGTTTCTCGGGTTGGTTGTAACGTATGTGATTAAAACTTGTGTCAAGACATTCACCGGTCGCCAAGCCATGTGGATAAAATTTGTGTCGAGGTATTCACAATTCATTTTCAAAATCAGTTTCATGATGATTAACTTTAAAGAGTTGTTTTAAGTTAATCTTAGGCTATTCTCATGTCAGTTTGACTTTAAAGAAAACAACAAGCTATTTGTTTTAAGTTATTCTTGAAACAGACTGTGAAAGATGCAACATGTTATGGGCTGGTTGGTGTCTTTGGTGGGCCATCTCGTGATGTTGTTCTCAATACATATGTGATAATGGGATCCGCGGAAAGAAAAATTTGAATTACAATTTACTCAGGAAATCCACAAATAGTTTGCTAGGATAACAAGTTCATGATAGCCAAATATAGAAAATCACAAAGGGAACCTTGTAGCGGTTAAATCATGAGTGTAAGCTATTGATTAACTTAACTCGATGTACACAGAGTCGCCACCACGCTTTTATTTATTTCCAAAAGGAAAAAGGGTAAAAGAACGAACAAAACCTTAAAGAATCTTAAAAGCTAAAAAGCTAAAATAATCAAACAGAGAATGGGTACGGGGATTGGTTACAAATCGGGAAGGTTTTACGCACCCGACTTGTCCGTGGTACTCCACGGGAACCCTTTGAAATATTTACTGCATTTTTTGGTTTGAAATGGTTTGCTTGAAAAAATATTGAAGAGATGAGAAGAAAAATGTTTTTTAAGATTTTGGTGTTTGAAGAGACGAACGTCTCATGCCTACGTACCCACAAAGTGCAATGCGAGATCAAAACCCCGTAGTTCGTGGTACAAAATTTGAAAAGAAACAATGAGTTGAATTGATTTTAAAATGTAGAGATAAGTATGTAAGAAAAGATTTTAGTATATTTACATGGATTAACATTTATTAAGAAAACAAAGTGAAAAGATTAAAATCGCTTGACCTAAGTCAAGGTTTGATTATGAAAGCATTTGAAGTTTGAAAACAAAGAAGATTTTTTAAAATAGGGAGAAGTTTTGAAAATTTAAGAATGGGGAGGAAATGAAGGGACTATCCTAATACTTGAATTAAAAGCTAAAGGAAGAAAGATCAAACCATATGGAAAACATTCTTTTAAACAATCGAATTTCCATCTTCATAAGCAAGTAAACTCAACCGGAGCCAAAGTCTTCAATCCATAACAACTTGAGCAAAGGGATGATCCTAGAATCTAAGTCCGAAACTCCAAGTCTCATGCTAAGGATAGTAACCATAGTCCGAAATTAAAGTCACCAATTTTTTAGATGTTTAATCCGTCATTAGTGTTTTTGTGTCCAATGGACAAAGGAAAAATAACAAGCAACAAAATAAACAATAAGCAATATGATGAATGATATAGAAGCATAATAAGAGAGATAGGGAGCAAGAGATTGAAATAAAAGAGGATAAGGTGCAAGAGATTAAATTTAAACAGATTATTATATTCACATTATTATAATATTTACAATATAAGTGGTATGATGAACTTAATCAAGCACAACCACGAAAAGAAAAATAAAATCGAGGCAACCGGATCCAAGTGGATCTCATTCCGAATCGGGACAACTTTAGGTCTATGTTAAGCAATCGCCGAGTAATTTACGGAGTAATTACCCTACAAATGAGGCCGGCCACCACTAATTAAAGTGGAAAATATTCGTGTTAATACATGTTAGAGAAACGATATTATGGATCGTTCTCCGAAAACATGCCACACTAAAAGAAAAAGAACGGTCTAATCTTAATCGAGATTTTCGTTGAATTTATCGAAGGCAACCTATCACGATCTCAAAGTATGGAGAATGATCCAAATGATCATGCATCCATAGATTTGAAATAATGAAGATTAAACCTATCGGAAATCAACAATCACGAATCGGAGATTGTCATCGACCAAAAAAAAAATTTAAAAAAAAATGAAGAAAATGGATCTAAAAGTAGATCCATAAAAAGAAATTGAAATATTCTTTAAAATCTTTTTCTAAGAATCTCTTTTCTAAACATCTTTTTGAAATACTTTTTCGTAAAATATAATTTTAAAATTTTCCTAAAATATATTTCTAAAAACCTTTCTTATATCAAAAATAAATTGTAACCAAATCAATTAAAAAAAACTAAAGAACATATAAAAAAAATGGAAAGGAGAGGGGGGAGTAAATGATCCGCGCATGGCAGGTGCTAGTATCAGCCAAAAAAACTAATGGCCTTAAAGGCCCAAACTCAATTCTTCTTTTCTTTCAATAAAAATGAAACAAACTAAAAAAAGAAAGAAACAAAAAAATCAGAGAGCTAAAACTTTTCTTCATCGCAAAAATACAAAAGCATCTCATCACTGTTCACCTTCTTCCTCTCTCAATCGGTTTCAATTGCACCAAAATCAGCTTCGGTTCTCTTCCTTTTTTCCGAATCCCACTCTCCAAACTTGCAATTTCTTCTTGTTCTTTCTCAGCCGCGGATCAATTGCAAGGGGAGATTAGTTTCGGATGAATTTCACTTTTAGGGATTTGAAGCTTTTGAAGGTGGAGATTGAATAATGGTTGAAGGTTTTGAGTTTTGATTTTGTCAGAATTTGTGGGGGCTATTGAAGCTTTGGGGTTTTATTTTGGCAGCCATTTAGGGAGCTCTCAAAGCTTGCAATTGAAGGTGAGGTTGAGTTGTTTAAATAGAGGGAAAGGGTGAGATTTTGAAAAATTTAGATTGCCGTTTAGAGTTGATTTTGTTGCGTTTTGGAAGGTTGTGAGAAACATGCTTGCTGCGTTTTTTTGAATTTCTCTTTTGCGTTTTGTATTAGGCTGATTGCGTTTTGTGTGTGTGTGTTCTCGTGAACGAATGCTTCGGCTGGCGTGATGTGCGCGTTATGTTGAGTTGCGGCTGGGAGAAGGCTTTATTACTTGGCTGAAAGTGAAGGCTTGGTGTGTTATTTTGGGGCTAGTACGACTTGAGCTTGGCGTAAGCTGGTTTTGCCTTGTATGCTGTTTTTGATGTTGCAGCTGAGGTATTGGATTATGAGCTGGGCATGAAGGGTTGTTTGGGAAAAGGTTGTGGGAATGCGTGTTGTGCAGCGTGATGAGCTGGGCCTGTTGAAGTTTCGTTTGTGCTGCGGCTGGTGTACGTGAGGTTTGGACTGATGCTTCAGCTTGGATTGAGGGCGTGCGAAGGTGGGAAGCTGGAAGGCTTGTTGTACGGTTTTCACGTGTGAGATAGCTGATATTGAGGTGTGGCAGGCTGGGAAACACGTGAGATTTGGCTTGTACTGAAGGCTGGAAATTGTGGGGTCAGCTTGCGTGAAGGAAAGTTGGGCGTGAGAGGCTAGAATTGTTTTTCTTGCGAAGTCAAGTGGATGGAAGTGTGGGCCAAAGTTTATTATTTATATTTTTTTTGTTTTATTACCAAAATCATAAAGAAAAAAAATCAAGAGAAATGGGCCTAGAAACATATATATGGGCTTATTCTTTTCTATATTTTTGTGATATAAAAAAATGAGAATGGATAATAATAATTGAAAAAAAAAATAGAATTATATTAAAAAAATGGATAATGGTTTTTGAATGTGATAATAGAAATTTTGGAATTATGAAAAAATGGATAAAAGTATGGGTAAAACAAATGGATGTATTATCATGGGAATTTAAAAATTGGAAAAAAAAGATTTGATTAAAATAGACGTTTTGAATGAAAATTGGATATTGGTAAAAAAAAATGGTAATTCGAAATAATCGAACTAAAAAGATGGTTTATGGATCGAATTGTAAAAACATAGAAGTGGATATGGAATTGGATAACGGGTGGAAATAATAATGGATTTGAATGATATCTGGACATTGGAAAAATTGAAATATGGACAATGGTTTAGAAATAAATGGATAGAAAATAATTGGATAATAGAAGTATGGCTGAAGTAAAAAAATGGTAACTAGAAAGGAATGTGTCTGAATCGGACAATGGATGAAGTAATGATTTTTAAGCCCACAACCAATTCCTGATTTTTCTTGCACAAGCCACTGATAATAATGAATGCAGCCAAACATGAACCATTGAACAACTTGCCACTTACGCCACAAACCCTTGAGTCATCTGAAAATTGCCCTGATAACTTGAATCCATGCTGAGGAAAATAAATCCTCAGATGATCCCATAGTGCACTGATGAACATTAAAGATTCGAACCAAACTTCGCACAAAACATTGCCTGATAACTGATGACTTCCACACACAACACAACTTGAACTTTTGAATACGCACTGTCTGAGAAATGAACCACTGGCACACACGACTTGCAGTCGAAACAATCTTTTGATAGTTTGACTAAGATTAGGTCAAACATCCATCTGAATCGAATTGTGATTGAACAAACGCATCTGAATTGGAATCACAGCCCTGTCTTTTAAATCCTGCAACACAGAGAAGAAGAAGAAGCAGACTGTACCATATTTTTTTGGCATTTTGGTCAGAAGTTAGTAAAATATAAACAAATAACAGAAATTAACTGTGGTGATCCTCTGTAAGGCAAAGACCTGCACCTGAAAAAGGATAAACAAACCAGTGCGTGATCTTGTTTGTATGCAAATGCAGATGAGATGCGAAAAATCTTAGGGTCAAAAATTAGGGTCTGACAAACCTATACACCAGAAAACTCAGGAATTCATCAGAAAATCCGTTCCAAAAAATTCAGAAACAACTTTCAAATGATGATTATAAAACAGATACAAGAAAGTCAAAATCAGAGGAAACCATCAGAAAAGTGATCCGAGCAACAATTCAATTTCAACTATTATTGGCGGAACTTTAATTCGAAAATATTCAGCTACATGATCGTGACTGATATAACAGATAAAGCGGAAAAAATACATCTTCGTCAGCCGCATCGCTCTTGGATCCCTCTCGCCAATCTCGTTTCCAATCGAACTCGTTATCCACGAAAACGCCTAAAACAGAAAACCTGCAGAAAAGAAGAAAAGAGGAAGAGAGAGTTCAGTACAAAAACAGTTACAATTTCTAACCAATTATCTAACAAACTAACAAAATCCCTAACCACTTCTAACTGACTTTTCACTGAATCGCAAAAACAGAATGGCAGGAGTCAATACCTGAAATCAGTTACAAATTCTAACTGAATCAACAAACTCTTAACAAATTTTTTTCTAGAAACTTCACCTGAGTTTCTTCACATAGTCCTCTCCAATCTTCTATAAAGAGCCATCTCCATTGCGATTGAATCTCTTCGTTTTTTTTAGACTCATTCACCTTTCACTCTCCCTTCAACACATTTCTTCATCTTCATCTCCATCTTCAAGTTTCTTCTTCTGAATTCTTCTTCAAGTTTCTTCCTCTCCTCCCTTCATCTTTCTCACGCACTTCCCTTCTTCATTATTCTCATAGCCTTCAACAATCTCCATAACCTGCAAAATCGGCCCAAAAATACACAAATCAGTGACGCAACCATCAAGAAATTCAACAGATTGCAACAACAAATTAGAGACGCAAGAAGAAAAAAAACGCGTTCAAAGATCCATCAATTCAACAAAATATATCCAGAAATAATTACCATCATCATCGAGTCGAGCCTCATTGCATCATCCTTTATCTTCTTCAGTCATCCTATCGACCTACAAGACGCAGCTCATACATTCAGAATTCTCGAATCATCAATAACAGGACACTGCATCGAAAATCAGAAGAGGAAGAGTTAATAGTTACCGCAACAAGAAGACAAAGACGTGAATTCATACCTTAAGCGCTCTCATCACCGTTCCGCATCAGCCTCGTATTAGCTTCTCCGCAACAGCATCTTCAACAACACATCATCATCCATTTTTACCTGCAATCGAAAAAACCACATCAACACGAAAACGAATCAATACGCGAAGAAGAGGCATAAACAAATTCATCATCGGCCCATTCTTCGTAACCGTTGTGAGACGCTAGGTACGTAAAAATGCGAGTTCGCTTTTGGCTTTGAGCTTGAGAAGATCCTTGCGTTTGTGAGGTTAAAGGCCTAATCCTTGATTGATTTTACTTATCTGAAAATGTGTTGATGAGTTTCGAAGGAGGACCGAAGAGGTTAGGTTTTTAGAGGGTGGCGTTTAGAAGGTTGAAGGGAGGTGGACGGTGGCCGCGATTTGGTCTTCCCCGATGGCGTCTTTCCCTTTCCGACGGCCGCTAGGGTTTTGCGTAAAGGGGGAAGAAGAAAAGGATGGAGGATGCATGTGGGAGAGAGAGAGAGGCATGTGTTCTTGAGAGAGAGATGTTTGCGTTTTTCTTTTTAAGTTAGCAGTTATTTTATTTATTTTGATTGTGTTAATAAAAACCATAACTATTGGTTTAATGCATCATTAAGAGGTTAAAAACTCATAACTCCCCCCTTAATCACCATTGAAATTGTAAAGATTCCTAAAGATTAATTCAATTTCCACCGCCCATTTTACATTTCTTGAGGATAAGATTCTTCCCCTTCGGTCCAATCCGGCGGTGACACTTGTCACCGTCCGGTTGGACTACTTCGTTTTAATTCCATGTGCGCCGTCACACAGCAAGCTCCGTATACCCTCAGGCTTCTGCAAATTGGGCTTAGACTCAATTGCTAATCCCACCCCCCCAATACGAGCCCAAGTGTCTTTTAAACTTAAAAACATTTCTACTACACCCCTTTTTCTATTCTTTATATTTTTATTTTTTCTGTTTTATACTTGTTCAATTTAAATCCATTAAAAATATTAAAAGGCATAATAAAATCCTATAAAAATTATGATAGAATGTTAACTCAATTTAGAACTTTTCCCAATTTTTACTTTCTGAATTTAATCATTTTTCAATTTAATTTCGTTTTTTAATTTAATTGATTTTATATTGAATTTCCACCTGAACACATAAATTTGTACATTTTATTTCTGCCACTTCCATTAACATTTTTGGTCCATTCTTTTTTCTATGATCAGAGGACAAATTAAAGTACCTAGAATATTTTTGGTGTATTTTTTAAGGCATTTTATCTACTATTTTGGGTAGTGGGATTTGTATAAATTTAGGATTAAACCTTAGATAAGTTTAGGTGGCCATTTACCATAGTTAGACTTTGAATTTTTAAGAGATTTTTTAACTCAATGTTATAATCAGGTTAGAGACCCTAGGGAATTAATTTCACATTTTTTCCAGGACTTTGCGGAGGTGTCGAGCGTGGTCTGTTTCCTCGTGTGATTTGATGATCATGTCGTCCATGTATACCTCGAGCATATCCCCGATTTCTCCTCGGAAGACTTTGTTCATCATGCGCTGGTATGTGGCCCCGACATTCTTGAGTCTGAAATTGTCGGTCGGGGTCATGAATGCCGTGTGTCTCTTGTCCATGTCCGACATATGAATTTGATTATATCCGCTGTATGCGTCCATGAAGGACAAGAGTTTGAAACATGCAGAATTGTCGACGAGTTTATCTATGTTAGGGAGAGGAAAAACATCTCTGGGGCAAGCCCTATTAAGATCAGTATATTCAACACACATGCGCCATTTTCCATTATTTTTCTTAATGAGGACTACATTAGAGAGCCAAGTTGTGTACTGGGCTTCAGAAATAAAATTTGTCTCTAGGAGGTCTTTTACAGCTTGCTCGGCAGCCTCCGCTTTCTCGGGGGACTGCTTGCACCTACGCTGTGCTACGGGCTTGATTTCCCGGTCTAAAGCTAATTGGTGGCATGCGACTTCAGGGTCCAGACCGGGCATTTCCGCGGCATTCCATGCGAAGAGGTCAGAGTTCTCCCTGAGGCATATCGCGAGTTGCTTCCTCGTTTCTTCGGGAAACCCCTTACCTATCTTTATTGTCCTGTCGGGGTCATCGCCCAGTGGGACGGGCTCGAACTCTCCGTCCGGGACTGGGCGAAACGGGTGAGTGGGTCTCTGTTCTTCAGCTTTGTCTTGGCCGATGCGACAATCGAGGTCGACGGCGTGGATTCCCTGGGGGAGGCTTCTCGACCCTGGGCTTTTTGTTATTCTTTGTGTTGATTGTGGTCTGTCCCTTTATTGCGGCATCGTAACACCTTCGAGCGGCTTCAATGTCGCCGTGGATCGTGACCACGCGACCCATTTTGGGGTAATATTTCATCATTAGGTGGACGGTGGATGGGATCGCCGTCAGCTCAGCCAGGGTCGGGCAGCCGAGGATGCAGTTGTAAAGAGAGGGGCATTCTATGACCAGAAACTGGACCTTGATTTCTCTGGCTGTCTCTTGCTCTCCGAAGGTGACGAGGAGCTCGACGTAGCCCCACGGCTTTGTCGTGGCCCCGTTGAACCCTTGGAGGTCGGATCCGACGTAGGGAGATAGGTTGGTTTTGTCCAACTTTAGGGTTTTGAAAAGGTGGACGTACATGATGTCCACTGAACTGCCTTGGTCGACCAGAATGCGTCGGACGTCGAAGTGAGTCATCTTGGCTCTGATCAGCAGCGGGATCCCTGAGTTGGGGGAGCCGCCCGAAAGCTCCTCTAGAAAGAAGGATATTGGATTGGACTTGCCTCGGTATTTTGTAAGTGTTGCCTTTTGCTCGGGTGCGGTCAGGAGGAGTTCATCGAACTTGCGTTTTACCGAAAGGGCGGCGGTTTCGCCGTTCATCCCTCCACCGGATATGACAAGGGCGGTTGGAAAGTCTTCACAGGGGCTTAGAGCAGCGATCCGCCCTTCTGGTGGTGAATCGGGGAAGATGAAGTCTTCTGGTCGTGATACGCATAGAGCCACCTGATAGGAAGAGTCGTCGGGGGGAGTGTCCTCCCAGAGTCTCTTCTTTTCTTACTCTTCGTGTTTGAAGGCTTTGTTCTTCCTAGTGTATTGCTTGAGATGTCCCTCTTGGATCAAGATTTCAATTGCATATTTCAAGTGAACGCAGTCTTCAGTCACATGCCCATGGCTCCTGTGGAACCTGCAGTATTTGGACTTATCGGTGTGGGGCTTGGGTGTAGAAGGTTTTGGGAACCTCACCCTGCCCTGCTTGAACTCGGAGTTGATGCATTCGGAGAGGATACACTCGTGGGGGGCTGTCAGCAATGTATATTCGTTGTATCGGCCCGCGGGCCCTCTTCCTTCACGGGGTTCGCGAGGTTTTTCTTCCCTTCGCATGTCCCCGTTGCGACGGGGAACATTCGGATCCTCGCGCTTGGGGTGGTCGATTTCCCCGACGTTACGACTGCTGCGAGCGTTGTGGGCAACCTGTTTTTCCTCGTATCTGATGTAAGCCTGGGCTTTATGCAGGAGGTCATTCAAAATGCGGGGAGGTTCTATCCCAACTGCTCGGCTAAGTTCGCTTCCGGGCAAGAGTCCCCTCTCGAGGAGATATTTCTTCATGTGTTCCGTGGTGTCCACCTCGACAGCCTTTATGTTGAATGACTCGATATACGAGCGCAATGTCTAATTTTTCCTTTGCAATATGGCTTCGAGGGTTGCTTCTGTCTTGGGACGGCGTCAGGAGGCTGTAAAATGCCTCGTGAACATGGATCTCATAACTCTCCAGGATGTGATGGACTCTGGGGCTAAGCTTTTGTACCAGGCCATGGCTCATTTCCTGAGGGTTGTCGAGAACAACCTTCATTTGAGGTGCCCGGTGATGTCGTTGCGGTAGTCGAGCATCGCGTTGACATTGTCAACGTGATCGTCGGGGTCGGTGGTCCCGTCGTAGATGGCCAAGTTTGGGGGCTTCTCCATGCCTTTGGGGAGTGGAGCTTCCATTATTGCCCGTGACAAGGGGCAATGTGGGTCTTCCTCGTCGCTCCTCGGTGGGGAGAACTCGTTATTATCGGGGTTTCGATTGCGCCTTTACGAGGTCCCCGACCGGCCGGAATCCCGGCGGGCACGCGCCCTACTCTTGTTGGGTTCTGGGGAGCGTCGTCCCCGTTTCTTTGTCGCTTCTGGACGTTGTTGCGTCATTCTTTCTTGCTGAGGTCGGCCCTCCTATTGATCATCCTCTAGGGCCATGATCCTCTCGTGCTGCTGGTAGAGCATGGAGCTGGCCTGGTTGAGGGCGTTCACCATAGCAATCATGGTGGCGTCCCCTTCGACGGGAACGGGGATGAGTTGGAACGTGTCATCCGCCTGGTCTTGAACTTGACGTGGGTTCCCATTGTTCTCGGGTTTAGGAGACGGGGTGGCTGGGCGCCCATCTCGGGCGTCAGATTCATGGTATTGCAGATTGTCCTCCATCGTGTAGTCGACGAGGGGACGGTTGCGTTCATTGAGCTGTTCTCCGGACATGCTGAAAGGATGGTGTTTGAGCTTTGATCTTCTGATATGGAAGAAAGGGAAGCTAGTTTCCCACAGACGGCGCTACTGATCTTACCTGATCAGGAGGTCCTTCCAGCAATTTGGTGTAACGGCCAAAGAATGAGAGAGAGAGGGGGATGTACCTGCAAGGCACTCCGATGCTTAAGTGAGTATAGGTACAATGAAGTAGGTAAGTTATATGATGAATCAGAATACCTGACCCTTTAGTGAAAAAGAGTATTTATAGTGAGCCCCCAGCGCTATGCCAAGGTCCTTCTTTGAGCTAGATCAGCTAGGCCCAAGGAAGAACTGCCAAGGAACGCGTGAGAAGCGTGAAGACATAGCTAAGAGGCCTGGTCCTTGGTCCAACTGCCCCTATCTTTCAGGAGATAATAAAAGACAGTTGGGTGACGTGGCAAGTGACCTGGCAGACTTGTTCTTTGCCCGTCCTGAGTGCATGCCCGTCGTATGAGAAACTTGCCCGACTGTGAGGTGTCCCTGTCCGTCTGCTAGGCGTCTCTGCTCGAGTATATGGATCTCTGCTCGACCTGTTGGACCGTAGCCTAAACAGTCTTGAGACCCAGTCCGGAACAATATTTATAAATTAAATAATTTTATAAAAAATATCAAATTATGTCTGTAGGTATTGATTCTATCTTTTCCTTTTAAATATAAACTATGTTTTTTATAATTACTAATTTTTATTAATTATATTTAAAAAAAATCTAATATGCATAACATATCGGTATTGATTCTATTTTTTTTATATAAATTATATTTTTAATATTTACTACTTTATTATTATTCTTATTAAAAAAACAATTACGGGTATTGGATATTGCATAATGATTTTTATTAATTCTATTTTTTTTAAATAAATAAAGAGAAACTTCAATTTTCATTTTCCCTAGAGGTTATGAAACCCAAAACGTTATAACAATTATGGACACCAAAAAAATCAAATAAGGAATTAATTGCTATTAATGACCGGGTAAAAAGTTTTATATTTTATTGTGATTATCCTTTTATATTACACTGTCGTCGATTTAAATCCATCAAATATATATATATATATATATATATATATATATATATATATATATATATATATATATATATATATATATATATATATATATATATATATATATATATATATTTTATATAAAAGCGAAACAAAACATTAGAGAAGGGATCTCCATCTTCTTCCTCATATCACCGCCGGTTAGTTTCTCCTCTCCCTCTTTTCTTCTGTTTGTTTCATCATAAAATTATTTGATTTCCACAACGTTTTTCCTCTTTTCTGTATAATCTTAATTTTTCAATCAATTTTATATTTTTAGATTTCCACCAAGTTGATTGCAAAACCCTAGTTCCACCTTCATGTTCTTTAAAACTTAATTGATAATATATATATTAGAAATTAGCTATTGAATCTCATCCATACAGTACAGATCAATGGAAAAGGGGCCAGTGATCAGATTCACGACAATGACAAAGGAAGAGATTGCGAAGTTATACAAAGAAACGATTGCAATTTTTCCAGGCGAAGAATACAGAGAACCGATTTCACTTTCAGACAAAGAACAGGTTGCACAGAGAAAGGCATACGAAAAAGAGAGAGAGATTGCACATAAAAAGATTAGGCATAAGGCAATGCTTGAACTCGAAGAAGAAAGTTTAAAACATAACACCTCCAAACATGAAGAGGAAGACTCTTCAGGAGACTTCGACACGTTTGTATATTCCTTTGACGATGAAGAAGATGATGACGGCAAAGATGGAGAAGGTGATAACGGCAAAGATGGAGAAGGTGATAACGGCAAAGATGGAGAAGGTGATAACGGCAAAGATGGAGAAGGTGATAACGGCTATAATGACTTATTTTTTTGCAATTTGGATAGATGGATTGCCAAATGTTTGGGATCGCGTGGTAATGAAAAATGTAAGCCCACTTCACTTTGATTTCTATGTTTTTCATTTTTCTTATTTCTACACTGTTGATGAAACTCTTATTATCTTTGCAGATTTGAAATGTTTTGATGATGTAAATGAGGCGGAGGTACTGTTTGGTCTGCAATACTCTTTCACAACTATTTGATTAGATACATCCTTCTTTAATCCTTCTTTAATGTTAGGTTCATTTGTCCAACATTTGCTTCTTTTTTCTTGATCTAGGGTCCTCAATCCGACGACTTCCCTATCCCTCCTAACCGGATCCAAGACAAAGAAATCAATCTTGATTCCAATGATGCCAATGATGCTTCAGGTGGTATAGGCGGTGCCAATGATGCTTCAGGTGGTATAGGCGTTGTCAATGACAACAAAGAAATCAATGGAAAAGGCATTCCTCTCCAACCCTGATGAACAACTCTCCTTGTTAGGGGGCCAATGGACAAGAAACCTCCTTACACTCTAAGCATTGGAAAAGGCATGACTTGCATTCCTCTCCAATCCCGAACAAGAAACTTCCTTACACTCTAGACCTCTTCTAGTTGCTTATTTGTTTTAAGACTTCATTTTTACCTTTTATTTGTTAAAGACTATTTTTAAATTTTCAGTTTGTTCAATGTGATCATTTTATTATTGTAACTACTTAAAATATATAGAACAATCCATCTTAGTAATTCTTCTAATAAACGTTTTGCAATATTGAAATTTATTTTACAAACAAAACTTAAATATTGAAAACATTTACACGAGAAAACAATTGAATAGAAATTTGTCTCTTGTTTTCTTATGATGTGTTTGCTATTTTATTTTTGTCTATTCTCAATTTTGACACTTCAATTTTTAGTTGATGATCGATTTTGCTTTGTCTTTGCCTTTGGAAGATTTTGAATTTTTTGGAAACTTCTCGTCAATGTTAGATTTTTCAAGCAAAGTACCGCATTTATGACTTGTAAATATCAATTTTTACAGTATTGGGGTTTCATCGACGCCCATTAGTTGAATGGCTATAACTAAGCATGATTAGTGGGAGACAGTAGAAGTATTATTGGGGATTTTACTATAATTCTGTTTGAATTGCAAAAAGAAAGTTGTAGTTCTGTTTGAATTCAGTTTGAATTGCAATAAGAAAGCACGATCAGTGGGAGAGAGGAGTGGTATTATTATTGGTTGTTAGAGTAAGAAGAACATATTTAATTACTCTAGTTGCATTGGAATCATTCACATTCAATTACTTTATTAAATAAATTTCCACTTTCTATACTTTTTTCCTTGAGATTCTATCATAATTTCCACTTTCTATACTTTTTTTCCTTGAGTTTCTATCACAATTCATTATTATTAGTAACATGAGATGGGTGCTAGTCAAAAACTAGACCCGGGCAATTGATGTTTCTTAAATCTCGGCCTATTAAAGACTAGTTTGATAGAGATACAGCCTCATTTGCTAGTGTTTCCTCCTCAAATATGCAAATGAGTATGGATGTAATATCTTAATCATTTATGAATCTTTGAATGAATCAAAATTGCAAATATATTTCGAGTCTCTTATTTTTAAGTTTTATAAACTAAATTTACTAAAAAAAAACACATTTGAAAACAAAAATAACAAACAACAGAGACAGTTAACTAATAACTACGGCTCGAGCATTCTGTTTACCACCCATTCAATATTATTTTACAAAAATTTGAGATGGAAAAAATGTGTCATTTCATCGTTCTATCTATATTTAAGCCCTCGAGCACAAGAACAAAATAGATGGCATCAATCCAAGCGAATTTCATACATGTTTAACCTTACTCGAGAGAAAAATAGATCTTGTAATACTGGTCTTGTTACCATCAAAATTAAGCTTCCACAATCAAGCATTTAAGTTTAAAAGTTATAAAATCTCGAAGCATCTTAAACTTCATTCACTATAGCAAAAAATAAGAAAGAAACAAAACTATACCAAAATGTCCCCACAAAACCATACCCTTTCCATGGGAACTAAGAACTAGTTTTCACTTAAAGCACTTGGCATACAAAAGAGCCCCTCCCTCAAATGGTTCGAAATCTTCAATCTTCTGACTAACACTTGGCAACCAAAAGAGCATCTCCCTCAAATGGTTCGAAATCTTCAATCATCTGACTAACACGCTCTTTCTGAGCTTCGTCGGAGATGTCAACCTTGATCCACTCGTAGAGCTCCATGTCATAGCATTCATCAATGACAAACTGTGGAATCTCCTGTCCACGGAAAAGCCACAATCCCTTCACCTTAAATGGAGTCGCTGATCCAATCACAAGCATCTTTCCAAATGCATACTTGCGAGCCAGATCCATCCTCTGAAGAAATCCACCAACCTTGTTTAGTGTCACGAAAGAAACAATATTCTCATCTTGGTATTTGTAATCACAGAACCGGAGAGAATATCCCTCTGGATCATACATGTCCCAGAATCCTGCAAGTCAAACAAAGGTACGAAAGTGTCGTTCTGCGCTACAGTGTACACGGGATACAGAGAATCGACTTTCCAAAAACAACAATATATTATATTTCGAAGGGATGTAAGCTACAATCATAATTCTATAAGCTACAAAAATTTGGGGAAAATACAACAGTAACAGGCTACAAAATTTTGGGAAAAATACAAATCACAGGAGCAAAATCACAATACCTTTGATTGCAACCTTACGGAAGTTGGTCTTAGTGTTAGAGTAAAGTCTTTTCCACTCATCCAATATCATCTTGCTTGGGGGAAGAAGATCAAGAGGATTCTTGACTTTGGGCTTGGGTGCCTCCTCTTCAGCTTATTCTACTTTGGCCTTTGCGGTTTCTGATTTAGCCACTTTCTTGGGCTCATCTTTAGTTTTTGGCTTAGAATCCTTGGGCTTCTGAGCAGATGGAATAGGTATCAAAGCTTCAGTTTGCTTAACCTGGCCAATTATCTTTCGGAAGTTTGGCTGGTTGACCAAGGTCCAGAAGCATCTCTCAACATGAGGAAACTCTGAGGTGAAGCTCTTGACCAAGAATTTGGAGAAACCAAGCCACAAGTTGGATGCTGTTATAATATCAGTAAGGGTAACAGAATCCCCAACCAGATGGGTATTGTGGGCAAGGTGAGTGTTAAGAGCCTAAAATGCTCTCTTCAATGAAGAAAATGCAGACTCCTCCACCTTCATTTAGACACATATTTCAAAAGGGAAAATATATTCAATAATAGGGGTAGATAACGGGTATTACAAAAACTGGATAAAGAACAATGAACTAAGTACCTGTTTACTTTGTGAGATCAATTTCTATTTTATTGTGTTAGTTTTGCTTGTTAAATATGAAAAAGAGACTTTTCAAGTGAGTGATTGTGCTAAGTGAACGATAAAATATTATCTAGGGATGGTACATTTCAGGATATAATGAAGATAGCTCTTTTGACATTTTTATTGTTTCCAGAAAAGCAAGACTATTATTCACTTCAAGTATCTTTACTATCTTGTTGACAAGGAAAACCAACATAAATTTCCAGTAGAAGCTGTTTTCACAAAGTAAATGGGTACAAAGAATTAAATTTTGGAGTTACAACCAACCAAACCAATTGATTTCAGCATACTCCTATCATAAATTGCTAATAGTTGCCACAACTCAATAATATTATATAACTGCTATTACTCAAGATTAAAATCTTTAAACCAAATAAAACAGCAGCTAAAGTATAAAAAAATTAATATTGCACACAACTTACGAGAGGAATGTAAGGGACATGTCCAAGTCTTGGAATGAACAACTTCAAAAGATTGGCATCAATCTCCAAAGAAGAAAAATCAATCCACTGATCAACATGAGCCTGAAAGACCAGAATACAAATAGATCATAACATGAGGCCACTTTCAAGAAGTCGCACTAAAACTGACATGGAAATACCGAAGATAAACCAGGTATATTAATTAATAATCATAATTCAACACATGAACATAAACAAAGTGCATACCTGATCAATGGGAGAAGATCCAAACAAATTGTTTTCACCCAATCGAGCAACTGCAGCAAACCCAAACCCAAACCCAAGCAAACGCATCAATATATATGTGTAAGCACTAGGCGTATCATGACACGCAATTGCATTGCTCTCAAAGATAGCACCTTCCAGGATTTCCAAGACCGGAACCTGGAAACAGAAAACAGAACCATGTACAATCATTTAGTAAAAGTAAAATGGAGATTTTATATTTATAAGGGACAGAGTGAGGATGCATGGATAATTCACCTTTCTAATAGGGTTCAATTTGAGAAAGTGAGGGGATTTATTAGAGACACCCATCTGAAAATCTGGTGCCGATTCAACTTTAACACCAACATACTCTACAACAATCAGAGCCTTGTAAACATTTTTGTTTGCCTTGGTGGCGTGGAGGATCTACAGAATAAACAATTACACCAAATTGAAATCAAAACAGTTGAATGATGAAATAATCAAGTAATCGAAAATTAAATTAACTAACCAGAGACATGGAATAGAAAGGAAAAACGTGCAGGTCTGGTTTGAGATATGAAACAATATAAATCTGAGTTTATTATCATTCAATTTTATAGTAAGAAATGGAGAAATGAAAAACGAGATTGCACTTACAGTTGTGGAAGGGAGGAACGAGAGTTTTGTGAAGCAGGACTCTCGATTCCTGTGAGCGTTAAGGGATGAGAATGAATCAATCAATGGTGAATCGAAAGGAGAAGACAGTGGAAAATTAGGTTTTCTGATATACTGATCCGATGCCTCTAAACCCTAAAACGGGTCAGGTCGGATCGGGTCAGGAAGTATGAAATGGCTCACGACTCATAAGCCCTCCCCATTTTCTATTTTTCATACTCGTTATTACAAAAAATCTTGTTTTTTATTTAAAGTTTGACCAAAGACTATTAAAAAAATAACAATTAATTTTTTTATTATAAATACTCGGATAGGAGGATTCTTTTCAACTGCTGATATGAAGGATAATATTGGTAAAAGAACAGTTAATTTCGACTTAGAAGGAGTAAAACAAAATTCAAAAGAAGTTGTTATATTTTTACTCTAAATATTATAGAAGGAAGTATAAAATCAAATCAATTGTTTTGTATTTGAAAAGAAAATTTGTCAAAGCTCTAAGTTAAGGAAATTATATGACTTGTTGGATTTTTTAAACAATAGACTTCAACATCTTTACAAGAGAAACAATAGACTTCAACACCTTTACAAGAGGAGAAAGTTCTTTTAGGAAGATTTCAACGATACACTGGGTTGATTTTCATAACCAAAAAGGAAGATCAGAAAGCTTGGTTTGATTGCAACAAGTTAAGACACTTCAATAATGAATGTCTAGAGCTTCAGAAGAAGAAACACATAAGTGGAAACTTCAAATGAAGCAAGAAGAATGGTTTTATGGAAATCTGAGATGATTATGAATAATAGAAAAAAGATGATGAAAAAGCAAATGTAATTTTGTTAACTACAATATTTGAGAGTTGGTATGATATAGATGATGAAGTAGAATATGAGGTATATTTTCTAATTTATCTAGGCATTTTCTTAATAAATCTCAAAGAAAATAAAGTAAGTTTTGTTAGTGACGAGGAACTTTTAGTGAGGAGAGAAAACGAGAATAAGAAAATAAGTATTGATATTATTGAATGAATAAAATTGAATTACAAAGTGTTCATTTATACACACCTAAGTAATTTGACTACTAAGCAACAAATAACAAACTAAGTAACAAACCTTAAATCCTAATTAGCTTTGCGCTTGGACCATATAATACAACTTGGATTATATCTAATATCTCAACATACCCCCCTATAATCCAAGTTGTCTAAACACACTAATCATTATCGATCTGAATTATTCTTAATTTCTCTCTCAAAGTTAGGAACATGTTGATCTTCAATCCTTTGGTTAAAATGTCGATCAATTGTACTTCACTTGAGCAATGTCTTACTTCAAGTTCACCTTTATTCACTTTCTCCCTTAGGAAGTGAAATATAGTTTCGAAGTGCTTACTTCTTCCATATAAAACTGAATTCTTTGTCATATATATGGCTAACTTGTTATCAATCTGAAGTACTAGAGATTTCTTTATTTCGACCTCCATTTCTTCAAGCACAGATTTGATCCAAATTGCTTGATACGCAACATAGGATCTTGCTATATATTCATCCTCACACGATGACAATGACACCACGCATTGCTTTCTCGAGCACCATGAGATTAGGGCACCAAATAGTTGAAAGAAATATCCAGTAGTGCTTATTCGATCTACCTTATCTCCACACCAATCAGTATTTGAATAACAAGTAACCATAGCTTCTTTTCTTTCAAGGTCTCGTCGAAATAAAATTGCATAATTTTCCGATCCTTTTAAGTATCTCAAGATTCTTATTGTAGAATTCGTGTGTGACACTATTAATTCACTCATATATAAGCTCACTAATACAACGTTGATTGTTGCACACTGTAACACAGTGGGAGAACTGACTTAGGCATTTTTGTGTTGACAAAAACTATGTGCAAATAGCAAGAGTCGCCACCAACTTTTATTTTATCCAATAAGGAAAATGAATAAAAGAACAGGAAAGACCTTTTTTAAAAAGATTTGAGTTCAGGGGTAAGTTATACAAAGGGAAGGTGTTAGCACCCTTTGTATCCATGGTTATCCATGGGCTCTTAACTGCTTAACTCACTTTACTTTTGTTTGGAAAAAATAGTGGTGGTGTATTTAAAAAAATTTCATCTTTGTAATGATTCTCGTATGAATGTATACAAAGTATTTTTTGGAAAGTTTTTGAAAATGTGAGGTGTAAAGAGTAATTTTTGCTTTTGAAATGGTGAGCAAGCAGTTAAGGGCTTCCTACCTACTCAAGGTCGTTCATGCTATTTTTCTTTCCTTAGGGATAGAATTGTCCTTACTATTAGTTAGTAAGTAGTCTTATCCTTGGATTTGAAAGACAGACGTAAGGTCATCGTATGGTCATAGAAGGCAGCTTATAGAGGCATCTTAGTAATTCGAAGGGACGATCATCATTTTCGCAAGATCATTGAGGGACGAGATCATTTATTTGTAGGCAACTCGAAGGGTCATCGAGGGACTGTGATCTTTATATCGAAGGGACTTGATGATTTTTATTTAGGCAATTTTGCTAAGACACTCCTACGTTCGAGGGACTTGACCATTTATTATAAGGCAACAAAGAGAGGTTACCCTAGAGGTGTGAGTGTGCAAGTGTATTCAATTCAATTATTTTAGTCTTGAAAATTAGGGTTAGCTAACGTTTGATTTTAGTCTTACCATACAATCCTATTAAGCACACATCTAACAGTTTATAGTGCGGAAAATAAAAACCACAGTTTAAGCTATTACATGGCTTTGGGAGAGATACATAAATATAACAAAAACCCTGACAAAAAATATAAAGTGCAGAAAATAAACCTAAACTATTACAAGGCTTTAGCAGTTACATTATCTTTAAAAATTGTAAAATAATTGAAACGAAAAGATCGGAAGAATATTGAGTCTTTGAGATGAGAGGAGAATTTTTTTATCATGCTATTAGAAGAATAAAAAAATAAAATAAACAGAGTCAGATAAAATCATTGCAGATTTTAAAATAATGGAAAATAAGAAAAGCGATTAAAATAAAATCTAAAAAATATTTAAACGATGCTAAAAATCTAATAAAATCAAATAAAGAGCGCACAAGTTTTTTCAGATTTTTTTGAGAATATGAAAATAGAAAATAAATCAAATAAAATAGAAAAAAGAGGAATTTGCGATTTTGAGGCTGGAATTCGGAGTAAATCAAAACAGTAGCACTTACCTGACTTACTTGTTAGCCCTTTTTTCCAGAATTCCTTCAATGTAATTAGCCCCTTTTTCAACATATGTTGCAGTGCTTAAGCCAACGTCATGTTGATCTTTGTGAATTGTCTACTAGGTGCGTCCTTCTTATGTTGATTATTCCGTTATTGATTTTGTTGCACAGGTACAAGATTAGGGGTCAGAACCGCTCCCACTGATTGGTTACGGTTGTTCTTATTACGACCCTGTTGGCCGTACACCGCATTGGATTCCTTCTTCTCATTAGAGGACTTCTTGGAAGTACTTGAAGAGGCATTCATCTGTATCTACCACTTCGTATTCCATTTTCCACACGTTCTCCAGTCATTATCAGCTCCGTGAAACCAGATGACGAACTTCCAATCAGATGACTGTAGAAAAGACCAGTCAACGTACTCATGAACATGTCAACCAATTCTTTGTCAGTCAAAGGAGGTTGAACTATGCTTGCAAGATCTCTCCACTTATGTGCGTATTCCTTGAAACTTTCTTTAGAACCCATAGACATGCTTCTGAGTTGCATGCGAGTCGGCGCTAAATCAGAGTTATATTGATATTGCCTATAGAAGACCTCAACAAGATCATTCCAAATTCGAATGTTAGTACTCTCAAGTTGGTAGTACCATTCCAATTGAGTTCTAGATAAGCTTTCCTGGAAGAAATGAATCCATAACTTCCTATCAGTAGTATGTGGCTGGATCCTTCGGACATAAGACCTCAAATGTAACTTCGGGCACGAGACACCATCATATATCCCAAAAGTAGGAAGTATGGGTCCAGTAGGGATGACAACTCCAAAAATCTAACTTAAGTCTTCAAAGTCCAAACTAGATTTCTTCTGCAACTCCATGGAACTCACCTGGTCTTCCAGTAGCTTGATTTTCTCATTACCAGTCGATTCACAGTAATAATTCTCCTCTCGATCAGAATCACTAATAATACCATGTAGGCTGCCTTCTTTTTTCACCAAATCTTCATCTTCAGAATTTTCAATCTCATCATCTGTCTTGACTTGACTTTTGAACCTCATACCTAGGTTGATGGAGACAACTGGTTTTCTGGTCTTATTTTTCTTCTTGGTTAGGAGTGCCTTCAGCTCTTCTTGTCCCTTGGACAAGTTCAGGATCATCTCTTGAAATTGGGCGTTATGAGCTTGAAGATCTTTGACAGATTGTTCGAGAGTCATTTCTGCTGAAATAAACAGTGAGAAGATAAGAACCTTGTCGCATAAACCTGTTATGCAATGATATGATATGTAAATGCATATGCAATGTTTTCAAGGACCATGTAGGATTTAAATTTGGTAAAGAGAAACAAAAACAAAACTTTTATTAGTAGATTTTAAAATATAATTGCCCCTTGGGCTTACAATGAAGGAACACAAAAGTTACAAAGAACATTTGAAACTTAAATCTCCCATGGACACTTCCTCTTTGGGTTGAGATATGCATTGAGATTCTGTTCTTCGTGAAGTTGCCTTGTTAGCTCCAACACTTTCTCTTAGCATATGACTGAGCCTCAAAGGTATCCCTACAAAGTTAATCCGAATAATGTTAACCTGCAACAAAGAACAAAGATAAATCCTTTGGTCCTTGAAATGGTTAGTGAAATGCTATGTTATGATGTCATGATGTTATGATGTTATGTTCAACACAAGCAAGTGGAACATACAAACAAGTCACATAATAGCCTTAGGTTTAAAGGCTTGCATGAAATCGATAGGTAAGTACCCTCCCCATTGAAGATTAGTTGGTTCATCCTGTCCTATCAATAGTAACCGGGTTCTAAGGGATTTCAATATCACTGATTCTTCTCAAAGGTTGTTGTTCAGTATGGCAACTGACTTGCCAATCAAAACTCCCCAAGATTAGAATCTCAATGAACATGAAAGACCTTTTATGAAAAGATTTGAGTTCGAGGGTAAGTTATACAAAGGGGAGGTGTTAGCACCCTTTGTATCTGTGGTTATCCATGGGCTCTTAACTGCTTAGCTCACTTTAATTTTGTTTTAAAAAAATAGTGGTGGTGTATTTAGAAAAATTTCATCTTTGTAATGATTCTCGTATGAATGTATATAAAGTGTTTTTTGGAAAGTTTTTGAAAATGTGAGGTGTAAAGAGTAATTTTTGCTTTTGAAATGGTGAGCAAGCAATTAAGGGCTTCCTACCTACTCAAGGTCGTTTATGTTATTTTTCTTTCCTTAGGGATAAAACTGTCTTTACTATTAGTTAGTAAATAGTCTTATCCTTGGATTTGAAGGGACAATCATAGGGTCATCGAATGGTCATAGAAGGAAACCTTGTAGAGGCATCTTAGTAATTCGAAGGGACGATCAATATTTTCGTAGGGTCATTGAGGGACGAGATCATTGTCGCTCCCACCAAATGAGGCCAAGTCAAATGGGGTACAGACGCGAACGGTCGGCGAAAGGAGAGAGAACACACAAGGGTGAACTCAGAAGACAAGAGTCGCCAGCTAGGCATTTTTATCCCGGAGGAAAGGTAATGGTGCATAAACCTAAGAAAAGATGGATAAGACGGTTGCGAACCAGAGAGACTGAGAAAGGGGGTTGGTTACAACCTGGGAAGGTATTAGCACCCAGATTGTCCGTCGTACTCGACGGGATCCACGCTTAAAAGATTTGTGTTTTAAAGGGGTAGTGTCAGTGCAATCTGTGTATCAAAGCTGGAAAGAATACAAGTGTCAGTGTCAAAGAAAAGTGAAGTGAATAAAAGAAGTGTCAGTGCAAGGAAAGAGTGTGAAGCTCAAGACTATGAGGCTTAAAGAGTAATGCTGGAAGGAGGGGGAATATACAGAGACTTTTGTTCGATAACTGTTAAGTTATGCCTACGTATCCTCTCGTGCAATGAGGAAGTCAGAACACCGTAGTTCGACCCAAAGAAACTGAAAGATAAATTGACTGATGAACTGCTTGCTTGTCTATGCTCAAGTGTATGACCTGTCTGGCTCAGGTGCTAACTGTCTTGCATTAGACTGAAGAAGCGAGTTCTCGTTTGTGAGTGAAGATGATGAGAGAAGAATCCTGGAGGAGACGATTATTGTTTGTTTTAGATGTTTTCAATCTTTTATTGCCTTTGAAAGTTTGTCATAAGTTAATGAGCTTAAGCCTAAACCAATGGTTAGTAAACTCATCACACCTTCCCTCTGATTTAGGGGTAATGAGAATACCTTAAGTATGAAGTAAACACCTCACCCTTTATCACCATGATGTAGGATTAAGATCATTGACCTACTTGTAATTATTTAGATGTTTTTGTTGTTTTGTTTAGTGTTAAGTAATGAGTTTAAGCCATAATCAGGGATTTAATGGGCTCATTACACCATCCTAATAGAAGGATAATAGATGCGAACATTTAAGCTGAGAAAGGCTCCTCAACTTAATCCATGATTAGGGATTAACCTCATGACAAAACAAAGCCTTTATTAAATGGATTTTAGTTAATGATAAGATTAAGAAATGGATTTTATGATTGGTAAGACAACTTGAGGGGGACTTATCCATTAACACTAGGGTTAGTCCTTCTTAACCAATTAAGGAAGAATTAGAACCCTAATGCAAGGCCCAAGTTACAAGCTTGATGTCTTGATGATTATTAAGTGAATTGATTAAAGGATTTAAACACATTGAGGGTTTAACACTTAGGATTAAAGTTATACACTCCATCCTAATAGAAGGATGCAGGCACAAGCTTAATCACAAAGCCTTAAAACCTTTAGGGTTTAGTCCTTGATTATGAGGTGAGAAGAGAAGACTCAAAGAAAACTCAAAGGAAAGAGTCTAAGGGGGACTAAACAATCCTAAAATGTTATCATGCTTGGAAGTCCTAGGGTTTGTGAGGCTTAAGAGAGAAAGAAATCTTCAAAGAGCCACCAAGGAGAGAAGCAGATGAAAGGAGAAAGAAACAGAGAGAAGCAAGACAACTTGCTTCACTTAAGAAGACAAGTTGCTTGAAGGAAGAAAGTAAGAAAGGGCATGAATGAGCAAGCTCACTCAAAGACAAGATAAAATGCAGCAATGATGCAAGAGATATGAAAAGAGATTGTGAGAAGTGAAGGCAAATTCACTTCTCAAAACAACTTACCGCCTGAAAAGTTAGCAAAAGAAATGAAATGCAATGAGAATGAGATGAAATGCCATGATGAAAACCAAAGTCAGAAGCATGCACATAATGTGAATGATGCTAGGAGATGATGCAAACACATGACAAGAGATGAGAATAATCAATACAAGCATAAGGACGCAAATGAGGCATGCTTTAAACCATAAAGATTCATGAATGTTTAAGAAATGAAATGAACATATAACATGGAAAAGGAATGATGCAATGATCAATCATGATTCTAATATGTACTAAAATGTCTTATGGATCATGAGGATGCACAAAATGTCATGACAAGTCCTTAAATGCAAGAAAATGAGAAATGGATGCAAAGGAAGGCAAGAATTAGGGTTTACACACAACATGCAAAGCAAAATTCAAAACCAGAAGCAAATGACATGATAAAAAATTGAAAATGGTATCAAAGGAACCCTAACCCTACATAAGATCACTGCCCAAAGGAGGAGACCTAAATCTAAACCTAATGGAAGTTATGGTTTTTCTAAGTCAACTAGGGTTTCAAGGTACCTCACAATGAAAAATGCAAAACAAATTGAAAATGGAAGATCAATTCAAACCAATTTTATCCTATAAACTACATGCTATAAAGGATGCAATGCAAGAAGAACCATCATCAAACTCTCAATGGTTAGGCATAATGGATTTTTCCAAGTTTGAACAAAAATATTGCCTTTAAAAGAATTTAATTCCAATGAAAATTGTCAAAATGCATCAAGAACCAAAAAGAAATTTGCTTTGAGAGTTTGCTAATGTTTCTAAATGTTTTGAAATGCAATGTGAATTTTTTGGTGATTTTTAAATACCTAAATGCATTTTTAATTAATTAATTTCCATTAACTAATTAAAAATAAACATTTAAATGATTTAAAAATATTTTTTAATGCAAAAAATAAAAATAAAAATATTTTTGGGTTCTGAAAATTAATGAAATGCTTAACAAAAAATTTCAGAATTTTTAAATATGTTTTACTATTTTTAATAATTCGTAGAAGTTAAATATAAAATAAATGAAATAAAAATGAAATTATGAGAAGTCAACAGATCTAATGGCTGACATTCAAATGGTTTTGGAGGGAGTTGACTGGCGCCAGATCCATTGGCCCAGATTCAAACTGGCTAAATTAAAACTAAAACCTAATTAATTATCTTAATGACGTGGATTAGGGCTTTAATGAGGGATCTGGACCACTCATTCACGCGCGGGTCAACCCAAGTCAACAGAATCTATGGCTCACATTCAAAGTGAGCCCTAATCACCATTAATGCACTAATGACTTTCAGGTGGCCGGAAATGACCTCCGGCTACACCTCCCCTGAGATTTTGCTATCTCTCTCTAAGCTTCTAAAACATAATCTTTCTGCCCAGAATCCATCCCCACGCATCACTCAACAAGAATCACTCACTAAAACAAATTTATTTCACATATTCAAGCTGAATCGAAGAAAATTAGTTTTAGGTCAAAAAATTTCAGAGAGCTCATACATGCTTGATACTTGACTATTTTCAAAACCAAACACATCAGCATTATCAGTGAATCATGGAGAATCAATTAGTAACTTAAAAACATGTTTCTGGAAATAATGTTCTTGAGCTCACCTGAACTGGAGCTTTGAACTTTGGAGCTTTCTGGCCAGTTTCTTGCTACAAAGTCCCTCCAATGATCTCCCTGGAGATGCTTTGAGGCTTAGTTGGAGTGTATTGTGGTTGGTTCTTGAGATTGATGAAGTTCTGACCAAGGGGAGTGAAAAATCGTATTTCTGTTTGTGGGTTTTTCAGGGCAAATTGATGGGTGAGAAATGATCAGAGGATCATGTTGAGTGATTCTATGAAGTTTGTTTTGATGTTATTTGCTTGTGTATTGAGTTTCGAAAGAAAATGCAAAGAGGGAGGTTTTTTGTGAACTATGGCAATATTGTGTATTTAGGCTTGCCTCTTGTATGTTTTGAGTCTCTTTTAGTCCACCTATCAAGCTGTGATAGGGCAGAGAGTTGTTGGTGGCACAGCTTGATTGGTATGGCCCCTTTTGCAAAAAGTCAAGTCTATGTGTACTATAAGGTATGGGCTGTTTTAGGGCTAGAGCAAAAGCATGTCTGTCGCAGCTTGAATCAAGGCTGACCATGGAAATGAATTTGAGACTAATTTGCAAGTGGATTAGAGTTTATGTGTGGTTTTGCAATTTTGTGATCTTTTGGCCCTTTTGAAGTTTCTTAATGTACAAGTCATGAAACTTGAGAATTCTTTGGTGCATTCTGATTTTTAGGTCATGGTTTATGTTTGTGTAAGGCATAGAAGTCCATTTGAAGTCACATAAAGGCTTGGCATGAGGTTTTGCAACTTTGCCTCTTGGGTACAAAAGTGAAAATTTCATGGTTTTTCCCAACTTTGCAAATCCATAACTTTTGATCCAAAATGAATTAGAAAGAGTTCTTGTACTTTTTGAAAAGGGAATGATCCAATCTACAACTTTCATGACCAAAGTTTTCTCATTTTGAGCATTTTTGAATCAAAAATAGGAGGTTGAAAAACTTTCCCAAAATGGCAAGTTTACATTATAAGTCACTTTCCCAAAAAGGCAACTTTGCAAATGGCTTGGAATTCTTCAATTTTGTGAACTTATAACATCTTCTATGATCAAATAAAGATCATACACATTCAAAATGATGGAGAACACCCTTTGGTTGGGTCATTGGGGGCCTCAGATGCCCTGATTTTGCACTGACTTGCTCAAGAAGTCATCTCTTGATCAGATGCCTTCCCCATTGAATTTCTTCATGAAAATTGATATGCATGATCCTCATAACATATAGAGACCAATAGAAACAAGAATGACCAGAAAATTTGGAGTTATGGCCTCTGAAACCAAAACCCTAATTTTAGGTCATCTGTGCAGTTAAACATGGCTCTGCTTCCATGCCTTTCTCAGTTCTTGTGATTCTTTGACTTCTTTAATCTTGAGAGGATATAATATGATGCTAGAACATACATGGACCCTCTCGAGGTGATTGAAGACCTTTGGAGTGGCTCAAGTGGCTCAGGGATGGCTCAGATCACAAACCCTAGATGCAGATGACTTTGAATCAATGCAGTGAATCAAAAATGTGGTATGAGATGCTATGATTGAACTTATGCAAATGAAAAGATCACAAGCCATGGTGTGAATGGGTGAGGGAAAATTTGGGGTGTTTACAGCTGCCCCTATTCAAACATGAGTTAGCTGTGCAGGATGTGAGCGACGGCTTATCATTCAAACAAGATAACTTGTGGTTGAATACCAAAGACAGTCCAAAATTTGCACTCACAGAATGAAGAAGAAAAGGGATATAGATTGTAAAAGGAAAATAAAGTATAATTATAAAGTGCGGGCGATGGAGGACGACCGTCGAGTAGAGGACGACTGCTGGGGATAAAGCAATGACGGGGACGACCGACATGCCGGGGAAAAAATGCGGGAAATAAAGCAATGACGGGGACGACCGACATGCTGGGGATATAAGAGATTATGATGGGGACGACCATCAAGCAAAGAAACAAGACTCTCTGGGGATTAAAGGCAAATGATGGGTGTAACACGGTGGGAGAACTGACTTTAGTTATGTTGCGGATAGCAAGAGTCGCCACCGACTTTTATTTTATCCAAAGGAAAGGCATAAAAGAACAGGAAAGACCTTTTAAAAGATTTTTGGGTCCGGGGGGTAGGTTATGTAAAGGGAAGGTGTTAGCACCCTTTACATCCATGGTTATCCATGGGCTCTTAGTTACTTAGCTCACTTTAAAATGTTTTTGAAATGTGAAGTGTGTGAATAAAAATTTTCTTAAGAGTTTATAATGACCCATGTACGGATGCGTATAAACCTTTGTTTTGAAAATTGTTTGAAGTATGAAGTGTTTGAAATGTTTTTTTGAAAAGTGAGCAAGTATCTAAGAGGAACCTACCCTAAGTTTAAGTCTTTTCTGTTCTTGAATCCTTTAAGTGGTAAGACTATCCCTATTATTAAGGAATAGGTAGTCATTACCTTGGATGTATGGGACAAGTAAGGGTCATCTGTTTAATATAGGCAACTGTGGGGTGTATAAGCAATTCGAAGGGACTTATCATCTTTATTCGAAAGGGACGAGATCATTACGAAGGCAACATTCGAAGGGACTTGATCTTTTTATCTGTTTAGGGACTAGATGATGTGAAATGAGGGACTTTGCTTTATACACCTTACTTGACCTTTTGTTTAGGCAACATGAGAGGTATCCTTAAGGAAGTGAGATGGCGATCAAAGATCGACTTACGTGTGTGAGTGTACAATTTTTAATATTTATCTTTTAAATTAAATGATCTAAATTAATTTTAAATGACATACATGTTACACTCCCTATTTTTACTAACCATGGCATAAAATAATTAATTTAAACATTACAAAATATTACATCCAGGAGCAATTACAATAAAAGCAATTTAAATAAATAGCAAAATAAATAAATAAATAAATAAGCAAAATAAATAAGCAATTATAATTGGGTTAGTAATAATAATAATAATAACAATTTAAAAATAAATGGGGTTAGTAATAAACATGATTAATAATAATAATAAGCAAAATATTATAATAAACAAAATTTAAAAGTTAATAGGAAAATATAAACAATCATATTAATTATTATAAAATTTGAAATTGTATGTAAATTATAAAATTAAATCAATTAGGATCATGTTATGAAAAATAAATTATAATTATAAAAATTAAATTAGCAATTTTTACATATTTTTAACATATAATAAAAATTATTTACATGCAAAATTAAATCATAAACAATTAGAGAATGTTTTCATATTATAAAAAATAAATTAAGCATTTTAATTTTTAAACATATTTATTTAAATTATAAGCAATTTATGCATTTAATAAACATTGGATTAAGAATTTTAATTACATTATAAATATAATACATATAGATAATAATATTAAACAAAAGAAAATAGAAGAAGAAAAAAATTAGGTTTTTTTTAAAATTATTAGGGTTTATAAGTTTATAAAATAGAATTAGGGTTTTATTATATACTAACTAATTTATTTATACAAAATATATGATATTAATACTATATAATAAAATAAATATTAAATAAATTTTTTTTTTAACAATAAAACTTAATTTTGAAAATATAAGTTTGAAAGTATATACAAGAAAATAAAATAACAATTTAATTTTTTAACATTTATTATTAAAGAAATTAATTAAATATATTATAAACAAAACAAAACAAGAAAAAATATGAAAAATAACATACCTGGGGCTGGGATTCGAACCCAGACCCTAGGCTTCATATGTCTTAGACCAACAGCACAACCACCAGGCCAGGCACGCGCTGGTGTTAGGGAAAGGGTAGCAATGCGTTTTGTTGTTTTCCTGCAAAAAATCATGAAAAAAATAACAAAACAAAATGGCCTGGGGATGGTTTGAACCCAGGACCATTCGTTTACCAGCAAGACACACAAGCCAACTGAGCCAGACGCGCTAGTCAACATATAATATGAACAAATTCGTTTTAAGCCCTGTATCACATTCAAATATGATTTTCGCGCGCAGCTTCTTCTTCTTCTACCTCCAGACTTGCGCAATTTGCTGCGAATCTTCCCACGAACTTTCCTGCGAATTTTCATTCATAGGAAAACCTGCGAATTTCAAAACACACACAAACAGTACAGTTTTATCAAATTAAGGACATCTTTGAACTCCTTGTGACCTGTACAATCCAATTATACCAACAAAATTCATTTATGTTGTCTAAATCAAAGAACCCTAATTTGGAGCTTTAAACCCTAACATGGCATCTCACGGGTTATTCACGGCTTCTTTGATTTCTTTGCCCAGAAACGTTCTATACAACACCACAAACATGATTAGACAAACAAAATTCATCAAAATGCATTGAATAATTGAAATCGAAAAAAAATAGTTCATGATCAAGAATGCTTCGGGATATGCTATATGAGTGGTTTTGGATGCAAATAAGTATCGGTTTCGACTCAATGAAGCTTAGTGATCATGACTATGTCCTCAAAATACCTTCAAATGCTTTGTAGGATTGAAACCGGATTTGACTTTTGTGAGGTTTTTTTGAAATATGAAACTTACACTTGGGGCTGGAAAATTCGTGGCTTTGTGTTAGGATTCAATCATGTACTTATAGAGCAATGCATTAGGTCAGAAAAGTTGGATACTTGTGTGAGAAATTTGATCAAAAAGATTCAAAAAGATAGGCCTTTAAAAATCAAATATTTTTGCATAAACACTTGCTATTTTAGGCCAATCCTCATGATCTTCTTACCACTTTAATTCCAATCATATTTATGAATTTCTAGAAGCTTGATCTTTTTTAAATCTTAGACTTTTATATTTTATTTTAATTTAAAATGATTTTTAATGAATTAAATCAAAATAAATAAAAATAAAATGATAAAAAATCTGATTTTTGTTGTCTTGGGTCGTGCATGAAGTCATAGTATGGATTGGGTCATCATATAACAAGCCCATTTAGAAGAAATTGGTTTTAGACTTCCATTTTCTTCATAAATCAACCAAAAATTTCCCAACTTTGCAAGGGCACACATCCTTCAATTTTAATGCTATTAGGGTGTTCTTGGACATTTTGGAAAGCTTGAAGAGTCCTCTAACCAACCCCACTGGTTTCATGTCCATATCATTTACCATTCTCAAGTTATGCCCTTTTGAAGTTGTTGACTTTTTGTTGACTTTCAAAAGGACCTATAATGTCTTAGCTCATACCTTCCAAATGAAGCATTTTTGGGCTTGGCTTGTGAGACACAAAGTTGTAGAGAATTCAATTTCCTTCAAAATGAGATTTGGATGGAGACTTGGTGATGAAGCATGTGAAAGTTATGGCTGGTCAAAGTTTAGTTGACTTTTACTAAGGAAACTCTAATTTAGAAACTCCTGATTCTTGATGATCTGAAATCTCCTTGATGAATCATGATCAACCCTTGATCAAATGATGAATTTTACTTCATATACTTGATGTTGGCAAAAAATCATGAAGTTTGACTTTAGTTTGACCACAGTTGACCTCAGTTTGACCTTTTAATTGCTTTGACTGATTTTGACTTATCTGATCATCTGACTGAGCAAACTTTTGAGAAAAGTCTTGAAACTTGTCATGGGGGTTCTTAGACACATATAAGATGTTATAAAGCTCACTTGAAGTCTTGGAAATCCATTTAGCCTGATTAAAGTCAAAACCCTAGTTTTGTATGCACTGCTTAGGAGGTGCATTGTCTGAGGGATTTGTCAACTCTTCTGACCAATTGTGAACTTTGTGAACCTTGTGAACCATCATAAAATGTCTTGTGAACCTCATGGGAGGTCTTGTGAACCTTGTGAACCTTGTGAACCTCGTAAAGTATCTTGTAGACTTCATGAACCTCATGAAAGGTCTTGTAAGCATTGTGAATCCTGTGAACCTTGTGAACCTAATAAAGTATCTTGTAGACTTCATGAACCTCATGAAAGGTCTTGTAAGCATTGTGAATCTTGTGAACCTTGTGAAACTTCTTAGAACACAAATTCTTGTATTGTGAGGGCAAATTTTGGGGTGCAACAGCTGCCCCTGTTCAATTTTCTGAAACCTGAGGGGTTAGAATGGTATATGTGCCAGTCGTGACCTGGAAGGTTGAAGGGGATTGGACACAAAAGCCCAAAAATTTGCACTCACCAGCGCGTAGAGTGATACTGATGACTTGTTGAATATGCGTGAGTGGGCTTAAAGATGCCACTTGGAGAGAGGTTCTTCAGATACATTTCTTGGAGGATAAAGCAATCCAAAATATGAAGATATAATGATAGCTTTCAGGAAGATAAACAACGTCCCGAGGTAGTAATATGCTTTCAGGAGGATAAAGCAGTCCTGAGGTAGTAATATGCTTTCAGGAGGATAAAGCAGTCCTGAGGTAATAGTATGCTTTCAGGAGGATAAAGCAGTCCTGAGGGAATGATATGCTTTCAGAAAGATAAACAACGTTCTGAGGTATGAATATGCTTTCAGGAGGTTAAAGCAGTCCTGAGGTAGGGGTGATAGCTTTCGGGAAGATAGACAACGTCCCGAGGAGATAATATGCTTTCAGGAGGATAACAACGTCCTGAGGAATTGGTGACTTTTTGGGAAGATAAAAACGGCCCAAAGTAATAATATGCTTTCAGGAGGATAACAACGTCCTGAGGAAGTGATGATATGCTTTCAGAAAGATGAACAACGTTCTGAGGTATGAATAAGCTTTCAGGAGGATAACAACGTCCTGAGGAAGTGATGATATGCTTTCAGAAAGATGAACAACATTCTGAGGTATGAATAAGCTTTCAGGAGGATAAAGCAGTCCTGAGGGGATAATAACCTTTGGGAAGATAACAACGACCCAAAGTAATAATATGCTTTCAGGAGGATAACAACGTCCTGAGGTATAAGAAGCTTTCAGGAGGATAAAGCAGTCCTGAGGGTTTGATAACTTTCAGGAGGATAAAGCAGTCCTGATAGTCACAAGTTGTTGATGAAGTCTGTTTGCTGGAGAATTAATCTGAAAAACAAGATTATAACATTCTGTATGATAATATTAGTTTATGCGTTATGTTTGCATGTATAATATGATGCACTTAAGTAATGTATTATGGATATGTATGTTATGGTATGATGTAAATGATATATGTATGATATGATACTGCCTGAGGCGTCTGGATATCTTCGTATAACAACTGCTGGCCAGGGAAAATAAATCCCGATTCGTTGTTGAAGAATATGAGGAACTTAGTCCCGTCTTGTTTGATAATATATTATAC
Organism: Lathyrus aphaca; assembly: GCA_963966055.1. Taxonomy (NCBI): domain Eukaryota; kingdom Viridiplantae; phylum Streptophyta; class Magnoliopsida; order Fabales; family Fabaceae; genus Lathyrus; species Lathyrus aphaca. The sequence continues at coordinate 12,483,887 of OZ014519.1, forward strand.
ATACCTTCCGTCTGCTGGGGATAGCAAGGTATATATAACCTCCCGTCTGCTGGGGATAACAAGGTATATATAACCTCCCGTCTGCTGGGGATAGTAAGGTATACATAACCTTCGTCTTCGTTTGATAGTAGGGTAGATATAACCTTCCGTCTTCGTTCGTCGTACTCTTATTGGAAAGTAAATTCCCGAATATCCGTATGAGGATAAAAGAGATGGATATAAATTCCAGGGGAGATGTGACTTTATGAAGATGAACTTGCCCTACTGAGGGTTTGTAGCTATTTTGTTAGAGATGAACCGGCAAAGCTTTGTTGAAATCCTTCCCTCGTTCGTCCTTAGTAGATACTATTACTGCATTTTCATGCATTTCTGGTAAACATCAATCATATTAAGCATACATGCATTTCTGGTAAACATCAATCATATTCAAAAGCATACATACATTCAAACACAACCAATGGACGTTTCGCTTATGTAAATAGGGTAAAAGTAAATCTGGATTCAAAAATGGAATTTTATTTATATCAAAGAGTGACCTATAAATAGGTAGATTTGTACAAGGAGACATAAACCCTAGTAAGAGGATTTTGTCATGAAGTTTTCATAAAACAAAGAAAATCAGCTATGTTGGAAATAATCCTATTGAGTTTCAATTCTACTATTGCCATTATTTTCAAGTATCTCATCTTCTGCTGTTGAGACGGAAACGATTGGATTGAGCTTTATCTGTTTGAGTTTGAGTAAGTAACACAACTGGTTGCAGTTTCATGAGTGATCCAAACGAGACATAGTCATACGCTTCAATCCCTAACTTTTGCCTGGATTGCCCTTTCAGGTTTTCAATCCACCGGGATACCCTTTTTTGCCCAAGCCGCCTTTTCAGGTTTTCGACTTGCCGGGTGTACATCTTTTCATATATATCCCTAATTTTTGCCCAAACCCTTTTGGTTTGCCGGGATGCCCTTATTTTTGCCTAGGCCCGTCAACCTAGCGGGTCTCTTTTCATGCGTAGTTTTTTTTAACTATGTCTGCGTTTACAGGCTGTGGGAAGTCTTCACCATCCATAGTAGTAAGTATCATGGCACCTCCTGAGAACACTGTCTTGACTACAAATGGTCCTTCATATGTTGGAGTCCACTTGCCCCTAGGATCACCCTGTGGTAATATGATACGCTTGATTACCAAGTCACCAGCCTGATATACCTTTGGCTTAACCTTGTTATTAAAAGCTTTGATCATCCGTTTCTGGTACATTTGGCCATGACAAACTGCTGCTAACCTCTTCTCATCAATCAAATTTATCTGGTCAAGTCGAGTCTGAATCCATTCATCTTCCTCCAAGCCTGCATCCTTCATAATTCTTAAGGAGGGAATCTGAACTTCAATGGGCAGAACTGCTTCCATACCATAGACTAAGGAGAATGGGGTTGCCCCTGTTGAAGTACGTATTGTAGTACGATAACCATGAAGAGCAAATGGTAACATCTCATGCCAATCCTTGTAAGTAACAGTCATCTTCTGTACAATCTTCTTAATGTTCTTATTAGCAGCTTCAACTGCCCCGTTCATCTTTGGACGATACGGAGAAGAGTTGTGATGCTTAATCTTGAACTGCGTGCAGAGATCAGTAATCATAGTGTTATTCAGATTAGAGCCATTGTCAGTAATAATCCTTTCAGGGATGCCATACCTACATATGAGATTATTCTTAATGAATCGAGCCACAACATTCTTGGTAACAGATGCAAATGAAGCTGCCTCTACCCACTTCGTGAAGTAATCAATAGCAACCAGGATGAAACGATGCCCATTAGAAGCAATAGGCTTGATCTCACCAATCATATCAATGCCCCACATGGCAAAAGGCCAAGGAGCAGTCAACACATTCAATGGTGATGGAGGTATATGGACTTTATCAGCATAAATTTGACACTTATGACATGTTCTGGAATGTTGATAGCAGTCAGCTTCCATGGTAGACCAATAGTAATCTGCTCTCAATATCTTCTTTGCCATAGTATGACCACTAGAATGAGTGCCAAAGATCCCATCATGCATATCTTCCATAATCTCTGTTGCTTCCTAATCCACACAACGAAGCAAAGTTGAATCATGATTGCGCTTGTACATAATGCCATTACTCAAAAAGAATTTAGCAGAAAACCTTCTCAGAAACTTCTTATCTTTGACAGATGCCCCTTCAGGGAACTCCTGAGCCTTAAGATATCTTTTCACTTCGTAGAACCAAGGCTTCTCCTCTGCTTCTTCAGTGTCAATCTCATTGCAGTATGCAGGCTTTTCAAATCTGTCAATAGTAATCTTGGGAGCTTCATCATCCCAGCTGATCTCAAACATGGATGCCATGGTGGCTAATGCATCTGCCAACTGATTTTCTCTTCGTGGAATATGTCCAAAAGTAATCTCTTTGAAATGTGGGATCAAAGACAACACATGCTCTCTGTAAGGAATGAGATTATCATGCTTGGTATCCCAATCCCCTTTGATCTGACTAACTACCAGGGCTGAATCTCCATACACATCAAGGAACTGAATCTTCATATCAATAACAGCTTTAATACCCAGGATACATGCCTCATACTCAGCCATGTTATTGGTACAATAGAAACAAAGTCTGGCAGTAATCGGGGTATGACAACCTTCAGGGGAACTAATCACAACACCAACACCATTACCAAGTGCATTGGAGGCACCATCAAAAACCATAGTCCATCGGGATCCTTGTTCAGGTCCGTCATATTGTCCAGGTTCTTTGGTAATAATCATAATGTCTTCATCAGGGAACTCAAAACTCCTTGACTGGTAATCATCCACTTCTTGATGAGCCAAATGATCAGCAACAACACTTCCCTTGATGGCCTTCTGAGTAGTATACTGTATGTCATATTCTGTCAAGATCATTTGCCATCTTGCAATTCTTCCGGAGAGAGCAGGTTTCTCAAATATGTACTTGATTGGATCCATCTTTGAAATCAATAAAGTAGTATGAGTCAACATATACTGTCTTAGTCGGCGAGCAGCCCATGCCAAAGCGCAGCAAGTTTTCTCGAGCAGTGAGTATCTTGTTTCACAGTCGGTAAACTTTTTGCTAAGGTAATATATTGCCTGCTCTTTTCGACCAGACTCGTCATGTTGCCCCAACACACACCCCATTGAGTTGTCTAACACTGTTAAGTACATAATCAAGGGTCTTCCATCAACTGGTGGCATCAAAATTGGAGGTTCTAGCAGGTATCTCTTGATTTCATCAAAGGCAGTTTGGCACTCATCATTCCATTCCATCACTTGATCTTTCTTTAACAACTTGAAGATTGGCTCACAGATGGCAGTTAATTGGGAAATAAATCTTGCAATGTAATTCAATCGTCCCAAGAAACCTCTAACCTCCTTTTCAGTACGGGGAGCTGGCATCTCTCGTATAGCTTTTACCTTTGCAGGATCCACTTCAATACCTTTTCCACTGACAATAAAACCCAGGAGCTTTCCAGATCTAACTCCAAAAGTACATTTGTTTGGATTTAATCTCAACTTGTATTTCTTCAACCTCTCAAACAATTTATGCAAATGATCAAGATGTTGCTCTTCATTCTGGGACCTGGCTATCATATCATCCACATACACCTCTATCTCATGATGAATCATATCATGAAACAAAGCTACCATAGCACGCTGATATGTTGCCCCTGCATTCTTCAAACCAAATGGCATCACCTTATAACAAAAAGTGCCCCACTGTGTAACAAATGTTGTCTTCTCCATATCTTCAGGTGCCATCTTGATCTGATTGTAACCAGAGAAACCATCCATAAAAGAGAATACCTTGTGCTGAGCAGTGTTGTCTACTAGAACATCAATATGAGGAAGTGGAAAGTCATCTTTGGGGCTGGCTTTGTTCAAATCTCTGTAGTCTACACACATACGTACCTTACCATCTTTCTTTGGAACTGGTACCACATTTGCAACCCACTGAGGATAAGAAGTCACTGCTAAGAACCCTGCATCAAACTGTTTCATTACCTCTGCTTTGATTTTTTCTGACATCTCAGGACGCATACGACGAACCTTCTGCTTCTTTGGACGACAATCTTCTTTTACTGGTAAACGATGAACCACAATGTTTGTATCTAACCCTGGCATATCTTCATAAGACCAAGCAAAGATCTCCACATAGTCACGTAACATCTGAATCAACCTGCTCTTGACACTATCCTCTAAATCAGCCCCTATCTTGACCTCTCTCCTGTTTTCTTCAGTTCCCAGATTCACAACTTCGACTGGCTCTTCATGTGGCTGTATAGCTTTCTCTTCTTGTTGTAACAACCTAGCAAGCTCAACAGGTACTTCACAATCGTCCTCATTTCCATCTTCAGTTTGATAGATCGGATTCTCGAAATTATAATTGGCAATAGTAGAACTGTTATCAACAGGATCCAGAGTGGATGAGGATCTGCATTTTAGTGATGTGGGTGTGTGTAAGAACACATAGCTGATAAAGCAAAAATAAAAGAAGACAAAGAACACAATATTTACAAAAATGAAACGTCCACTGATTTTATTGAATGAAGTATGCAAATGAAATGACAACCCGTAACAAGCACGCCATTGTGCCCCGGGTAAGGCACAAGGCTTAATAGTTCAATTGTTCAAGAAATTACAAACTTAAAAAGCGACAACACAGTAATAGTATTTACTCCTGACTAAAGGAGATAGGGATAACATCTTCAGCTTTCCAATTATTGAGTCCAGCACCCACAGTAGGAAAAATCCAAGCATCCAAGTTGTAGTCTTCATCATAGTCTCCCACAGCATTGATCTGATCTTTCATAACCCCTTGATTGGTGATACGAACAGCACGAGCACGACGAACGGCCTTCTGGGACTCTGCAGTGAAACCCAAACCAAACTTGTCAGACTTGTACAGAATATCAGGAAGCTGACCCCAAATAGTACAACCACCTTCATCCACCACAGCTCTAGCATCATTGAGGGAAGCCATTGCCATTGTTGGAGGTTTTCTGGTGACCACAGGAACTTTCTTCGCAACAGGAGGAGCTACATAATTATTAACAATCCAAGGAACCACTTCAAATGTCTGACACGGAGTCTCAATGTATTCACCTTCCATTTCCAGATACTTGAAAGTGTTCACATGGCTGACAAAGTATTCTTCTTCTCCATAAACAGTAACAACCTTTCCTTCCACCGGATATCTTAGCTTCTGATGTAATGTAGAGGTTACAACACCTTCCCCATGGATCCAGGGACGACCAAGCAGACAAGAGTACGAAGGACGAATATCCATCACAAAAAATGTAGCAGTAAAAACCTGGGAGCCAACTTTGATTGGAAGATCAATTTCCCCATGTACTACTCTTCTAGAACCATCAAAAGCCTTCACTACAATATTACTGGGCTTCAGCACAGCATCTTCAAGACTCAGCTTATTCAGGACTTCCTTGGGCAACACATTCAGAGAGGAACCATTGTCTATCAATACATGTGACAGGGTAGTGCCCCTGTATTCAATTGAGATATGCAAGGCCCTGTTATGATCCCTCTTGGCAGGGGTCAAATCAGTATCAGAAAATCCTAACCCATTATCATAGGTCAGGTGGGCAACACAATTCTCAAACTGGTCAACAGAAATTGCATTGGGTACATGAGCAGTCTTCAGAAACTTGATCAAGGCTTTGGCATGAGCCTCTGAACATAACAACAAGGACAACATAGAAATCTTTGAGGGAGTATGCCCCAACTGATCAACAATGTCATAATCACTCTTGCAAATGATTTTCAATACTTCTTCCATCTGCTTAGCAAGATCATCAGCAGCTGGCACATCAGTAGGTACAGGTTCAATAACAGGACCTTTGCCCCGAGCATCAGTGGTGGAAGTAGCAGCAGGAGTAGCTGCATTCTTGGAAGTAACTGGAGGTGAGAAGACTCTTCCACTACGTGTGATCTTACTAGATCCAGCAATATTGTCAACATCAACAGGCACATCAGCTAAGGGCTCTTGCTTAACACCATGGATGTAAACATCAGATCCATAATGCCAAGGCACAGCTTTATCAGACATATACGGGATAGGACCAGGAGTAGTAATGACCATAGGAGCCACTCTGGCTTCAGCAACAACTTTCACAGGACCTTCAGCAGTAATCTTGATTGGACCCTGATGGGTGATTTTAATAGGTCCCTTTGAAGTGATTCTTACTGGTACTCTGTCAACCATGTCAACCTCTTCAGTCTTCTTACCTTGCGTAATATGATCTACCATACTTTCCACGGAAGGTGGTCTCCTTTTGAACACTATGGTGTAATTATTCATGAGACGTTGAATTCCGTCCTTCAACCTCCAACACTTATCTGGATTATACTCACAATAAACACAATCTTCACGACAACCCAGAAAGAACCCAGCTTGTACTAACTTCTCTCTGATGACAGACAATGGTGTGGTCAACTCCGCAACTGAATGGATATGCAGATCTTCCTCAATGGCATTGACAGTCTTCTCGTGATTTGGCATTGGAGCAGTAATCACATTTGGAGTACCCGGAGGGTCAAACTCAATCTCTCCAGCATCAATCATATCTTGTATTTTGTTCTTCAAGACCCAACAGTTATTAGTATCATGTCCCTGACAGTTTGAATGGTATGCACACCGTGCATTGGGGTTGTACCTGGGAGAGGTAACATTAGGATTATGAGGAGCCTCTTTCAAAGTAATAAGTTCAGCCTTCAACAAGTGTTGCAATGCCTGAGCCATTGACATGTTGATCTTAGTGAACTGCCTTCTAGCCCTCTGTTGGTTGCCCTGTGGCTGCTCTGTTGTTGCAGGAGTTGGATTTGAAATATGAACTGCACTAACAGACTGATGCCTTCTGTTACGATCAGGTTGACCATAAACAGCATTGGATTCTTTTTTCCCAGTGGGAGGCTTCTTTGCAGCTCCTGATGAAGAAGCACCCACTTGGATCTTGCCATTCTTGATACCATTTTCCACGCGCTCTCCTGTCATTATCAACTCAGTGAAGCCAGAAGATGAGCTTCCAATGAGATGACTGTAAAAAGGACCATTCAGCGTACACATGAACATATCAACCAATTCCCGGTCAGTTAAAGGGGGTTGAACTCTTCCAGCTAAATCTCTCCACTTCTGAGCATACTCTTTAAAACATTATTTGGCACCCATTGACATGCTTTGAAGCTGCATGCGAGTGGGGGCTAAGTCAGCATTGTATTGATACTGCTTATAGAAAGCTTCAGCAAGATCATTCCAGTCCCTGATGTTGACACTCTCCAACTGATAATACCACTCCAGCTGAGCTCCAGATAAGCTCTCTTGAAAAAAATGGATCCACAATTTCTTATCAGCAGTGTGGGGTTGAATTCTTCTGACATAAGACCTCAGATGTAGCTTGGGACAAGAGACCCCATCATAAACAACAAAGGTAGGAACCTTGAAACCAATGGGTATGACTACCCCAGATATCAGACTCAAATCTTCAAAATCCAGCCCAGCAGACTTCTGTAACTCCATAGCATCCATTCTATCCACCAACATCTTGAATTTGTCTTCATTAGGATCATGGTAGTAATTAGTCTCAGAATCAGAGTCCCCCATAGTGTTGTGGAGACTGCCTCCCTCTTTTTCAGATTCTTCAGATTCATAGTCTTCAACTGGTTCTTTGGTCTTGGCAAGACCTTTGAATCTTCTTCCCATGTTGATCAAACCAGCTGACCTTCTAGTCTTCTTAGTCTTTTTGGCCAGCAGTGCCTTCAATTCATCCTGCCCCTTGGACAGGTTCAAGATCAGCTCTTGGAACTGTGCATTTTGTTCCTGGAGATCCTTAACTGATTGTTCAAGAGCCATTGCTGAAATAAACAGCGAGAAGATGAGAAACCTGTGCACAATCATAAACCTGTGATGCAATGAAATGATACGTGAATGCATATGCAATGTTTTCAAGGACCGCAGGATTTAAATTTGCTTAAACAATCAAGAAAGTAAACTTTTATTAGTAATAAATTTGTTTTGCCTCTTGGGCTTACAGAAATGAAATGAAATAAGTACAAAAGATGGGGTTTTAAGTCTCCCATGGACGTTTCCTCTTTGTGTTGAGGTATGAGTTGAGATTCCGTTCCTCGTGAAGTTGCTTTGTTAGTTCTAGGACTCTTTCTTGGCTTGCTTTGTAATGAGCCTCGAAAGTATCCCTTTGCTCCTTCAGTTGGATCCATGATCTCTGCAAGTCTTCCATATCAGTAGGCATGTCTGGGTGAAGGATGGTATAAGCTGTGTCTCCTTCAGCAACAGGTTCCATGGTAACTGGTAGGACGGCAGGATATGGAATCATGAGAGTCTGAGCACGAGATCGTACCCATCTGAGATAAGCTTCCATAGGAATAGTGTACTTAGGCTCTAGTGTCTTGCTGTCAACCCTGTTTACTTTTCCCCATGCTCGTATGAATCTCAGACGGTACCCTTGAAGATCGTTGTCGTAATCAAACACAATGCCCTGAATCAACATGTCATGTGGACCATCACTCCGAGCGTAACCAAACTGTCGTAGAGCTAGAGAGGGGTTGTAGGTGATGCCTCCTCTTATGCCTAGAAGTGGCACATTAGGAAACTCCCCACAACGGTCAATGATGGTGACATTCTCCATAGATCTGGAGCACCAATGGATATCTGAGTGAGAAAGTGACATGATCCTCTTGGACCATCTGAACCCTTGTTCATTCTTCATTACTGAGCGAGGAAGGTGAGAAATAAACCACCTAGAAAGCAAAGGTATGCAACACATCAAAGTTCCTCTTGCCCTTGTAGTACGGGTATAAAGAGAATGTAGGATGTCTCCAAGCAATGTAGGCACTGGATTGTGATTCAGGAATATGTTGATGGCATGAACGTCTATGAACTGATCTGGATTGGGGAACAATACTAAGCCATATATCAGCAAGGCTAAGATCCCCTCAAAAGCATCATAGCTCATGGCCTTCAAGAACAACTGAGCTTTTTCTATCAACACCTTGGCAAGAATACCCTTAACTCCGCTTCTCGTTTCTAGAACAATGTCAGACTTCTTCAGATGTAGAGCTGCAGCAATAACTTCTGGTTTAAGCTCCTTCTCCAAACCTGTGAAGGGTCTTTGATCAAGAACAGGTATACCCATAAGTTTAGAGAACTCCTCCATTGTAGGGACCAGCTGATAGTCAGGGAATGTAAAGTAATGGTGCTTAGGGTCAAAGAACTGAAACAGCACACTCATCATGTCTTCATTGAACCCTGAAGTGACTAGATCCAATAGGTGACCATGTCTCTTGATGAACTGGGAATTATCAGACACTTGAGAAACCAACTCTTTAAGCTTAGCAGGTATGCCCACAAAGTTGATCCTGATGGTGTTTCTACGAGCAGAAGCCATGACCTGCAACAAAGAACAAAGATAAATCCTTTGGTCCTTGAAATGGTTAGTGAAAATGCTGTGCTTATGATGCATGATGATGTCATGATGTTATGCTTAATCACAAACATGTGGCACACACAAACAAGTCACACAATGGCCCTAGGTTTAAAGGCTTGCATGAGGTTTAAAGGTAAGTACCCTCCCCTGAAGTTAGTTGGTTCATCCTGTCCTATAAAAGTAACCAGGTTCTAAGGGATCTCAATATCATTGATCCTTCACAAGGGTGGTTGTTCAGAAGGCAACTTACTTGCCAACCAAAACCCTCCAAGTTTAGAATCTCCATGAGCGTAGTATCGAGTGTCAACCAACTTCAGTCTGCACCAAAGCCGGTTACCTCACTACTTTCTAAAGGCCAAGATGGGATAACTAGGGTTCTAAAAGTTAGTTAGTGCATTGACAACATATGGCAGCCTCATATTATCCTCAACTTGACTTAAGGAACATAAGCACCAACCAAGAAGTCACACTAACTATGGCCACCAGATCAACCATATCGATATACGTCGTACAGTTTCCTTGGTCTATTGCCATTTACCTAAGGTACACTAGATCCGGGTTAGGATCTTTCACACATAAGAGCCCAACAAGTAATATAAAGCAAACAAGGCAAACAATTTAAGTGATCTAATTCCTAAGGGTACCCCTCTTTTATTAAATCCCCAGCAGAGTCGCCAGTTCTGTAACACGGTGAGAGAACTGACTTTTAGTTATGTTGCGGATAGCAAGAGTCGCCACCGACTTTTATTTTATCCAAAGGAAAGGCATAAAAGAACAGGAAAGACCTTTTAAAAGATTTTTGGGTCCGGGGGGTAGGTTATGTAAAGGGAAGGTGTTAGCACCCTTTACATCCATGGTTATCCATGGGCTCTTAGTTACTTAACTCACTTTGAATTGTTTTTGAAAATGTGAAGTGTGTGAATAGAAATTTTCATAAGAGTTTGATAATGATCCATGTACGGATGCGTAAAAAACTTGTGTTTGAAAATTGTTTGAAATTGTGAAGTGTTTGAAATTTGAAATAGTGAGCAAGTAACTATGAGGAACCTACCCTAAAGTTTAAGTTTTTCTGTTCTTTATCCTTTAAATGGTAAGACTATCCCTATTATTAAGGAATAGGTAGTCATTACCTTGGATGTGAGGGACAAGTGAGGGACATCTGTTTAAATGAAGGCAACTGTAGGGTGTATTAAGCATTTTGGAGGGACTGTCATCATTATTCGAATGGGACAAGATCATATTGAAAGGCAACCATTAAGGGACTTGATCTTTGATTATTTAGGGACTAGATGACTTCTCTTTTAAGGGACTTATGCTTTATACACCCCATTTGACCTTTTTGAATAGGCAACATTGAGAGGTAACCCTAGAAAGTGAGATGGCGATCAAAGATCGACTTACGTGTGCGAGTGTTTAATTTTGTATTTATCTTATAATTTAAATGACCTAAATTCAATTTTTAAATATAATACATGTTTACACTCCCTATTTTTACTAACCATAGCATAAAATTAGATAAATTAAATATTACAAAAAAATTACACCAATGAGCAATTACAACAATGATAATAAACAATTTAAATAGATAGCAAAATAAATAAATAAATAAGCAGAATATAATAAGTAAAATAATTAGCAATTTAATTGGGTTAGTAATAATAATTAAAAATAAATGGGGTTAGTGAAATAATAATAATAAGCATAATTAAAAAATAAATGGATTAGTAATAAACATGATTAGTAATAATAATAATAAACAAAATAAATAGGGTTAGCAAAAATATTATAAGAACATAATTAAAATAATAAGCAAAAAGAGTAATATAATAATTAAAAAAATTAGATTTTAATATGGACAATTATAAAAGAAAATATAAACAATTAAGTAATTATAACATTTTGAATTATATACAAATTATTAAATCATTTTTAAACATATTATAATTAAAAGATTAAATTAGCATAGATTCAAAAATTATTTATATATATATAATTTAGATTACAAACAAATTATAGAAATAATTACATATTATAAAAAAAAATGATTATAATTATATTTACAAAAATTAATTATATTAAATAAAATATGTACATAATAATTATATTTACAAAAAATTAGAAAATAAAATTAGGGTTTATTTTTATTTACAAAATTGATTTAATGGACATTGTAACACGGTGGGAGAACTGACTTTAGTTATGTTGCGGATAGCAAGAGTCGCCACCGACTTTTATTTTATCCAAAGGAAAGGCATAAAAGAACAGAAAAGACCTTTTAAAAGATTTTTGGGTCCGGGGGTAGGTTATGTAAAGGGAAGGTGTTAGCACCCTTTACATCCATGGTTATCCATGGGCTCTTAGTTACTTAGCTCACTTTAAAATGTTTTTGAAAATGTGAAGTGTGTGAATAGAAATTTTCATAAGAGTTTGATAATGATCCATATACGGATGCGTAAAAAACTTGTGTTTGAAATTTGTTTGAAATTTGTGAAGTATTTGAAAAGTTTTTGAATATTGAGCAAGTAACTATGAGGAACCTACCCTAAAGTTTAAGTCTTTCTGTTCTTGAATCCTTTAAGTGGTAAGACTATCCCTATTATTAAGGAATAGGTAGTCATTACCTTGGATGTGGGGGACATATGAGGGACATCTGTTTAATGAAGGCAACTGTGGGGTGTATTAAGCATTTAGGAGGGACTGTCATCATTATTCGAAAGGGACAATATCTTTTATGAAGGCAACCATTTAAGGGACTTGATGACTTTTCTTTTTAAGGGACTTGCTTTATACACCCCACTTGACCTTATGATTAGGCAACATTGAGGGATAGCCCTAGAAAGTGAGATGGCGATTAAAAATCGACTTACGTGTGTGAGTGTTTAATTTTATTTATCTTTTAATTAAAATGATCTAAATTCAATTTTTAAATAGAATACATGTTTACACTCCCTATTTTACTAACCATGGCATAAAAATTAAATAGTTTAAATATTTACAAAAATTTACACCAAGGAGCAATTACAATAATTATAATAAGCAATTAAAATAAATAGCAAAAATAAATAAATAAATAAAATATAAATAATAAATAAAATAAATAAATAGACAATAAATAAATATAATAGGGGTTAGTAATAATAAAAAAATAAATAAGGTTAGTGAAATAATAATAATAAACATAATTTAAAAATAAATGGATTAGTGATAATAGGATTAGTAATAATAACAATAATTAAAATAAATGGAATTAGCAAAAATATTATAAAATCATAATTAAAATAATAAACAAAAGATTAGTTTTTTAATATAGACAATTATTTATAAATAAGAGGAAATATGAATAATAAAACAATTATTATAACATTTTAATTTATGTACAAATTATTAAATTATTTTTAAACATATTATAATTAATAAATAAAATTATCATAGGTTCAATTATTTCTAAACACATATTAAAAATTATTTATATATAATTTAGATTACAAACAAAATATTTACATATTATATAAAGAAAATATATTATAATTATATTTACAAAAAATTAATAATGAATATGTACATAATAATAAAATTAGAAAAAATAAAATTAGGTTTTCTAATATTTATTTAGAAAATAATATATTAGGGTTTATTTCATAATTATAATTTATTTAACTAAATAATACATATATACCTTTTATAATAATAATAAAAACTAATTTTGGATTTAGAAAAAATAAATTTAGAATTTTGAAAAGAATACATAGTACATACATATATTTTATTTTAGAATTATTTAGATATATAATATATATGTAAAACTAATATAATTTAATAATAAAATATTTAAAACAAACAAAATACAAGAAAAAGAATGAAAACTTACCTGGCTGGGATTGAACCCATGACACCCTGCCTGCAAGCAACAAAACGTACCACCAGGCCAGCCACGTATTGGTGATAATGGAATGGTTTCAATTGGTTTTGTTCTTTGAAACCAATAATCAGGAAAATAATGGAAAAACAAAAGGCCTGGGGGAGGATTGAACCCAGGACCTCTGAAGCTAACACGCACACACAAGACCAATCCAGCTAGATGAGCAATTCTGTTTACAAGCCAACAACAATGCATAATATAATATAATTGCCAATTATATGAAAAAACAAGAAAAAAGAATGGTGCAGCCAAGTCTCGAACACAGGCCCTCAAGCTATACGCGTATACTTCATACCACTGGGCCAAGCAGCCAGCTGTGACATAAAACCACAACCAATGCATAAAATATAATACATAATATTTGAATTTGAAAAACACGCGCGCAGAAGTCTTCTTCTTCCTTGAGACCTGCCAAATTTCCTGCGATTTCACATGCGAATTTACCTGCGATTTTCAAATTGCAGCAATACCTACGAAATTCAAACATTGACAAAACAACAAGATTTTATGAAATTGATTACACCATTGAGTTTCTAACAAGATTTCCAATCATTCTATGTCCTTATAATCCATTTATCTTGGATGGATAATAAAACCCTAATTGAAGCCGCAAACCCTAAACATGGTGAATCACGATTCAGACTATGAAACTTCACCAAACGATCCAGAATTCATCTATAGCTATCAACAAACATCAATATGTCATCAAAATTCATTATCAATTAGCAAATATGGTGATTCGAAAAAAAATATATGAAGCATATGGATGATGCGGTTTATGCATTATGAGGTGTTTTGGCTGCAAATAAAGGTTGGTTTTCACTCAAAGAGGGCCAAGGATCATGATTGTGATCTCAAATTACCTTCAAATGTCCTGGAGGATGAAAACCGAATGTGAGTTTTGTGAAGGTTTTTGAACAATATGAACTTACTCTTAGGGCAGTGGAATCCGTCTCTTTGTGATAGCAATTAGTTAAGTACTTATAGGAGAGTGAATTAGGTCAAAAAGATTGATTACTTGTGTGGAAAAATTGATATGAAAAGATCCACAATGATCATGCCTTAAAAATCAAATATTCATGTGTGAATGCTTGCTATTTTTTGCCAAACCTCATGATTTCTTTCCTCTTCAATTCAAATCAATATTTAAGACTTTCTAGAAGCTTGATCCCAATCAAATCTTTTATTTTCATATTTTATTTTTATTTAAAATGATTTTTAATGAATTAAATCAAAATAAATAAAAATAAAAATAATAAAAATCTGATTTTTAATGGTTTGGGTCGTGCATGAAGTTGTTGTATGGATTGGATCATTATTTGGCAAGCCCATTTGGAAGAAATTGGTTTTAGACCTCCATTTCCATCATAAACCAACCTAAAATTTCCCAACTTTGCAAGGGCACATATCCTTCAATTTTAATGCTATGAGGGTGTTATTGGACATTTTGGAAAGCTTAAAGAGTCCTCTAACCAACCCCACTGGTTTCATGTCCATATCATTTACCAATCTCAAGTTATGCCCTTTTGAAGTTGTTGACTTTTTGTTGACTTTTAAAAGGACCTATAATGTCTTAGCTCATACCTTCCAAATGAAGCATTTTTGGGCTTGGCTTGTGAGACACAAAGTTGTAGAGAATTAAATTTCCTTCAAAATGAGCTTTGGATGGAGAATTGGTGATGAAGCATGTGAAAGTTATGGCTGGTCAAAGTTCAGTTGACTTTTACTGAGAAAACCCTAATTTAGAAACTCCTGATTCTTGATGATCTGGAATCTCCTTGATGAATCATGATCAACCCTTGATCAAATGATGAATTTTACTTCATATACTTGATGTTGGCAAAAAATCATGAAGTTTGACTTTGGTTTGACCACAGTTGACCTCAGTTTGACTTTTTAACTGCTTTGACTGATTTTGACTTATCTGATCATCTGACTGAGCAAACTTTTGAGAAAAGTCTTGAAACTTTTCATGGGGGTTCTTACACACATATAAGATTTTATGAAGCTCACTTGAAGTCTTGGAAGTCCATTTAGCCTGATTAAAGTCAAAACCCTAGTTTTGGATGCACTGCTTAGGAGATGCACTGTCTGAGGGAATTGTCAACTCTTTTGACCAATTGTGAACTTTGTGAACCTTGTGAACCATCATAAAATGTCTTGTGATACTCATGGGAGGTATTGTGAAGCTTGTGAACCTTCATGAAGTGACACTTAGACTTCATGAGCCTCATGAAAGGTATTGAAAACATTGTGAAACTTGTGAACCTTGTGAACCCTCATGAAGTGACTTGTAGACCTCATGAACCTCATGAAAGGTATTGAAAGCATTGTGAACCTTGTGAACCTTGTGAACCTTCATGAAGTGACTTGTAGACTTCATGAACCTCATGAAAGGTTTTGTAAGTGTTGAGAAGCTTGTGAACCTTGTGAACCTTCATGAAATGACTTGTAGACTTCATGAACCTCATGAAAGGTTTTGTAAGCATTGTGAAACTTGTGAACCTTGTGAACCTTCATGAAGTGACTTGTAGACTTAATGAACCTCATGAAAGGTCTTGTAAGTGTTGAGAAACTTGTGAACCTTGTGAACCTTCTTAGCACACAAAGTCTTGTATTGTGAGGGCAAATTTTGGGGTGCAACAGCTGCCCCTGTTCAATTTTCTGAAACCTGAGGGGTTAGATTGGTATATTTTCCAGTCGTGACCTGGAAGGTTGAAGGGGATTGAACACAAAAGCCCAAAAATTTGCACTCACCAGTGCATAAAATGATACAGATGGCTAGTTGAATATGATTGAGTGGGCTTAAAGATGCCACTTGGAGAAACTGGAGATGGGCTTAGAGATGCCATCTAAAGAACTGGAGATGGGCTTAGAGATGCCATCTAAAGAACTGGATGTGATGATAGCTTTGTGTTGATACTGGATCTCAGTACTAGGTCTTCGTATAGGCCGTCTCTGAATCGTTTATAACTTGAATTTGTTGAATGGACCAGTAGAAATAAATCTTCGTGACGATTATCTCTTATGGAAATATCTTGGATTAGGGAATAGATCTTTTTACAGACCGTTTGCCTACTCTCCAAGGTCAAAAGAACGTCAGGATTTGTTCTTTTGAAAAATATCTTGAACCAGGGAATGGTTCTTTGTACAGACCGTTTGCCTGCTATTCAAGGGCCAATAGATTAACTCTTCTGAAAATATCTTGAACCAGGGAATGGACCTTTGTACAGATCGTTTGCCTGCTATTCAAGACCAGATAGATGAAATCTTCTGGAAATATCCTGGATTAGGGAATGGATCTTCTTACAGACCGTTTGCCTACTCTCCGAGGACAAAAAAGTGTCAGGATCAAGTCTCCTGAAAATATCCTGGATTAGGGAATGGATCTTTGTACAGACCGTTTGCCTACTCTCCGAGGAAATAGATTAAATCTTCTGAAAATATCTTGAACCAGGGAATGGATCTTTGTACAGACCGTTTGCCTGCTATTCAAGGTTAAACGAACGTCAGGATTAGTTCTTCTGGAAAAAATCTTGAACCAGGGAATGGATCTTTGTACAGATCGTTTGCCTGCTATTCAAGACCAGATAGATGAAATCTTCTGGAAATATCCTGGATTAGGGAATGAATCTTTGTACAGACCGTTTGCCTACTCTCCGAGAACATTTTGAGTAATGTATGGATCATCTCTGACCCGTTGTGAATTGTTGATATTGTTTTATCTGCATATAACTATCCTGCAAGGAGAATGTTAGTTTATACAATACGTATGCATGCACAGTATGATGCACCTAAGTAAATGTATTATGTATCTATGGATATGCGTGTTATGGTATGATGTAAATGATGTATGTATGATATGATGCTGCCGGAAGAGTCTGGATATCTTCGTATAACAACTGCTGGCCTGGGAAAATAAATCCCGATTCGTTGTTGAAGAATATATTATACATAACCTTCCATATGCTGGGGATGGCAGGGTATAGATAACCTCCCGTATGCTGGGGATAATAAGGTATATATAACCTCCCGTATGCTGGGGATAGTAAGGTATACATAACCTTCGTCTTCGTTTGATAGTAGGGCAAATATAACCTCCCGTCTTCGTCCGTCGTACCCTTATTGGAAAGTAAATTCCCGTATATCCGTATGAGGATAAAAGAGATGGACATAAATTCCAGGGGAGATGAGACTTTATGAAGATGGATTCGTCCTACTGAGGGTTTGTAACTGTCTTGTAGGGATGAACCGGCGAAGCTTCGTTGAAATCCTTCCCTCGTTCGTCCTTAGTAAATACTATTACTGCATTTTCATGCATTTCTGGTAAACATCAATCATATTAAGCATACATGCATTTCTTGTAAACATCAATCATATTCAAAAGCATACATACATTCAAACACAATCAATGGACGTTTCGCTTATGTAAATAGGGTAAAAGTAAATCTGGATTCAAAAGATGGAATTTATTTATATCAAAAAGTGACCCATACACGGGTAAGTTTGTACAAGGAGACATAAACCCTAGTAAGAGGATTTTGCCATGAAGTTTTTACAAAACAAAGAGAATCAGCTATCTGAGAAATGATCCTATTGAGTTTCAATTCTACTATTGCCATTATCTTCAAGTATCTCATCTTCTGCTGTTGAGACGGAAACGATTGGATTGAGCTTTATCTGTTTAAGCTTGAGTAAGTAGCACGACTGGTTGCAGTTTCATGGGTGATCCTAAACGAGACATAGTCATACGCTTTAATCCCTAACTTTTGCCTGGATTGCCCTTTCAGGTTTTCAATCCACCGGGATACCCTTTTTTGCCCAAGCCGCCTTTTCAGGTTTTCGACTTGCCGGGTGTACATTCTTTCTTTTTATATATATCCCTAATTTTTGCCCAAACCCTTTTGGTTTGCCGGGATGCCCTTATTTTTGCCTAGGCCTGTCAACCTAGCGGGTCTCTTTTTATGCGTAGTATTTTTTAACTATGTCTGCGTTTACAGGCTGTGGGAAGTCTTCACCATCCATAGTAGTGAGTATCATGGCACCTCCTGAGAACACTGTCTTGACTACAAATGGTCCTTCATATGTTGGAGTCCACTTGCCCCGAGGATCACCCTGTGGTAATATGATACGCTTGATTACCAAGTCACCAGCCTGATATACCTTTGGCTTAACCTTCTTGTTAAAAGCTTTGATCATTCGTTTTTGGTACATCTGGCCATGACAAACTGCTGCTAGTCTCTTCTCATCAATCAAATTTATCTGGTCAAGTCGAGTCTGAATCCACTCATCTTCATCCAAACCTGCATCCTTCATAATTCTTAAGGAGGGAATCTGAACTTCAATGGGAAGAACTGCTTCCATACCATAGACTAAGGAGAATGGGGTTGCCCCTGTTGAAGTTCGTATTGTAGTACGATAACCATGAAGAGCAAATGGTAACATCTCATGCCAATCTTTGTAAGTAACAGTCATCTTCTGTACAATCTTCTTAATGTTCTTATTAGCAGCTTCAACTGCCCCATTCATCTTCGGACGATACGGAGAAGAGTTGCGATGCTTAATCTTGAACTGCATGCAGAGATTAGTAATCATAGTGTTGTTCAGATTAGAGCCATTGTCAGTGATAATCCTTTCAGGGATGCCATACCTACATATGAGATTATTCTTAATGAACCGAGCCACAACATTCTTAGTAACAGATGCAAATGAAGCTGCCTCCACCCACTTTGTGAAGTAATCAATAGCAACCAGGATGAAACGATGCCCATTAGAAGCAGTAGGCTTGATCTCACCAATCATATCAATGCCCCACATGGCAAAGGGCCAAGGAGAAGTCAACACATTCAAAGGTGATGGAGGTACATGGACTTTATCAGCATAGATTTGACACTTATGACAAGTTCTGGAGTGTTGATAGCAATCCGCTTCCATGGTAGACCAATAGTAACCTGCTCTCAATATCTTCTTTGCCATAGTATGACCACTAGAATGAGTGCCAAAGATCCCATCATGCATATCTTCCATAATCTCAATTGCTTCCTTCTTATCCACACAGCGAAGCAAAGTTGAATCATGATTGCGCTTGTACAAAATGCCATTGCTCAAAAAGAACTTAGCAGAGAACCTTCTCAGAAATTTCCTATCTTTGACAGAAGCCCCTTCAGGGAACTCCTGAGTTTCAAGATATCTTTTTACTTCATAGAACCAAGGCTTCTCCTCTGCCCCTTCTGTGTCAATCTCATTGCAATATGCAGGCTTTTCAAATCTATCAATAGTAATCTTGGGAGCTTCATCATCCCAAATGATCTCAAACATGGATGCCATGGTGGCCAAAGCATCTGCCAACTGATTCTCTCTTCGTGGAATATGTTCAAAGGTAATCTCTTTGAAATGTGGGATCAAAGACAACACATGCTCTCTGTAAGGAATGAGGTTATCATGCTTAGTATCCCAATCTCCTTTGATCTGACTAACTACCAGGGCTGAATCTCCATACACGTCAAGGAACTGAATCTTCATATCAATAGCAGCCTTAATACCCAGGATACATGCCTCATACTCAGCCATGTTGTTGGTACAATAGAAACAAAGTCTGGCAGTAATCGGGGTATGACAACCTTCAGGGGAACTAATCACAACACCAACACCATTACCAAGTGCATTAGAGGCACCATCAAAAACCATAGTCCATCGGGATCCTTGTTCAGGTCCGTCATATTGTCCAGGTTCTTTGGTAATAATCATAATATCTTCATCAGGGAACTCAAAACTCATTGACTGGTAATCATCCACTGCTTGATGAGCCAAATGATCAGCAACAACACTTCCCTTAATGGCTTTCTGAGTAGTATACTGTATGTCATATTCTGTCAAGATCATTTGCCATCTTGCAATTCTTCCGGAGAGAGCAGGTTTCTCAAATATGTACTTGATTGGATCCATCTTTGAAATTAATAAGGTAGTATGGGTCAACATATACTGTCTTAGTCGGCGAGCAGCCCATGCCAAAGCGCAGCAAGTTTTCTCGAGCAGTGAGTATCTTGTTTCACAGTCGGTAAACTTTTTGCTAAGGTAGTATATTGCCTGCTCTTTTCGACCAGACTCGTCATGTTGCCCCAATACACACCCCATTGAGTTGTCTAACACTGTTAAGTACATAATCAAGGGTCTTCCATCAACTGGTGGCATCAAAATTGGTGGTTCTAGCAGATATCTCTTGATTTCATCAAAGGCAGTCTGGCACTCATCATTCCATTCCATCACCTGATCTTTCTTCAACAATTTGAAGATTGGCTCACAGATGGCAGTTAATTGGGAAATAAATCTTGCAATGTAGTTCAATCGTCCCAAGAAACCTCTAACTTCCTTCTCAGTACGGGGAGCTGGCATCTCTCGTATAGCTTTTACTTTTGCAGGATCCACTTCAATACCTTTTCCACTGACAATAAAACCCAGGAGCTTCCAGATCTAACTCCAAAAGTACACTTGTTGGGATTCAATCTCAACTTGTATTTCTTCAACCTCTCAAACAACTTGTGCAGATGATCAAGATGTTGTTCTTCATTCTGGGATCTGGCTATCATATCATCCACATATACTTCAATCTCATGATGAATCATATCATGAAACAAAGCCACCATAGCACGCTGATATGTTGCCCCTGCATTCTTCAAACCAAATGGCATCACCTTATAGCAAAAGGTGCCCCACTGTGTAACAAATGTTGTCTTCTCCATATCTTCAGGTGCCATCTTGATTTGATTGTAACCAGAGAAACCATCCATAAAAGAGAATACCTTATGCTGAGCAGTGTTGTCTACCAGAACATCAATATGAGGAAGTGGGAAGTCATCTTTGGGGCTAGCCTTGTTCAAATCTCTGTAGTCTACACACATACGCACCTTACCATCTTTCTTGGGAACCGGTACCACATTTGCAACCCACTGAGGATATGAAGTCACTGCTAAGAACCCTGCATCAAACTGTTTCATTACCTCTGCTTTGATTTTTTCTGACATCTCAGGACGCATACGACGAACCTTCTGCTTCTTTGGACGACAATCTTCTTTTACTGGTAAGCGATGAACCACAATGTTTGTATCTAACCCTGGCATATCTTCATAAGACCAAGCAAAGATTTCCACATAGTCACGTAACATCTGAATCAACCTGCTCTTGACACTGTCCTCTAAATCAGCCCCTATCTTGACCTCTTTCCTGTTTTCTTCAGTTCCCAGATTCACAACTTCGACTGGCTCTTCATGTGGCTGTATAGCTTTCTCTTCTTGTTGTAACAACCTAGCAAGCTCTACAGGTACTTCACAATCGTCCTCATTTCCGTCTTCAGTTTGATAGATCGGATTCTCGAAATTATAATTGGCAATAGTAGAACTGTTATCAACAGGATCCAGAGTGGATGAGGATCTGCATTTTAGTGATGTGGGTGTGTGTAAGAACACATAGCTGATAAAACGAAAATAAAAGAAAAGAAAGACAAGGAACACAATATTTACGAAAACGAAACGTCCACTGATTTTATTGAATGAAGTATGCAAATGAAATGACAGCCCGTGACAAGCACACCATTGTGCCCCGGGTAAGGCACACGGCTTGAGAGTTTTAATTGTTCAGAAATTACAAACTTAAAAAAACAACACAGTAATAGTATTTACTCATGACTAAAGGAGATAGGGATAACATCTTCAGCTTTCCAATTATTGAGTCCAGCACCCACAGTAGGAAAAATCCAAGCATCCAAGTTGTAGTCTTCGTCATAGTCTCCCACAGCATTGACCTGATCTTTCATAACCCCTTGATTGGTGATACGAACAGCACGAGCATGACGAACAGCCTTCTGGGATTCTGCAGTGAAACCCAAACCAAATTTGTCAGACTTGTATGGGATATCAGGAAGCTGACCCCAAATAGTACAACCACCTTCATCCACCACAGCTCTAGCATCATTGAGGGTGGCCATTGCCATTGTTGGAGGTTTTCTGGTGACCACAGGAACTTTCTTTGCAACAGGAGGAGCTACATAATCATTAACAACCCAAGGAACCACTTCAAACGTCTGACACGGAGTCTCAATGTATTCACCTTCCATTTCCAGATACTTGAAAGTATTCACATGGCTGACAAAGTATTCTTCTTCCCCATAGACAGTAACAACCCTTCCTTCTACCGGATATCTCAACTTCTGATGTAATGTGGAGGTTACGGCACCTGCCCCATGGATCCAGGGACGACCAAGCAGACAAGAGTATGAAGGACGAATATCCATCACAAAAAATGTAGCAGTAAAGACCTGTGACCCAACTTTGATTGGAAGATCAATTTCCCCATGTACTACTCTTCTAGAACCATCAAAAGCTTTCACCACAATGTTACTGGGCTTCAGCACAGCATCTTCAGGACTCAGCTTGTTCAGGACTTCCTTGGGCAACACATTCAGAGAGGAACCATTGTCTATCAGTACGTGTGACAGGGTTGTGCCCCTGCATTCAATTGAGATATGCAAGGCCCTGTTATGATCCCTCTTGGCAGGGGTCAAATCAGCATCAGAAAATCCTAACCCATTGTCATAGGTCAGGTGGGCAACACAATTCTCAAATTGATCCACAGAAATTGCACTGGGTACATGAGCAGTCTTCAGAAACTTGATCAAAGCCTTGGCATGAGCCTCAGAACATAACAACAAGGACAGCATAGAAATCTTAGAGGGAGTATGCCCCAACTGATCAACAATGTCATAATCACTCTTGCGAATGATTTTCAATACTTCCTCCATCTGCTTAGAGAGATCATCAGCAGCTGGCACATCAGTAAATACAGGTTCAATAACAGGGCCTTTGCCCCTAGCATCAGTGGTGGAAGTAGCAGCAGGAGTAACTGCATTCTTGGAAGCAACTGGAGGAGAGAAGACTCTTCCACTACGTGTGATCTTACTAGATCCGGCAATATTGTCAACATCAACGGGCACATCAGCTAAAGGCTCTTGCTTAACACCATGAATGTAAACATCAGATCCATAATGCCAAGGCACAGCTTTGTCAGACGTATACGGGATAGGACCAGGAGTAGTAATGACCATAGGAGCAACTCTGGCTTCAGCAACAACTTTCACAGGACCTTCAGCAGTAATTTTGATTGGACCCTGATGAGTGATTTTAATAGGACCCTTTGAAGTGATTCTCACCGGTACTTTGTCAACCATGTCAACCTCTTCAGTCTTCTTACCTTGCGTAATATGATCTACCATACTTTCCACGGAAGATGGTCTTCTTTAGAACACTATGGTGTAATTATTCATGAGACGTTGAATTCCGTCCTTCAACCTCCAACACTTTTCTGGATTATACTCACAATAAACACAATCTTCACGACAACCTGGAAAGAACCCAGCTTGCACTAACTTCTTTCTGATGACAGACAATGGTGTGGTCAATTCATCAACTGAATGGATATGTACATTCTCATCAATGGCATTGACAGTCTTCTCGTGATTTGGCATTGGAGCAGTAATCACATTTGGAGTACCCGGAGGGTCAAACTCAATCTCTCCAGCATCAATCATATCTTGAATTTTGTTCTTCAAGACCCAGCAATTATTAGTATCATGTCCCTGACAGTTTGAATGGTATGCACACCGTGCATTGGGATTGTACCTGGGAGAGGTAACATTAGGATTCTGAGGAGCCTCTTTCAAAGTAATAAGTTCAACCTTCAACAAGTGTTGCAATGCCTGAGCCATTGACATGTTGATCTTCGTGAACTGCCTTCTAACCCTCTGTTGGTTGCCCTGTGGCTGCTTTGTTGTTGCAGGAGTTGGATTTGAAATATGAACTGCACTAACAGACTGATGCCTTCTGTTACGATCAGGTTGACCATAAACAGCATTGGATTCTTTCTTCCCAGTGGGAGGCTTCTTTGCAGCACCTGATGAGGAAGTACCCACTTGGATATTACCATTCTTTATACCATTTTCTACTCGCTCTCCTGTCATTATCAACTCAGTGAAGCCAGATGATGAGCTTCCAATGAGATGACTATAAAACGGACCATTTAGCGTACACATGAACATATCAACCAATTCCCTGTCAGTTAAAGGGGGTTGAACTCTTCCAGCTAAATCTCTCCATTTCTGAGCATACTCCTTAAAACTTTCTTTGGCACCCATAGACATGCTCTGAAGCTGCATGCGAGTGGGGGCTAAGTCAGCATTGTATTGATACTGTTTATAGAAAGCTTCAGCAAGATCATTCCAGTCCCTGATGTTGACACTTTCCAATTGATAATACCACTCCAATTGAGCTCCAGATAAGCTCTCTTGGAAAAAATGGATCCACAGTTTCTTATCAGCAGTGTGAGGTTGAATTCTTCTGACATAAGACCTCAGATGCAGCTTGGGACAAGAGACCCCATCATAAACAACAAATGTAGGAACCTTGAAACCAATGGGTATGACTACCCCAGATATCAGACTCAAATCTTCAAAATCCAGCCCAGATGACTTCTGCAACTCCATGGCATCCATCCTATCTACCAGCATCTTGAATTTGTCTTCATTAGGATCATGGTAGTAATTGGCCTCAGAATCAGAGTCCCCCATAGTGTTGTGGAGACTGCCTCCCTCTTTTTCAGATTCCTCAGATTCATAGTCTTCAGCTGGTTCTTTGGTCTTGGCAAGACCTTTGAACCTTCTTCCCATGTTGATCAAACCAGCTGACCTTCTAGTCTTCTTAGTCTTCTTGGCCAGCAGTGCCTTCAATTCATCCTGCCCCTTGGACAGGTTCAAGATCAGCTCTTGGAACTGTGCATTTTGTGCCTGGAGATCCTTAACTGATTGTTCAAGAGCCATTGCTGAAATAAACAGCGAGAAGATGAGAAACCTGTGCACAATTATAAACCTGTGATGTAATGAAATGATATGTGAATGCATATGCAATGTTTTCAAGGTCCGCAGGATTTAAATTTGTTTAAACAAACAAGAAGGTAAACTTTTATTAGTAATAAATTTGTTTTGCCTCTTGGGCTTACAGAAAATGAAATAAATACAAGAGATGGGGTTTTAAGTCTCCCATGGACGTTTCCTCTTCGTGTTGAGGTATGAGTTGAGATTCCGTTCCTCGTGAAGTTGCTTTGTTAGTTCCAGGATTCTTTATTGGCTTGCTTTGTAATGAGCCTCGAAAGTATCCCTTTGCTCCTTCAGCTGGATCCAGGATCTCTGTAAGTCTTCCATATCAGTAGGCATGTCTGGGTGAAGGATGGTATAAGCAGTGTCTCCTTCAGCAACAGGTTCCATGGTAACTGGCAGGATGGCAGGATATGGCATCATGAGAATCTGAGCACGAGATCGCACCCATTTGAGATAAGCCTCCATAGGAATAGTGTACTTAGGCTTCAGTGTCTTGCTGTCAACCCTGTTTACTTTTCCCCAAGCTCGTATGAATCTCTGACGGTAACCTTGAAGATCGTTGTCATAATCAAACACAATGCCCTGAATCAACATGTCATGTGGACCATTACTTCGAGCATAACCAAACTGTCGTAAAGCTAGAGAGGGGTTGTAGGTGATGCCTCCTCTTATGCCTAGAAGTGGCACATTAGGAAACTCCCCACAACGGTCAATGATAGTGATATTCTCCATAGATCTTGAGCACCAATGGATATCTGAGTGAGAAAGTGACATGATCCTTTTGGACCATCTGAACCCTTGTTCATTCTTCATTACTGAGCGAGGAAGGTGAGAAATAAACCACCTAGAAAGCAAAGGTATGCAGCACATCAAAGTTCCTCTAGCCCTTGTAGTACGGGTATGAAGAGAATGTAGAATGTCTCCAAGCAATGTTGGCACTGGATTGTGACTCAGGAATATGTTGATGGCATGAACGTCTATGAACTGATCTGGATTGGGGAACAATACTAAGCCATATATCTGCAAGGCTAAGATCTCCTCAAAAGCATCATAGCTCATGGCCTTCAAGAACACTTGAGCTTTATCCATTAATACTTTAGCAAGAATACCCTTGACTCCGCTTCTCGTTTCTAGAACAATGTCTTATTTCTTCAAATGTAGGGCTACAACAATGACTTCAGATTTAGGCTCTTTTTCCAAGCCCGTGAAGGGTTTCTGATCAAGAATAGGTATACCCAGAAGCTTGGAGAACTCTTCCATTGTAGGAACCAACTGATAGTCGGGGAATGTGAAACAGTGATGTTTAGGATCAAAGAACTGAAACAGAACACTCATCATGTCTTCATTGAACCCTGGAGTGACTAGATCCAGTAGGTGACCATGCCTCTTGATGAACTAAGAGTTTTCAGAAACTTGAGAGACCAATTCTTTAAGCTTAGGAGGTATTCCTACAAAGTTGATCCTGATAGTATTCCTACGAGCAGAAGCCATGACCTGCAACAAAGAACAAAGATAAATCCTTTGGTCCTTGAAATGGTTAGTGAAAATGTTATGCTTATGATGCATGATGATGTTATGATGTTATGCTCAATCACAAACATGTGGCACACACAAACAAGTCACACAATAGCCTTAGGTTTAAAGGCTTGCATGAGGTTTAAAGGTAAGTACCCTCCCCTGAAGTTTAGTTGGTTCATCCTGTCCTATGAAGTAACCAGGTTCTAAGGGATCTCAATATCATTGATCCTTCACAAGGGTGGTTGTTCAGTAGGCAACTTACTTGCCAACCAAAACCCTCCAAGTTTAGAATCTCAATGAGCGTAGCATCGAGTATCAACCAACTTTAGTCTGCACCAAAGCCGGTTATCTCACTACTTTTCTAAAGGCCAAGATGGGATAACTAGGGTTCTAAAAGTTAGTTAGTGCATTGACAACATATGGCAGCCTCATATTATCCTCAACTTTACTTAAGGAACATAAGCACCAACCAAGAAGTCACACTAACTATGGCCACCAGATCAACCGTATCGATATACGTCGTACAGTTTCCTTGGTCTATTGCCATTTACCTAAGGTACACTAGATCCGGGTTAGGACCTTTCACACATAAGAGCCCAACAAGTAATATAAAGCAAACAAGGCAAACAATTTAAGTGATCTGATTCCTAAGGGTACCCCTCTTTAATATTAAATCCCCAGCAGAGTCGCCAGTTCTGTAACACGGTGGGAGAACTGACTTTAGTTATGTTGCGGATAGCAAGAGTCGCCACCGACTTTTATTTTATCCAAAGGAAAGGCATAAAAGAACAGGAAAGACCTTTTAAAAGATTTTTGGGTCCGGGGGGTAGGTTATGTAAAGGGAAGGTGTTAGCACCCTTTACATCCATGGTTATCCATGGGCTCTTAGTTACTTAGCTCACTTTAAAATGTTTTTGAAAATGTGAAGTGTGTGAATAGAAATTTTCATAAGAGTTTGATAATGATCCATATACGGATGCGTAAAAAACTTGTGTTTGAAATTTGTGAAGTATTTGAAAAGTTTTTGAATAGTGAGCAAGTAACTATGAGGAACCTACCCTAAAGTTTAAGTCTTTCTGTTCTTGAATCCTTTAAGTGGTAAGACTATCCCTATTATTAAGGAATAGGTAGTCATTACCTTGGATGTGGGGGACATATGAGGGACATATGTTTAATGAAGGCAACTGTGGGGTGTATTAAGCATTTAGGAGGGACTGTCATCATTATTCGAAAGGGACAATATCTTTTATGAAGGCAACCATTTAAGGGACTTGATGACTTTTCTTTTTAAGGGACTTGCTTTATACACCCCACTTGACCTTATGATTAGGCAACATTGAGGGATAGCCCTAGAAAGTGAGATGGCGATTAAAAATCGACTTACGTGTGTGAGTGTTTAATTTTATTTATCTATTAATTAAAATGATCTAAATTCAATTTTTAAATAGAATACATGTTTACACTCCCTATTTTACTAACCATGGCATAAATATTAAATAGTTTAAATATTTACAAAAATTTACACCAAGGAGCAATTACAATAATTATAATAAGCAATTAAAATAAATAGCAAAAATAAATAAATAAATAAAATATAAATAATAAATAAAATAAATAAATAGACAATAAATAAATATAATAGGGGTTAGTAATAATAAAAAAATAAATAAGGTTAGTGAAATAATAATAATAAACATAATTTAAAAATAAATGGATTAGTGATAATAGGATTAGTAATAATAACAATAATTAAAATAAATGGAATTAGCAAAAATATTATAAAATCATAATTAAAATAATAAACAAAAGATTAGTTTTTTAATATAGACAATTATTTATAAATAAGAGGAAATATGAATAATAAAACAATTATTATAATATTTTAATTTATGTACAAATTATTAAATTATTTTTAAACATATTATAATTAATAAATAAAATTATCATAGGTTCAATTATTTCTAAACACATATTAAAAATTATTTATATATAATTTAGATTACAAACAAAATATTTACATATTATATAAAGAAAATATATTATAATTATATTTACAAAAAATTAATAATGAATATGTACATAATAATAAAATTAGAAAAAATAAAATTAGGTTTTCTAATATTTATTTAGAAAATAATATATTAGGGTTTATTTCATAATTATAATTTATTTAACTAAATAATACATATATACCTTTTATAATAATAATAAAAACTAATTTTGGATTTAGAAAAAATAAATTTAGAATTTTGAAAAGAATACATAGTACATACATATATTTTATTTTAGAATTATTTAGATATATAATATATATGTAAAACTAATATAATTTAATAATAAAATATTTAAAACAAACAAAATACAAGAAAAAGAATGAAAACTTACCTGGCTGGGATTGAACCCATGACACCCTGCCTGCAAGCAACAAAACGTACCACCAGGCCAGCCACGTATTGGTGATAATGGAATGGTTTCAATTGGTTTTGTTCTTTGAAACCAATAATCAGGAAAATAATGGAAAAACAAAAGGCCTGGGGGAGGATTGAACCCAGGACCTCTGAAGCTAACACGCACACACAAGACCAATCCAGCTAGATGAGCAATTCTGTTTACAAGCCAACAACAATGCATAATATAATATAATTGCCAATTATATGAAAAAACAAGAAAAAAGAATGGTGCAGCCAAGTCTCGAACACAGGCCCTCAAGCTATACGCGTATACTTCATACCACTGGGCCAAGCAGCCAGCTGTGACATAAAACCACAACCAATGCATAAAATATAATACATAATATTTGAATTTAAAAAACACGCGCGCAGAAGTCTTCTTCTTCCTTGAGACCTGCCAAATTTCCTGCGATTTCACATGCGAATTTACCTGCGATTTTCAAATTGCAGCAATACCTACGAAATTCAAACATTGACAAAACAACAAGATTTTATGAAATTGATTACACCATTGAGTTTCTAACAAGATTTCCAATCATTCTATGTCCTTATAATCCATTTATCTTGGCTGGATAATAAAACCCTAATTGAAGCCGCAAACCCTAAACATGGTGAATCACGATTCAGGCTATGAAACTTCACCAAACGATCCAGAATTCATCTATAGCTATCAACAAACATCAATATGTCATCAAAATTCATTATCAATTAGCAAATATGGTGATTCGAAAAAAAATATATGAAGCATATGGATGATGCGGTTTATGCATTATGAGGTGTTTTGGCTGCAAATAAAGGTTGGTTTTCACTCAAAGGGGGCCAAGGATCATGATTGTGATCTCAAATTACCTTCAAATGTCCTGGAGGATGAAAACCGAATGTGAGTTTTGTGAAGGTTTTTGAACAATATGAACTTACTCTTAGGGCAGTGGAATCCGTCTCTTTGTGATAGCAATGAGTTAAGTACTTATAGGAGAGTGAATTAGGTCAAAAAGATTGATTACTTGTGTGGAAAAATTGATATGAAAAGATCCACAATGATCATGCCTTAAAAATCAAATATTCATGTGTGAATGCTTGCTATTTTTGGCCAAACCTCATGATTTCTTTCCTCTTCAATTCAAATCAATATTTAAGACTTTCTAGAAGCTTGATCCCAATCAAATCTTTTATTTTCATATTTTATTTTTATTTAAAATGATTTTTAATGAATTAAATCAAAATAAATAAAAATAAAAATAATAAAAATCTGATTTTTAATGGTTTGGGTCGTGCATGAAGTTGTTGTATGGATTGGATCATTATTTGGCAAGCCCATTTGGAAGAAATTGGTTTTAGACCTCCATTTCCATCATAAACCAACCTAAAATTTCCCAACTTTGCAAGGGCACATATCCTTCAATTTTAATGCTATGAGGGTGTTATTGGACATTTTGGAAAGCTTAAAGAGTCCTCTAACCAACCCCACTGGTTTCATGTCCATATCATTTACCAATCTCAAGTTATGCCCTTTTGAAGTTGTTGACTTTTTGTTGACTTTTAAAAGGACCTATAATGTCTTAGCTCATACCTTCCAAATGAAGCATTTTTGGGCTTGGCTTGTGAGACACAAAGTTGTAGAGAATTAAATTTCCTTCAAAATGAGCTTTGGATGGAGACTTGGTGATGAAGCATGTGAAAGTTATGGCTGGTCAAAGTTCAGTTGACTTTTACTGAGAAAACCCTAATTTAGAAACTCCTGATTCTTGATGATCTGGAATCTCCTTGATGAATCATGATCAACCCTTGATCAAATGATGAATTTTACTTCATATACTTGATGTTGGCAAAAAATCATGAAGTTTGACTTTGGTTTGACCACAGTTGACCTCAGTTTGACTTTTTAACTGCTTTGACTGATTTTGACTTATCTGATCATCTGACTGAGCAAACTTTTGAGAAAAGTCTTGAAACTTGTCATGGGGGTTCTTACACACATATAAGATGTTATGAAGCTCACTTGAAGTCTTGGAAGTCCATTTAGCCTGATTAAAGTCAAAACCCTAGTTTTGGATGCACTGCTTAGGAGATGCACTGTCTGAGGGAATTGTCAACTCTTTTGACCAATTGTGAACTTTGTGAACCTTGTGAACCATCATAAAATGTCTTGTGATACTCATGGGAGGTATTGTGAAGCTTGTGAACCTTGTGAACCTTGTGAACCTTCATGAAGTGACTTGTAGACTTCATGAGCCTCATGAAAGGTATTGAAAACATTGTGAAACTTGTGAACCTTGTGAACCCTCATGAAGTGACTTGTAGACCTCATGAACCTCATGAAAGGTATTGAAAGCATTGTGAAGCTTGTGAACCTTGTGAACCTTCATGAAGTGACTTGTAGACTTCATGAACCTCATGAAAGGTTTTGTAAGTGTTGAGAAGCTTGTGAACCTTGTGAACCTTCATGAAATGACTTGTAGACTTCATGAACCTCATGAAAGGTTTTGTAAGCATTGTGAAACTTGTGAACCTTCATGAAGTGACTTGTAGACTTCATGAACCTCATGAAAGGTCTTGTAAGTGTTGAGAAACTTGTGAACCTTGTGAACCTTCTTAGCACACAAAGTCTTGTATTGTGAGGGCAAATTTTGGGGTGCAACAGACATACATATATTATAATCTAATAATAAAAAAAAACTAATTTTTGAATTAAAGAAACAATTTTTAGAATTTAGGAAAATATTGAATATATATGTATTATCATGGAATTATTTAGTTATATATTTATATATATGATTATTAATAACAATAATTAAACAAAATTAATTAAACAAGACAAAATAGAAAAAGAAACAAAAAGATAGAAACTTACTTGGCTGGGTTTTGAACCCAGGACGTTCTGCTTGCCAGCCACAAAACACACCACCAGGCCATCAGCGCGCAGGTGAAAGGAAAGGGGCTTCAATTGGTTTTGTTCCTTCAGACCAACAATCAAAAAAATTATGAAAAACAAAAGGCCTGGGGGGAGAATCGATCCCAGGACCTCTCAATCAAACGCATATGCACATTACCATCCCAGCTAGGTGAGCGAATCTGATATTATGGTGGCAAGAAGGCATAATATATTAAGCCTCATGTTTAACCTGAAAAAATAGGAAAAAATTGTACAAGACCAGGATTCGAACACAGGTCCTATAGCCAAACACACACTAGCCTTTCCACTGGGACAAGCTGCACGCTTGTGATAATAAACAAAAACAATTCATTATATTTTAAGACAATAATTTGAATGTGAATTTCGCGCGCAGGCCAGTCGTCTTCTTCCTTGGATTACCTGCGAAATCACCTATGAAATTTGTTGCACATTTTCCTGCGAATTTCCAAAACCAGAATCCTACATTTTTTTAAACATCAATCAAACCATAACATTAGTTCAAATTAAGAGCCCAGATCAATTATACAAGCATTATAGGTCACGGCCATGTTCTTAGAATTCATTTAGGTGTCCTAAATACTAAGTTCCCGAAATTGAACTCCAAACCCTAACAATGGTGGATTTTGATACAGTCCCTAAGAGTCAAATTAAACCATCCAGAAAGCTTCTAAACATCATAACAAACACAAATCCACAGTTAGTTTTCATTATAAATGCACAAATCATTCAAATCGAAAAAATTTTAAAGAAGAACAAGATGCATTCGGTTAGCATGATATGGAGTGTTTGGGATGCATATGAGTATTGGTTTTCACTCAATGGTGTTCAGTGATCATGGTTATGTGCTTCAAATACCTTCAAATGCCCTGGAAATTCAAAACCGAATGTGAGTTGTGGAGAGTTTTTTTGACTTATGGAACTTACTCTTGAGGCTGTCAAAATTCGTGTCCCTCATTAGGTTTGTGTTAAGTACTTATAGGAGGATCCATTTAGGTCAAAAAGTTGGATGGTTGTGTATAAGATTTGATTCAAAAAGATTCACAATGATAAGCTTTGAAATTTCAATATTTTTGCATCAACACTTTCTATTTCAAGCCAATCAATGTTATTCTTGTATCAATTTGTTCCATGCTGAATTCATGACTTTCTAGAACCAAAAATAAAATTAAATCTTCATATTTAATATTTTATTTAAATTTAAAATGATTTTAAGTATAAAAAATCATAATAAATTAATTAAATAAAATAAAAATTATGAAAATATCATATAATTTTCGTGCATGATGTCATGGATTGCTTTGGGTCATTAAAAGTTCAGCCCACTTAACAAAATTTGGTTTTAAACCTCCATTTGCTTCATAAACTTCCCTAAAATTTCCCAACTTTGCAAGGGCACATATCCTTCAATTTTAATGGTATGAGGGTGTTATTGGAAATTTTGGAAAGCTTAAAGAGTCCTCTAAACAACCCCACTAGTTTCATGTCCATATCATTTACCAATCTCAAGTTATGCCCTTTTGAAGTTGTTGACTTTTTGTTGACTTTCAAAAGGACCTATAATGTCTTAGCTCATACCTTCCAAATGAAGCATTTTTGGGCTTGGCTTGTGAGACACAAAGTTGTAGAGAATTCAATTTCCTTCAAAATGAGCTTTGGATGGAAACTTGGTGATGAAGTATGTGAAAGTTATGGCTGGTCAAAGTTCAGTTGACTTTTACTAAGGAAACCCTAATTTAGAAACTCCTGATTCTTGATGATCTGGAATCTCCTTGATGAATCATGATCAACCCTTGATCAAATGATGAATTTTACTTCATATACTTGATGTTGGCAAAAAATCATGAAGTTTGACTTTGGTTTGACCACAGTTGACCTTAGTTTGACTTTTTAACTGCTTTGACTGATTTTGACTTATCAGATCATTTAACTGAGCAAACTTTTGAGAAAAGTCTTGAAACTTGTCATGGGGGTTCTTACACACATATAAGATGTTATGAAGCTCACTTGAAGCCTTGGAAGTTCATTTAGCCTGATTAAAGTCAAAACCCTAGTTTTGGATGCACTGCTTAGGAGATGCATTGTCTGAGGGAATTGTCAACTCTTCTGACCAATTGTGAACTTTGTGAACCTTGTGAACCATCATAAAATGTCTTGTGAACCTCATTGGAGGTATTGTGAATCTTGTGAACCTTGTGAACCTCATAAAGTGACTTGTAAACTCCATGAACCTCATGAAAGGTCTTGTAAACATTGTGAAGCTTGTGAACCTTGTGAACCTCATAAAGTGACTTGTAAACTCCATGAACCTCATGAAAGGTCTTGTAAACATTGTGAAGCTTGTGAAACTTGTGAACCTTCTTAGCACACAAAGTCTTGTATTGTGAGGGCAAATTTTGGGGTGCAACAGTTAGCTGCCAGAGTTCATCCGCCGTTGGTTAACCGTGAATTGATCGATATCTTCATGGGTACCCTACAGGGGCAATACTACGAGAAGTTGATCAGCAGTGTATCTTCTGGATTTTCTGACATGGTGATGGTCGGAGAAAGAATTGAAGAGGGTTTGAAGAGTGGAAAGATCCAAGGAGGCTCTAGCAGCCAAAACAATGTCAAGAAATCTTTCAACGGGTATAAAAAGGGCGACACAAATGCCATTTCTGCTGCAAGTGGGAATTTTCAACAGAGTGCACCTGCACCAGTTCCCTACTATCAGTATCCTATGTTGCTGCGGCACAATATGCTCCTATGCCATATCAGCCAGTTCCTCCAATGCCTTATCAGTAGGCCTTTCAAGCTCTATTTCCGCCTCAGATGGCTTATCAACCACGTCCTATGGTTGCAGCTGCGCAATATGCACCCAATCCATACCAGCAACCGGCTTATCCACCACGGCCTGGTCAACAGCAACAACGCGCTCCTCAACAGCGTCCACCATATCAGCAAAGAGGATATGATAGGCACATTGATCCCCTGCCTATGACATACACTGAAATCTTTAAACAGCTAACGGCAAAAGGACCTCTTACTTTGAGAGATATGCCACCTCAGACTAGTAATGCCCGAAATTATGATGCCAATGCTCGCTGTGAGTATCACAAAGGCGCTCCAGGTTACACCATCGAGAACTGCCATGCCTTCAAACACCTGATTCAGGATATGATCAACTCCAAGGACCTCACTCTCACTCCGAGAAATCCAAATGTCCAGAACGATCCAATGCCGTCACACGGTGCCAACAAGTGAAGACATCTGAAGGGGTTGTTGAAGACCAAGCTGAGTAGTCTCCAACTTTGAAGCATTCAATCAAGAGAAGTTCAATTCCTCAAATCAAGGCAGCCAGCGCCATTTATGATTTCTGCATTTCTGTTATTGTGTAATGTTTGTTTAAGTACTATTTGCTTTGAACATTGTTATCGTTTGTACTTGGTTATGTTAATGTTATGTTTATGCATGTTTTGAATTAATCTATTCGCATTCGCTCATTATTTATCATTTATCAAAAAAATCACAAAAATTTCCCTCACTTCACTTTAGCAAATATTTGAGGGAGGATGATGAAAACGAAATACCCATAACTGTTGCGGTATGCTTTCGGATAAAACCTCGTCGATGATGTACATGCATTCTTTCAAATCCCCAAACACTGGAGACATAAGGAGTTAATCCCTAGTCAACCACTTCGAGCCTAGAAGTAGGAGCTTTCTTTCGGATACAACCCTTACATTTAACCCGGGGCAGGATAGTTGTTCAGTTAACCTAACTACACCTTCAAATCGCAAGATGAGATATCCCGTCAGAGGACCATCAACAAATGACTTGGCAGTCACAACATTCAAGCAAAAAAAGAAATAGAAAAAGAAAAAACCACTAAGTTGAGCGCCCAAAGGGAGACTTAGTCGAGAAATCAAAAGAGGAACTCAAATCCTCAGCAAAAGCAAAACAAATATCAGTGACCAAAAAAAAAATCAAAGGGTCACCAACAAAAGAGATGATTGTCATTTTCAAGCAAACTTTAAAGCTTCCGTTTCACTCTTGCAATGTCAAAACAAATGCATGTGTAAAGTCAACTGAACATAGGACTGGAGAACATTACGAAAAAGGGACGGGTACAAATCATTTGAGCCTTATATCCTTTATTTCTCAAAACCATTAACCAGACCATGTTACAACCCTCGAAAGTCCTAATTAAGGCGCGATTTATTCTGAAAGCATGCTACCAGCAAGGTTGCGTAATATGACTCACATATATTTGCTAATCTTTAATCTCGTTTGCACATTATTCTTGCTGCATCTTTCACGCACTTTCTAAATCAGCACCTCGTTTGGGTTAACGGTCCATCCGTCACACTATCACAATCATTCAAATAAATTGACTTTTTCAAAACCCGCATGAACTTTACATTAACATTACCATTTGTGTATGAACAATTTAATCGCAATTTAGTGCTTGACATCAGTACAATCCCAACAAGGGGCAATCAAAAGAGGAATTTGAATCAATACTTCTTCAAAACCAACCCAATCAGGGGCATTTCATCTTCAAACAGCCCAATCAGGGGCAAGATCACCTTCAAAGGCTCAATCAGGGGCATATCATGTTGTGGCCATTGTCAAAGTTTCCCCACCAGATTTATTTCAAATACCCTACATACAGGGGCAACCAAACAAGGAGCAAACCTTCCTATCTCTTCTCCCCAACCGAATAGGCAGTCCTTGCCAGA